>JAZAYU010000029.1:2391096-3591096 GCA_038501625.1 Corbicula japonica
GTTCAGAACAAGTAATAGTGTTCATAAAGCTGTTTGCTTGGTCTACACTATGTTCCTGGCGGTCACGGCAATCACGCTTCAGATCACCTTGGAGAAAACGTGACAAAGTTGATAGACGGATTTGGCACACGTGATAGACCATAATTGCCCTTGACTGCTGACCAAACTGTTCACAAATTTTCCATAACATGCACGCCCCGGATAAATCCCGTACTAGAGCATAGTAAACGGACAAACGCAGCAAAACGTGACAGTACGTAACAGGTTGTTATAAAATTCGGAAATCGCCCGTAGTGGGACGGGAATCCCGTGTTTTTTGCCCGGCATCTGATGTCCTTTTTCTAGTTTTATCTCGCAACAATGAATGTCGTTGAGGGATATTTTTCACACAGTGGGCATACAAATACTATAAAGCTATCCAGCTCCACGTTTGATAAGTTGGGATGCCTTTACTGAACATGAAAAACACATAAGACATAAAAGAAGACGTGAACAACAAAAAGGATCCCATCAGAACGCGTCGGACCTGAAATCCTTGGTATATCGCCGTCAAGAATTTGGTCAGCCATGGAGATGTCGCTTCTTTGCCCCCAAATGTTTACATTGTGTAAACCTTTCAAACCCATCTTGTCGATTATAATGTCGTTGTAATACAGGCATCTTGTGTACCTGTAGAAGATGCATGAAGATAAATCTTAAGACAATTTATTTCATACGCTGTATTTTTTTCTATTGGTCACGTTTCTATACATAGACTATTTTTATCTTGTAAGATGAGATCCATCAAACAACTTTCTTTGAGTCTCAAATCACTATTGACAGACAATTAAAATGGATAGTTCAGGGATACACTTTTAACCCTTAAGACTTTAGAAAAGTGGAGATATTGTTGTTGTTTTTTTTTGCTTGGAGATATCCAGATCTATGAAATGCAATTTGAATCACCTGGAAAACATTAAATTCTGTAACTCGTATGGAATGACTACATATTATTGGTAATTAAAGTTGGCCGATACATTTTGACCATCAATATTCTTACATGGGTGAAAGTTTTCCGGACTGCTCCGGAAGTTCCGGATTTTCGATGTCCTCAGGGATCACTTTTCCAAAACGTGTAAATCCGTTGAGATTTCAGAGGGGGTGGGGGGTGGGTAGGGGGTATAGGCCTACCTCAACCCTGACTTCGCCTTTCAAACTGTTGAAACGAAAACGAAAGTAAATTCCAGTGACTCGATCTGTTTTGCGCTTTATTTTTAGTAACGAATCGTCATTGCAAGGTGCTCGTTTTCAGGTTTTTACGAAGATAGCCCGGAGCGCGTTCGGCTACGGCCGTAAATAGACTAGCTGGTTCGATCGTTTCCGCCAATAAGTTCCGAACGGGAAAGCCAATCGCTCCCAATCGGGAATGTTCGCGACCAATAAGACATTGCAGACACTTTTTAAACGCCTAGGTAGCGGTGAATTACGATATAATACGACAATTCTGATTGGCTCGCTGTACGCTGTAGTCCAAAACAGTAGACTCCACGAAATTGGGTATTGGCTATAAGAATATATCGGCAAACGGGGTACGATTTCGAACACAAAACCATTTCCTATATAAGCAATGTAAATTTTATCGGCAATATCGGTATCGGATAAGAGAATATATTGCCAAATCGTATAGAAAATTTGCTTTTTTTGGCCAAAACTGATTGAAATCGAATATTTTCATCGCCTGTTTACAGGAAATGACACCGGATGTACCGTTTATCATCCGTATCAAAGCTTACGACACCATTTTTATTTGTCTATTGTCAGCTGATAAATCCAATTAAATATTTTGACAGCGATGAACAAGGATAGTGAAGCCTCCAGGCAAACAAACTGTAATCTGTCACCTCTTTTAAACAGCTTATTCAATCAGGCGTTAAAAGATCTGTTACAAATACACAGCAGTCTAGGACTATCCGTTATCGAGACGTTATTGGTACACGTACTTACAATAATCCACGTTTAAATTCCATTGTCTCTTTTTAATTATCGCATAAATTTATCCGCAAAATTCAGAAACAAACAAAAAGTAATTTCTCAATCATGTTTAAAAAACACTCATAGATTTATGTACATTTCTTTGATCCGCCTTCCATGTTAATTTCAATTTGATTGACAGTCAGTATGGAGGTAAACATTGATACCAGCCGTCAATGAAATGCAACTTCAAAGGAAATTGTCGGCTCGTATCAAGAGTGTGTTGTTTTGTCGGCTCTGCTTTGAAATCGTTTGATCTACAAAACTGTGTACGTGACATTTCACATTTTAGCTTGGTTAAATTGGTTGATGATGCAATTATGCTGAAATATGATACTCGAGATAAAATTGGGATGTAATTTATTAAGGAATATGTTCGCATTGGTTAGTGTTTTAATACTTATTTTACATTTATGTTGTAAATGTCGCGGTAGCATAATATAATTTGAAACTTCGATTTTGTAGCAGAACATGACAGAAGGGTCTGTTAATCAATAAATAAACATATATATAAAGCATATTTATCCAGAACACGATCTACCTGACTTCCCTTGTCAACAAATATATGCAGATTTCATAATGAATACGATTACCGGCCAATCGAATTCTCCGGGCAAAAGAATATTTTTAGCTGACAATTTGTGTATTCGATTTGCCGGAGTCTACTGAAAACAATAGCTGGTCTTTAAGCGGTTAGGTGATTCTTTCAAAAAACAACAATAATATTCTTGTGATAATACATTGTTGCAAAAATATTGAAAATGAAGTTTCTACCCCCAGCGTACAACACTAAGGACTTAGAAAGTAAACAAAACTGTTGCTAAATTTTGAAGGTTATGTTTCATTCTAAATCTACATCAAAGAGTATGTTTAGGGTATATCCATGAACAAGAGCTGTTAACAGAAAATCATGCATTCTCTGCATGATAATAAGTCAGACTTTGGCAATCATATAATCCTGGAAAAGCGCTGTACAAGCACTCAAAACCACTAATTCCCAGGAGCTTCCGGGGGGCTTCGCCCCCCTAGGCCCCCTACCAGGGCTTTGCCCTGGACCCACCGGGGGTCCTGGCGGCCCCCAGGCCCCCAGCTAAATTTTCAGGATTCACAACATTTCCAACTTTCACCCATGTTCTTACCAAAATCAGTTAAGACTTCAGAAATATTGGTCAGGGCTTATTTGGCTAAACATTTGTAATAAAAAGGATGTAACACATGAATAACTGAACAATACAAGTTATATACTGAACAAAAATAAAAAGTATCCACTTTTTATGCTTATATTTTCATTAACATATTTTCATTTAATCAGGTACGCTTTGAATGGTGTTTAATTGGTTAATCTCAGTTGTTTTCAATTTCTATTGTTCATAAACATAATCTTCCACACCAAGACCTAAGCCACGACAAGTCGAATAACAATTAATAATGGATTACATCTGGATAATAATGGATGGCACATCTGTTATTACTCAATCAGCTAACGTTAGAAATCTTGGTGCATTTCCTGGATTCTCGGATGAACATGGAATCACATGTTAACTCTGTTTGCAAATCAGCCTACGCTCAGCTAAGACAGATAGGACGCATTCGACAGTACATCAACGAGGAAGCTACGAAAACACTCGTACATGCCTTGGTCACATCTAGATTGGATTATTGCAATTGTCTCCTATATAGGGTCCAACAACAATCATTGAACAGGCTACAACTTGTACAAAATACTGCTGCTAGGATAATTACCAGAAAGCCAAAGTTTAGTCACATCAGTCCAGTGCTTAAAGATCTTCATTGGCTTCCTGTGAATTACAGAATCAATTTCAAAATACTAATTCATGTGTTTAAATCACTTCATTGCAAAGCTCCAAAATACATCAATGATATGATCAACGTCTACAAACCGGCTAGAAATCTGCGTTCAGCCAACCAATCCCTTACTCTTGTGCCACCAAAAACAAAACTTAAATTCGGGGACAGGAGCTTTTCGGCGGCTGCTCCTAAACTATGGAATACTTTACCAGAACATGTTAGAGACTGTACTTCTCTTGAAAGTTTCAAAAGACGACTAAAGACTCACTTCTTCGTTCAAGTTTATGGAACTGATTAGACCTGGTGGCCTAGGGTCACATCAGGGATTCAGGTGGAGATACATTAAGTAATGTGGCTTTTAACATACAACATTGTTTTTTGCATACAACATTGTTGAGCTGATGGGTGGGTTGGAGTTATTTCACCAAGACAATTTGTACTTGTCTTGTGATACGAGAACCTGTTGGGGCAAGTGTGAGGTTGGTGCACCCTAGAACCTGGTTTAAACCCCCAGTGGCAATTTGATTTGCCACTGACCGTTCCAAGGCGGTAACCCCTCGGGTTCTCATTTTTGTTTTTTGTTAGTGGCGTCCTTTTTGAAACTGATTATTTTATTAACCATGCTCTCTCCCCCTCTCTTCTTCTTGACTGTGTGGGGAGGCTGTTTTTTTCTGAATGTGGCAATTCCTGATATGCATATTTCACCTTTTTAGTCGCATGAAGGCAATGTCAAGTCAAATACAAGTGACTTCTAGTCACATTCTGGCTTCGGGCAACTTCTTGTTGCATTCAGTTGACTTCTAGTCACACAGGAGCGACTTCTTGTTGCATTCAGCTGACTTCTAGTCACATAGGAGCGACTTCTTGTTGCATTCAGGTGACTACAAGTCACATACAGGCGATTTCTTGTCGCGTTCAGGTGACTTCTAGTCACAAACGGGCGACTACTTGTTGCGTTTTTGGTGACTTCTAGTCACATACAGGCAACTTCTAGTTGCATCATAGACAGTCATGAACGCTTTGGGGATCTCCTGGAAGATCATGGATCAAGATCAAGTCTTTTGATCTTTTTATTTAAATGCTGTTTTAGCATTTTAATTGTATTGCTTGTAATAAGTTATAAGTTTATATTATTGTAAAGCGCCCTTTGATCGCGTTATCTATGTTTTTAGAATGTGTCTTAGAAAATTTGTTTTATAATTTTAATTCCATGCCTATCCTTAAGCTTTGCTATAACGTTTAACATTGCCTTTAATTTATGTTTGTTAATTATTTTAATCAAGTATTGCATATTTATTTCACCTTTCTAAATAATTTGTACTTTTTAACCATGATATATTGTAAAGCGCTTTTGAGCATATTTTTTTGAAAAGAGCGCTATATAAATGCGGTATATTATTATTATTATTACAAAACACTACATATTCAATTTAAAGGGAGGTAATTGTAAATGGTTGGACTTTCTAGCGTAGTTTATCGAGAACTACTTGTTTTATTGATGAATGTTTTATGATTTTATTGATCACAAGAGGTGGAAAGATTGATTTAATTCAAACCAATGTGAATACTTCAAAGAATCACTGACTTTTTCCTGGAACCCTCATTACAACAAAGGGAAAGATAACTAAGTTGTGGCTGCATATTTTCAAGAACACTTTTTCTCTTTGCAATGATAACAGAAATGCAAAGTTGTCCACTTACAGATTTCTCAGTTTTCGTTTTCAAATTTTACTAAATTTAAGATAGGAAAGTGGATACTTTTTATTTTTGTTGAGTATAGTTCCCACTATTATTCAACTAACGGATATTGTTAAAACATGTTGTCGTTGAGAATATTATTATATTCTAAGAATTCTATGATGTATGTGTCTTGAAAAGCATTCTGCCCGAATGATAAAATCATATGAATTTTACAACGTTCACATACTGAAGGTCATTTAATAAATCTACTTTCGATTTCAAAGGCAAAATCAGAAAGCCAGATTTTGAAAGTGGAAAATACAAAATGGGCATTCTATATAAGTTAAAAAAAATTATTAAAACACTCGAACTCTTGTCATCTTTTTTCCATCTGACGCTGTTGAGAGTTTGGTGCGATCAAATGTGTTTAATATAATGTATTATTAGCCAGTCGCGTTACAACGGATTACTTTTTTTGTATTAACCTTTTTAAACGGTTGAATTGTTAACTCTAGACGCCTCTTCCTACTGATTTGTATAATGTGAAGTCCTTGGCATTAGAATTTAATATCTCGATTAAATGTAGAAAAAAAAGGTCGGCTTACATATGCATAAGCACACATGTGAGGTTAACGCAGTTCATGAACAGTCGAATTGTATTTCGAAGGTCTTAGTAATTATATAAATTATCCGTTTCCTTTTTCAAGGTGGTGACACTAACCATGAAATTGTCATATAATGACAAAGAATTATTTCAAAACAGATATTATAGGCATTTTTCAAAGATTTGTCCTCGAGATAGCCTTTGATTTATAAAGCCGAACAAAAGAATTATCTTATACTAGTACACTGTATTTGTTTGTTAAGATACTTTTTAAACAAAATGACACTAATAATATCATCAACTCCACTTTATTTAGAAATGTTTTGCCAAATTTAAAAAATAATTGCCAAATTTTCAAACCGCTGATTGTTCAGATTGTAATCATTGCTAACTGCTGCAAAATGACAAAATGCTGCGCATTGTGATAAAAGCATTAAACTTTTGCGCAAATAGTGGCATTTCGAAAATAACCTACAAACTGTACTTCCAATATAATTGAAAATTTGTTTTTGTGCATTCTCTGTCACATACAGAATTGTCACGTTAAACGATTGCTTCAAAAATAATTGCCACAGTTTGTGTTTAAACAAGATTGTTGAAATAATAAAGTTTGAATGCGGTCTAGGCATAACATAACAACACATGATTAACCTGTGGCAAACATCGCTAATGAAGGTGTCCATGATGAGTTATATATGTTTGGATGTTAAATAAAACTATTTACAAATATTTAAGTAATCAGTTGATTTGATGGTCATTTCTTTTCTTCGGAAACAATCTAAATCAAATTACCTTTGTAGGGTAGTTTGCTTTCTGTATAATATTGCCCAAACCGTATGATGAAAATGAGCACTGTTTTTATGTTTATATAAATATTCATATTATTTAGAAACGCTGTGAGTCTATTTAACTGAAGTGACCAGAAATAACTTGAAAATTCACATGCTGGTAGGGTAAGAAATTTATTTCTATTGCTTTTTAGACGTAACTATGTCAGCATGTTTAAGTAAACATCACGTACTTGAGCGTTTGTTAATATTTTAGGAAAGCGGGGAGATAATGAGCCCAGATGAATGGTACAAAGATCCTCTCGTGGATATGTCGCTGTCACAGGAGTTGGTTGCATTGTTGCTGGAAGTTGCATACTTGGCATTAAAAGATCACCCAGAAGTAGCGAAAGAGGTGCAATTAAAAAAAAAATCATTAAACATTCAAAAAGGTTCTGTCTTATAACAATATTTTAACTTACTAAATAAAATAGAAATGCTCCCTTTTATTTGATCAGTGCTGTTATCACTTATGGCTTTGGAAGGTCGACGAGCACGATACTTATATAAGTGAATGGTACTTCTCATTTTTTGTTTGTATATTTCGGTCAGTTTGAAGATGCCTGGTTTTAATATTCCAGCCAATATAGATTTGGATATTGTTCAATCACCCATAGGATATACTTTTTAATATAAGTTTGTGGCGTTTTTTGTGACATGCAGGATTTTTGTTCTCAGATCCCCTGTCAAAATTCTACTTTGTTTGTTCCTCTCATTGTTTTGTCGATAAGGGCAACTTCATCCTTTTATCAAGGACCATTCGCCGCTGATCATCAAATGGTATTAATTTCAAAATACCGCATTGAGGGTTCCATGCATCTGTCATATACATACCGTCGTTTGGATGAATAAATTTTACTGTTTATTGGTGTAAATATCAAGTTGCACTAAACCCGGAGCTAGACAGCGAGGGCAGAAATATGCATTCCTCATACTCATGAACCAGCTCGAAAAAACCAAGCATGATATATTTTAATAGTTCTCGTGTTCTGTGGCTTTCGAAGCCACCGTTTAATCTATTTCTAATTTCCAACATAGCTTAGTGATTTTCATATAGGGCATTAGAATGAATGGTTAATTCCTGATCAAAATTAGGAATTGGTCAAGAAGTGTGCCCACTTATATTGCTATAAAACTAGCATACAAATGGCAATAATAAAATATTTTGTTTCGTTCCCTCATCTTACGCAATGTATTGGCCAATTGCCCAACTCCTTAGAACAGTGGTATAAAACTGTCAGTTATCTAAAGTGTATGCATTAACTTTTAATATTCTATGCCACAATTAGGATTTTCTTAACCTGGTCATATAAGTGTGAGGTTACGACAAAGCTTTCCTATTGCCTTGTTTAATGCTTGTAATATTAAAATGTGAAAATGCTATGTCAACAAAAATACAGCAAAATTCAAACATCCATAGCAGGAATAATTCCCCTTTGAAAACACAGCATCACCGCACAGCCAAAACTCAGAGTGGAAAAGAGAGCATGGTTTCATATCAATGACCTTACTTAGCAGAAACAAATCGAGCTTTTTAGTACTTTCATACATTTCTCTAGAAACCTAAATATCACCTTAGGCCGGTATTCCATACATGTAGTTCCGTGAACGTGGCCCTCTTGTGTGTCCGTGTCCGCATCCGCTAATTTTATTTCCGTGAAGTGCTATTCAATACTTCCGTCATTCTGTGCGCGTGAAACATAAGTAAGTGCTATTTTCAGTCGTTAACCATTCATAAAATGTAACTAGGTAAAGAAATTGTGATATTTAATCACTAACTAAAGTTAAGATGTTTGATTGCCAATCAAAGTACAGTTAAAAAGGAAAAGGCATGGTCATATATGATGAATACGGGACATTTATAGACATCGGTAACACCATGGAAAATGAGATACCATCTCGTTAGAGAGCTGAAATGATCTGCAGAGGAGTTGCCTACTTACTTTTGATAAAAGAGAACATTTTGAGCAATTAACTTGTTTGCTGCCTTTGAGCGAGGCATGTTTCCTGTACAATGTGCATCCGGAAACTGTCCGTGTACGTGAAAATTCGCACATCGGGCGAAACGTCGCAGACATGAACACGGACGCGAAACAGACACTGAGGTATGGAATATACCCAACGATATCTTTGGTGAGTGAAAAATCGCGGACACGGATCACACATCACGGAAGTATGGAATACCGGCCTAAACCACTGCCACCGACGAGAAAACAAAGAGGTAAGCAACGCGATCAGCTGTTACGGTAGATGGTTAATAACTAAGAAAGAAATGGCCTTTTTGAATATCATCTTGGTAGCCTTTTTATTTGAATTTACAGATAAATCTTACGAACAACGTAAAGAAATATATACTCCCTTTTATATTCTTTAATTTATAATTCAAATCTCCGTAAAACACTGGTTCAGATATATATTGATATATTCGCGATTATAAGCTGCAGTATGTTATTAACAATATGGTTTCGGCAAAACTTGCAACAATTTTCCCTCATTTGCGGTTGAAATCTTTAACAAGGTACAAGTTCCAGAAAGCGAAAAAACTGATATACATGTATATATATATATATATATATATATATATATATATATATATATATATATATATATATATATATATCAACCAGAAATACTAGATTAAATGAACTTTCAGAATTATTAAAATGTAGGGGTTTCCCACTAAAACTTATTCAAAATGGCATACTACGAGCACTAGCCATACCGAGACAGGAACTACTTAAAACCAAACCTAATTTAAATAACCATGACAACATTGCCTTTGTATCCACACAAAATCCTCAAAATCCAGAAATGTACACGACTATTCACAATAGCTTATTTATATTACAATCTGATCCAATATGTATATATATACATACACCATTTATGATGTTGTCTGTGAGACATCACCGTGTAACAATGATTTTTTTATACGAAACTCTTCTTATGTTCATTAGTTACAAAACCGTTTTCAATAGAGATATGTATACCATGAGAATTTGCTTGCTTTCTGAATGTTTGCTTTATTGAGCTCAAGATAAAAAGGATATAATTTGTTTTAACGCAAGACGCAATTGCTATATATTTTTAAGAAAACGTTAAGGAACATCAAGGAGAAAGTGTTGTTAAAAGGTGAAATATGCATATCAGGAATTGACACATTCAGACACTTCCGACACAGCCAAATGTAGAAAGAGAGAGCATGTTTAATAAAATGATCAGCTTCAAAACAGACACCAAAGCAATTTTTAAAATGAGAACCCGAAGGGTTACCGCCGTAGAACGGTCAGTGGCAAAGGCTGTTTTAATGTCATGGGAGAGAAAGATGTAACTAACAATCTCTTCCATAAATTAAAATTAATATGTATTTACCATAAGAACCATATGTTACAATGCTTTCTTTAGAAGCGATATAGATTCTTTTTCGCTTGCGAACGTTTTTCAACATTGTCTCTTTGTAGATTATAAGGAATTATAACTGTTTGAAGTGTACACAATAGAAAAATTATAATTTTGAAAGAGAACGCCTGAAAATTATTTTATTTTTGCTTCTTAAAAACGTCACGTGTTTTGTAATAGACCAAACCAGACTTTTGCAAGTGGCTTCAAAAACCTTTTCGCAGTATCTAATTGCAAGTTACTTTTGTTTTATGGCTTTAAGAGAAGAAACAAAAATAAAAACTGAAAATAATAATAACTTACATATATTTTATAAGTTCAATGTGATGTTCTGGATGGATAAAATTATTCGCTAAAGAATTGTTGTCTAGTTTTTGTGCAAGTTGAAGCAAAGACAAGAACCTTTATATTAAATATAATAAGATAACGTACAACTACTCACAGCATTATCAAATAATTACACTGAAAATGCTAAAACAAAATGCCAGTACATTTCTGAATGAATAAGTCTATGCAGAACTTTCAGAATTTGTCAGCGACGTTCCGCTAGGCACTCGGCTATAAACGGTGCTATCTCAGATTTATCTGACGTTATGGTTATCCACACTCTATCATTTTGTTGGCAGTTGATAACAATAAACTTTAATACAGTCATCTGATACATTGAGTTTTCCTTCTTTATTGAAAGGTAAGGTTATCTGCAAACATGTCCCGGACCCAGCACATGATGACTCTTGGATTGATGAAACTGTATGTGGTTACTTCTTCCAACATTTTAAAGACCATGATTCCACTCATACGGACTGCTGTCAAACTAAAGGTATGTGTTTCATAAAAACAAATCATTCAATATATTTTTCTATTGTGCATAATAAGGTATGGATATACAAGGTCACTGCATTGGTGTATACTTTTTGTTTAAAGAAAAGTTGCTTTCACTGGTAACTTTCATGCTAAATATTACTCATTTATCTAAATGAAAAGGGGATATTGTAAAATAGATTGCATGATTTTATCTAGAGTTAACAATAACGGATTTCATTCAGGTAATGTGGTCCCTTTAAATTGTCAAATACCGTATCGGTCCTTACTTATTCAAATAGCGTTTAATAAAATCTTTTGAAACATTAATACTAGGCAATACATACAAGTTTGATTCTGGGGACATTTCAAAAACGTCTAAATGTATTTTCATACGTATTTTTAAGTTATTTATATTTCTTATATCCCTGCAAAAAATTTGGTGGGTATATAGAAGTCATAATCTGGTTAGTTGGTTGGTCAGATGCAAAGGTTTCTGACGGGAACATCTTCAACATTTTTGCAGATACTGAAAAGAAACTTTCCAAATATATTATTATTTGGTATGATGTGTTACAGTGCGTGACATATCTTTTATATGGTGGTCGGTTCAATATTTTTTCTAGGAAGATAGAATTTTACAAAATAGGTTGATGAGCATTACGTTTTACTTCTACAGTTTAACAATAATCACTCCAAACTCTCAACATATGTTTAGCATAAAATGAAGATATGCACAATATATTATTCATGCTGATCAGTCCATAATTTGAAGGTGAGAAAGATTGAATAAAATCTTGTACCGCGAATGACCCCTACAGTTTTGAAGATATTGACGTAAAACTGTACAAAAGTTTTATATGAAGTGTAGATGTGCGAGACATACTTTACATGTGTGCAATTATTTTTTAGAAGAGCAGGACTTAACAAAATCTTTTGACGCGAACTACATTTACGGTTTGTAAGATTTTGACTACAAACTTTACACATATTTCCAGCATGAAATGGCTGATATGCTTTATTTTTAGGTGAATCAGCTTATTATGTTTTGGTTGACAGCAGATTTTTACAGAATGTTTTGATCCAAACTACATCTACATTTTCAAGATAATCACTTATATGATAGGCCTATATATGTTCCTAAAAAGTGTAGATAAGAATGGCATATGTAACATCTGGATTTTTTTAGTGGAACAGGAAAAAACAAAACCTTATGACTCGAAACTGAGGATTTTTCACAATTGTGTGACACAAACTACTTATACCGATTTGAATGTACTATTCGACATTAGAAAAAGGTAAGAAAAGCGTATAAGGAAGGACGACATCCAGAAGACACAGCCTCTCCACACAGCCAGAGTAAAGAGGAAGATAGAGCTAGTTTATTAAATTATCAATTCCAAAAAGACACCGCAAACAACTTTCGAAATCGGAAACTCGTTGAGTTACGCCTTAAAACGGTCAGTGGCTAAAGAACCAAAATCAAAAGCACACAAACAAATAATAACACAAGTAGCTACCAACAATGCAAAAGTAGGGTACTCAATGATGTTACTGAGATCAGAGACCTGGGGTCAAATCAGCAAGAACACGATACCGGGGATAAAAGAAACAGGCAAAGCTTCTAGTATTTTTTTTATTTCCCTGTAAATCTTCATAACTTCTTAAACTTCTGCCACAGTCGTGCATACAAAAAGAGGTTAGCATAACAATCAATGTAGACGGGTTAAGCGAGCAAACAAAGCGCTATATGATATAATGCTGTCAAGCTTTCTTTTTGAATTAAAAAAAATTTTTTTACGAATAATGTAGAAAAGTAATTTTGTTTTTTAGATTTTAAAATGAATCAGCTTCCCATAAAACAATGGCTTAGCAAGATCTTGTAGCTCAGAAGTTATTTTAAACTGCCTCAATTTAATTGGGTATATATGTGATAAAACTTGCTAAAAGTTTTTTCTTTATTTGTTACACCTATACAATGTTTTAAAGGTTTTTTCTGTTTTGTAAATATTACCTTCATTAGCTATAGAAAATCGAAAAAGCTGTGACATATAAACCCCGGAAGATTTTGTGTGTGGGACATCACCATCTTAAAATTGATAATTTAAAATATAAAAATCAAAATCAAAAAAGATATTTGATCACATACTTTATTATCAAATATAACAGATAAACAACAAGGGGTTCACAATTGAAATATCATAGGAAGTTGTAAAGCTCACATTACACATTTATAATTTCTTTCAGAAAAGTGCTATCCTAAAGCCGATGTTTCTCAAAGTTCTGAAGTTCAGTGAAGAGATGCGAGAAGAAGCAGTTAAAACAAGGACAAGGTTCATTAGATTTTATAACATTAACCTTCTTGTGTTATCATTTCAAAATTGTTCAAGTGGATAGTTAAGGTTACATTTTCCACAACGATTAACACCCGATTAAATGTACATTATGTTGTTGTTTTTTTAAGAAATACGTTTTGGTTTAGAGTTTTAAATAAACCAGCATCTGTTTTTTCTTGAAAGCTATCGTCTAATGTCCGCATTCAAGCGCTTTGATGATACTGACCTGGTGTTCTTTCTACAATGTCATGTTGGATCAAACAAAAAACAAACAATTTTCTTTCAATTTCAAACTTGAATTCGATATTCAACAGATGTAAACTAATGTGGCCGAGCATCGGACTGGCCGAGCATTGGTAACTTGACTATAGTTAAAAGTTCTAATCCAGATTTAAAAAAGGATGGAAAATGGTTTGTGTTTTTCTTAGTTTAAGGACTATAATTAAAAATAAATCGATGAAAAGAGAACTTTCTAATTTAACTATCATAATTAATTATAAGTAATTTAGTGGCTAAACATGACCTTCTTTAAAGATGAGTTTGACTGTTTTAGTTATTTTCAACTCCAAGATAAGATCCAGAATGATACTGCCCAGGTCAATATTGAAAACGCAAGAGTCACTCAAAAACAAGCGGAAATTGCGGCGAAAACACAAACAGAAGAAGAACGCAGGAAACGAGCCGATGATCATTATAAAGAACTTGACAAAAAACGTAGACAGTTAGAAGAAGACAGTGAAAACAGCAAAAAGAAGCGTGACGAAATGCTGAAAAAAGCGGGTAAACCGTAACGTTTACTTTACATTTCCTTAATAACCAACCATTAGCTTATAGAGTTGTATTAAAAGCTCTAAATAGAGAAACAGTGCAACGAGTCTGAGCTTTTTGATTTCATCATCTTTATACTAAAACTAGAAATTTTTAAATGTTGTGTATGACGGTTTCTGATAGACATTTAATGCTCGTATTGAACAGGATAAACTGCGAGTTTGTCCAGTTTACAGTGAAACATCACCATTCAAACAACCTAGACATACTTCACAAAGGCTACATATTACATGTATTTATCTATATTACTCCGGCAACATATAAAAGTATGATTTTCAGAATATGAAGTATGGGGTAGATGCATTTTACAACCTAATTCAAAAGACCAATGTAAAACTGTCAGTTTTGGAACTGACTGTTCCAATGCATAACCCTGTGATATATATTAATTTTTAATAGATCATATTTTAATTTTTTGCTTTCTCTATCTTTGACAAGATGGGCTGCACGGAAGGGATAGATTTTTGGGGCGTCGTTGTTTCCTTTTTTCCTCATTTGATGTCGATTTTAAAGTGGATTTTTTTCGGGATACAAGATCTTAAAAATTGCGTTCTATTTTTTTTCGGTCCGGTTTTATAAACTATGTTTGACTGTTTCTATAAAATAGGCAAGGTATCTTATAATGTTCTATATGATGAGTGACCAACCACAATTCGGTTGAACTTGTGCACACCAGATAATGTTTTCTTTTAAAGCCTGTAAACACGTTAACTAAATTAACAGAAAGCTTAAAATGACTATAGAGCTAGAAAGATGTAAGTTTACCAATCCGAAACCACTAAATAATCAGCAGGTAATCAACAAGTTGTGATTGCAGTTATAAGAAAGTTATTTTTACTACTATAGTAATATAGTTATGTTCGGTGTCCTTTATTAAAAGTACCTGTAAATTATTATTCCGCAAACGTTGTGCGACAGAAGGTAAAGAAAATCGATCAGCTCACGTGAAAACATGTAGTCATCAATTATTTATAACATTGAAGAATATCTTGCAAATTTTGTAGAAAATGTTATGCGCTTTTGACACCAAAGTTTTAATCTTTTCTCAACTTTTAACTGATCTTCTTTTAATTTAACCCATGCTCTTTTTGACAATGTGAAGGCTGTGTTTTCCGCGTATGGTAGTTCCTGATACATGTGTGCAGATTTCACTTTTTCTCAATTATTTTAAAACGAATTTAGTGGTTGATTTTAAAAATACCCCATATGATCATCTTTTTTAAGTAAGTATATTCTTTTCACATGTGATCATACAACTGTTTTGTTTAACTGCTATGACTCCACTGGCGCTTGACCAGCCGCCCCACGCCCCTGCCAACACTTACGAATACGCCCCTGTTGTTGTTATTTTGTAAAAAAAATGGTGTCAAGTCACTAATATAAATGTATTATTCCATTCCATCAAAATATGCGAAAATACACAGTCAAAATCTTAGTTAAAAATGTATACTCTATGTATATAATTGAATAATGGTCAGGAACGGCTCCTGACCCTACCCCCGTCCGAGAGGCTGTTTTCCTACAATACAGAGGTGTATTCTCGTATATTTTGATAAAATAGAATAATATTAGTGAATTGACAAAATTTGTACAAAACAAATACCAAAGGCGTATTAGTAAGTGTTGGCAGGGGCGAGAGCGGCTGGTCAAGCGCCAGTGTATGCCTCATTAAAATAAATAAAATTCAAATTTTCCTGAATTGCTTAAAAAACATTTAACATCTGATTTCCAAACAGTTTAAGTAAATATTAAAAATCAAAGGACCTAATGACAATTGCTTGCAACATTAACACTTCACTTCTCAAAGAACTGAACTTAGATATTGTCCGATAAAACTGATAAACAATGTCTATTTTATTTAAAAGAAGTTAATGGAAACAGTTGGACATTTTATCGTTATTTATCGTTGATTAGTAGACTAAGTATATTATATACTCTTAAATGAAAGGTATGTGATCTTATTGAACCTAAGAAATTGAGCAGAAATTTATTCTTCCAAGCAATAATATTCTTTGGAAACAGTGACCTCATAAAATTTACTAACTAATTCAATTACAGCAAAAAGGAAAAGACAACGCAGTCGCGAATGAATTTTTTCCAAAATATTTTATTTATTTGTCACAACAACAGAAATGCAAATTGTCTTTAATTAAACATTTTAAATTTCCATTTTCTGTTTTCGAACGAATTGAAGGTACAAATGCGAACAAGGATTTTATGCTACAGATATCATCTTATAAGTAGAACTAATTTCTATTAGTAAAATATAATTACAGTTCCTGACGGGGATAAAGAAACTTACAGGAATCTAATGAGTACAATTCTGAGCCCCACAAATCTGACGGATCCATCGGGTTCTAAGTCAGTAGCAAAGGGCTTAGTTGGAATGCTGGGCATGGTTATCAACACAGTTAAAGAGTCAGTGGAGGTCAGTATGACAGACTCACTATTTAATGAACATAAATATATCGCGACTGCATTATTTTTTCTAGTGTGAATGTGTAGAACAAATATCTTACACCTTGGTTTGACATATGATTAGACGAACTTGAGTTTTTGTGACTCACTATCATACAGACCAGGGGTCTATAATTTGGAATGTGATTAATTCATTTCAATGAATATACATATATTCGATCAAATTACAATTACATTCTATGATTACTTGTTTGTAAAGAAATAATTTATTAAGTAATTACAATTGTTTTAAGAAAAAACTTAATTTTGTTTTTATTGACACTGAAACATGATGTTACGTCAGACGCTAGTTCGCGTTTCAAATGCATATCAATAAATACAGATATTAATCTAATATTTTGTTATTTGCTTGATTGGTGACTCTGATGTGTTTTCATAGGATTCATTGTTAACAACTTTCTACTTATAAAGTAATAGACGTGTTAGAAAAATAAGAACCTTTATGTAGACAAAGCGTAAATATTAGTACCCTTCCCACGTAACTCTATGATAATGGCGTACAAACCACATTTCTGGATGGCGGGGATTGTGGATGTGCCGAAATTCCTGAGGATTTTTCAACCACCGAAGAGACAGCATGTATGGGTAGTAGTCATGTTAATCCCCTTACACTTTTCATCGTTTTACTGCTTAACCAACTCTTCCATTTGATATTACTGAAAAAATGTTTTACAGCCCCTCTGTATGTAACCATACTTGGGTGTAGAATAATAGATAGGTTTTATGCTGTTCTGTTAAAAATGGATAAATATAACTTCAAATACTTTTTAATTATAAACCTGATTATGATTTAACACAAAAAGTTATTTGTTTTCTATTTACAGGGCGAAAGATCGATCACAATAAGTGAAGAACATCATAAGCAAATGGTGTATGCTTCCAAAGAGAAGGAAAAGGTTGATCAAGCTTTTACTGATGCGGAAAAGGAACGTGCTGAGGCTGAACATAAGCTGCGCATGCTTGCATTAGAAAAATGTAGGTTCTTCAACGCGTACTTCTAACGGTTTGGTAACATTGTAGGACATAAACAAATTTCCCTAAACACAACAATAGAAATATAACATCTTGAATTATTTTTATATATACTGTATATTAGAAGTTCATATTTTAATTTCATTCAGTAGATTCCCTCAAATAAAAAGTGCAATTGATATAAAAATAGTATTACACACAGTATGGTGTTGTGATATCGATGTATCTGAGTTTTAGTAAATGAACTACTGTGATTGCACTACCATGTCTTTAAATTACTTTCTTTACAAGTCGCGGTCTTGAAGTATCTGATCTTTATTTATCGGACTGATCCGGGGTTTATGCGCAGAATCAATTAATATCATTGATTAAAAACATTTTATTATAAATTACTATAAACGTATATTATATGAATATTAAAGTTATTTAATTTATTTAATTAGTACCTATATGCGTATGTTTTTCAAACGAGTATTGATTACATTTAAATGTCAATAAAACATATTAGAAAAATTAACAATTTCTTTTTAGAATACGTTTCCAGAATTTCTTCCACTTTATAAATCCTCCAAGTTGTATCTAACACAACTTATGCATTCGGTTGTTTTGCTTGTTTACTCTCTAAGTACTGTAAAATGTGTATACTTGTAAAATGAAAATTAAATACAGTAAAAACTCCCTAAACCGGTGGTCATCGGGACTGGAAACAAAGTCCGGTTTAGAGAGGATTCCGGTTTATAGAGGATTTCACCTTTATCAACATATTTGACAAGTGTTGTTCTAATTAGTGTGTTATAATGCCTTTTCTTAGTCTACATTGAATGTTCATTTGACAAAAATAACAAAATTAATTTTATCCAACATTTTAATTTATTTTCTCATATTAAAAACTTTTTTTTTCAACAAACTCAATTAATTACATATGTGAACATGTATATATTCAAACTACATGTTATGGAATCGTAAGCATGTTTTTCACAGCCCTCTGTGAAATCGCCGACTAATCGACCGATTTGGCGAAATTGCAGCAAAAGAAAAGACAGTCGCGGGTGTTTCAAACAATAAATTAAACAGACAATTACATAATCATCGTCTTCTCAACTCGTATTTGTTTACACAACAATAGAGGTCTTTCACATTGTTGTGCGCATGCGTCGTACGCCACGTTAGGTGCGGAAAATATTGGTTTTATCCTAAACCGACAAGTGAGGGGGCATTTAACTGTGTCATTGCTAACAGAATGGACGGACATGATCAGGGTGTAGCCTTAAAGCTTATGATAAATTATAATAATAATTGTGATGAGGAACAATAAATTCAAGTTATACGAATTTCCGGATATTGCAGGCTTTAAAAAGTCCGGTCGGCAAGATTTGACTGTGAAAAGCGTAAAATAATCAAAGACGTGGTTGCAATTTTGAATCGGAAGTCTTATATAAAAACAAAGACAATGTGGATTGCAGGTTACTGTCTATTTGCCACAGACACATATATAAGCGTCACGTGTTTTTCTGACAAAATGCGTTTACTTAAAAAAATATTTTTTTTTAACTTGATCTCCCTAAATTGGAAAAGAAAACGAATGAATTCAACAATGTATCGCCGTTGTATTCAACGCCCGTTAAGCGTTATTATTTTGTTTTCTATTTTACTTCCTTCCAACGAGGTGACATATTGAGGTGTGAAAACTTGTTTGATATCTGACATTTGAGGAGACTTAATATTAATAATCTCAAATCATCAAATTGAAATACCTAAAAATTTTCACGAGTTCAGTCCCATATTTCTATAACTATAATTTGTAGCGTTGAAATGGCAGATCATGTAGTAGTTTACGTCTTATTCATGTTATTATGAACATCATTTTTGGTAAAATCGTCAGCCATAGTCAATAGACATTAGTTTAAGTCGCATTTTATGAATATCTACGTGTTACGGGAATGATGTAGAAAGAAGATAAAATGTCCGCAGACCTCCAAAATCTCAGGATTTTATCTGAAATCTCCGAACCGTTAGGTTCTTCTCCGGATCTAAGGATTTTCTGGCAATATCTCAGGAGTTAAAAATATTGAAAAGGATAATTAATGAAACATAAATTTAACTGAATTTAGAATGGGTTTTACAATTATATTAATTAATTTTAAGAAAATTGGTCTTGGTCACGGCTCCAAAATTTCCTGTTTATTAAGAGATTACGTGATAGTGACACGATGCCTCGGGCACACATGTACACAACAGCTAAGTGTCATCATAACTAAACTCGGACCTGAATATCGCAGTCCCGTTCATTTGTTTTGGTCCATGGTCATTTTGATTTTAAACAGAAATGAAAATATTATATTTCACAACCTTCAGCGTCAACAATTACGAACTTCTATATCAAAATAGTTTTTATTTTAAAAAAAACTCTCTGGATTTTTTTAAAAAATAGTTTTGGTGGGCCTGCCGTCCGGCAATATTCGTTTTGTTCAATCAATTTAACGATTTCTCGGGTTGTAGCTGGAATCGTCCTATTATGTAAATACGTAATATTTTTTCTCAAAAGCAAAACACGCAAAACACATATCAACCTAGTCGCCGACGAGCTACATTAAGAATATAAAATTTTATGTCTCATTCCACTATAAATTATAGCGTTACAAAAAAATGCCGTACAATTTTCGATAATGTTCGTCTGAATTGTCAATTATACAGATTTATTTTTAGTAAACACAATTCAGGTGTGTGTTTTCATAAAAACCCCAAACAAATCCGTTGGATATTCGCGTCCTGAAAATACCGCGATAAACAATGTTTAAAATGCGCATAAACTTTCTCGATGTGCTTGTAAATGATCATAACGGTGTTTTATTCTTTGTTGTTTGACTGAACTCACTTATTTATAAATTTGAAATGATAAATCAACATGTTCTTAATTTTACAATCACTTAGTCATATAAACAATAGTAAACGATGCCCCCTCGCGTGCATTTATCGACTAAATATGCTCTTCAATTTTAGAGAACGCTAAGCAAGGGGTCTAACCTAAAGTAAGAAGATCGATGCTTTAAGACGGCCATTTCATGGAGAGTGGTGTCAATTGGTGATAAAACAGCATTGTTTTGTTTACATCGAACACTAATTCAGTAAAGTAAGTACATTTTCTTGTATTATAGGTATTGTGTATGAGATAACCACCTAGCCGCTTGTTTCAGACATCTGCTTCTGGTCCATTTTTGTCTGTCCATGCAGTGGTTGAAGCGTGAAAGAAGGGATAGCGACATAGGGGTCCAAACTCTGCAATGTCTGCAGACTGATTTTGGGAGCTTTAGAGAATTAGATTTCGCCTTGCTGTGTTTGCGGGGTGCGGCATACATTATTTAACACTTTAGAACGTTTCCTGTGCTAATAGGAGCCTCTGTGTTCATTTTTTTACATTTAAGACGATTTCATGGAGAACTGTCTCACTTTAGGACAATTTCATGGAGAGCTATAAATTTTGGAGAGGTTAGACCCTGATTAGTTTATAATGAACAGAAGTATATCTGTAATTTTTATTGTAATTGTACCATGTATTGAACATGATTATATTGGCAAGTCAAGAACTGCACCCATTAACTGCAATGAGCACAATTAAGACCAGTATATCATTGCATGTTAGGTATCCATGACTGTACTATACTTTAGTGCTTAAAACGGATTACGCGACACAATTTCACCTTAAGACATCCCATTTTAACGTATGCACCAGTCGAAAAGTCATATGAATCCACTCTCCCACCCCCACCCCCTTGCCGGAAGTACGGGCGGGAAAAGCCATGTTTAACCATTCGGATGTCTCGGCACTGCGAGGCAAGTGTGATGGTTTTGATTTAGCGCCAAAGTGTCCTTGATTTTTATTATTTATTAAGCGGTAATTTTACCATCAGGCTGTTCCCACATGGTGGGTATTTTACAAGGTATCTGCTTGGGCCAAAAGCAAAGTGTCTGCTAGTCTTCAGGGTTACGATCCCCTGCCTTTAATACCATCTTCAGATATAATCAAGTTCTGATTAAAATCAATTTAATCAGATATATTTTAGTAGGTGCACTTAATCCCTACTGTTCTTTTTCTCATGTTTGGAACTAGACCTAAAAAATGAAAACAAGAGTTGGTGTTAAATCCATTAACAATGGCTTTCTTATGTAAGTCTCCATGAAATTGTCCTAAAGTAAGGCGGTTCTCCATGAAATTGTCCTAAAGTGAGACAGTTCTCCATGAAATCGTCTTAAATGTAAAAAAAAATGAACACAGAGTCTCATATTAGCACAGGAAAACGTTCTAAAGTGTTAAATAATGTATGCCGCACCCCGCAAACACAGCAAGGCGAAATCTAATTCTCTAAAGCTCCCAAAATCAGTCTGCAGACATTGCAGAGTTTGGACCCCTATGCCGCTATCCCTTCTTTCACGCTTCAACCACTGCATGGACAGACAAAAATGGACCAGAAGCAGATGTCTGAAACAAGCGGCTAGGTGGTTATCTCATACACAATACCTATAATACAAGAAAATGTACTTACTTTACTGAATTAGTGGTCGATGTAAACAAAACAATGCTGTTTTATCACCAATTGACACCACTCTCCATGAAATGGCCGTCTTAAAGCATCGATCTTCTTACTTTAGTTAGACCCCTTGTAAGGGGAGGTAACAATGTGAAAGAACTCTATTACATGTCCCAATTATTAACCCTTGTAATTTTCACGCCTATTTTAAATAACATGGGCGCCTCTAAAGGAAAACAACGGATTATCTTGAAGATATTTGACACGCTTGACAATACACAAGCCTTTGACAAGTTAGCCCGAGTTCGTCACATTCGATGACATTTCTCGAAATTCCGGTTGTTAGAGGTTTTTTAAAGAGCAAATAGCAAATAAAATCGTAAAAATAATCCCGGTTTCCGGAATTCGGAGGTTCCGGTTTTCAGAGGTTTTCTTTTTTATAAAAAAGAAGGAAAAAAATCGGGACCGTAAAAATTATGCGGTTTTGGGAGGATTCCGGATTATAGAGGAACCGGTTTAGGCAGTTTTTACTGTACATGTAATCGAACGCCTAAATGCGAAAAATTTTGTAACCGTGGGTCCGTCCATCTACGTTTTTTATGTTGTTATTTCTCTTTAGCAAGCCTGGGAGATATTGAGAGTCTATTGGAAGCGTCCGAGTATTTGGCTAAAATAGATGGCGAGCTAATGAATATCATTACCTTCTGGGATAATCTAGCAGCTTTTCTTAAAAATCTGACACAAAAAGGAGAAATGGGGGAATGTTTCCTGGAGGCCATAGAAGATGATGAATGTGCTGAACTATTTAATGCAGAGCTTCTGAAAGTTGAAAGCGTAAGTTTTTGACTGCTACTCCAAGGTGGTAAACATTAAAGGTTCTCATGTTTCTTTTGTGTGGCGCAGCTGTAAGCTTTAGATGATGTACAATATCGATCGTACATATATATGATCGTGTAGTGGAAAACATGAAACGTACACCTTTTAATTTAATTCATTCATTTCAAAGTTTAAATTATTTCTCACTCTCTCCTTCTCTCTCTCTCTCTCTCGCCCCTTCTCTCTCTCTCTCTCTCTCTCCCTCTCTCTCTCTCTCTCTCTCTCTCTCTCTCTTTCTCTCTCTCTCTCTCTCTCTCTTCTAAGCATCTTCAAGGAGAACGAAGAATTGAATCTAACAAACGAAATAGATCATGACCATATAACAAAAGAAATGGTAGAAATGATTAACTTTGTATTATCTAGACCTTGAGTGAAAAAGTTAAGTAGGTATTGCAATTTCGCGGATTGCCACGTTTTGTTATATCCCTGATAGTTCTGTTACATTGTTGAACTTTTGCCTTCGATTGAGGTCTTTAAACCGAAGTCTTTTATGAACTAAACCTTTTTTTTAAACAAAACGTGTTGCAGAACTCCGACAATTATAACTAATCAGCTCCATAAAAGAAGAAAACTTTGAATTATCTTCTCTAGTAAGATTGAAGAGATTTCTGCTGACTTTGTTATTTAATGTGAACATTCTTGGGCAACACCGTAGGCCAATCAACAAATATAAATTGCGTATCGATTTCCTGCAAGAGTATTACCAATCGGACCTAAAAGACCAACACTGACTTAAGAAAAAAAATTTTACATCTCGGTTCTTTAAATTAGAACTTGGTTGGAGCATTTGTCCCCTTCTATCAAGTAACAAAACTGGTTACGTAATTTTAATAATTGATTATATTTGTTTGGACATAAATATTAAATTGTAATGGCGACAAATCATTAATCTGCTTAATCATGCGATCTAATGCATCATGACATTGACCGACGACTCAACTAATCAGATATCTCAAGATTGTTTCACGGACTATCAAGATTATATTCAAAAGTAGGTCGAATAATGATTTCAGGAGCTCCATCTGCCCGAGAATGAGCATTACCCACATGCTGTTTATGATTTATCCTATTTGTATTGACGACATCTATCTGAAAGGTGTTATTACCGATTATTACCGACCTGGGTAGTGTAATATATCTATTTCGATTGTTGAGTTTACTACATCAATTACTTGTAGAAACTGTATAATTTTGAAACAGTAACATATATTACACATACTACGATCGTGGAGATGTGTGCGAGCTTGGCAAAATACGTTTATTTTCTTATTGTCCAGGGCTGGAAACATTTCGGGGCCATTTGTAGCAGATATGTTCAGCATGAGGAAGTGTCGATCAAGCAGGTATACAGCTTTCTTTCGGAGTCAATTGACCGATTGAGCAACGAAGAGAGGCAGGAGAGGTCAAAGAGGATCATTGCACAGATCAAGGCAAAGATGCCTCCCAGGGCAATAGAGGCAAAGAAAGAAAGCAAATAAACTATAAAAAAAGAGTCTGTCATCTATTCAGATCGCTTTTTGTAATAATAGAAAGTAGAAATATTGTCTTATTTTGTAATTGTAAATGTCGTTGTTTCTTAAAATTATGTAATTGTATGCATTAACTGCATTTGGCAATGTGTTTGACAAATCCGCTTGTTACGAAAACAGCTGAGGCCCCATTCTACCTTTGTTATGCCAAGACTGTTGGCAATTTATCATTCATACAGAAAGTAAATGCTTAGCAAGAGAGAGACTATGTGATAATGCTGATAAAAAAGAAGATGAATAACTGAACTTTTGGAAGCAATTAGTATTAAGTATTTGACCCCAGTTACACAGACAGTCGGTGCCCAATCTGTTATTTTATTTTAAGTTACTAGCTGTTTTGATCGGTTTTAATGTGTTATTTTAATCTGGTTTTCTGTGTAAACAGCCGTCGGTGATTGACGAGTGTTCAATGCGTTCAACAAATATTTCAAAAGTTGCTGGTACACTTTAATATTCACCTATTTGCTACCAGTGGTAAGTATTCGTTGATCGGTTGCTTATTGGTGGCCCATCAAAGATCGGTTGTAGGCAGGAAGTTGATCGATGATATCGGTTGTAGACAGGTTGTCGGTGATGATCAGTTGTAGAGAGGTTGTCGATCGACTATTTGTAAAATATTTTCACCGATCGAGAATTTTAAACTTGTCTCAAAATCCCAATCGGTGACTTTTCAACTCATCTTTCCCCAACAACAGTTGATCTGAAAAACAGTTTACCAAAAGTTGTTAAATCACTTGTAATCTGTCCACTCCATAATTTGGCTTTAAAAACTACCTATCAATTACTCTGTGTAACTGGGGTGTAACGGTTAGGGATTGTATATTAAGTACAATCACTTGTAATGCTTATTTTTTATGATATTTGGTGTCGGGTGTGTAGTTGAATTATTTTGCAAGTGGTGTAAATTGTTGTTTGGTCATTATCAAATGTTGTAAGCTGCTATAACAAGCAAAATTAAATATTATTCCCAATACCATTGAAATGTTGTGTACCAGTAGGTTCATTCCAGATAAAGTGTGACTTTTTTGGGCAGGGAAAATGTGACTTTCTTTAACCATTTGATTTTGTTTTAATTTTATTATTAAAAACTACATACACTGTAATAACGAGTTTAAGGTTTAATCAAAAAGTGAAGTTTTTGTTTTGACTGAATGTGCATCTCTTTAAAGAAAGTGACACGTCAGATTTTCATAAGCAGATGACTTTATTGAGATGCATTCTTCGTCGTTAAGTTATTTTAAGTTCTTCATTTCATGCCTCTAGCGGCAAAATCAATTAAATCAATCAAATGTAAACAAAATATGTAAAAAAAATCACGTAGTAGTATTGGAAATATCATCGAGAATTGTTTGTTTTTATCAACATCGCAGAATGACATAAAAATCACGAAAGAAACATTGCCTATCACGGGCACATTAAAACTTCCTAACTACATCCAGAGAATAGTGTACAGTTATCAAAAAAATACATTTAAGCATCCGCATCCGCGGTAAAAAAGGATAAAGTATTGCATGGGTATATATTTAATTCATTTGTGTAGTGTTTAAACTTGCGTTGAACATATTACTAGACGAATTATGGCCATGCATTATATATATAGTAACGGATATATATTAGTATATATATATATATATTCTGACGCAAGAGAGATCAGACGGTTTCTGTGAAAGTAGTTAAAAAGTTATTTTTCAAAACATACATTTTTTAGTATTTTTAGAAAGATGTATCTTAGTAACTAAACTTTCAGCTTTTAAGGCCCGGTCACATCGGCCGAGCGTTGCTGGAGCGTCCCTGGAGCGGTAAAAAAATTCATCACCGCTCGTAACCGTTCACCACCGTTAAACAAAAGTTGGCCTCCGTTAAAGCAACGCCGTATACGCTCGGCCACCGCTGATATCTCTCGAAGGGCCCTCCAACCGCTCCGAAAGTTTTGAGCTGCACAAAATATTGCGAGCGGTGAGAAGGGCAAAAAATTTCCGCCCAGGCAAAGTTCACCACCGCTCCACCAACGCCCAAGCAAAGTTTGGCACCGCTAGACACAAGTTCGTGGACGCTTGGGTACGCTAGGCCAACGCCGAGTTTTTTGAACGCTGCACCACCGCTGCTTCGCCAGCGTTGCCCGGGCGGCGATGAAACGTTGCAAAAACGTTGGTGCAGCGCTTATAAGCGTTTTACGAGCGGACACGGGGTTGTTGGAACGGTGTCGGGCGCATGCGCAGAACGCCGCTGTACCAAACGCTCGCGTCACCCCTATACCAACGCTTGCTATCGCTTAACCAACGCTAAAGCAACGCCGGCTTCAGCGGTGCACCGCTAAACCAACGCCCGTGTTTTCGATTTTTTTTCCATTTTGTGAGCGGTGACGAGCGTTTGGTCCACCTTCCTACCGTTCAAGGAACGCTCCAGCAACGTTTGGGCGGTGTGACAGGGCCTTTAAATACGTCACTCATTAAAAACATGAAAACTGTTAGATTTGTGGGTGCCTTTTGTTTCAAAATGTCAACAAATGATAACTTGGATTCACAAATAAAATTAGAATCACCACAAAAACATCACAACAAATCTGTTTGAGGCTAAATAATTTCTTAACTTTGTTATAAAAATATGTTTATCGAGTTCATATATTTATTACAATTTATTTTGTGGAATTATCTACACATGTAATAACGTTAGTGAGATTGAAATAATGTCATTAATACCATTAATTTCTGTTTTACGCCAAATGCCGGCCGTGTGTACATGTACGTTATTCTAATATTTTTACTAAAGTATGGGATTGACTCAAGCTATAATGTTAACACTAGTTTGGAAATAAAAATAGAAGACAATCGTATACAAGTAAAAATAACATAATAAATAAATATTTTTTTCGGCGTTAGCTGTCTAAGCTCACTTTTGACCTAGTTTTTCGACCAATGAAATGTTGTAAATAATACTCGTGTTCTATTATTATGTAGCGTGAAAATGAAATTAACTATTTCGATTGGTAGCTATTTACACCAGAGAGGCATCTAGCAGGGTGGAGAGGTATCTAGTGGGATTTTTATTATTTTGCAGTGGGAAAATCAAATAGATTATTTCGATTTGTTGTTTGTGGGTGTTGTTTACGATTACCGTAACGATTTTTATATTTTGTGTAAGTATTTCTACCTGGCACTTACATGTTCGAGCATTTTTGTTTTTAAAAGCGATAATTGTATTGGAGAAAAACATTTTACGATTTAAAAAACCAGCTAAGTCAATATTGATGGATTAAATACAATTTTATATGGAATATTCGGGTGTCAGGTAAACACCTGCGTACAACACACAGTGTAAAACGAAAGAGAAGTGCAGATATTTCTAGTTCTTACGGTTTCCTTTCTAGTTCCTTTGATACTGATTGTAAATTTCAAGTCCTAAATACAAGATCTTATAGTGTCGTGGATAACTCTCTCGCCTCGCAAGCGGAGGCCCCGGGTTCAATCCTCAGGAGGGACACTTTTTTAAAGTTAATTCACGTAAAAGTTGGTAGATTTCGCTCTTGTAACAAGCTGTTATTATTTATATTTACTGAATTTCAAGGACATTTATTCATCTCGAGTTCTAACTCTACAAGAGATATTGTAATGAAACTGAATAAATGTAGATCAAGACTTAATGTAAGACATTGCTTCTTTATTCGACTTATTATCACCGTATGGAATTTTTGCAACAACTTTAACATTTTTTTTGAAAGACACTTTCAATGAATTTATGAGTTGTCATGATTCGATCGTTTAATCTCTAGGTCATACTAAGAAGGCAGGGAGGGTTCGTCAACAGCTATAACAAGTAAATTAAAATAACTGAACTGTTCGCCTCTCTTTCTTTCTTTCTTTCTTTCTTTCTTTCTTTCTTTCTTTCTTATATACATGTATATATAACGGAAAATCTTTTTCATCAACGCCGTTTATCTTTTTTAAAGATAGTTCTTGTTTATTTTCTAATAAAATACAACATGTTTTACTTAGACATGTATATGTTGAAAGCTATACATAATGTATAAACAGGTGTTTGATATTGTAGTTCGTGTTACCATACTTTATTACACTGACCTTTCCATTTGCTGCTGATGAAATTCTTTTTTTTATACAGTGAAAAGGTGTGCTGTTGCTTAGCCCCTAACAAACAATACAGCGTGGATAATATTCTGAATATTTTGCCACAAGTTGCTGATCTAATGTTCATTAAAATTATATCACATATACTTACTGGAAAAAATGGGAATACTTTGGAGTTTAAATATTAATACTTTATCGGGATATAAAAAAAGAGTTGGCTTGATTAAGGTATACAGGGCTTTAGAAACCTTAAACACCTTCGGAATTTTTATAAAATAAAATATCGGATCGATGTTGAAATAGCTATTTTATGTACTGTACTGTATGTTTTGTTTATGTATGCGTGGAAAAATAAAAAGATGTAACGTAATTTCAGATATTTGTTTATTCTTTTGTTAGTTAAAATTAACAATACAAAACAAATATTGACCATATTTCAAGCATAATATACCACCAGTAATAAAGCTTGTCGTTTTTAACAACTACAAACATGTGGTAGAAAACCTCAGTATTTATGTTCAATATACTTAATTTAACTTAAATACAAATCAACTTTAAGAAAATCTGTATTTAAAGAGGATGTCAAATCATTGCTACACTAGTATCTTCTAGAAACAAGTAAACAAGCACTTATAAGTTTAACGTCAATTAATAAACTTTTTCTGTATATACAGTCGTATTTCAGTGTTGGCATGTACGTTTAAGCAGTATACAAGGCATTTTAAGTTTATTAAATCAGGCATGGTAGTTACATATAGTTAGAAGAGCAAAGCACTTGCATCAACGAGTATTTGGCTCTGCCAAACATAAGCCATCTTGCATATCTTTTCTCCCAAAACACTATGATAAAGTGTGTTATGCCATAGAGCAAATATAGTTTGAATGAAACAATTACATGTCTACAGGTCTGATGTATGAAGCATACATGTACAAATCTTTGCCCAATATAAGCCTAGAGCAGGTTCAGAAATAATTACAAGTTTCCCGGCAGGCGCATTTGTCGACAATGAAAAGCAAAATCTAGTCAGTTCAGATAAAATGAAAAGTTTAAAATTAATATGTAAATTTCATTCAATAGACTCGAAAAAAGGTCAAATTAAGGCATGAATAACTGACTGCTTCTGGTGATTCTAGTTTGCAAAGGTACTGGCAATATTCTTGTTAATATTCAAACAATATATTGACTACAATATGTCGTTGAGATAACACTTAAATGGAAAGCCAACATATTTTTCCTATTAAATAAGTCAATGTCTTGTCACCGACATTCACTTTTGATTGATGAGATACCACTCTGTATGGCTTCCCTCAAACTGTAGCAAACTAGTCTCCCTTTACTACTTCAAACCCATTTAACCGTTTGTACTGCAGTAAAATACATTTGATCACTGCAAGAAAAAGAAGACAACCACTTTGTTAGTAGTTTTGTTTATGCCGTGTGGCGGCTTTAAAAAGTTCCCCCATATATTCAATCAGTGCTGTTATCAGTTATGTTCCTTTACAGATTGCTAAGCACGATACTTATGTATGTTTATAATAAATCTTAAATACATGTTGTAAAAATTCGGCCAGTTTGAAGATGGATGGTTTGATTATCCCAGCCAATAGAGACTTCGACATTGTTTAGTCACCCCTGTGATATATTTCCAGGATTTTAATTTTAGTCTTTGGCGATCTCTTTGATATGCAGGATTAATATTCTCAGACCCCCTGACGAAATTTTATTCTATTCAGTTCCGCTTATTGCTTTCTCGTTTATGTCAAGCCCAATTTTTTTTCTGGGGACCGTGCAGCGCTGATCATGGAATGGTATTTACCAGACAATATTGCATTGAAGGTTCCATGTTCACCGTCATATGCATACCATTGTTTGGGATGGATCAAATTTGTACTTCTTACCGGTGTAAATATTGAATTGCGATCAACCCAGGGCTGGGCGGCGTGGGCAGTTATATGCATCTTCCATGACTGTTTATTAACAGGCTCAATCAGACCGAGCCAGCAATAGTTTCATATTGTACTTTCAGAGTGTTCGGAAGCTTCCAACGTTCCCTTTTCGTCTTGTGTGTATTACTATCGTGCTCTTGCTGATTTGATGTCCGATACTCTGTTCTCGTCCTCTTTACCTCAGCAGTTTCATTTAATTCATTAGTTTAGTTTAAACTTATTTGTTTTACATCGATTGTGAAACAAGTAATTCCAACTTATATTAATCACGCTCGATGACCGCTTCCTGGGTTTCCAACCAGTACTCGCGCCGAATGTGGATTGAGGAAACTGCAGACGAACCTCATCCCCGATGGGACTCGAACCCGCAGTCTCCGGATCTGGAGTCCGACGCTCTACCCCTAGACAATTCGTTAAAGCATATGTTCGAACAGTTACCCGAAAGGGGCCTTAAAAAGTTCGCACAGCCAACGTTTCCAGAATGGAACACTGTAATTAATTCAACAAGGCAACATGCACGTTTTGTTCTTAAATAGATGGTTCGATTTCTTATATTTGATCGAGAGAACTTTATACAGAGGAAATAAAATCCCAAAACTGTACCAGTTTCAGTGTAATATAGACGGTCTTTATTAACAGTTTTCGTCAACAATTACCAAATAATAAGTCAAATGTCTCACCAATTTGTCATGTAAAGCATATAAGGACCGACACATAATTAGGGTTGTAATGTAACTGTTTGAATTGTGGAATAAAATAAGAAGCTGATAGTGTAGAAGGACTTCTAATTCGTCTTCATTTAATAAAGTGACTGAAAAATTCAGACCTTATCATGATAGACATAGAAACCTCAAGCACCATGGAAACCTCGAAGCTTTAAAAAAATCCCCATGTGTATTTTTACCGAAGCACTTGCTGGTAGAAAAGTGTATCACGTGACTGGCTAAACAAGCAGAATATGTATAGGCGATATCGCCGAGCGTCTAAATCGGAGAAGTCGTTGTATTAGTACTGTTTCATTCAAACGCTCATAGAAACACAATGCAGTCACAGTGTCTTAAAAAAATATATTAAATAAATATATAAATTATAAATACATATAATCATGCATATCAAAATGTGTCAGCAATCTGTAAACTTGTAACGTTCTCATTGTCCAATTCTTCGTAGAAGATAGAGGGGCTGAGGTGTTTCTGGTCATACTAAAATGGTGTCAAATTGTTTTTTTTTTCTACAATATCAAACATTTTTATAAACATTACACTGTATAAAGATTATGCCGACTGCAGCCGATTCGGATACTTTACTATTGTCTGATGTAAATCAGTTAAAGTGAATTCCCTCCAGTTCGTGTCACTTTTATATAGTGTTTTAAAAGCTCGTTTCCTGTACAAGCATATTTATTTTAGACAAAGGTAAAACAGACATCGGTATAATCCGTATTTTCTAAGCAAATTCCGTCGTAAAAAGTGCATGAAGTTCCACATGTCAGTTCAGCCCATCTGTGCACAAGTTGTATCCTAATAAAAGTAATATGCAGTAGTTTGTTTTAAACACAGTGAAACCACTTGTTCAAATACATATATCACACTGCACACTAAAGACAATTGATTTCGCAAGTTTAATAAACTTCTTGTTTTACGAATACCGGATTGATTTTAATGAGGAGTTTCTTCTCATATAATCGTCTACGATTCATTTAGTGGAATTATTCAAAATTTATAATCATATATTATCATAGACGACCATTTAGAACAGGTTCTCTGTGCATGTCATTCATAATTCCTCGTCAAGCAAGGATTCTTTATCGTCATACTCGACATTGTCTTGGTTTAACAGCTGAAACTTGGCACGATAGCCACTAAAGTCCCTTTCTCTGTAGATCAGCTTTATGAGAGCGAACAGACCTAAGCTCAGCGACATGTTAAACATCAAATGGAAGCCAAACATTGTTGCTATGAACTGAGCATTACGCATATCATTTCTGTCCCATGCAGGGTTCGGATCTTCACCTGTTGGAAGATATAACTGGTTATTGAATCATTTGAACATATGTTAGGTTTTCATTACTGTATGGTCTAACATACTTAAAACATTTTCCATAAATTAGGCATCAAACGTTTATTTCAGTTTATTATAATATTAGACTATTTGTTGTTGTTATTTTCCTTTATTTTTCGTTTTCGTTTCCTTCGTCTTTCTATTGTAAGTTATATAAACTTTAAAGACACGTAAGAGTTCCATTCCACATAATTATAATACATAATTGTGTACAGCTGATAGATGTTCATTATATCACTTAAATATATTATCAACGTACTAAACGCTTTATGTGACAGATCAGAACTTCTGTCATACATGATACAATGGGTATCTTAATGCTTTTAACCCACATATTACCAGCGATAGTGCTGTATAAGTAATTTCTCTAAACAAAATAAACGGTTTCTATAATTGCCTTTGCACAATCGTTTCAGTCATGCTTTAAATCTGATAATATGTCGTGGAAACGATGTAATTATTTCGTTGCGAAAAGTTTTTAAGTCGTGAAACGAAATAGAGAGTCGTAAAATCGAAATAATTATCGTGTTCAAAACAGAATGCATCGTATTTCAATTTAATGGTTTGATTACATTCGCAAGGCATATTTTCTATGTCTGTCTCCCGGATCATGGCATGATGCTTAAACCGATAACAAATGGTTTTACAAATCTATCAGGGAAGAGTGTTTTTGACTCATTGTGTTAGTGTAATTAATTCTTACTAGATTTCCATTAATTATATCTTACCTGGAAATGAATGAGTGGAATATAAATAAAATGGTATATGAAAGAACCATGTTCCAAGACAAATCACCATAAGACTTCGACAATAGTTAGGCAAAAACTTGTCAACAGTTCGGCACTCCCAGAGGATTGATATAGCAGCTCCAAGACACCATATTAAACCTAAAGTATGCACAACTGTCTCGAGTTTATCGGAGTGACCACTTTGTGTGTGAAAATAAAATATCATCCCATACCTGCAAATAAAAATAATGAACATTTGTATCTTTGTAAATATGTATTATCACTTCAAGATATGGATATATAGAATGACCTTTATACACAATTCGCCAAATTCATACTCGGTTTTTGCCTGGAAATCAAATTTTCGCGCTTGGGTATATTAACAGTTTATTTACCGATTTTCGAGAGAGCAAAGAAATTCTAAGAAATATAAAATTAAATGAAATGGTGATAATCAGCAAAATGTTGCAGTTTTAAAAAGAAAAAATATAAACACATTATATTCTAAAGCTACCTGCAGGCTAAGTGAATGATCCAGTTGTTCGTTATGCTTAACCCTTTGTTTGCACGACGGTGGCAGTTTAACTTAAAGAGTTGATTTAGGTTTATATGGAAATCTTGTAAAAGAACCTTGAACTCTATCTGTTTCATTCATTTGTGTCATCCGGGTCTTGCTTATTTTATTCTCTATGTGCTCTGTGCCCAAGGTTATAAAACTGAGTTTGGAAACCAGTCTCAAATCTCAAGCATCTGATTGGCTGAAATGGCGACCAGTCGCCATTTCAGCCAATCAGATGCTTGAGATTTGAGACTGGTTTCCATGCTCAGTTTTAGAACCTCCAACCCTGGTCTCGGATATGTCATTAAGTAACTACTTCTTTTGCTTGACAGTGCTATTTTTTCTTATGTTTTATATGTGTGTGCGCTTTTGCATGCCGACATTGTGGAGTTGATGAGTGGGTTGGGGCTAATTTACCAAGACAACTTACATCTGTTTGTTCATGTAAGAATATTTTGGAGCAAGTGTGAGGTTGGTGCACCCCAGAACCTGTTTAAACCCCAATGGCAAATTTGGCCACTGACCTCGCGTTCTCATTTTCGTGTTCATGTTCGCTTTACCTTCTTTCTTTTTGGCTGTGTTGGGAGGTTCTGTCTTTATGATGTCGCAATTCCTGATAACCATATTTCACTTTTTAAACTTCCGAGTAAATTCTCATTATCTACCGTTAATGAACTGTATCTTATATTACTACTCATCAACAACAATCAATCCTGAATCTTACCATGCAAACGCCATGGAGATAGTAAAATACTCCAGCCCTTCTATCACAAGAACCTTTTTGTATCGCAGTAAGTCAATGACTCCGTGTAAAATGAAAAGAGTGTAGATTGACATATGTTGTAAAGACGGAATCCGGTCCGGATCAAATTCGCCATCTTCGTTCAAAACACTCACGTGACTACCTTTATTGAAGACTTCTATCAGAAATCCTGCAATGCAAAGCAACTAAATATTAGCTTTGAGTTACCTGGAAACAATTTTTTAAAGGATCACTTACAATATTTTATCTTATTCTGTTTTGTCCAATACAGCAATTCGTGAATAATTATAAATTATATTCTAAACCATCTTTGTGTGTAAACGTATGCTACTACTCAAAACTTGATAAGGATCACTTAAAAGATTGTATTTATTCCTAACATAAGGTTGAAATGACAAAATAGTTGCTGTGATTCTGAAATTTTGACACCAGCTTTGTGCCAAAAACAGGAATGATCTGACAAGCTGACAAGCTGCACCGGTTGAAACTTGGTTGGGGCAGTAATTAACTTAAAGGACAAAATGGAAAGTGATCCCTATCAAATTTTGAGTAGTATGTGTTATATGCGTATCTGAGCGTCCAACATATCTGTTCACTAAATATTGTCAAGTAATAAATATGTTTATTTATCTTGAGCTCAATTTTACCCTTAAGCTTAAGCATTTACAAAAAAGATGAGTTTATTTACACTTGAAGGTATTCCGACGCACTCATCCGAAACTAATTTATGTTCCGCTCTTTTTTCAACTATGTATCCGCTGAAATACGTTTTAACCGCATTTAATTTACAACAATATTTGGATATTTTACACAGAAATCATTAATGAATTTGTTTAACTTTACAAGAATTAACCTAAAAGTCTGACAAAGGCCTTAAAGTAATGTTCACTTGATTTAATAAGTTTGTCTTGCCTTTTCAGTACTCATGTCTTTAATAATGGAAAGATTTATGCCCTTATCAAATGATATTAATTTGAACAAATACTCGTACAATTCACACAACTTTTATCTTAAAGTTTATGTCTTTCGTTTTGCTTTAATTAAGAAAATTAATAGAATTTTATGAGATTCATGTTAATAGTTAAACACACTTTAACAAATGTGTAAGAACACGTATCATAACTCGGGGTCACTACATTGCTAGTACAATGTAATCAATGTTAAAACATTCATTAAACGCTTGCCACATAAGAATAAAATAAAATAACAAGACTAAGTTACGATCTGTTACAGTTTGTGTTAAGTGATTTTATTTAGTTTACTCAAAGTGTTCGCCACAATTTCTTAAAGAAACGGTTGATCACAGAGTATGCATTTAATAATGTATTATATGCCAGCTGATATATATCTACATATAGAAAAAAATTGTTCTCTATTGTAAGAAATTATGAAAGTTTTGCTCGTAAGCATACAAACGGTGCATATTTGAATGTGGGCTGAAATGTTTTTCTGGTTGGGCAAACCTTTAATGCATCTCCTACACTTAAACCAGACAAGAGCAGGTACCTAAGTAGACTAGTCACTAGTCTTAAAATATGTTGTATTTTTATTACACATACATCTAGCCAGTCTATAAATTACTTTTAATCTGTATGAAGGATGACTATATTATGATATTGAGATAACTCTCTAGACTAGCTAGACATAAAATGTTTTTAAAGCTGGAAAATATACCTCTTCCAGAGACATTGCATTCCGAGTCATTTGGGACCACTTGATAAAGTGAAAGTGATACAGCTCAAGAGGAAAGCTTTGTGTTACTGGCGGGATACCGGTCGATGAATAGCTCGGAGGCTGTGGTTAAACCAATGTAAACTAATCAAAAACAAATAACAGTTCAACATTTGCATCTTGAAAAAAAATATTGCTAAAGTCCCATCGAAGAGTTTAAGCCGTTTGAGTAAAACCCATTTATTTTCTTTGAATCAATTAGTGTTCAAATCAGCTTATAACTCTAAGTCAGTGTTTACAATATACCCAATTGCTCATACCTGCAATGGATACTATTATTTTGGCGTAGACCTCCCAGTTGAAGGATTTTCCGAAGAGGCTTGCCGTGTACGATACCTCGGTTTTATACTTAGCCGCATCGCCAGCCTAATAAAAATAAAAAGTTAAATGAAATCTATACAAGTACAAAAAATGAAAAAAAAAACTAAAGACACGATGCGAGAAATATCATATATTTTACTACGATGTATTAAACAGCAAAACTTATGTGACCACCTCTTAAATACAAAATGATAACAGGTTTACTGAAATACTCGTATCTCCAGAATTTAGATTTGAAGTAAACGGTCTCTTCAATCAATTGATTTTGATTTTGTTTTTTATTACAGAAGTTCATTTCAGCTTCATCTGCAGTGTCAGAAATAAAATAAAGCATATTAAACTACGTGTATTATATAAATACGTTTTACAATATTCAATACAACAGTTTTTTTGGGCTTGATTGAGTTTTTCCAAGGAAAGCCTTGCATTAAGTGCTTTGAACGGTTGTTAATCAACAATAGCGTAACGTTTTATCCCAGGCCGTCAGATGCGTTGCAAATCAATATAACGCTTTTTTTTTTCGCGGAAAAAATGTTCGCGCAAACAAATGACTGATAGTTTCATGCCGAAAATCTCGAGTACTCTGAGTTTAAAGTTGTTACCCATGTTAGACATTCTATGATAGTCAAATAACATTCAATATGATATTTGAAGGTCAACGCAGTTCTCGGCTATCCTTTAATATTCTTTCAAGCGATTTATACAGTATATGAATTATCATAAAGTATTTAGTATTTGAAGTGTGACCAAATAGTTTACGAGTTTATCACGCGGTGCAGTTGTCCTGCGATTATACAGTCATATATAGATGTATTTGTTAAATTACTCTGTCATATTGTCCTTAGAGAGCACATGGACGAAGTAAATAAGATGTTCTGTCCGATCTTATTATACCAATGATTGTATCAATAAGTCATTGACCATCTTTGAAGCGCATCGGTTGTCGTATGATAAAACATTAAAATCGTAATACTAACAAGTAGTTGTTAAAAATGTTAAATACAAACACAGCTTGAAATAATTCAGATTTCATTTTCTAAAAGTTAATGTCGGTATTTTGTAAAATTATAAGAAACGTTTAAAATGAAAGTTAGACTGTAATGTTTTAACTTAATGTTTGCCGGAATAATTCAAATAAGACTCTAAAAGCAAAATGACTTAATCCTTTTACTCCATAGATAACGCTTGTATCTCAAATGCGACCAGAGTAAATCCCGATCAGCCTCTACATCCGTTCAGAAAGATCAGGATCCAAATTGTTCGCTTGTAGATTAATTTGGTATTTATGGGCTAAAGACTATAAAGCAAAGATTGAACACCAATCTCCAATCTCAAGCATCTGACTGGCTAAAATATACTGGTTTCCGTGTCAGCCAATTAGATGCTAGAGATTGGAGACTAGTCAACTATAATCTTTGGACCCTGTCTACAAAGTGAACATTCTAGAGCCTTCGTCATAATGATTTAGGTTTAAATGTAAATAAAAACAAGCATCATACAACACCTGTATGTATCCTTTAAGAACGTTGTACATCCACCACACACCTAGGAAAATGAACGCTAACCCTTCATCCAGATGTCCCCACAGGCTTCCCCCCATATTTCATCAAAATATTATCCGATTGTGTTCCAAAAATAGTGTATTTATCGTTCTATTTTGTATAATGTGTCCGTTTTTGACTTGATTTGATTATTGAAAATCACGCTGAAATATGAGACGTTTGAAAAGGTAGCTCGTCCGTGAAAGCTTTACCATGCATGCGATATTGATTGTGAATATTGTATTTTACGTGAGGTAACTATGTTGGTAGAATCAATAGCAACGCATGTTGTTCTTAAATGGAACAGCAGATCTCCGATTACAGTAGAAAGAAAGACAATCTAATTAAAGCAAATCTACAGGCATTGATTAATATTTCATGCTCTTGTAGTTTTTGTTTTAATTATCATCTAAACGTGGATGTATTTTTTAAAATAGCAAGTGGTGTAATTTTATAAAATGTGAAAGCCTATAATATATGGTAAAAACTGTTAAATAAATACCGTTAAGGCAGTGCTTTTTTCAAATGCACACCTCGGTGCTCACATGAATGTCGGTTTTACGCGCTTCTAGTGAAATGTAAGAATGGTAACAGACCTGCGCCCAAAATCATAGAACCAAATCAGGAGACAAGTCGCCTTTACTGTCAATCAGATGCTTGATATTTGAGACTGGTCTCTAATCTCAGTTTTATGATCTTGGATGCACATTAAAAGTAAATGATTGAATTGCGACATGTTTTCATTATCTCAATAGTTTGCATGCATCACAATAATTTTCTTTCTTATTAAAGAATATAGAGCAAATATCTATTTACACCATCAATTTAATCTTAACTCACTAAACAGCATAGCATAAAACAAGCTGGTGCAGCATCTGTTTTTGATATGTCTGACTCAGTAGAAAACAATCGTTTCTTTCACCCCGATCACTCACAAACGCCGCTTTCACTAAGATGACGGACACGTTGCCGAGAGTCGCCGAGAGTGTGGTCAATCGGGGCCAATCGTAGGTAGGTCTTAGGCCAGAATGTGGGAGGATCTCGATAGACGTGCCTAGGTCGGGATGGAATCTCCTAGGGCAGTAAGCTGCACGCTCTCTCGACGGTTTATTTGAAAGTGTACATTGTACAGAATAAGATTAGCAGGGTCGTGGTCAATAAAGAACAAATGCCCCTCAAAACCATATGAATATACTAAAAATACGAGTATGCTTCAAACTCTTTTAGATATACAGCATTGTATAATAATAATAAATGTTGATAACTTCTTCTTTATGATATGGACGAAAAGACGATATAGAAGTTTACATTTTCGCCTTCGTAATTTGAGACAAGCGTGTAAAACAGATTATCGTCAGTCAATATTTACATAGAACTTCAAGATTGGTGATTTAAAGGACATAATAAGCCGACAGTTTATACTGTTTTAAACATGAACATGAATTGAGTGTATAAGTAATTTACTGACGACAGCAAGACAGGTTGACATAAAGTGCATGAAACTTGTCTATGAGAATACCGGTAATTTTGCTTGAAGCCTTCTAAATTCGCCAGGCGTTATTTCAAGCATTGTTGCCTTTTAGTTTATTTCACCAGCGTTATTACGCTTGTTGTCTTTTTGTTATTGTACCGATGTTATTTCGCTTGCTTTTATGTCTCCACGAAGTGGGATGCATATAGAGTTGCACTCACTCGTACGTCTGTACGTCGTCCGTCTGTACATCATCCAAATATTGAGGCTTCAACTTCTCATAAACTATCGGGTGGATTTCTTTCAAACTTACATAGATAATCAAGCAGGATGTGAAGATGATCGAAAAGAAATTATTTTTCCTGCGACCATTTTTACCACAGTTATGGCCCTTTGTTATTACAAAGGTTGTTGCAGTAGTGGGGGCATCAGTATCCGAACGCACATTCTAGCTATTAACTTGTTTCGTTATTTCGCTTTTACTTCCGCATAAATCTCAACTTTATTTAACTTTATTTAAACAATGTGAAATTAACTGCATTGAGTCTGAAATGGTCAAGGAAGGGACGTATTTGTTTGAAAAAAAAATGGAGACAGAAAAACAGGTGCGCCAGATCGAGAAGCCTAGGCCTGCTCGGCCTTTTCAAATCGGACTCAAGACTAGCATGTTTGCCTAAGGCTCGTTTGTGTGCCACTACTTTTTTAGGATGGGAGGGAGGGGGAGAGTGAGTACCATCTCAACGTGTTCTCGCGAACTCGCATCGTACTTTCGCGATCTCGAATCGTGGTTTCGTGTTTTCGTGGTCTCGCTCAACAGGTCGAAATAACGATGGTCCCAGAGTAGGAAGTTGCGAATGTGCCCAACTGGATGTTCTTAGATGCCCGATTTACCAGGTGTATACAGTTCGGCTTGAAGAAGTAAATATTTTATTTCATAAATAAGTTAAGCACATAAAGATATCAAAATTAATGTTTCACAAGCATATTGGTAAAAACCATGTCGTAGGCAAACAGCCAAGATCACAAATTCAGTTCGCTGTGCCAAGTGAACTACACATGGAACATAATGTTAGCCTCTCTGTGCGCTCGGTTTGCACGAACAATGGGTTCCGGCTGGTACTCGAACCTGTTGAGTACACCGTCTAGGTTAAAGTTCGTCAGATCAACGTTTTGTGTGGCCTCTCGTAACCGCTGACGTAACTCCTCGTACATCCTACGCCAGGCATCTAAAATTAATGAAAACACAATACATAACATTCATAAAGTTATGCCCATCTTTTAAAAATAGTGAACATGTCAATATCATAATCCTGGAAAAAAATCCTGTTTAAATTCCTAATACAATTACAAATGAATATATTTAAGGTTTTGTCATATAAATACCCTTAACCGAAACATCCTTAATTTATTAAATAAACTTGATAAACACGGTTAAAACTGAACACGTCATGACATCAAATGTCCATCACTAAATAAATAACGAGTTTCATTTTTGTAAGGACACCTTGCGGTTAATCACCTTAATAATTATATACTTGTTTTGGCTTAAAATGAATTGATGACATTTTGTATAAAACCCTTTTCTCTAATGCTATATTATTTTGCCTGATGATAGTTACCTGCTGGAGGTGCCTTGCCGTTGTTTGGACACTCGGTCACTTCGAATATCGCTTCGCAGCCCTTGTCTACCCACCACGAGTGACCGTCCTCCGTAATACCTACAAAAGGCAACTGTCAAAACTAATTCTACTTCAGGCTAATTACTTGTAAATTGTCCACCAGATGTTCCTACTCGGACTCGGATTTTTTCGCTTTGGGGTCATTACATGGCTAGTATGGCCTGAAAGGAACATGTTTTGTAAAGTACATGCTTTTACTGACACACTGAAAGCAACTTTATTTTTGGAAATTCAATATATGTAAAACTGCCCTGGTTTTAAGATGGCATATGTAAAACAGTTTTGAAGTTCACTCAGAAGTGAAAAAACAGACCACCGGTTTCAAGAGGGCAATCTCCGTTAATAGATAAAAGACCCCTACTTTTCTTTCTGGAATAGGAAAATAGAAACACTGCTTTTAAAGCTTGTAAGTTAGCCCTTAATCAAATGGTACCAGCAATGATTACAAGCCTTCTGAAACATGCCATGTTTACTAAAATTTATGTAGGGGATTCTATTTACAGTTCTTAAACTTCCTAACACTGTCTGGCTAGAATGCTTTACGGGTGTAGTATGTTGACTTGATTGCAGACAATATATGTAAGCAATATAGATTATGCGTTCAAACTCCAGTTATATCTTTTATTGTATCTAACATAATCAACCTCGAAATTCCATGCACAGTGCTTGTCAAACAGAACAACATGCATTATGATAATTTATAAACATGAAAAACATAATTATGAAAATCCAGAACCAGTCAGAAACAGATGTTGATGTGTAGTTAATCAGATCTGGAACAAACACCCTTACTTTTAAATAAAGATATGGTCCCAAGGTTATAAAACTGAAAATGGAAACCAGTCTCAAACCTCAAGCATCTGATTGGCTCAAAATTGGCGACCAGTAGCCACTTCAGCCTATCAGATGCTTAAGATTTGAGACTGGTTTCCAATCTCTGTTTTATAACCGTCAGCACCTTTCAAATGGCCGTGTTGTTGCTATCATTTAATTCTGAGGTTGTTGTATGTTTCCACTCACCATATTTATCCTCGCTTGGTTTACTGGTATAAAATGAGGTTTCCACTCACCATATTTATCCTCGCTTAGTTTATTGGATATAAAATGAGGTTTCCACTCACCATATTTATCATCGCTTGGATTACAGGTATAAAATGAGTTTTCCACTCACCATATTTATCATCGCTTGGATTACAGGTATAAAATGAGATTTCCACTCACCATATTTAGGTATAAAATGAGGTTTCCACTCACCATATTTATCATCGCTTGGATTACAGGTATACAATGAGGTTTCCACTCACCATATTTATCATCGCTTGGATTACAGGTATAAAATGAGTTTTCCACTTACCATATTTATCATCGCTTGGATTACAGGTATTAAATGAGGTTTCCACTCACCATATTTATCATCGCTTGGATTACAGATATAAAATGAGGTTTCCACTCACCATATTTATCCTCTCTTGGTTCACACGTATAGAATGAGGTTCGTTTCACCAGTTTGATGGATTCTATATAATGTTTGGGATTCTGTGCCTGGTAGATAGTCTTCTGGATGCGGAAATCACCTTTTCCTTCGAACAGAAGTGTCGTGCAGCCCTCTGAAAATTTTACAGATACATATATAAAAAGCAAAATAATACCGGTAGTTGCCAGTAACTGTCCTTAGCGTTCTACGTGTGAATTAAGTTGGCAATAAATGAAACTGTAGTTAAATAATAAATGATCACTATGATGTTATCATTGCATTACATTGGGAAATTACTTTTGATACTATTAATTACTTTGGTAAGGCATTAAATCTGCGAGCCTTTCAATATTTAACTATAGAAATGAACTTACCATGCAAAATCTCTCTCTCTCTCTCTCTCTCTCTCTCTCTCTCTCTCTCTCTCTCTCTCTCTCTCTCTCTCTCTCTCTCTCTCTCTCTCTCTCTCTCTCTCTCTCTCTCTCTCTCTCTCAAATACAATATTCTTTTCCGAAAGCAAGTGTGCACCTAGTTTTAGGTGATTTTTCATTAACTTAATATTTGGTATCAATATATTTTTAATATAGAATTTAAGTGATCTATTCTCAATTTTGATACCAAATATTTAGGCATTTAGAAAAGCAGAATGAAAAATCACCGAAAATAAAGTGCACTGTTGTTTTTTTTTTTTGGAATAGAGCAGAGTAAGCATATTCATGTGCGTAGGAGAGGATGGATGATGTCGTGTCTACAATTAATATTAAACAAGGAGGAAATGTTATCATAGCAGGTGGCTTAATAGTAAACATATATCATACACATATACTTAAGTGTGCCGGTATTAAAATAGATGATAAGGAACTTCGCCACCGAATACGACAAATTACCAAAATATTGCAAAATATGTCCAGATTGTATTGAGCTTGTTAATGGATAGTATTAGAAACGCATAATACTGTCAATTCCGCCTGGCCCCAGGTTGAGCGCAGCTCAGTATTTCACACATACGTGTTATCATCCTCAACGGCTTTCAAAGGACGTAATTGAAAACAGCATTGACTGAAAGTATGGGGAGACTTTTTACAACCACTTTTACTTTATTGTATAACGAGGAACATTCTAAGTACTTCTTCGGCTGAGACGTTTCTGTTTTCAGGTTCTGTCTTTATTTAAGACTTGACATGAAACTCCAGCGAACACAAAAACGGAAAGATGAATGCTGTGCTGAGATCGAAATAGAGAAGTGCGAGTATACGTATTATTGCGTTTACCTTTTGGTTTATTTGGGTCTTTGGCTAGTTGATCTTTAGGGTGATCTGCAAGTATTTCCTCGGCAACATACAGCAGAAGGAAAGCCGCGAATATGTCTGTACACCTCATGGTTGCGTGTCTATGATTTATTCAAGGAACATGTATCTGCAATAAGAGAAGCATATTTTGAGAACAGCTTCAGAAGGCCAGTCGTCTCTTGCATATAAATCATCGTATTGTAGCTGATGAACGAAACATAGATACATTGTTGAGACCGAAATAGCCATTATTATATGAAAAAAAAAGATATTATACCTTAACAACACAATTAAGAATTAGAGCTGCGCCAGACAATTTTCTAAACAATATGTTACGTATTAACAAACTGTAACATCAAATCTCGGTTAAACACAACAACACAACTTTTGACGATATAACAACGAATTCAAACACCGTTTTCTAATTACATGTAGATTGTACTTGAAATATCGTGTTATCGCCAACTAAAGCTCAAACCTAAAATCTGAAAAGGTCAAACCAAAAAACCATTAATTGAAAGTTTACAAAAAATCCTGACGCGAGTCATTAGTTAAGTAACTTTTCAATTTTAAATATCGGTATCTTAAACAACTGGCAGCTATTCTCGCAGAAGTGCATTGCCCTTGATGCACAATTACTTCGTTATAATCTATTTAATTTTTAACTTTTTATATGAGAATCTATACAGTTTCTACTGGCACGTAAGCTGATGTCACATTCAATTTAAATTATCGAAGACACTTTCTGATCATTCGACGTTGAAGTTTACGACATAATTTGATAAACAAATGCTATTTTAATACTTAAAGAAGTCTGTATTTACCTCTATGACTAATTGATAATTGACCATTCTACCTGGATATAAAAAATAAATATGAACATCAGTTTTACGACGTTTTTGACAGCTTTCAGAAAACGATATAGACATTAATGCTAGTACATGAAAACCGCCAGCGACTTTATGGCGACCGCGCGATGACCAATGCTAATGCGTTATTTATCAAGTTGGTCACCAGCGCTAGTCGCATGTGGACGGATCTAACACGGTTAACAGGTTAATGGAGATCGGCCACAGATAAAATTATAATATATTTTCAACTCTTTTTTGTTTTTATATATTACAATTTTGGATTTTATGATATTGTTGAAACATATACAACATTAGCAACGTGAATTTGCAAACGCATTGTTAATAATTATTTGCATGTTTTTAAGAAAGATGGTTTACCTAAGGAGTTGGTCTTTCATCCACGACTGTGATCAGGAAATGAACATTTGTAATGAGACTTTTCCTTAAGCTGTGCACAACTTCTGTGAGACCTGTAGTATGGCCTACAACTGTTTAAACCTTATGTGTTTTTAACATTAAATTTTAAGACAGTTTAACGGGTGTTTCGGCTGCTGGGGGTAGGGGCATCTGTCGGCACTCAAAGTCAAAACACCAGTTCGTAACAAGTACTGGCTTTCGACAGATCCGGATCACTAGTCTCGGTTTTATTATCATAGGGACCAGCGTGTGGGCGAACATTTCACCGTCATTGACATAATATTATATACTCATGGACAAAAGTCTTGTCCTGTATGGGGTTTTCCATATTATCTTTTAAACGCGTGAAGTTTTTTTTATCGCACACTCATAAATATGGTATCGTTGGAAAGAGGACACCAGTATATGCATATAATAAAAGTGAATTTGGAATCTGAGCCAGTACTGTCCGTAGAGTAATGTGTTGAAAACTGTAGACTGGACAAGACTTTTGTCCATAAGCATATATTTACTTGTTTATCATGCAGGGTCAAGTACTCATAATCGGAACTCGAGTAAATCCTGGGTGCTGAATGCTTGACAAGTACTCCAGTACATAATATGCACTCATCTTCATGCTGAATTATTCAAAACTGCACTCCTAAGTCTCATTGACTTTGTTGATATGTTTTCTTGCACCATACTTGTACATTATTACGCAGTAACAATGTGCAAATTATGGACATTATTTAATGAAGAACAATGCATAGTGATGGCAACTCGTATTTTCAAGCACAAATAATTTATTGGTCGAACTCTGTGCAACGCTCATTTCCGCGGACCAATCAAACCAAAATGTCAGCCAAACAGTGATTTGGCATCAGAATTCGAAAATACTTAAGAAGCGTCACATCAAGTGTTGTTTCCTAAACATTGAAACATTTTCTTCGAGTAGCTTAACTAACAATGCAACGGGACATCATGTTGTTTTGTTGTTGTTGTGTTGTTGTTTTTTTTATTAAAAAATGCATTAGAATTTTTTTTGATAAGGCTGTTTTACGTCTAGTGACGTTGCCATAGAGACTGCCATTTTCTTATGAATACACAAATAGCAATTACATTTTGTAAAATAAATGCAATATAGCCAAATCGTAAAATTGCAGAGTTTGATTGCGCTTTTAACATTTAAAAACATATTGTATCACTTTTCCGCGAAATTTTTGAAGTCAATAAGACGTAGGCATGTTAGGAATATTTTTAATTGTGAAATTAAAATTATATTTTAATTCATATTATTCATTGTATGCATATGGCCAAACTTGGTTTGTCTCCAAAAAAAAGGCCGTCTATCTTGTGACACACTATTTGACATAAGAGGAGAGAAAACAGTCATAAAACTGCAGTAAAACATTATTATGATCCATAATAATTATATAAACGATCAGCTTTCATGTCGAAATAGGTAATCACATCGCTTCGTAGGTGAATAACAATAACGACAATAATTATACTAGCGTCATGAAACGAATTAACTATGTTGTATGAATATAACTCATGTCTGTCTGATTTTCTGAAAAATACGATAAGGTGAAACATACATAACATAGCGTTTTAATATGAAATTTAATTTATAATCACGTTATCACATCCGTCGAGCCCTCGGCTGCTAACTTCACTCTGCTAGACAGCTCGGCTGCCAGGCTACTGATATTAATCTGCCAGACTGCTAGGCGGGTAACTTCACGCTGCCAGATATGTCGTCTTCATGAACATGGCGAACGGGGAATTTTAGAATAGCCATCTTGCAATTTACATCTTCAACGTTTGCATCGTTACTGGCGTCGTAATTTACGGTGTTGGTTACAATGTTTGATCCCCAATTTGGAGTAACACTGCACTACACTATCTCATTGTCTCGTTCAACTGAAAATCTTGTCGGCTGTCTATTTCATATATTTATTTTAAAACATGATGTATCTGTAGTCTTATCATGAAAGTTTATTTTGTGAGTTATGCGAATATGTCTGTCTATAATTTGACTTTTATATAAAATACTTTGTTTTGTTTATCATTGTAATCTACACAACGTTTTATCTTGCGTTTAAAATAAGATATTTTGACTACTCATACAATTTAAATATTTTGTATTCCCGTATTGATTTTCTCTGAATTAGTTACCTTCTCTTTATGGATTATCTTCAATATTTATTTATTTATTTATTTATTTATTTATTTATTTATTCGTTATTTATTTACTGATTGGTTATAAGTATCATCATCATCATCATCATCATCATCATCATCATCATCATCATCATCATCATCATGATTTATAATGTTTTGTGAGAAAGGAGTACTAAATTTAATTTATGCATATGTCAAAAATATCAATTAGTATACGTGTATTATATTAAAAGTATAATTATGTGTTCCAAAAACGTTGACAGGGTCCTAAATAAGTGTATTTGATAAACTTGCGTTAATTGCTTATACATGTATTCCAGCATTGTATAAATACCAATATATTGATGTTGTTTTTTTGAAAATCCTTCAAGAAACGAAACAATAATCTTGTTTGTATCCTATATACTTACTGTTATGCTATTCCTATTTCCACTGAAACGAAATGACCAACAGCTGAGACTATTCAGACTTGCAATTAACGTTGTTATGGAAAATATAAGTCTGTCTCACTATAAAAAATTAAAATGATATTAAGTTAAACTTATTAACATATATTAAGTAAATATACCTTGGCTCTTATTAAATTGTCATATCCATACAAGCTCATTAATTAGATTAATATAGCTATGCAAACAGCACGTATCTATTAACGTTGTTTTCCTGTGGTTCCCGACTCTCCTCTGTAATCCCATTTACTAATAACAGCTGCCAGTAACCAGACCAACTATAGATGGGTCATAAATGTCGCTTTTTCTACGATCTTTGACAAGTCTTAATTAATTGTGCATTATGAATAATGATGACCCACACAAACGGTCGCGGTCATAGAATTGTGATAAATGTAACAGTGATTCATTTCAACGAATTAATATAAAACAATAGTGAATTTAATTGACAGTGTTTAAATATCAATCACTATTTACGTGTTTGTTTGTCTGTTTCTTTAGTTGTATATTATTATCACAGGAAATGGATTTAGCGTATTTCAAGAATCCCGATATTTTAAGGAGAGCAATAATTGTAGCACATGTAATGAGTAAACCAAGATCGCCACAATATGCAAATTTCAGTCTTATGATTCTTATGATTATTCAATGTCATATGAGAGCGCGTTTGGTTTTAACGAACATCCTACCATGGACACACTCAGTTTACTTTTTCCTAACATGTTCCTCTCTGTCCGACATGGCAAGTGCCAAAATTAACTGACTTACAAAAATTCTTTTTCACCTATATATTTAAAAATCAAAGTCGTGATGTTAATGTGATGTGGCGGTCGTTAAAAGGTGCCCCGTATATTCAATCAGTACTGTTATCAATTAAAAGCCTTTGAGCACAATATGTATATTTTAATATTGAGTTGCGTTTTACCCGGGGCTAGGCGGTATGGACGGTAACATGCATTACTGCTCAATCAAACCTAGCCCGCAATATTTCTCTATCTGTCATGTCTGTGGCTTTACAAGTTCCTTTTTCACCTATATATTTCAGTACACAGCATTTGCCACATTTGCGTCCAATGTAGACCCAGATCATCCTGCGCAGTATGATAGGGTCTACACTGTTCAGATATTAAATTCAATTAAATACATGTCTGTTAAAACCTGTACGAACAAAATTCGAGTCCATTACAGTAATGCAGAGTGGGAGTGAACGAGTAATTACCAATTATACAGCATGGTCAGGATCTTAATGCACTTTTTGCAAGTTTTTACTTCGCGGTTCAGTCAAATATGATGCACATCTATAAAAAGAAAGCTCATTAATTTAGTTAATTTAATTAAAGAAACACTTAACTTACAGATTTATGAACATAGCCAAATGTACTTAGATGAATTAATTTACGCGTCTCTCATTTCATGTAGCAAAAAAGTTTGCCGTGTTGTCTGGTGCATTTTGTTGACATTAAAATATTGCAAAATGAATAAATTCGCACTTAGTTATCGCGAGTCTGGCTGATTATAAAAATGTTTTTATGAATGAAATACTGATGCAGGCGGAAGCCGAAACGTCGGTAAAATACACCTAATTGAAAATTTTAATCGTATTTGGTATTGTTTCATTTATTCTTACATGTATCACTGTATATAAACCGACTGTATCATCTACCGGATATAGCGCACTGATTGTCACAAAAACATAGTAAACAGTTCAAAAATGAGGAGATTTTGTATGTATTGTAATGAGTTATCTAATCGACAAATACATGTTCAACAGGCGATTCTCGTAGCACTTGTTATTAAAGACGTTGTTACCTTTTATTCAAATTGCCACTGGGGGTTTAAACCAGGTTCTAGGGTGCACCAACCTCACACTTGCCCCAACAGGTTCTCAGATCACAAAACAAATACAAGTTGTCTTGGTGAAACAACTCCAACCCACTTATCGTCGAAGGTTTTTTAAAAGTAATAGTTTCGAAACTCAAGGTTCACAATTATAAATACATACGCAGGTAGGCGTGACATTCAAATTCTGTCTCATTCTGAGAGTCAGGTATGTTCCCATGCTGATTTCAGTTAAAGGAATTAACGAATTCGCTTTCTAACATATTCTCATAATACATTTATACTAGCCATTAAAATACTGGTTTGACAACTGATTTGTGTAAACTATGTGTATGCCAATTTATCAGTTACAAAAACAGTTTATAGTTTATTTCGAGGTTTGTATGAAAAATTAAACAGTCGCCCAGCTGCGTTGGGCCTGACGGTTTAATTTTTATACAAACTAACAAATAACAATAACCTATAGTCACTATTTTTGTATTCTTCTGTTTTATTATTTTAAAGTTCTTCTCTTCGTGTTTTTGTACGCCATGATTTATTATTTCTCCAAATATACCCGATTTGTATAGACAATATATGTAGATGAACTCCCCCATCTTACCTAAAAGCATAAACTTGATAAAATCAGCAAATGTGCATCGCCATAAGTGATACAGATTATTGGAAAATCATTCAACGAAAATCGCACTAAATGATACAACAGAAATGGGTGTGTTTGCTATAAATGATAGTATGATAATGCTATAGATGATACAGTCATTACGAAACACACCCCTCAAACATTTTAATAATTTACACTATCTATACATTTAAAGCAATATTGTAATGTAATAATCTTTATTTTAATGTCATAGAGTCATATTACTAGTACGTATTCGTGCATCAGAGCGTTTATTTGTAAAGAATAACAGTATTTTGATACAATAATGTGGGTCATTTGCCAGACTTCTTGTGATTAAATGCAATTTTGCAAGTTGTTATCGCTAAATATGCGCAAAACAAATGTTATTACAACCAATAAGGACTATACAAAATATAACGTACTTGGTTTTGTTGAAGGTACTTAAAATGATCCTAATAATTCCATTTTCAATGTGTTATTTACGAATTGTTTATATCACAGCCATTCAATCAGCTTGCTATATCCGGCATATGATACAGTCGGTTTATATACAGTGTGTATGACTAAAATGTAATTCTCGTTAAATTATCAGATTTGCTATGTCAGTAAGTTTATTAGTCTTCAGTTGTTTGACGTCGATCATTTATAGGTCAGAGACCACTATTTTTTCATATGCTAACATTGTAAAACCTACGTTTTATCTAGCTCAGACAGGATCTGTTCAGCTGTTTTGATAGGCTAAGGGCAATTCAAAAATCCAGAACTGTGAGGTTCAACAAACCAAGCCTTCATCAGCTCCGTATTTATGGCTGTCAGTAAATTCAGCCATCCTGGCTGGCAAATATAAAATAGGATCTTCAAATTCTGTGGAGTATGATATACACGTGTACTTTGAAACGATCCAAAAGATACAGCAGTTGCTGCCAGAAACACCATACTGTAGCGACATTTTATTGCACCATCAATGCAATTCCGATAATACATGATCCAGACATTAAAACTGATGAAAGGAGTATGCTGTTCATAAGAAACAACATACATGTACAAGTATTATTCCCAGTTTTAATAAATTCTTAGAACTTTATAAATATCACTTTTATATAGACCGTTTTGCAGCGTCAGCGTGTAATCGTATAGCTTTAAAACTTACATACAGCTCTACCTTATGGATAAGAAAATAATTCTTCCACCACCCATCCTACTTGAGCATTACAGTGTAGTCGTATATGGCTTGTTGAAAAATTGAGCCAACGCAAATTTCAGCTTGTTTTCCAACCATGTTCATGATAATGTTGGCAGGTCCCAGCTGTTTGGCCTTTGCAGTGATTTCTATGATTTGTATGTTTGAAAAGTGGCTATCAAAGGAGTTCATTGCATCTTAACAAAAACAGAGCAACTGTCCAGTTTGAATCAGTTCCTCTTCTGAGTGCATCTGGCTATCATCCCAGCCTCAAGGGAAAATCGACAAGACATTTCAGCATACTTGTTTACTTCACTTTTTATTTTTTTATAGACAAAATTACATTCTAAATTAATAAGTTAACTCTCAATATACAATACACTACAATTTCTGTTACTATGAATACCTCAAAACACGGAAACTCTGACATGTGAATTAAGTTTGATTTTCAACTAGTCTCAACTTGAATTAAGTTATTTTTTAGAATAATATGAACTTCCACCCACTGAAGTAATATTTAAGTTTTTGTTGATATTTTCTCTAACTGGTACTAACGTAAACTAGTGAAAATAATAATCAAAAGATTTCCATTGGATTCTTATTTCCTTGAAACATGACAGTTAATCAATCTTTCTTCACTAAGAAGGGCGTGGAATAAGGATTGCTAGTACAAAGTCCATCTGTCGAACTTTTATCTCCACTTGCAACTTCACGGAAAATTGAATCTAAACATAACTGACAAAGTTTGCGGAAATAAGAACGTCATTGAAAAAAGACTGACTTTTACTGCTTAAAACAAAAAGTGGAAAAAACTTTCCAATTAAAATGTTTTACTAAAAAGAAAAGTTTAGCATGGTTTTTCACTACATCATGCAGTACAATCAACACTCGACCACATCATGTCTGATTAGCTAGCACATTCTATAACACAACATAAAGTAACATGATAAATGTCAGGTTTAAGGCTGTTCTCTAGACTGTCAGCAATGTAATAATGGAAGAAACAGATCTAACATTTTATCAACTCAATTTATGTAAGGGTCTAACCTTGTTATCAAACTGAGCCAGTACATTCATTGTTCATAACAGTTTTTTTTACAAAGATGACGTTTATAAATGAATGTGAAGTGTAGACCCTGTGCCCAAGGTTATAAACTGTGCATGGAAACCAGTCTCAAATCTCAAGCATCTGATTGGCTGAAATGGCGACAAGTCGCCATTTCAGCAAATCAGGTGCTTGATATTTAAGACTGGTTTCCAATCTCAGTTTTATAACCTTCAGCCCTGATCAGACTGTGGGGATAAACTGGGTCTACACTGCATCCTTTGCTGACAATACTAGATTAGCACTTAACAACAATAAATGGTTATCACAGACATGTTTGAGCATTCTTGACTTAAATGCTCAGCTACATTTTATACATCATATCTACAACATATTTTTTACAAACATAACTTACGTTTTTCTATTGTCTAAGATACATGTACATGTATATACATACTAATAAGGTAATACTCAAATAGTCTTTATGTATATCCAGTCCTATAAATTGTTTATTGCATGGATACAGTTTATACCACATGTGCAACAAATGAACTTCCAGGCCAGTCTCCTTGGTCAGAAATCACCAAAGTAATCTAAAGGCTAACATTATAGATCCTGATTAGACTGCATGGATGTGCACTGGTCGCATAAGGGAAATAATTTATATCCATCGGCATCAGGTTAACTTGTGTATAAAAAAGTTAACAGTGTAGATCCTGATCAGACAGCAAAGATCTTCCATGTTCACCCGTAGATAACAGCCATATGTCATGAAGCAAAAGGTTTAAAACTTTATACTGTTGAGATTTATTGTAAATTATATATGTTTAGACCTGGTTTCCCAAAACAAGAAGCTGCTAAATACAAGTGACCTTGTGCACAGGTTCGATTAAACACATGCATGTTTGTACCAAGAATATCCCTCCTGCTACTGTTAATACAGTTAGAACTGGGCCAAAAATCACAAAAATACAGCTGAAGCTCAAGCATATGCCTGGCTGAATTGCTGACTGGTCACCATTTCAGCCAATCAGATGCTCGAGATTTAAGACTGATCTCCAATTTTAGTTGATGATCTTGGGTCCTGGCATTCATTTCTGTTGTATTTTACATCTGGAGTGGCATTCTCAAACCAAAACAAACATCAAAGCCATACATGACAACTGCTCCTCATATATCATTCATAAATGTCACTGAAAATTAATTACCTAACTTGATTTAAAGACCACATTTAAATTAATACTGTTGTAGTTGCAAATAAAAGCAAGTTAACAGCACCATTTAACTAACAGTCACCTCTAGTTCTAAATCTGTTTACTTCGATCGTAAATATTCATTTAGTAGCGACAACAGATGTTAAATGTCAGCGGCAGTAATATACTTCAGGCAAACTGTCATCTGTTCTTACACTAACATCAACAATTCTATTTTAATACTATTGTTTATGCATTTCATCACTTAAAGCTGCATTGTTTTCCATATAAATGCACACTGTGTAGGATGGTTGTGTAAAATACCAATTACTTCATGTAAACTTTATTGAAAGCTTTGAATGTTTTCTGAAGTGCGATACTATCTTGTATTAGTTTTAATGAATATATATGTATCATAGAAATTTTTTAATACGGCAGTCATGTACATTGTATTTACCAGTCAACACAAACAAGAAATAACTATATCCAACTTGCATAGACATTTATAAAATTAAACACTTATCTTTTTCCAAAAAAAGTACTTGCAAAAACTGTACAGAAATGGAATTGAGCACTGGCTTGCCACTTAAATCAATTCAGCTACACAATTTTTAAGTGCTAATATAAGCTACAAGCCTATGTATGAAACACAAAACAACTGTAAATATGTTGGTTCCAAGACTATCTTCCCCATTTCTCTGCCTTCACCAGAACTTTCTTTTGTATTTTCTGCAAAAAAAAGAAATAATATTTTGATGAGTTTCATTAATAACCTCTTACTGTAGGGAATATCAGTGGAAAGAAAAACACTTTGATTCAGAGAAATCTTTAAATACTAGTAATATTCAATTCTAATTAACAGCATATTATTAAACCTTTCCTCCATAGACACCTTTATTACATGGGCGAGCAGTGTAGATCCAGATCAGCCGACACGTCTGTGCCGTCTAATCAGGATCTGCACTGTTCACTTTATGATTTGTTAGGTTATTTCTGACCGAAATGCGACCAGTGCAGACCCTGATCAGATGGCACGGTTGTGCTGGCTGATCTGGATCTCACTGGTCGCACATGCCTAAAAATGCTTATATATGGAGGAATGGGTTAAACATGCATTTTACATCACTTATGTGCTAAACCATGAAAAACATGTAACTGAGTATTGCTATCAATATAATAATCCCCAACCCATTGTGTGGGAAAGTAGCTTTAACCCTTTTCTCCACTTTTTCATGTGTTCGACCAGTGTTCATCTAGATCAGCTGGCACATTGTGCCATCTTATCTGGATCTGCACTGGCTGCATCTTGGTCAGAAATAACCTTATGAATCTAAAAGCGAACAGTGCAGATCCTTATCAGATGGCACAGATGTGCCGGATGATCTGGATCTACACTGTTCGCATAAGTTACTTAGTAATACAAGGTGTAAATATGGAGTAAAGGGTTAACACTATTTGAGCTATGTAACATTCAGTTAAAGTGTTGCCACAGGAACCAAATTTGTGTCTAACAAATAAACACAATAGTGTATATAATCTCCTCATTGCCCACTATCCAAATACCAAGCTTCATAATATTACTAGCTTGCATACTTTTGAGAGATTATAGGATCCAGTTTTCCAGATAGACACACAGATGGAGGGTAAACCTACAGTCTTCTTGATAAAAAGTAATCTAATGGGCATGAATTAATAGCAACCAGTGTAGATCCTGATTAGACTATACAAATGTTCAGCTGATCTGGATTTACGCCTGTCAAACATGCAATATAAGCTAAATTCAAGGAGTAAACATTTAAAGGCTTCTCTGTGCCCAAGGTTATAAAACTGAGCATGGAAACCAGTCTCAAATCTCAAGCATCTGATTGGCTGAAATGGCGACCAGTCGCCATTTCAGCCAATCAGATGCTTGAGATTTGAGACTGGTTTCCAATCTCAGCTTTATAACCTTGGGCACTGAATATGTTTTTTCAAACTCAATAAATGTACACATAGTAGATTTCCAAAAGCACCATACCCTATTGAAGAGCCTCGCTTTGATTCTGTTGAGAGAATATTCATCCTGTCTCTTCTTTAACTTCTGTCTTTCTATCACCTCGGGCAACTTCTTATATTTTCTGAAACACCATACAGAAACATTCACAATTATTTTTTATGCTATATGAAAGATATATTATATAATACAAAATGAGCAACACAATGAAAAGTTGGGACTGAAGGTTATAAAACTCTGACTGGAAACCAGTCTCAAATCTCAAGCATCTGATAGCCAATCAGATGCTTGAGATTTGAGACTGGTTTCCATGCTCGGTTTCTGTAATATTTTTAGTATTTTCAGTTTTTGTTATTTTTAGAAAGAACATAATTTTATATAAACATATAATTCAATAACTTTAAAAGTTTATTACAAATTTTGACTATATTGTTTATTTAGTCTCTCATAATCCATAATAATGAATGTTTTCTGCTCAACTTTTTGTCATCATTTTAACACAATTTATATGATGTGTCTTTAATATAATTATGATATAAATATATTATTTAGCATCTTTCTCACAAATGAGTGGTACCACAGTTCATCCTTCTTTATGACATAATGTATAACAACAATAAATTAATTAACACTTAGCAAAAGAACCAGTATTTTGTGGTGACAAATTTTCACACAATTTTTCCAAATAATTCTATAAAGCTGACTATTTTAGTTCTTTGTACTTTAATTTGGCATAAATTATATTAGTCATATGACAATAAATTAAACGACTAAATTCCCACCCCGTTCACCCACACCCAAGGATTAAAGTTCATGAATTTTCCCTAGGCTAGCATGAAATACATAAAAATTCAACATACACAAAATAATATAATTCCACAGTAAGTACAGTTAAAGGTGTCAGAGAAGCATTTTGTGGATGGACTTACATTTGTAGGCATAAAATAACATGGTTTTCTTTTAAGACACAATATTCATGAATTCTTAAATTTGTGGATCTCCATATTCTAAATTACATTTAAGTTCAATTTTGTATTTTGTGGAAGTTATAAATTTGGGGATTCGTCTGCAAACAAAGTCTATGACAATAGTATTCAAGAAATATCAGTTTCACAGAACATTGTTCTTAGTTGCTTGGTCAAAAATGATGCTGTTTTTTTTCAACAAAACTGAAAACTTACTTCTGTGTCATTTCCTTCATTTCTTCTTTAGAAATGACTCTTCTCACTGGCCTGTGCAAGTGGGCTGTAAGACAAGGTTGTCATTTGATAAATTTATACATGTATCTCACATGGATTCTTTAATTTGTAATATCCAACTGTCCAAAATAAAGTTCGCGGGTTTTTTAATTTGTGTCCTGAACTGACCACAAAATCCATAAACCCTTTTCTCCATAGATACACCTTTATTGCGTGGGCAAAGAGTTGAGATCCAGATCAGCCGGCACATTCCTGCCATCTGATCAGGATCTAAACTGTTTGTTATTAGATTCATTGGGTTATTTCTGACCAAAATGCAAACAGTGCAGATCCTGATCAGACAGCAAGGATGTGCTGGCTGATCTGGATCTACACTGGCCGCACATGCGTAAAAAAAGTGTATATATGGAGGAAAGGGTTAAATAAATAGATGTACATTAAAAATATTATTGAACTGCCAGAAGGTTGAGAAGGTTGCGACTAAAATCTTACCGCTGTAGGGATGAGCATCAGGATTTGCCTCTTTTTTCCTCTCCTCTTGGAAGAGTTGGTCTCGTTCCATCTTCAGATATGCCTCCATTTTTCTCTGCTCTGCAGCAAGATTGAGCCTTTTCTGGCGCTCTCTAAGCCTGGAGATTACTTCACCCTTCCTTACCTGGAACGCTTCCTGCAAACCACAGAATAATTCATATCATATACAATATTTTGGTAGTTGGTAATAAACAAACTTTGTCTGGTTGGTAATAAAAATCAACCAAACATTTTCTGACCAAGGGCAGTTTCAAACATGACAGCTAGTGGTTATTTAACCCTTTCCTACATATATATGCATTTTAACACATGTGCAACCTGTGTAGATTCAGATTCACTAGCACATCTGTGTCATCTGATCTACAGCTGCACTGGTTGCATTGGTCAAACATAATCTGCAGAATCTAATAGTAAACATTGTAGATCCCGGTCATATGGCACGGATGTGCTGGCTGAATTTGATCTACAATTTTGGCCTATACAATAAAGGTATATCTACAAAGCAAAGGGTTAAATACTGTGACTGGATTTAAGAAGCTCTACAACTTTGTTCGCCATAAAGGATAAGTCACAAGAAATGATAATATACCTGCAATGACATTTTAGACAGTGGCTTTGATCTGCTGTCCAAATCATCTTCTGATTCGCTCCCACTTACATCTCCTAATGGCTGACCTTCAGGGTCAAGGTCAAACTTGGTATCCCTGGAGATGTCATTTGGATCTCCTTTGTCTTTAAAGATATCACCACTCATCATTTGTTTCCAATCAGATTGAGGTATAGACTTGGGCTTCCATGCCTCTTGTCTCACTGCAAAAGCCTGACGTTCTTTCAAAGGTTGTCGCCAGGGCTTTGAAGGCTTCATGGAAACAAACCAGGACTCAGCTGAAACATATTTGTAACAGTGGTTAGTTATGATAAAACTGACAATACTGTAGATCGAAAAAATTTCGCACTTTTTTCTTTATTCATGTAATTTTTAATTTGTGACATTGTCAGACTCAAAACTGGAAGTATAAATAGTATAAAAGTATAATTTATTACAGTATCAAGATTTAATGGTAAAATACATGTAAATGGTACAGGTATTTGCCATTGTCCTTACTAAGCTATTGGGCTATTAACTGCCAATACTGTTTTGCAAGCTGCCATTTGTTTAGGTGTGAAATATAACAAACAGTGCTTACAGCTGGCTAACAACTGGCTGTTTTGTTTTCTGTTTCAGGTTCATTATTTTCTTTATTCACAGCAAATATGAATTTGCAGGGTAAGCTATTCACGAATATTAGAGAAAATAAAACGCGATCAAAACCAGTTCTACAGTGTGACTTGTGAACACCCTATCATGTAAATGTTGAAATGAGGAGAATCAATATGTTGAATAATGGTAAAATAATTAAATCATAATTTTATTTACAGCTGAAGTGACAAATGATTAAAACAATTATTATGTTTACAATTTCTAATGGCAGAACAAAAATGTGTATCACTTAGACTGCTGCTATTTTTATATTGAAAGTAAATGTAAAAATATACCTTCTTTCATCTTATGAGAAGCTGGAGCCAAATTTTCATCCCCTTCTGGAGTAAACATACTGTTTTCTGGGGGTGTAAAAATCTCGGACTCTGGTTTCCATATGGGAGATTGAGCTTGCCTTCTTGTGATTGGTGGACTGAAACGTCGTCGTGGTGATGTAGGAGACTTGGATGACACCCGAGCACCTGGTGAGCGAGACTTTTTCCGGGATGTTGGTGATGTGGATGATTTCCTTGGTGGAGAAGCTGAAAAGGATGTCTGCACAGATCTTGTTGGAGATGGTGATGGCCGACGGCGTGATGTTTTTGAGGAACGGCCTTTCCGGGACATGTAAGGCACTGGGGCTACCGGGACTTCATCGTATGAGTGGGTAGGACTGGTAGATCTGATGGATGGAGTTGTTTGAATGGCTTCTGATTTCATGATAACTTCTCTAGTCCTACGCTTTGATGGTGGACTTACAGTAATTGGAGATGGATACATTGTAGCCGCATCTCGTACTATATGTCTCTTTTCAGGTGTCAGATAATTCTGAACTCTCAACATTCTTTCTTTTTCAGGAGTCATATAGGTTTCAAACCTCTTTAACTGGTTTGCTAAATCTTTCTCAGTCACTTCTACACCAAACACTTGTTTCTTTTTCTCTTTTTTCTCTTTTCTGACTTTGTTTCCATATTCATCAACTTTATATTTGTTTGCGGATGAGCCACTCTTTTTATCTTTCGATCGTCTTTCAGATTTCTTTTCAGGCAATCTTTCAACAATAATGTTACTAAAATCAGATGTTTCTGTGGAATCAGATTCAACATAATGTTTTTTCAGGGATCTATAGTTCTCGTCAGGGTACATTTTCACCTGTAGTTTTATCGTACTCCCAATTGTACTGTCCTTCAAGGTTGTTGAATCCTGAGTTGATGAGTCCGACTCTCTAGTAGCCGTGGATATACCTGTTAAAGTTGAGTCTGAAACTTGAGAACTTTCTGAATGGCTTATCGTTGTAGACACATCTTCTAACTCTACACCAATTGCTCTATCTGACAACTTTCCTTTCTTCTTTGCATTCAATAGCATTTCTAATTTCTTAAGTTTCTCCACCCTTTGCAGTTCCTTTCTTCGTTCCTTATCAATTTTATCTCTCTGCATTTTGATTTTGTCTCTTAACTTTTTCATTAATGGATCAATGACATGCCTGTGTCTCTTCTGTCTGGATTTCATCTCCGACTCTGCTTTACTGGGTGACTGCTCGAAACTTGCGTCTTCTGGGATAGAAAACAGAGTATCAGCTGTGTCACTGTGTCTGGATGACATATTTCTTGCTTTGATATCTGTAACTGTTGCTTCTTCTTTGGTTCTCTTGCGTCTTTCTTTATCTTTGCCAGACTTAGTAGTAGTTTTTGCTTTCTTTGCTGGTGACTTTGAGCGTTCCTCTTTCTTTTCCCTCCTTTCTACATCTCTCTCTCCTTTTTTTCTTCTTTGTTCTCTCTTTTTTTCATTCTCCAGTAATATTTCTGTGTAACTTCCATTACTTTCTTCCTCGCTTAAACCTCTTACGTTTTTCAACTCCTGTCTCCGTAAATTCCTTTCCAAAGCAGCTTTCTCCATTGCGATCTTCTTCTCAAGTTCTCTTTCCCTCATTTGCTCTTCTCTCAATTTCCTCTGTTCTTCTCTCAATCTTTCTGCCTTCACTTCCTCCTGCATTTTCTGCTTTTCACTAAGATCTTTCTTTTCTTTTATAAATGAATGGACATCATGGTGGGTGGGGTTTTGGAGGAGGCCAGACAGTGCGTCAAGGCGAGTACTATTTAAACTACTTTCAGACATTGATTGTTCTTTTCTCTCTTTAAATCTTGCCCACATGTCATTGATATTTGGTGGTAGATTGTCATTATACTCCTGTTCTAGAACCTCTCTCAGGGCCTGAACTTTCTTGCTAGGCGGGAAGTGGTCTTCAAAATGCTCATCATCTTTCTTACCAGTAATCTCATTTCTGAAAAATGAAAACACAGAATGATATTTATATACTACCTTTTTTGAAGCAATCATGTTTTTTTTCCAAACAAATTTAAGCTAAAACAATCAATATATTGTGTAGTGTTGCTATTATTCTGCAAATTTAGCATGTTTTTTATCATTGCCAGGAGCTCAATATTTTACTCCACCCACATTAGTCTTTGTCTATACAGCTAAACAGTACTTATCTGTGAAATTTAAACGATGTTAAACTGCATTTTCTTATTTCTCAATCGATCACAGTTCTATCTCAAATACTACATTCTTAAATTGATTTTCGCTATATTTTAAGATTTTTTCTCACAGACTGAAGTAATAATACAGAAAAAAAATGTAATTTTCAACTTCAAAAATCTGAACATAAGGTTCTGTAAGTCCATATAACCGAGACTGCAGACTAGCTTATCGGTGAGTGCAAAAGTTAATTGAAATTCAGCAGCAAAAAGTTAAACAAACATATACATGTTTAGGATCAACATAAACATCTGAATCATCCTGCATGTCTTAAATGTGGGGTGATTGTTACTGACCAACTGTTTGACAGACATGCACAGTCAGCACCGTTGAAATACTGTATGCAAGAAATACAACTGAAGCAATTCATGTAACATCAAACATACTTACACTTGTTCGGACAGCTGCTTGTTCAGTTTTTCAAGTTCTGCCTCCATCTCCTGAAAATAACCAACACTTTTTGGCATCCAGTTCCTCATAATAGTTAATGACCCAATCACTTCCAAATTGTGTTTAATTATTGGCTCAGAAACTTAAAATGTTGAATGATTGAAATACTTTCCACCAAAAGTCTTTTTGATTTAAAAATCACCACTCCAAGCTTATTTTGCATCAAATATTTTTTTTTTTTATATAAATATATTTTTACAAGTCCAGCTATTATAATTTTCAATCATCACTGTATATGCTTAGAAGATAACTACACTCAAATCTGGTTAAGTTTGATGAAGTTCAGTTTTTTGTTTGGCTCTGAATTTATCAGGTTTTACTTGTTTCTCAATGTGTTCAAAGTTAGCAAACTGAATTACAAGTCGGACTATCAATTAACTTCAGTTGTAGTCCAAACATTCAATAAGTATCCAACTACATGTATGTAAATTATAGTGTCAATGTCAAATACTAATGAACTTCCATAGTCTATTATTATATATATGGTAAAGGTATTTCCAAGACTGACTGTCGATTTCTCTAAATGCTAACTATGCTAACTCTAGCTGAGTCTATCAGGTTGTGTTATAAATTTACTATTTTGACTGTTTGAATTATATCAATTTAGGCTTACTGATAAAACTTCAGTTCAACAAAGCATTCAAATAATCTGTACTGATAAATGGGGAGAACATTTCTTTTAACATGAACACTGATTACTTCAATTATAATAATTATGGGAATATATGAAAGCCACTGTAACAATAGACAAAATACCACAACACTACATCAAAAGACTTGAAATAATACAGTTAGTAAAATAATGAAAATAGTATTCTTTTTATGCCTACTGATTTAGTTTTTTTTGATAAGTACTAACAAGGTATTTTACATGTTAAACAAATATCTAAATGTCTGGTATATACAAAGTGTTTGTTTAAACTTGTTAAATACAGGAAAGTTTGTCTATATTAAGCTTTATTTTGTCTGGGGACAGTTTCAAATCTATTCTACTCACTTTCTGTCTGATATTAAGTGGAGATTTAGTCCTCTCTCTGGATGCCAGCATTTCAGTAGGGGTCCTTCTCATAGCTCCCATCTTCCTGGGATCAGCACCAAGGTCAACTGGACCCAATATATCATCTGACCTTTGACCCTTTGACCCTGTCTCTAAAGGTCGCAATGGAGGTTCACCAGGCTCTAATGGTTTAACATAGACCTCATCAGGCCTTTGACCTCTTGTCCTTGACCCTGGCTCTAGAGGTCGGACAGGCAGTTCATCAAGTTCTCTTTGAACTTGTGACCTTGACCCTGGTTCCAGAGGTCGCACTGGGGGTTCACCTGGTTCAAGAGGTCTAACTGGTTCATCAATGGGGCTTTTTCTTCTCTCAGTTGAGGAGGGCAAGTCTTTGGCAGAAAGCACTGGTCTAAAATATAAAAAAATATTTTATTACAATTAAGAAATAGAAACTAAAACAGATTTGGATCAAATCAAATAATAGTAAAGTTTTCATATTAATTTAAAAAGAAAGAAATTGTATGCAAGTTCTTGTGGCTCTTATCTTAAGGCTAAATAAATCAGGGTTTGAAAATGACGCTGTTAGCATTGGCTTGTCTTAGAACAACAAATATAGTAGTTTGTGTGAAGCAGTTTCTCGCAGCCATGTTCTATCACTTCTCCTATGACACCAAAAAAAACTTGGAAATAACTGATTGTCCTCCAAAGAAAATTAAAGTTAATCCTTTAATCCTCGGATATTTTTTTTACAAAATGGGTGACCAGTGTAGATCTGGATCAGCTTGTATATTCAATCTGTCTGATCTGGATCTACACAGTTCACTTCTCTTGGTCAGAAGTTACCAACTGAATCTATAAGTAACCAGTGATGTTTCTTATCAGACAGCACTTATGTGCTGAATAGTCTATATCGACACTGCTGGAACATGCGATAAAAGTTGTATTTTTGGAGTTAAGCGTTAACAAACTATAAAAAGCCTCTTACTTTCTATCATAAACCTTGGGTAGTTCTTTAGGAGGAGGGAGTACTCTTTCCCTCATTTCTCTCTCGGCAGGCACTCTAGGGAGTTCTGGGGGAACACCGCCTGGCACACCTCGACTCTGGTGGGTGATGGAGTCATGATGAGCAAAGATCGGGGACTGCTGGGTAGAAAACTCCAGAAATCTTCTACCTGAAATAGATAATGTATTGACCTGTGTAGAGATATTTAATAATTAGATGAAAGAATGTAGAGTTATAAACGTTAAGAAAACAATTTAGCCTCCATATAATTTACTACTGAAATACCCATGTAAAAGTAGAAGAATGTGTCTTAACTTGTTAACAATGTGTGTGTTTAACTGAAGATAACATTATAAAATTCAAGTATTTTCGTAAAATGAATATGGGCGCATAAGGAGAAGTTGTAAGAAAGCAGGAAAAGTCCTTTAAAGATCTATATTTACTTTTTCTTTAAAGAACACTTTACTTTGAGCAGAAAAAACTAACTTCAGTAAATATTAGATATAATTTTTTAAAAGAAATTCTTCCTTCAGGGATACTTTCAATATGTCCATCAACAACAACTAAGCTATTAACAGACTTAACAAACTTTACTATAACAATTTAACAAACAAGAATAAAACAATGGAACAAGTATATTGCAGTAAAGAGCTTAAATACATTGTTAAACTTCCCCTTGAACATCTGAATTTATAATGAACAAAGCTTTCATTTCAACCTCCTTTTTTCATTCTTTGTAAAATGCCTTACACGCCTGTCTTAAATCTAAAAACAGCTGATTGGTAAATACAAATACTTGTGTTCAAAAACCAGTCAAAAGTTAGATTTGAGCTTTTTGCAATCTAGGTCAACAATGACTGCATGGTTGAATAAGCAAAATTCAGAGATTTGGATTTAACCACATTTAAATGAAAACAACATCAGGTCTATTGTTAATATAAAACAACCATCAATACTGACCTACATGTGGTGGATCCGAAGCTATATAATTTCATAATCTGTTTTAAGTGAATTTCCAAAAAAAAATGTTTTTTTCTCCTGTAGGGAGCAACAATGTGTTAACATAAAAAGGGATTCAATATATTTGCTTTAATTGCTACAAGAACTGTTAGAATTGTAAAAACTGAGACTGTAAAATCAACCTTCCATAATAATTGCGATAGGTCAGTGAAGTATTTTACTAACAGTTTGCAATCTGTAGGAACCTCCGGCCTTCAATTATGATATCAGAGACATTTTCATTTTAAAAGTCTACTATCATCTTTTTTATGTGCAAAAATGTTGCCATTGAAATAAGGAGTAATGCTGTTATTAAGGTGACAATTTTCCTCCTAATTTGAATGTTTAGAAATAAATCAGTATGAATATTATACCACTAATAACTGTATTAATCATACTTACCAGGCTGCACAGGGGATGAATATTTCTGGCTCTCAGTGGGGGACAAGGCCACTAGATCAGTGTCCGACCTCGACCTGCTGTACCGCAATCTCTCCTCCGGGTAAGCAGGTTCAGGTTCAAGTGCACGAAACTCATTCATCTGGTCAGACTGCCGGTACTCCCAGCGGGTATCCTGGTCCTCAGGCATACCACCGGGATCAGATCTGGTACTCGTACCCAGGGAGTCTCGCTGCATTTCTTGCTTTCTGTGCTTGCTCAGCAATTCCTGCAAACAATGAAAACCAATCTCATTTTACAATAACTTTAAACTGCAAGGAGTAAGCTACTCAAAACTAACATGCTGCAATAAATACCAGTCATAAATTAAAAACAAGTTAACGATTTAAAAGTTACAAAGATAATCGGTTGAGACTATTGTATATTCATGTAGTTCCAAACATGAAGTTCCGAATTGAGAGTCACTGAGATCAGAAATACATGTGGAAAGCTATTACATAATTATGTGGGTATAAATAATATAGCAGTTTTTGTAAAAACAGCATTTTCCTGGGTTTATTAATGCATGGTTTTGGATTTTCTAAAATCACATTTTGGAACCCTTTATATTTTCTACTCACAACTTCAACAAACAACAGTTAGTACCCCATAGATAAAGAATTCTATGTATTTTTTTCTGTTAACCCTTTTCCTCCATATATACGCATTTTTATGCATGTGTGACCAGTTTACATCGAGATCAGCCAGCACATCCATGCAATCTGATCAGGATCTGCACTGGTAACATTTTGGTCAGAAATAAGCTAATGAATCAAAAAGCAAACAGTGCAGATCCTGATCAGACAGCAAGGATGTGCCAGCTGTTCTGGATCTACAATGTTCGCCCAGGCAATCAAGGTGAGTCTACGGAGGAAATGTTTAAGTAAATATCCGTAGTTGTTTGACAGCATGTGCTCCAAAACCTGAGGACGTTTCAGAAGGTTTAATTATCTTGGTAAAAATATGCAGGTGTGAACCAAAGACAACAGATTCTTTGTTTTCAGAATTTATTGTATAAAGTGCTTTTGCAGTAGAAGGAAGCTTCCAAACCTTCTTTTCAAATTTCAAAGCTAACATCTTTTAAAATTCTAGATCTCAGTCATATAGTAAGTAACCTTAAGTTCCCTTTCTCGTTTTTCAAAATCTCGCTGGAACTCCTCTCGTGTCTTAAATCCTGGCCTCTCTGTGACTCCAGTTGTTTGAACTTTATTATGAAGTTGAAGATCATCTTTCAGGCTGGCTGGTGACCTTGACCTGACAGTTCCAGTCTGGTACCCAGTATCTGCAGTGACAATGCTGCGTTTGTCACTCACGGTTCCCTCTTTTCCACTTCCTACACTTGCTGACAGTGCCTTTTCTTTATCATCCTGAATAAAATATTGAACAATACATTAAATTTATAACACATTATTCAATAAGCTAATAGATCTACCAGTACACTGCTTGCAGCTTATATCCATCTGACAATTTGTAAATGCATGCTACAACACCAACAAACATGCAAAGCATACAATCTATTCTAATACAACTCATTTTCACCACACACTAATGTTTTACAATATATCTCATATATATAAATATATAAATATGTAACTGTGTTTTATGTGATGAAAAGATTTGCTATCTTCAAACACATACTTGGCCATAAGGACCATTAGGCAAGGCACAGAGCCTGAGCCAGGAGAATAACACGATTTCTCTAAAAGACCCAGAAAAATTACCAGTAAGTATTTTACACTTTTAAGATACAAAGAAATGTTTCTTAAAGATTTTTTTATATTTTTCAAATTCAATTAAATTAATAAAAACTGTTTAACCAAAACTTTATTAATTTATTTAAGCTATTCGCACTTGAAGTTAAGCAATAAATACTGGTAACATAAAGCCAATGTTATTTCTTAATATTTTTGTTCAAAAGAAAAAATGTAGTTAGATTTTTATTTTAGAGTAAAAAATAAAATTATGCCCAGTATATTTTCATCAACTATGAGTTAGTTAACAATTATGATATCATATGTTGTTATGTAAATTAATGGTTTACACAGTTAATAATTTAATGTATAGACAAAAAACTTTAACATACACATGTAACATCACTACAAAAAACAGAGGGATCTAAACATTTAAATTATATACTGAACAGAAGTTAACATTACCAGTGATCAAAATCCCAGGTAAAACAGCAAAGGCATGATGGACCACAATGATAAATTAGACATTGGTCACCAGTCTCAAAACTCTGGCATGTGAATGGTTGGTTTGGAGACTGGTTTTAGTTGTAACCTTTCTGTTGGGCATGCCGCAATACTAGTGACTCGTGCTGAAAATTCTCATATGAGCCTAATTTTGTTACAAGTTATTTCCATTCTCTTGTATGAGATGCAGAAGGTGTGTGGTCAAATTTAAAAGATCAAACTGTAGTAGAATGCACTTAAATTAATGGAAATTTAAAATTTAGAAACAGACTCTCTCTGAGTCTGATAAGTGACAGTAAGTTTAGAATTTTCAGAAAAATAATCCTAAACTTTATACTTGCCGTGCTGCACAACATTAAAAATACTGTATAATAATAAAATAAACTAAGAAATATATTCCCTGCAGCACAACAATACACATTTCGATCACTGACACAATTTTGAGGTAAATGTATATACATACATCACTATAGTACATCACAATGTTTTTATATGATAATACACTATTGTAACCATACTATATATAGCTAATACCTTTCTAGCAAATATTGCACGAAGAAGCAACTGAAAGCAGCAGAATATAACATGTCATGAATGTAAATCCTCGACAGGTAGTTGTTAGTATTCCATCTTATGAATAGTTTATAAATTATTATCTATAGCATCATAACTACATTACAATTTATAAACCAACTTAAACTTTCACCAAAAACAGCTTTTAGAAAGCCCCTTAACCCCTTACTCCATATATACACCTTTTATCATACGGGTGATCTGTGTAGATCCAGATCAGCCGACACATCCATTATGTCTGTTGTGGATCTACACTTGCCACTTCTTGGTAAGAAATAACCTAACAAAACAAAAGCCAACAGTGCAGATCTCCATCAGTCCGCACAGATGTGCTGGCTGATCTGGATCTACACTGTTTGCCCTTGGGATAACATCCATATCCTGCGGAGTAAAGGGTTAAACCAAATGAGTACACAACCACAACTAGCTACCTTGACAGAGTTTTCATCAATAGTGGACAAGTCATCCTTCTCTCTGTTCCCATAGATTCCTTTAGAATGTATGACTGGCTCATCTCTCCTAGATCCTAAGAACTGACTGGGAATGTAGGGTGGGGCTGCATCATCTGAACCTAAAAATAGCATAGAATATTTAATCACAGTATAGCTTTAAAGAACAAGTAAACAGAAATACAAATGACAGTGCTTACAAAGTTAGCATACTCAAAGTATGCCAAGAAAATTCTGTGAAGATCTAGGCCCATGTTTCAAAAAGATTCTTATTAACTTTCATGAAGGAAAAGATATTATTCTGTTCATATCTTAAGTATTTCTTTTTCAGCAGATCAGCTGAATTGCATTCTGATGCTTTATTTGATAAAAATAGTCGGATATCTTCTACAAAAAACTCCCCTTTGAGAATTTCAAATCAGATTCTTTACAATAGGTACTAGCAACTTTCCAACAACAATTATACAGAACCTTCAAATACATCTATAAAAATCAAAATTTCAGATTATCTTTAACAAAATGCAATATTATTAGAAATGTTTTAAGAAAAATATTTAATTATTCTCTGGGAATTTCAAATTTTCATGAAAAAAAGTTTTGAAACATTTAAAAAAGATGGCTGTAACAAATTAAATCAAGTCACAGTATATGAATAAATACTCAAACAATAATGTCTCAGTCTGCCAATACAGTATAAAATATTGCTTGTAATTGTTTAACACCACACACCAAATAGTACAAGAAAGTTATTTGAGCTAACAACCAAGTTCTTCACCATAATCTGCTTAATTATTAGAAAGCATGATCAGCTGAATTACAAACTGCTAATACAGATGATTTCAGTTGGACTAGAAAATGCATAGATCTTGAAGACCTAGGGTAATCGTAATCAGTAATTGTAATCAGCTGTAATGATTACTCACTTCTGAAGTAATCAGATATAATGATTACATCTGATAAACCATTTCTAAAACCTTTAAATCAATTATGTAATCATAATGTAATCAGAAAGTAATCAAGATTACAGGCCAATTTTCATGAGTAATTGATTAAATTACAGTAATTTTAATCAGGTTTTTCAAATGTAATCATTACATCTGATTACTTCAGAAGTGAGTAATCATTACAGCTGATTACAATTACTGATTACGATTACCCCAGGTCTGGCATCTTCTAATCATCTCTAAAGAAGGTCTCAGTTTGTAAAGTGTAAAAATCCTAAGAGAGACTAAATTTGAAAACTGTAGCTTTTTTTCAAACTGATGAAGGCTGGTTTTAATAATTTAGAATTGAGAATTGTTGTTAAAAAGTATTTAATATAATAATTCTTATTCCTGAAAGGGTCATTAAAGGGAAAACATCATTTGTGTGAAATTCAAATTTTAAAACAGATTTGAACATCAAAGTAGGAATGACCTTTCAACATAACCATTACAGTACTAAATATTAAAACTTAACTCCTATTTATCGATATGATTTGTTTTTGTTTAGTTGTTTTTTTTGCCTAGATAAAGAAACTGCATTCAGGGTCAACTAATTATATTTGACATTACTATTTAACTTTTCTTCCATATCTATGCCTCTTTGGCATGGCAAACAGTGTGGATCCAAAACAACTGTTTGCTTTTTGATTTGTGGTGTTATTTCTGACTGAAAGCCAACAGTGCAGATCCTGATCAGATGGCAAAGATGTGCTAGCTGATCTGGATCTGTACTGTTTGCACATGCATATATGCATACTTTTTGATTACCAGTATACTGGCATTATTATTTTAAAGGTCATGATCTATATGCAAGCATTATTCATGCAATAATTGATAAATAATTGTAACTTAAGAAATCAATGCTGGAATTTTGCACTGGTTTACAGTAAATTAATAAACTGAAACAAAATAATGAATAGAAACTTTCAACTTATGAAAAACAAGAGACCGTCAAAGACGGGTGATGCTCCCCGAATGGGTTCTTTGTCACAAACACTGTTAGTTGTATAACTATTGAGGTGAATTTTGAAAACAGTGTAGTGCTAGTCTAATCAGACGATTTTTAAATCCAACTATATATAACAAAGTTACGGACCGGACATGATTTAGCTTCAAGGTCATGCTGTGACCTTGACCTTCAAGGAAGCAACCCAAATGTTATGTGACATGTCGCCTCGAAATGGTGATCATTTCTGTGAAATAATTTATAAATCCAACTATAAATAACATGTTACAGACAGGACACAATTTTGCTGCAAGGGCATGCTTTGAACTTCAAGGAAGTGACCCAAATGTTGCACGCTACACATCGTCTCATTATGGTGATAATTTCTGGGAAATAATTTTAAAATCCGACTTCAAATAAAAAAGTTATGGGCGGACAGGACTTTGCTGCAAGGTCATGCTGTGACCTTGACTTTCAAGGTAGCGACCCAAATGTTTTGTGTGACACGTCGTCTCAATATGATGATCCTTTCTGTGAAATAATTTTAAAATCCGACTCAAAGAAGTTATGGGCCGGACACGATTTTGCTGCAAGGTCATGCTGTGACCTTGACCTTCAAGGTAGCGACCTAAATGTTGCGCGCAACACGTCATCTCAATATGGTGATCATTAATGTGAAATAGTTTTAAAATCCGACTTCAAATAAAGAAGTTATGGGCCGGACACCATTTTGCTGCAAGGTCATGCTGTGACCTTGACCTTCAAGATAGCAACCCAAATGTTGCGCGCGACCCGTCGTCTCAATAAGGTGCTCATTACTGTGAAATAGTTTAAAATCCGACTTCAAATAACAAAGTTACGAACCGGACATGATTTAGCTTCAAGGTCATGCTGTGACCTAGACCTTCAAGGAAGCAACCCAAATGTTATGTGACATGTCGCCTCGAAATGGTGATCATTTCTGTGAAATAATTTATAAATCCAACTATAAATAACATGTTATAGACAGGACACAATTTTGCTGCAAGGGCATGCTTTGACCGTCATGGAAGCGACCCAAATGTTGCATGCTACATGTCGTCTCATTATGGTGATAATTTCTGGGAAATAATTTTAAAATCCGACTTCAAATAAAAAAGTTATGGGCCAAAGATTTTGCTGCAAGGTCATGCTGTGACCTTGACCTTCAAGGTAGCGACCCAAATGTTTTGTGAGACATGTCGTCTCAATATGGTGATCATTACTGTGAAATAGTTTTAAAATCCGACTTCAAATAAAGAAGTTATGGGCCGGACACGATTTTGCTGCAAGGTCATGCTGTGACCTTGACCTTCAAGGTAGCGACCCAAATGTTGCGCGCGACATGTCGTCTCAATATGATGATCATTTCTGTGAATTAGTTTTAAAATCCGACTTCAAATAAAGAAGTTTTGGGCCGGACACGATTTTCCTGCAAGGTCATGCAGTGTCCTTGACCTTCAAGGTAGCGACCCAAATGTTGCGCGCAACATGTCGTCTCAACATGGTGATCATTACTGTAAAATAATTGTAAAATCGACTTCAAATAAAGAAGTTATTGGCTGGACATGATTTTGCTGCAAGGTCATGCTGTGACCTTGACCTTCAAGGTAGCGACCCAAATGTTGCGCACAACACGTCGTCTCAATAAGGTGATCATTTCTGTGAAATAATTTTAAATCCGACTCAAAGAAGTTATAGGCCGGACACGATTTTGCTGCAAGGTCAAGCTGTGACCTTGACCTTCAAGGTAGCGACCCAAATGTTGCGCACGACATGTCATCTCAATATGGTGATCATTACTGTGAAATAGTTTTAAAATCTGACTTCAAATAAAGAAGTTATGGGCCGGACACGATTTTGCTGCAAGGTCATGCTGTGACCTTGACCTTCAAGGTAGCGACCCAAATGTTGCGCAAGACACGTCGTCTCAATAAGGTGATCATTTCTGTGAAATAGTTTAAAATCTGACTTCAAATAACAAAGTTATGGGCCGGACACGAATGCGGGACGTACTGACGGACGGACAGACGGACGGACGGACTGACGGACGGACAACCCGGCAACTATATGCTCCCCCGAATTTCTTCAGGGAGCATAATAATGAAAATGGATGACTCTTGAATAAGTATGAAGCAATTCTTAACACAAATACTGACCACCTGAATCTGAAATTATCAAACAATAGAATGCAATCTTGCAGTAAAATGTTCAATTTCAATGATCAATTTAATGAGAATTATTATTGGTAAAAGTTTGATTGTGAAGAAGTATGACAGCTTAAATCGAACAATTGTTTGTGTTAGTTTCGGCATAATATTGGTATAAATTGCAATAAAACACATCGCATCAATTTGTGTTATTGTTGTTGTTTTGTTTTTTTTCAGCAATTTTTCAGTCATGTTGTCCACAGCGAGTGACTCGATCCTATTTATCTGGGTTTCTAAATGGTGTAAACATGTTACTTTGCACTAAGCAACAACATAGGTATACAGTTTTAGCAAAGGAAAACTAAAACAGAAAAGTGCTAACCCTTTAAGTTTTACATCTGCAACAAATGTAGACCTATGCCCAAGAGCATAACACTAAATCTGGAGACCAGTCTCCAATCTCAAACATCTGATTGGCTGAAATGGTGACCTGTCACCATTTCAGCCAATCAGATGCTTGAGTTTGCACACAAGTCTCCAATCATAGTTTTATGATCATGAGTCCTACACTGAAGGTTATAAAGCTGAGTTTGGAAACCAGTCTCAAATCTCAAGCATCTGATTGGCTGAAATGGCGACCAGTCGCCATTTCAGCCAATCAGATGCTTGAGATTTGAGACTGGTTTCCATGCTCAGTTTTATAACCTTGGGCACTGGATGAGCCAGCAGATATGAGCTATTTGATCAGGGTCTACACTGTTTGATATTCAGTTCATAAAGTCAGTTGCAAAAAGTGAGTACATTATATAAATTTAGTGGACTAAGGTTGAATAGTTGGTTAAATGATTCTTAATTCATTGCAGAACAACTCAGCCTCATTCTCACAGAGGAACAGTGTTGCCAAGTAGTTATCTCGAATATATTAAATGACAAATCTTGGGTCCTCTATTTCTAAGTCAATATTATTTTCCCATTAACTTTATATAAGGAATTCTAAATGTATTATGATATTCTTATTATCTGATATTTGTAGATAGGATAGACAGAATGTTTGTTAAATTTGATCAGAGAAACTGCAATATTGTTTCCCACATGTGTACAACAAGCAAGGTTGGGTTTGAGAGGGTATGTGACTATTCAGTTCATCCTATTCTAACTAGAATGTTGTGTTCTGCGGAACACATGTGTCGCCTGCATGGAAAAAGTTGAAATGTGGGCCTATGTTTAATCATATATAATAAAAATATTTTATTTAATTTGATTTCAATACTACACCACAGACCACATGTGTCATCTAAATTGCATTTAAAAGGGGAATAACTAAAAATAAGGGCGAAACCGGAGTTATCATCTTTAAAAATTGGTTTGTAAATGCAGATGAGTTATTCAAAGTATTAAGTGAATTAATTGAACAAGTACTTTCCATTTTAAAGGCAACACTAAGTTTCATGTTAAAGTTGCATTTGAAAGGGACATAACTCATAAAATATTGAAACTGGAGTTATCATTCTTGTTGTCACAGATGGTATTGTTCATGCTGATAATATATTCCAAGTATGAAGTGAATAGGACAAGTACTTTCAATGTTAAAGTCAACATTAAGTTTCATGTTAAAGTTGCATTTGAAAGGGGCATAACTTTTGAAACTTGAGTAATCATTCTTGTCGTCACAGATGGCATTGTTTGTGCTGATGATATATTCCAAGTATGAAGTGAATAGGACAAGTACTTTCAAAGTTATAGGCAACATTAACTTTCAGGTTAAAGTTGCATTTGAAAGGGGCATAACTCAAAAAATATTGAAACTGGAGTTATCATTCTTGTCGTCACAGATGGCATTGTTCATGCTGATGATATATTCCAAGTAAGAAGTAGGGACAAGTACTTTCAAAGTTATAGGCAACATAAAGTTTCAGGTTAAAGTTGCATTTGATAGGGGCATAACTCAAAAAATATTGAAACTGGAGTTATCATTCTTGTCGTCACAGATGGCATTGTTCATGCTGATGATATATTCCAAGTATGAAGTGAATAGGACAAGTACTTTCAAAGTTATAGGCAACATTAAGTTTCAGGTTAAAGTTGCATTTGAAAGGGGCATAACTTAAAAAATATTGAAACTGGAGTTATCATTCTTGTTGTCACAGATGGCATTGTTCGTGCTGATGATATATTCCAAGTATGAAGTGAATAGGACAATTACTTTCAAAGTTATAGGCAACATTAAGTTTCAGGTTTAAGTTGGGGGACTACCGGACGACGTCACCGAAGACGACGAAGACGATAGGATCCCTATGTGTCTACCTGCTATCGCAGGCGACACAAAAACTACCTGTAAACAAAGACCACCTGTGAATATAGACCATATTTCAAATGTCCCACTGACTGATGTAAAGTGCAAATTTACATGTGAACAAAGACCACTATCTTAAAAGAACACTTTTGGGTTTCCCCCTGAATGGTCTTTGGTGGCCTGTTTGACTGTTTACTCTATTATTAAAGGTCATTCTATGAACATACCTGGATGGGTACTTTCTATAGTTGTTCCACTTTCATTGGTATCGTCCCCACTCTCTGTGTAATACATATCTCTACTTCCAGCAGGTCTAAAACAAATACATACAACTACAGCTGTTGCAAGATGGCACAGATGTGCCAGGTGATCTGAATCTACACTTTTTGCCCTACACATTTTGGCTACATAAAAACCCTAATGTCATTAAAAGTGTTATGAACAATGATTAAGAAATGGCAGATTTAGGACTAAATCAAAGTTTTCATGATTCACTGATATACCAATGGATGGATAAAGAGATCCCTATTTGTACAATAAACAGTAACTGAAGGCCAACATTATACATTTTAAGATAAAATTACCATCATCTTAAAAATATGCAAATTGTGTAGAAAACAAATGTACACTGTGCACTAATCAATCTCCTGCAAACAAAAAAAATCACCCCTCTTTATGGGTAACACAATTGTGACAGAGAACCGAAACCATTACATTAGCTTACAAGATTTTTTTGCAGATATCGAAAAGCAGTTATATGAAAATTGGCTTACAACCACCCTTTAATAACACCCTCCATGCCAATATAATAATGCAAGATATCTTAGAAAATAACTTGATGTTTTTTGTGAAAAATGCATGTCTCCCCCTGCGCCCAGGCCCCTGTGACCTTGACGTTTGACCTACTGACCCCAAAATCAATAGGGTTTTTCTACTCAATAAGGGCTATTACCCTATTTAGTTTGAATGCTCTGGGTCAAGCGGTAATCCAGTAATTGACCGGATACGGTTTTCACTCTTTGGGGCCCCTGTGACCTTGACCTTTTACCTACTGACCCCAAAATCAATAGGATTCCTCTACTCAATAAGGACATCCATCGTATGAAGTTTGAAGGCTCTGGGTGAAATAGAACTTCTGTTATTGAGCAGAAACGTTTTTCACTCTTCAGGCCCCTGTGACCTACTGACCCCCAAATCAACAGTGTTCTTCTACTCAAAAAGGGCTATCACCCTATGAAGTTTGAAAGCTCTGGGTCAAAGGGTACTCCAGTTATTGAGCAGAAACGGTTTTCATTCTTCATGCCCCTGTGACCTTGACCTTTGACCTACTGACCCCAAAATCAATAGGGTTCTTCTACTCAATAAGGGCCATCACCCTGTGAAGTTTGAATGCTGTGGGTCAGACGGTACTCCAGTTATTGAGCGTAAACTAAGTGTGACAGATGGACAGACAGACTGACGGGCAGACAGACAGGGCAAAAACAATATGTGTCCCCCAGAGGTTCTTCCATTATATTTGTTCAGATTGTGCAATAAATGTAGCGGTCTGAAGGATCAATGTATAAACATGAAGTAAACATCCTTGCCCCAAGGTTATAAAACTGAAAAGACCAGTATCAGAGCTCAGACTTTTACAGTTGGTCAGTTTGCTAAAACTCAAGACTGGCCTATATTCTTGGAGGGTTTACAAAAGTGAACCAGATGAAAGGCAACATAACACCACACCAAAATAGTGAAAATGCAATAACGCCCTGAAAATCAGTGACTTCTCCTTACCCTTTTCCACCAAACCACAATCTATAATTAAATACGGGGTGTTATATGGTAACTGTGATGTTTATGAAACTTGCTATTAATATCTTATTTGTTTATACAGTCATTGTTGTCTATCGATTGCAACAATAAGTAATCTAACTCAAAATATGCTAGGATACAGTGCCAGTGCTATTTGTAGACATATACTGATATTTGAGATTACACAAGCATCCAACATTTTTATAAAATGAATATGTTTTTAAACTTCTCAATTTTGAGGATGAAGTAATATTTTGGATTTGCATGTTTAAGTTATATATGCAGTTTTAGTTTATACTCTGCTCTAGTTTGACCAGAACACAAGATCGAAATTTGATCAATCTCAAAACTTTCAAGCAAGTGATTGGTTGAAATTGTGATGTCTCAAAATGAACTAGTCAAAAGCTAGGTCTTTAAACTCTCTTTTATGGTTTTGAGTCCAGATATTAGGGTATATAACATAATGGAAAGACCAGCAGCCAGGAAAAAATCTCCAGAACACTGAATTAATAGTCCAAATTGTTGACTTCCAGGCTTACATCACATTCTTTACAACAAGAACATTTTTAAGACTTTTATTTATCAGCCATTTATCAAACAAGAATGATCAGACATGTACCTGTAGGGTCTGAGCCGGTTCCCTCTCCTGGAGCTACTGGTGTCTGACTCTGTTGGTGACGGGGAACCATCTCCTCGATAATCTGACAAAACACAATTAATGATAAAACATGTGCTCTTGTTGAGAGTGCTGGGCCCCAAGATCATAAAACTAACATTGAAACCAGTCTCAAATCTCAAGCATCTGGTTGGCTGAAATTGTGACCAGTTGCCATTTTAGATAATCCGATGCTTGAGATTGAGACTGGTCTTCAGATTTAGTTTTATGATCTTTGGCACTTGTTTGATTAAAACTACTTCTCTTACTCTTCATACTTAGATCTATGAAACACAACAGCAAAAAATGATCAAAACAAATTTAAAACATTTTAAAATGTTTTTATAATTACTAAAATAAAGAAATAAAGATAATAAGAAATAGGTGCAAGGTTTTTAATAAAATCAGTTATCACAAAGTTCTTTTTGCATAAGATTTTAAATTTTAGTTTCAACAGAAACATGGCTTTACAAATAATCTTTCCCTAGTCTTCATTTTAACAAACTCTGGGTTAATTTAAAGCATATCTGGTTAAACACACACAGTTTGGAGGTAAAATACACGCTGAAAATACAAGTTCAAAATTAAACATTAAGTTTCATCTTAAAGTTTAAGTCAAATACTAATAAAAGTTTTCAACATTAAGGATACTCCTACCATGTATTATATCATTTACACACACTAACATATACAGCAGCCCTGATAGTGTTATCAATGAAGCAATGGTTATTCTTAATAAGTAAAGCAACATAAACATGTACTTCAACACACAAGCTCTGCATCACAAATCCACATAACTTACATCCAGGTCTCATAGACAAATCTTTTTTGACAGTGGATTTCATCTGGCCATATATTTTATTCCCATGGTTACCAATATGACCTTGACCTCTGAAAGATGGTGGTGACTGTGCACTGCTGGATGATGAATCCTGGGATACTTCTTGTTTCCCTAGCAGCCGTTGCTGCAGTTCTGCCAGTTTTGCTTCCTGTTGCTGACTTCGTGTTAACAATTCATACACATCATTTGAAGAGATGGGGACATTTTCTACAAAGCCTGTGTTTGGATAGTAATTAGGTAATGACCTTGACATTTGATTGTGACCTTGAAATTTAACCATTTGTTTTTGACCCATCTTAATTCTGGATCTGCATTTTCTTGGATTATTCATACTTTTAGAAATCAAATTGCTTTCCTCAACTACTTCATTATGTATCTCATTTCTGATGGTTGATCTTGAGCTATTTTTAACTGGGCTACCAGGTCTATCTGGAACATAGAGGTCATCTTCAGGGTCTTGAAGTGTATTGTGTAATTGGTAACCATGGTAATGCAACATATGACCTTCACTACTGTCACTGTGGTGAAGCGGGTCACTAGAATCACTGATGCTTGTATAGCACTCACAAGACCACTCTGTAGCAGAAAACACATTCAGATATCACATTTGTGTGTACTCAATAGTTTGTGACATAAAGGCTAATTATATTAAATGCTCACAACTGAATTTCCTATATCATTATCATAGCAAAAGCTAACATAGGTTTACAGGTTAATAAATAGAAACAAATAACAGTCCAACCAGTGCTAAAGACCAACTGTGAACAAGACCACCAGTGGATTAAGAACACATTTTTGTCACACTGATTGATTTAAAGCCTGAGAACAAATACCACCTGCCTACAAAGAACACTCATTGGTTTTCACTGAGTGGTCTTTTAAACAGGTTTAACTGTATTTTTCTTATATATTCTAAAGTCCTATCTACATGTAGCTAAAGAACATCTTGTTTAATATTGAATTATACAGTGGGATAAACTTTTACAATCAACTAGACTGTGTCCTTGGGACACTGATGCCCCCACTGCTACAACAACATTTGTAACAAAGGGCCATAACTATTGTAAACATGGTTGCAGGAAAAAAATCTTTTCTTAACAATCATCTACACATCCTTCTTGATTATCTATGCAAGTTTGAAAGAAATCTGCCCAAAAGTTAATGAGGAGATGATGCCACAAGATTTGGGGGATGTATGTTAGGACGAACAGAATCTGATGTACAGATGGATGGAAGGATGAGTGCAACTCAATATGCCTCCCACTTCATAGGTGCATAAAAAACACATCTTACAGCAGGATACAACTTCAAACCATGGTAAATATACACATGCATGCATATATATTTGTGAAAAGCAAACACCAGACATATACTGTACATAAAAACTGTGTTCAAGTGACTGGTTTATAACAGACAACAGTACAAGACATTGTAATAATAAGGAAGGGTTAAATGTTCAGATGGAGAAAACTGTATGTTCATTCTGGGTAAATTATCTTATTATACCTTTCTGACGTGTTGTGGGTTTCACCTCTGATACTAAATTTGTCTTTGCTATTGTGTACACAACAAACAAATGTCAGTTTAAACGTGAGAATAGTAAATGCACAAGCCCCCCAAAAAACAACTCTAATAAAACCTAGTACACATACTTTCGCAACTCGTTTTTGTTGAAATTAGTTTAAAACACCATAAAGGGACAGTAAACAAGTGGTCTAAATGAGGATTTCACTGTATCAAGATTTAAAACCATGAAGTAAGTTTGGGGCAAGATTTTTCTCCAGTTTTTTTTCTTAAGAATACTCCATTTTGTTTCTAACTTTAAAAATTAACATCTACAATCAATAACTTTTCAGTGCACAGCATGGTGAAGATCTCATTTATCCCTTTGCTCCATTTTCCTACATATTTTAGCGTACAGTGTAGATGAAGATCAGCTGGCACATCCATGCCATCTGATCAGGATCTACACTGATGGCTGTTTTATTTATTAAATTATTTCTGACAAAAAAGGGAACAGTGCAGATCCTTATCAGATGGCCAGCTGATCTAGAACTACACTGTTTGCACAAGTAATTATGTGTATACATAAAGGAAAGGGATAACTGAACTACCGTATAATGGTTTTTTTCGCGAGCATAATATTTTTGCTATTTTCGCTACCGTCGTGAATTCGCGAAAATAACAAACACCAAAAACTCCAAACTTCACTTTTGCGAAGTGCACCATATTGCAAGACTGCAAGGAAGGCTTGATTAAAACTGACGTTGCTATTTCTTTATGTCCTGGGTTAATCGAGTAAATCTCATAGTGAACAAATTAAGTAAACACTTCGGGCAGAGTAGATATGTACCGATACAGTTAAATGTTTGGGAGTCGAAAACATTGGTATTGATGACAAGCGTGGGGATTATTTCATACTTTCAAAATTTGCTGCATATACTATGCTTTACAAACAATGCAGATGAGAGTTACTTAATAAGTTGTTTTAAAATGCTTTATATTCGCCCCAGTGGGCTAAAGGTTAATTATCGCTTTATTACGTCTCTATCTGCGGTGGTCACAGTTATTATTCCGTCGATAGTAACATAAACACCATTGTTATTAAAATGGATATCAATTATGCTACGGGCAATTTGGTTTATAACAGTTGACTGTTAATTGCACAGCTTTCATATAATAGCAAACACTTCTTCTAATAATAATTGTTTATACAGGTACATTTGCTGGTACCGGATAACAAGAAATATAACAATATGAATGCACTGCAACAGTAAAAAACGTGAAAATTATTTTCTGTGGGCGCAAAATTGCTTAAATTACAACCGCGAAATTAAAATAATGGCAAAATGGCGAAAATTTTCGATCGTGAAAATAACCCATTATAGGGTATTTTGTCAATAACTGTGGTTTGAGTGTAAAACAGTTGTGACCAACTTCTTTTTATGCTTTTACATACAGTTACAACTGTTTTGAACTCAGCACACAATATGTCTTGTGTCTAGCAAGTTACACAGGGGAGACTAATTCAAAGTTGCATAATCTAGCTAAATACTGTGATCAATATATACAACTGTTCTTCATAATATGTTACAAACAATACAAAGAAATACATGTTTGAACATTCACATGCAAGTTTCATTCATAATCTCAATTCCCTCAAAGTTTACCTGTTGTACATTTACAACAAATAATAGAACAAATTTGAACATGCTAATAGTCATTACAATTGTATACAGTTTTCCCATACTGCATTTCTTTCTATAAATGTTAAGCCTTTCTCTGAATTAAACATGGATGATTTAAATAAGTGTTCCTGGAGAAAATAACGAGCCAAATTTCAAAAAGTGCCTGAAAATTCACCTGAAACTAGATGGGTACCGAATGGTACATTTTACATGTCTTTAGTTTATAATTTTAACCAATACTACAGATAGGGCATAAAAATGTAAGTTTAGTAGGGCATAAAAATGTAAGTTAAGTATTCAATCAAAAATATTTGATTCATGTAAATGCCTCATTTTTAGCATAATTATGAACCCATTATGAAAAGAATTGCTATGAACTTCATCAATTAGCAATTCTGGGAAGTCGTTATTCATGAATTTAAGAACATTCCCCCTTCCTTGACCTTTATATCAGACTGTTAAACAGCTTGCTAGGCTTACATGCCATTTGAAATTATCAAGCTGATAACTGAATGCTAGACACAGAAATCAGTTTAAATTTCTACACTATCTGCTATCAAGTCAGTAATTTTTCAAATAGTGCCTCTAGATTCATGAACAGAATCACCCACTTTCATACACCAGTCCATTATAGAAATACAGCAGGTTTGGTGTTACTGAGTAATATTGGATTTGTGACTTACCTTGTGGTCTGTGCTTCTGGGGTGTTGACAAACTACCAGGTATCTTACTGTAAACACACAAACAACTAGTCTTATACATGAACAGGTGATTCATTACTCATCTTTATATAATTATGTTGATCGTTAGTTGGTTGAATTGTTAGAAATGCAACTAAAAATGAATAAACAAAATGATAATATTTCTCTTTTAGTAACAGAAACTTATGAATATTGAGCCAATAAGCAAAAATGAGTGTTTTCTATTAAAATTTTAGAGGCAAAACTTTTATTTCACTCATAAAAACAATCTTGCTTACATCTTTAAACTATCACTAAAGGCTTTAAGAAAACATTCATGCATTGCAATCATTTAACCCTTAACTCCATATATATTAGGACTTTATTCCATGTGCAACCAATGTAGATCAGATAATGCAGATAGCGTTCTGAGATATGCCAGCAGATCTGGATCTACAGTGGTTACCTTTTAGTAAAATATAACCAGTGAGGAGTATAGATCCAAATCAATTAGCACAGATGTGCTGGCAAAGATGTTGCCTACAGCTAAATTAATTATCCCGTAAAGTAAAAGGTTAACCTTTCCTCCATAAATACGCGTTTTTTAAGCACCTGTGCCGTCTGATCAGGATCTGCACTGGTCGCATTTTGGTCAGAAATATCCTAATGAATCAAAAAGCGAACAGTTTAGATCCTGATCAGACAGCACGGATGTGCCGGCTGATCTGGATCTAAACTGTTCGCCCATGCAATAAAGGTGCAATAATGCAATAAAGGTGCAATAAAACTATAAGCCCATGCAATAAAGGCGTATCTAAGAAGGAAAGGGTCAAGTCCTTGAGACTGCTACAGACTCAGCATAACAATACAATATAAAATACCTTCTGGGGGATCCTGCTGTCACTCTCTCTGGACTGCACTCGAGCTCAGAAAAGCTATGCTGACTCAGATCACTCACAGTCCCAGCCTCTTCTGACCTCGACCGAGTATGACCTTCTCTGTTGTGATGAAAAAGTGATACATGTATAAATTAATCAACAAGTTCTTCCTTTAAAATGCCTTAAATATTTATGTGGGGAAATCATAACATAAGTAGCTCTTCATTTCATTTTTTTCACTGTTTGACAATAATCCAATGGATGTGCCTGGAGTAATCAGTGCCCAGGATCATAAAACTAAATCTGGAGATCAGTCTCAAATCTCAAGCATCTGATTGGCTGAAATGGCGACAAGTCGCCATTTCAGCCAATCAGATCCTTGAGATTTGAGTCTGATCTCAAAACTTAGTTTTATGATCTTGGACCCTGATCTACCGGTATTTACTTAACCCTTCTTTCCTTCACTAAGCACTTAAAACCCTAATAAAAAATTCCAAAATAGTACACTTACTCTGCAACATCTCCTTTTACTGAATACTTTCATTCAGTTTGTTTGCAAGAACTGCTAGCCATTTTTCCCTCAAATGTGACTGTTAAAACATCCTACATACATGTTTATAATATGTTCCTATATATTCATGTTTATAATATTTCCTGTATATTCATGTTATTAATATTTCCTATATATTCATGTTTATAATATTTCCTGTATATTCATGTTATTAATATTTCCTATATATTCATGTTTATAATTATTATCTTGCTACTAGTACTAATACAAGATTTATTTACCCTCTGTTGTCAGCAGTCCTCTTGCTAAAGGACACATCAAATGGGTCACTGTAAGTCCTGCCCCTCGGTTGGGGTCCCTCTACATGCAGAGATCCAGCATCTTTTTCAGTCAAGTAAAACCTCTCGCTGGAATATATAATTATGTAAACAAGTAATGATCATAAGTACATGCTGCAAAAATACAACAGAACAATATTGATCTTCAACAATAGGGTTTCGAATCTGAGGTGATATTCTTTTCATTCTAACAATATTCAAAAGGTTAAATATACTTAAAGAAATTAGAAACGCAACTTTTTAAAACAAGAAATATATTTCATGTTTAAAGAAGTTGCATTTCTAATTTCTTCACATACATATTATATAGTAAAAGAAATTAAAAACGCAACTTCTTTAATCACGAAACATATTTTGTGTTTGAAGAAGTTGCGTTTCTAATTTCCTTAAGTATATAAATATTGAGTTGCTCTCAACCAGGGGCTAGGCAGCGTTGGCAGTAATATGCATTTCTTTTACTGCAAATGAACAGGCTCAATCAAACTGAGCCTGCAATATTTTCATATTTGTCTTGTTTATTACCTTTTAAAGTCCCCTTTTCATCTATTTAAAATTGTCATCATAGAAGCATTTAAAGAAAACTATATGTAATGCACTACGAAACACAACTATTTTTTATTTATCAAATTCACAAACCGAAGCCTAAAGAAACTGTGTTCAATGATTTTTTTATAATTCTATGTATGTACTATATTTATGAATAAGGCAATAACTGCTGATTCAAAATAGACAACATGATGAAAACCAAATTCTTCAAGCAAGAAAACAATAACAATTTCTGTAAAGTAACTTCAGCTCAGCAAAAAATGTTTTCTTTACTGAGTAAACATGGAAATGAAACAGTAAATGCAACAGAAACCTAAAATCACAAGTATGACCTCACCGGCTGGTCTTCCTAACAATCCTAGTAAGCCTACAATGTCATAGTATACATTTCCTTATAATACTGTATGAACTACTGATGTGTTACTAAAGTAACACCTCTTTGAAACCTCATTTTCAGGAGGAGTGATATCTAACATCCATGAAATGACATCTCTGTCAAGCCTTATTTTCTCTGAAAAGTATGATATATCTAACATCCAAGAAATTACATTTCTGTGAAACCTCATTTTTCAGGAAAAGCGTTTATCTTACATCTATGAAATTACATTTCTGTGAATCCTCATTTTTCAGGAAAAGAGTGATATCAAACATACATGTAGGTAAATTAATATTTCTGTGAAACTTCATTAAAAGTTTGATATCTAACATGTTTTCTTGATTGGAAATCAAAGACATGTGTTTACCTGGCTAAGGCTCTGTCCCTGATAGACATAGCTGATCTTCTGACTGGCATCCATGCCTCTCTGACAGAGGGCTCCTGATCCTCCTGCCTCGTCCTCTCTGCTCCATACACAGGGTAACAGGTGATTGCCTGGCGGTAGGGTGTACGTAGTTCAACACTTTTATCAAAATTTCTTTCTGACATCTTCTTCAGCTGTGTCGAAAGCAAGGATTTTGCATTGCTCAGAGCAGAATATGGAGCTGAAGTTACTTCCCTTAGTGCTGTAAACTCTGATTTATCTCCCTTGCCTGGAGAACTGTACTGTGACCATTCCAACTGCTTCTTCACATCTTGTTCTTCAAAACTTTCAACAGTTTCATTAACCCCGCTATCCTCCATACTCGAGTCATCTTTTGGCCTTGTTATGAGTTTCTTCAGCATTTCATGTTCTTTTTCCATGGTTTCTGACAATATTCCATTCACCTGATCCCGCGGTCGGTCACTAGCAAGAATCTTGTACACCTTCTTTGCCATCCCTTTATCTTCCGAGGTTTCAGAATCATTCTTCTTGTCCTGTTCAGATGTAAGAATTTTAAACACTCTCTCTGCTAAACCTGGCTCTTTTCTACCATTCTGCTGCTCACATTTCTTATTTCTGTCTGCCAAGACTACATCAGGATCTTTTAGAATAGGTTTTAGTACCCTTTTCTCTCTTTCCACCTCAACTTCAATATCTGGTTCAGCTTGTCTAACTTGTGGTTTGGCAGGGGCCTGGAGTCTGTCAAACATGTCTTTTCTCTCATTTCTATATCTGGCAATGATGTCTTCCACAGATTCTTTCAGATCACCTTCAGGTCTTCTATTCATCACTTGTTCCACTAGCTTCTCTGCTCTAGCAATATCCGAGCCAGTCAAAGTTTTCGACCCAGCCAAAGATCTAGTCCCTTCTAATTCTGGAGCATCATATTCCGTGTCATTAGTCATAGCAGAATCAGGACGAACAACCAACGTATCAGTTTCTCCAGATGCTCTTAGTCTACTTGACAAGGTTTCAGTACTAGTCCTTGTTCCCATAAACTGTCCTCCATAGCCCTGGTCATATTCCAAGTCAGCCCCATGGTCCCATAACAGTCGTCGTCCATATTCACTAACTCCGCTTTCACGACCAGTTGTTGTGCCAGTACTCTCTAAAGATCTAGCTTCTTCTCTTGCCAGCTCATCCCTATTCAACCCCTCCCTGAGGTTTCTCCTTTGAACATGAATACTATCATTTGCAGCTGGTGGAGGGACATCCTGCAAGCTGTCTTGTATCTCCTGAAGGTCTTGCTGGAGCCTTGAATAATCTATTGTCCTTGGTATGTACTCTGTTCTTTTTCTTTCACCACCTTGATCTCTTAAAACACCCAAATGACTTGTTTCTGTGAGCAGTGCCTTCACTCTTTTTGAAATGTCATCATCGGACATTTCACCCACTCTTATATTATCACTGTTTTCCAGATAACCATTACTCTTCCTAGGTCTTTGTCCACTTTCTGCAATTCTATCAAATGCTGAGCCATATTCATTCTCTAGCCTATCATTAACAGCATTATCCTTTCTCCTTGGATAACCAGTATCATCTGTAGCATATTTCCCTAGGACTCTTGCCACTTCCTCGCTATTTAAGGATCTAGCAGCCTCTGAATCCCTCGATTTCTCAAGACCCCTCACTCCCTTTTCAAGCTGATCTAACCTATCATGTGCCTTAAAGGACTCATCATGTTTCGGCCATGTCAGTCTTTCTCTAAGAGGAAATCTTTCTTCGCTTCCTGATGGGTCTGGTCTACGCAGGGCAACTGCCTCTCTCGCTTGTCGTTTAGTCTCTTCAAACAAACTTGAAACTCTTTTCATTGAAGTTTCACTATCTGGAAGAGACCCTCCAAACTTGGGAAGATTGACAATGGCATGTTCAGGTCTTGGTCTGTCATGATCAGCACTCCTTTGTCCAGATCGTTGTTCCTGCTTCTGTTCATAGGACCTTCCCACCTGCAGGCTAGCATCTGGACTGTCAGTCAGAAGTCTTTCCCTTTCAGCTACACTGATATAACCACTACTACCAACATTGGAGCTTCTTTCCGGGGATTTCGAAGATCTTACAGGTATGTTGTAAGGTTCAAGTCTTGCAGTGAGTCTAGTTCTTGAAACCCCTGAATCCTCTCTTTGAGATCTCTCTTCATCTTTAGATTCTTGGTCAGTGTTCTTATTTTTCTCTGAGTTCATCAGAGCTCTCTGGGCTGATTCAAACTGCATCAATTCTTTCAGATTCTCCCCTGCAGCGTTACTTAAACGATCTAACCTCTCTGACCTGTCACTCTCAGCTGAATGTCCAGTAGATTTCTGACTTCCTGCTGACCTCCCAGACTGTCCACTATAGTGTGAATCAGCAGACTGGCGACCAGACATTCCACTTTCCCCACTCCTATCTAAATCTGACTTTGAACTTCTTCCACTTTTACCAGATTCTGTGCTTTGCCTGCCTGACCTTATCCCTGAACCTTCACCTTGAAAACTTCTGGCAGATTCTGCTGAATCTCTTCGATATTCATCCATATCAAACTCTGATGATGGTCGACCAGATGTAGAACCAAGGGTCTGTGACCTGGAAGCTTGATCGAATTCTGTAGATTCTCTTCTGACTGTATCTAAACTCTGTCCAGAGTCTGCAGACTGCCTCACAGATCTACCGTCCTCAGTAAAGCCACTGCGAGCTGTATCAGGTGAATCTCTCCTCACATCATCTTCCGGTGATCTCACATCCTTTCTAGTATTTGTTCTTTCAGTTGCCATTTTACCAGAATCTGGTCCATCAATATCATCATTATCCATAACATATCTTAAAATATCTAATCTATCACCACCATTTCTTCCATTTTGTCTCCCATTATCGTATGACTTAGTTTCTTTGTCAGGAAAGACAACTCTTTCTGGTTTTGATTCTTTTATATTTACTTCCCCTGTTGTCATGGAAACAGTGGCTGTTGTATCCTTAGGTTGAGCAATATTGAAGGTTGCCTTTGAAACAAATCCCACTCGCTCATCACTAGCAACTGATCTGGGAGACCTTGGCGTTTGGTTGGTATCAGATTCAGTTGCATAAGGGTTCCAGTCATTATCAGAAAGCCCAGTCGAGGACTCTGGGTATTTAGCAATAGCGCCACCTGATGGAGGTCTCCTGCCATCATAATCAGAAATATCTGAACTTTCACTGTCACCAGACCCATTACGATGGGTTGTGAACTTGCCTAGCATAAGCTCACCAGAAATCTCCATGATGGCTGAACTGACGGCCTCGTCATGTATAGATGACGTGGAGTTGGCATCATCATAACCATACTGTCCTGAAATCAAGTAGTTGATAATTATGTAAGCATGGGATTTTGTATGTAATTGTAGAAGTTTAATTTTTTTCAGAAACAGTATTTTATTAATGGCAAAAACACAGTTATTTATTCACAATGTGCAAAAATTTCTCAATATCTTTTGCAAGTAAATATAATTAAATAAAACAATTTGTGACTTTGTTAAATCATTGATACTTAAAAATGTCACTTACCATCTGAGGTCAGAGATTCTTGCTGAGATGTGGAAATATCTGGACTGTCATTTGTTGACACTGTCTAAAAATACCACAAGAAAGTCAGAATTGAATTTCTAGCAATTTCAATCCTGAAATGTTTCCGCACTTGTGCATGCAGTGTGTTACAAGTATTTCTAAATACATGTAAAAATACATGTATAAATGATACACATAAATTACCTTTAACATTTATTAACTTTTTGGACCTTTTTTTAGAAATAATGTTGTAGCATATGAAATATGTTTATAATAGTTTGTGCTGTGACACATTCACACATTTTGTGTATGTATATGTACAGGGATTGGCTTAGGCTGTGAGAAGTTTTTCCAATTTTAGGAAGAAGTTTTGGAACTTTTTAGCTTTCTTTAAGAATCATATAGGGAAAAACTTCTCCCTAGGTTTAGTAGTGGGAGAAGTTTAGTAGATTTTGGAGACTATTTCTCCCAAGTCTCCATCAAAGCCATTCCCTAATGTAGTAAGGTAAAAATATGTTTACATGAATTAGTTTTGATTGATATCTTTATGCCATACCTCACTATTTGGATTAGCTTCCATGCTTGGTCTCAAAGAGTACTCTGACAGTCTATGCTCTCCCAGGGATGAACCTTGCAGATCACTTAACGAGTACTGACTTAGTGAGGATCCATCAGAAAGAGATGCTTGCAGACTGTAAAACTCCTTTGGTGAGAAATCCTGACCACTGTAACTGTCTGGTGTACCACTGTTGTCTAGTTTACCATCAACAGGTGAAAACTCTGCTGGCAGGGAAAACCAAACTTGCTGTGAAAAATTAAACAAAAAATATTTAAGAGTAATACCAGCTTAGACTTTCATACATACAAAAGCAATGAAAATGTGAAAAACCAACAACCAAAATTAAAAGCAACAGGAATAACATAAAACATGCACTACTCGAACAAAAAATAACATAAAGAAATAAAATAGATGAGGACTGCTTGCAACATTGAAACAGTTAACCCTAATTCCATACATACACATTTCGAATGTAAAGTGTGTGGCCAGTGAAGTCCAGATCAGCCAGCACATCTGTTCACTTCTTGGTCATAAAAAGAATAATGAAACTAACATGCTAACAGCTAAAAGTATAGTGTTTTTTTTATGCCAAATATTTGGAGAAATTGGGCCCCATTCCCCCCTCAAAATAGTATACATTTTTCCCCCACATCCGATAAAAATTTCCCCCTTTGCCGGAGTCTTTTATGGACCGTTCGATAGTGAAGATGATAAATCTGAATTTTGGATATGTTTAATGGATACCCCACTGATAGAAAATACAGTGACAAGAAAAATTGATAAATTTGCAGAAACAAAAAAAGACATTTCACTGTAGACCACTGACTTTCTTTAAATTAAAAGATCAGTTAATACTTTGTTATGTTGTGTTTGACAGGCTGCAAGTATCTTCCAAATATTCCCCCTTTCCTTTGTTCGCGTGGCAATTTTCCCCCTCCAAAGGGCTGCGACCCCCTTCCCCCAAAAGTGAAAAAAAAAACACTGTAGATTCTGACCAGATGGCATAATTGTGCCAGGTGAATTTGATCTGGATCTACACAGTTCACCCATGCCATAAATGCATATATATATGGAGGAATGGGTTAAAATCAAAAATAAAGTCACTGGGTTTTTGTAACATTTATTCAAGCTCAAATGATTCAACATCCTTTAACCCTTTACTCCATAAATTAATGTTCTTACACATGTGCAACCAGTCTAGATCCAGAACAGCTGACACATCCATGCTAACAGATCTCAACTGCACTGGTCACAACTTGGTCATAAATAATCTAATATATTAAAAAGCAAACAGTGCAGATCCTGATCAGATGGCATGGATGACACCTAAAAATATGTCATAACTTAAGCAAAATAATATAAAATTTAATGTTATATTACATGCAAAGATAACATTTCATGCAATGTTTGGTGTCTGAAGTCAATTTCAGCAATTACAGTGGTGTGGGGGAAGTCTGCGCACCTATCACAAAAGCTTAACCGTGGTGTATAACATGTTCAGTAGCTAAAGACAAGTACCTGCTGGAAAGAAACTGTATCCATTCAGGAATTGGTTTGTTATCATTTATGTGCACGAATTTGCTTATGAGGCTTTAAAATGATGCCATACTAAAGCCACACCCATGTTTACATGATGTCGAAAACGTTGCCCAACTCTGCGCATGCCTATGTTGGCTGTCAATTTTCTGTTATATTAAAAAGTACCGCTCTCTCAAGCTATAAAACTTTTGAAAAGAATATTGAGTGAAAGGTCAAAATGAATAGCAACGATTTATTTGGGTCACAACTGTCAAAATTAAGAAGTTTTGGAATGAGGGGATATTAATAGCAAATTTATTTGATGATTTTGATACTTTATAATAGCTATTTACTTACAAGACACGTTCTAGCAAGATGTACCCATCAGAATTTTCAAAAATTGTCGTACTTGACTAAAATCACAGTTTGCAGCCAGTTCTTTTGACATCAGTGTTTTGTAAATCAGACTTTCCGAAAGTTGTAAAAAAGTGTCAGACATGTGGTCAGACAAGATGTGAAAATCTGTCTGACCGAAACAAATTCTGTCTGTCTGAAACATTTAACACATTAAATAAGCAAAACACAGTATTAAGGGTGTTGTTTTTTTTTCAGTGGTACGAATTGTCATTATGACGAATACGTAAAATATTTCATTCGGATATCCTCACTCATTTCCCTCAGAACAGTCTCGAATCAAAACAGCAAGTAAAATTGTAATTTAGCGAGTAAAATTGGAATATGCAGATCAAATTTTTGCTGGACACTCGGTCCTACAACATTGGACAGGGATCACGAATCAAGGCGATTCGGGCGAAGAAGGCGCCCAGACCGGCCTGACTTCGCTTTATTTGCATAGAAAAGCGAAGTTCACTTCGCCCTCGATTTCCTGTTGAATTTGCCTGAGAGAACAATCAAACACCTGCCAATAATCCCCCAAATGTTCACTTAGGCCTACTCAATTATACACATTGACAAACACGTGTTGTAAAAAAAATTCGGCCTGATTACCTAATCAGTCTTCACAAAATGAGATTTTTATTGGCTGGTGTGTACAGAATAAACCAATAAAATTGCTCGTTAGTCTTCAGCATTTTCTTATTGTAAATGACATAAGCGATAATGATGCAAGTTACCCGGATGTTGAAAATGACAGCTTGTTAATTTGACAGTTAATTGCGAGTTTTATGGCACTTTGAGAACCAGTACGAGGTGATAATTGGATTAAGATGATTGTCTATTATCAGACTGGGAGAAATTAATAATGCAATGGACCTTTTGTGTGATTTGTTTGCTGACTCCATACTCGATTGAAGGAAGACATCTCCAGATGATGTCGGCTAGTAAAATAATTACAGAAAGGTGAGTATTGATTTTTACGAGAAAATATGACAAAATAATCACACAGGAGTAATTTTAATTATAAAAACCTTATAATTCCCATATAACACCAAAATACTTTCAGGAAAAATGACAGACTGAATTTCCATTTGTGAATTATGATGCTAAAATAAAAAAAAATGAATTTGTGATTTGTGTCTGATAGTCAGGCCTCCAATATATTTACAACTGGTATTTTTTTATATTGTAGAACACAAGACCTCTGCTGAAGATGCAAGTTCCAGCAACAGATGCAGACTGCTAGACAAGTTTCAGCGGAAAAAAGCGGGGTTGCTGTCCAAAGTGCCAAGGCAAATTTACATTTTCTGCCACAGGAATACCTTGCCATATTTATTATTGTCATTTTTTGTAGAATAAAATAGATTTAATAATCAGTATTGTTGTTTTATCATATGTATGGGTGTATAAGAGAAATAAGAGCTATTTTGTTAAAACCTGACCGACCGCGTTGGTCACTTCTCCGTTTCTGAAAACTTCTCCCTAAATTTCCAGGAGGAAGAAGTCACTTCTCCCTAAAATTTGCTCCTAGCTTAATCCCTGATTGGAAATCACATCAGACCAGTCCAAATTTTACCGGACAGGTCCGACGGTCCGGCGACTTTCAGGAAGTCTGTAAATATATGCAAATCAGGTGCGCAGAGTTGGGCAATGCGCAGACTTACCCCACACGACTGTAGGTCAAACTATGTGACTCTTATAAAATTTTGTGAAATGAATGCTACATAACCTAAGAATCTATATAAACGTACACTTATTTATGTATATGTTATGCTTTATTTTCCCTAAAAAGTATTCATAACATAATTTAGGATAACATTGGTTCCGTAGAATTTAAACTTGGGGTAGATCTCAATCATTTAGGAACACAAATAACCTCATCAAATGAATCTGGAAGTTGTTGGGTCTATGAAAAGCCTGAAAGCTCTTACCTATTTAATGAAATTATTCTGCATGCAGTTAGTAAAAAAGCAAACTTAATATGTCCGACATCTTGGTAATTCCGCGGCCAACCTAGCAATGCATGTCCAAGCCTGTCTGAACTTGCAGAAACTTTGCTTTCAGTTGTGCATTTATTGAAGAGCATGCAAAGAAAATATTCGTTAGTATTTATGCTAACAGAAATAATGAGTGTCTCTTGTATCGTCTACCTTCTTATACATGTTTTTCAACACCTTATTCTACAAAATTTCTATAAAATGTAAATTTTATTTAAATTTGGCAGACATATTTGTTATTATGTTGATAAACGCTTGTCTCTCATCATCATTTCATATTTATTTTTAACCAATCGCTTTAGTGATTAAGATAAATCTTTATGTACCCAACGTAGAAGAAAAACAAACAAGAGTCGTCAACGTACTCCTCCAAAGTGGATATCATTAAAAATCTTAGATGATCACTTAACTCCTGCACAGTATAATTTATTTGAAAAATACGTTAAACTGACAAAACTTGTAAACATCAGTCGCATATATTCATTGCGTTGATACTACATAAGCACTCTCTTTTCAATATATTGCCCAAATTCACAACTTTTTGTTTTGTGACCATGGATACATTTGCTTTACCACGAATCTCAATAGGTGCGTGTTTTTCACACATATGATGCCTTCTCATAAATAAACTACAAAAACTGCAAAACAGCAAGCAATTATGATAACTGAATCAAAAGTACTTCCATTGAGTGGTGCGTTACATTCCTTTACCAAACTTGAAACTTTTTTTTTCGGTGTAACAAGCCCGTGATTATACGCAAAAATAGAACTAATATTAAAATGCATCACTTAAAAAACTATCCCCTTGACAAATGTAAGTGTACATAGTCATGCAACATTTAGTAATTTACCTTAATAATAAAGAAGTAAACAGAAAATGTAAGAGGTGGTCATAAAGGGAACCTTTTACAAAATTCACTTCATTAACATTTTGAAATCTTAAAAAAAATACAAAATCTGTAATATCGGTAATTATTATCGGACCATACACTATCCCCTATTTAGGGGAGATAAAAAAGACATCAGAAATAATAAAAATGATATAATGAGTCAACAACAGAAACGCTGTTAAGCGAAGGCAAAATTAACTAATATGCCTTTGTCTTTGGCTTTGCAATTTTTTGGACTTTAGACTATAAACTGAAATATACTTATTTTTGCATCCTAATTAGAACTCGTCCATAAATGTGACTTGTAGGTAGCGGGCCAGGACGTTAAAATCGAAATCGTCAACACAAATGATGCATATAACTAAATTTGCACCACCACCATTATTAAATCAAGTGTATGTAATTTTCTTTCGCTATTCTGTTGCTAACTTTCCTAAAGCAGACTTTAAAATACTGACTGTGCAATTTGCTTCTGTTGCTTTTTCTAAAGCAGCTTTGGTGAACGAACGGATGACAATATTTTTAACCTAATTTCATCACGTCATTCTAAACTAAGAAAAACGAATAATTGCGATACAATACACATATAATGTTTCAATATATTATGAAAGTGTTGTATCGATTAAATATTAATTCATGCAAATGTATTTTAAGCATTTCGCAAAATGTGCTTTTGAGTGGACATATAAAAACTAACACTCATATTGTAAAGAAATAGTTATTAAATGTCGCGGTACTTTAGGAAGCAATGGCTGGTTTGTCGATCCGAACCAGCATTGGCATGTAAGGGTAATGTGACCCAATATCACATTTAACGCAAATTAACATCATAAGTGGGTACTTGCTACGATAGATCAAGAACAAGTATTTTGCGTAAATTGCATCGTAACTGTGCAATTCGTTGGATAAGAAACAGATGTAGCGATGCCGCTTAATTTTCACTTTCAGCAAAATAGCCAAATGGTTTCGTTGTATCATTATAAATATAAAGCAAATTATGTACAAGAAACTATAACAATGGCCAACAATTTAAAACTATATTTGAAGCAAAAATCAGCACCTTGCTACAAGTAATTGGCCTACGTATATAACCTGATAACGGAGATAACATGGAAAATGGCATGTAATACATTTTATCTACACATAAGTAAATTATGCAAAACACAAAAATAATCCCAACCCCTCTTATATCAAAACCATGGGATGACGAAAGATGCGAAAATACGTTTGTAACATGTGAGAGAAATATCTGTTTTTAATGATCGTCCCAACATGCGCTGAGTAAATGTTTTGTGTTTAAAATATGCAAGTGACAGTATTTGCGAACGAGTTTGACCAACAAATACCGTTTGCAGTGCTTTTTTCAACTTTTCAACTTTTATTAACATACAAGGGTTCGATTCCCACATAATGCGGGAAACATCGATATAATACAATTTACAAATTTGCAAACATCACATAAACAAAGATATCACGATACAATTTACAAACATAAATCACGTGACAGTTGGAATTGTTTAGTTTTAAATAATATGATGGAAAGTATGATAATACAGTTTATATCGATGTGTAACAGAACAATTACATAAAAATTGTTTACATGTTTACTAGAATGGGAGTAATAGGTTAACAGCAAATGTATTTAAAATAGTTCAGAAAAGTACTAGAAGAATAAGGCATTATACGCTCATGTAAAAATAACATTATTTTCGAAATATTTCATTATTTTACTACAAAATATACTAAGATTCTTTTGAACTACATAATTTTCTGATTTAATAAGTTCGTTAAACTTTAACATACAGATACATTGTATACTTGGTCTTCTAAAAATATTTGCATTGATATATTTTTTTTTCTATTGTCTTTAAAAAGGACAAATAAGCATATAGTGATACCCATCGCCTATATCGTTACAGATTGGACATTTACGTTCGTTGGAAGGAATGTTTCTCCATCTCCCTGTTTTTATAGGCAGATGGTGATTTCGGGTAAAAAAGACATTAACGATTGGGAAAGATTATTTGGAAGTTTATTAATGTATAGTGACTTCTTACAAAGTTATTTTTAATGTGTAACAAATTGCTACTAGAGTAATTATTGATTTCTGAATGCTTTTTTTGAATAAATATGTCTAAGAGTTTTTGAAAAGTGGTCCTAATATGCTACTTACTGTTGATAAAACTCTGTTTTTCCCATACACCCGGAAAGCCCACATAACATAAATATTGTTTGATATTATCCAACCATAATGCTTTAATTCTGTTTTCAGAATAGAGTGTATACAAAAACTAGTACAATTTTGCAGATAATTTTGTACTTTCATCAATTTCAATATTTTCGATAAACCTCAACCAAAAAGATATCATTCTGTTTATGCCAAGTATTTCTATTGGCGTGACACCGAGTTCGCCATAAATCATATTTGTTGGAGTCGATTTTTGTGCAGTACATCTTAATACTTATTTGTGCATATACCTGGATTTAAGAATGATGCAAAATCTAAAAACGTAAGAAAAAAAAATTACAAAACCCACGCAATTTATCATCCAGAACTACTTGCATGTTCAACTTATATGGTGAAAATAAAGAACTTACTGAATGGAAACTCTAACACTGCATTTGTAACTACAGCAGTGTACTTCGGCTTAAAGCTTTCGAGATTTGTCTGCTTAGCAGACCATATAACGTTCATATTCTGTTAATTTGTTTGTCTAATGTGTACACGTTCAATGGAAAGCTCAGGAATGTCCTTACTCAAACCAAACATTTTCACTTGTGCAATCCATTTGAGGGCCTCCTGATAAAAGTTCACTAGCTGAGGCTCAGCTGGAGGTTCACTATCCTAATATTCCTCAGCGATTGTGCACTCTGTGTTCTCAGTACGTTGTTGTTTTTCACGGAATCAACAAGAGCTTCTTCTCAGTCCCCCCTAGGTCCTCATGCACATGCTCATCACTGTCAATTCCTCAATAGTCAGTGACACTCATTTCCTGTTGAAAAGTGGTTCTGCTCTGAGCAGCATGCATCAATTCCACTAGTTCCGCAATGGGAATACTGTTGTACTCATCCCTAATGTCTTGCGATATGAGCGCATTTCTTCTGCCTTTCTAAAACACCATGCCACAGTTGTTCTCTAAATGTCATGGCTCTGACGTTTTTGGGCGGGGTCAAAACAGAGGTGGTGAATTCTACCGAGACTTCTCAAAGAGCAACGTCGAATTAAATTTTCGTGATGACATTTTTTTCTTTATTCAGAGTATTTATTTGTAACGGACAAACAAAATCAGTTGTATATGATAAGATTAGATTTTTATTTGTTTAAGGGAGCATGTTGATTTATGTTCGTTGCCTCATATTTGGAGGTTAAATTAATCTGAAGATAAATCACACCGTTCAAACCGATAAGATGAATGCCGTGGGTAAGACGACGGCAGTTGCTTGTGTACATGAACGTTTTCCGGCGAAACTGAGTATTGGCCTGATTTTTACATTTTCCGGCAATATCTAAGCAGACAAAAATATACATATTGATTCCCTGTTTGTTAAGGACTCTACTGACGAAATCTTGACGCACACAGGATATTATTTACAAAGAAATTTCAGAAAAAGTGTGCAATTTTTTGACAAAATATGTCATTTGACGAATCGGTCGCAAATATTCTTTTTCATTACCAAATCTGAAATATTTGAAATATACCATGATAAAGTTCAATTATTTCCCTGTAATTATTTGAAACCACAGCTGGTGTGTAAATTTTTACGTGTTTCGCGCATCTTACGAACACAGCTTACCTGCTTAGAAAAGAGAAAATAATAATAAGAGCAAAAGAAAAAAGAACATTTACCGAGCGCGTGTAACTTGATCAATTGCATCTATTTGCAGGTCAATTTTTATACTGGCGCGCATGCGCCAGTATTAACTAACGATGCTGTGAACTCTGCGACGCGCAGTCCTTAACTTCGGGTGTATCATTGCGACCACGAGAGCGTATCAAGTAAGTGTCACCGCGAGAGCAGGCCGAAATGTTCTGCACAAGTGTGAAGCACAATGCAGCACACCACTCCACGAATTCTGAGCGATTGATAGTAAGTTTCCGTGTAATTTTGGAGCATCCATGCCAAAAATTCCATCGAACAATGTAGAGTGAAATCATGACCAGCTACGCCAGTGAACAAGCAACTGGATATGAATGAGTAGTTTAGTTACGCCTGAAAGATTTCGTAGTTGTGTGGCATAAAAAGTAGTGCATTTTAAGAAAATACAAATATTTCGAGAAGGAATGCGAACTTTGAAAGATAATTCTACAAATAAAAACAAGAAAACAATTTAATGTTGTGATTCGAACAACTATGAAAGGATATTAAAAGAACGATTAAAAACAAATCAGTCACGTGACAAGCGGGAGATAGCGTGGGTTGCCATTTTGGTTAGGTTGGAGTAGTTGTGGATCGAGATTTTGCTCGGCTAACAAGGACCGGGCCGGGTCCCAGTGTTCTCCCCAGACAACCGTTAACAAGCTTTGATCTATTTCCAATAAGTGTTAAATTCGCCGACATCCGTTTATTCAAAATCGACATGTCATAATTTTCTGTTTCTTGCATTGTAAACACAGGTCGCTTTTCAATACACACCTCATTCAAGGTTAAGCAATGGGCGATTTGACCAATCACAATCGATTTCTTTACTATCAGCTGGATAACTCCGCCTCTCCACGTGGTGAATTCGCAAGTCTGTCGGTGTCGTTTGATCGTATTTTGGGTCTGTTGATTCTTGATATTCTCAATTAATAGCGGAACCCGGTGTGTTTAACATAATGTTCAATGATTTTAATGAGATGCGATCATGAGTAATTATTTGGTTATTCTTAGTTCTGTGATTAGAAGACAAACACTTCGAAAATTGTACTGTATACATGTATGAAAATAATTGTGCGATAATGGATTTGTTATAAACAAATCTATTGGCAAGTTGCGTTTAGAACTTAAATTGCAAAAGAAATACATTCTGTGGCATTTTACTGCGCTATCATCGTAACGATCAGTTCATTTTCGTCGGACACATTTTCAAGTATGCATGCGCGAAAGAACGACGACTCGTCAATTCTATCTTATTTCAAGAGAAACCGGCCTTGTGAGGCTGATGCCAACTCCATCGGGCATTCTGAACTTCAAAATTCTAGAAATGAGATCGAGATCATTTCCGGATAGCCCTTCAAGAGCGACTCTTACGACGCCAAGTACCCCTTCACGTCGTGAAATTACTCCGACGCCGGACGCGGTACCCCAACATGCCGAGACACTGAATCAACGCCGGCTACCTCGAACAGCCAGTTCGATCCAGTCAGGTGTCGATCCTAAGTGGAAGAAAGTCTACTTCTGGTTGCAAGAAGTTGGCAATGTTTTTTTTATATATATTTACTTAGCCTTGTGACTTGCATTAAATAAATAAAATAACTCAATTTCATGCTACTCGTATATATAAAAAGGGAAATACGCATATCAGGAATCGCCACACTCATAAAACACAGCCTCCCCTGCAGCAAAAAGAAGAGAGGAAAATAAATGATTTGTTTGTTGATTGTTTAACAAAAAAGGGGAACCGTATGGGTTAGCGCCTTGGAACAGTCAGTAGCAAAATAATTTGCTACTAGGGGTTTAAACCAGGTTCTTGGGGTGCACTACATAATTTATTATACCTGTTTGTGTTAACTGAATACCTATTATGATATTATTTTTATATATGTGAAGCTATCTATATGTTTACTGGTATCGTAAATTAATTTAATTTCAGATTGTGAGTGGGGTTTTTCCACCTTATCAAGAGTGAAGACTAAGCTTAGAAGCAGGCTTAACAATTCAACATTAAATTCGTTGTTAATGATATCCATGGAAGGTCCTGATGTACTGAAGTTTGATTATAATAAGGCAGTCAGCGCTTGGGCCCAAGAAAAAAAGAGGCTTCTGAAAGTTTAATCCTAATTCTGTCAGTTGTAATGAAACACTGAGTTTGATATGTGTGATATATCTTGGACAATGAAGGTGAAAAACTAACTATACAGAGTATATAGTTGACATTGTAACTTGATGAGACCAGATCAGTTTATGTTATTAAAACACATGTTGACATACTGTTTACACTTTGTTTCACATTATTTATGTTTTTTAACTTTGTACCTTTCTTGGCTCTAAAGAGATAAAAAAAACCATCTATGTACTATATACAGTTTTTGCAGTAAACTTTGGTACAAATATAAAATTGTATAAAATGATAGTTAAAAATTAAAGTTTCGCGAGCTTATATCCACGAAATATCCAGCGACAACCCTTCCAAAAATCCTGGGGAGACCGTCAGTAAGTTGGCGAATATTTTTGTTAATGCATTGTTGCGATCGACGTAAAAATTAAGATTGTAACTGTTTCAGTCTCTTAAGGTACGTGAGCCTTGTGCATTTCCTTTGTTGACAATACTCAGTTGTGGCGGAGCCTGATCATCGTTATTCTAGCAAAATTTAACCACTAATCATACGCTTCTGCATCAAAAAGACCCCCGCCTAAGATTCAGGTGAAAAAAAAGTGGAAAACCTAATTTCCTTGCATCAAATACAAGTACCTGCATCTATTGAAATCCCTGAATATACAGAATTATTTGCTAATGTTGATGATAGTAACTGTCACAAAGTTTAACGAAAAAATCACACATAGTGTCATATGTTTACAGTAATGATATCTGTGCAGGGCATGTTCGATTCAACCAGCGCGCCAGTATTTCAACGCTTTCAGCGCTTTGATTATCTAATCTGATCGCAAATACATCTTCTGCGTTCTTTTAACAAGCTCTTTTAACAACGTGGGACAGATAACTATACACAATTTACAATCTTTGGCTTTGGATAAGATTGAGTAAATTTAACTGTAATGATGGAACAGCAAAACCATTTCATTTTTCAGTGTATTGCACTTACATGTACCAAGTTTTGTACACAAAAGTTTAATATTGAAAAACTTGACAAAACGAAAACAGTAAATTCCCACCCCAATCAAATCCCCAAACACACACCGATCTGTTATGTACGTCACTGGTTGTTTGTAGTATATGCTTTACCTGGAGGAAATGTAATGCATTTAATTTTAATGTCAATATTCAATAAAAACAACATTTAATCATATTTACATTCATATCAAATGCTTCATCAAACACCAGCTTCAACATGCCGATAGTTTATGTCAAAACTGTCAATCTGAATAATAAATAATAAAACTCATGATCATGGCTGAAGTAACAAGACACATCTATACCGTGACTTATCGCGAAGTTATGGCATGTCTCAGGGCGCTATCTCACGTCCTTGACTTTTTCTTATTTTAATTAATATTGCGATCAACTATTTTTTTTGTTCTACTACTGTTGTCAGAAATACTATTTACAACGTTGATTTTAGTAGAGAATAGCAACTTTTTTTTACTTCAATTATTTGGAGATATGGCAAACAAAATAAAAGCCTTTAAGTTGCTTCACGAAATGTAATACAAGTTGCAGTTAATATCTGCTCAATTGAAGAGAGGCAATCAATAAAAGGATAAATAAGCTGTTATTCACAATGAGGAAACTTCTCATTGCCGGTCAGATTTTAGTGAAGGGGTGTGTTCATCTGAAATAGATTTAGACAATATAACGACCAAATTACCAAACAATGGAGATTTAATTGGCCAGAACTCTATGCATGTACATTACCTCTATAAAACAAATTCCCCAAATGGATGAATTTAAACAGGAGCTTGTTTGTGCATTTTTTTCAATGTTGACATCCTATTAGAAAATTAATTTATCCAACCCTATTTTCTGAAACTGTCGAACGAAATAACTTGTAATGAGATATTATTAAATGATTACTTTATTATTCATGGCAACATAGGCCCTAGCCGAAGTGCAAAAACAGGTTTAAATTTCAAAAATATATTAGAGGAAATGACGACTCGCTGTCAGATTTTAGTAAAGAAATGCACTCATTTGTTGCTGTATTATCACTTGAACGCTTATTTTAGACAAATATTAATGCTCTAATAACCAAGCACAAACTAAAGCAAAAGGATAAAATTTGCGTCAGAACTCGGAAATATTGTAAAATTTATAAATATAACTTCATGTAATCAGTAAGTTACAAAATATTGTCTTGTAGCGATTTGTCAGATTAATTTGTGTTTTTTTAAGAAACATAAGAGAGTCCACTTTCACTTCTACTTCCGGTTTCAATGTCAAAACCATTTGCTGTATTTTAAAAACCTGACAATATTTTGACAGTTGCCCACAAGATCTAATTGTAGATAAGTGATTACACACTATCTGTATTGTTTTTTGACGTTAAAACAAGGCCAGAGTTTTGAATCAATCTGTATTTTCTTTCTTCTGTGTCTGTGCTAAGAAACCAGAACACCTTTTTCATCTAAGGCATGCAATCGTAAAAACACAGGAAAACTACATTTTTTCACCAACATAAAACTGACAATGAATAATAATGGTTGAAATTATTTTTGAGCCAATGACAATGCAGTATTTTTCAAATATTTCGAACCTTAATTCTCATAAAGTCGCGCGTTTGAAATGTGTTTATTATAGGTCGATTTCCTCTATAATATTGTTCGAACATTTATTGATAAACATGTATAGTTCGTCGACGATCTTCTACAGTGTTCAAGGAGGCGTCACTTAGAAAGTCTGAAAAAGGAAAATCTTATAAATATTTTAGCTTTGACTTGTTTGGCTTATGATAATCTTCTTAAATTTCTTAACTCTTTATTTCATATATACGTCTGTTAATACATACTAGTAGGCGACCAGTTTAGATCAAGATCACCTATTAAATCAATGTCATCTGATCAGTATTTTACACATTTTTGTCACAAATAACATGAAATAAACTATTTTACCATGCTACAAAATTTTTCTTAATGAATAAAGGGTAAAATGGAACTTCCACGGTTGAAACCTTGTTACTCAAAGCAATGATAGACTGCTACACAGGTTTTTTCCTGAGAGTCAGTAATGTTCACATGGTGTTTTCAGATAAAGAAATTTCATAATTCACTTTCTAAAATATTCTCTCAGTATGTTTACGGGCCATTGAATGACAAAACTACTTTCACTTTGACTATTGATTTTTGCATACCCATATATATGGTTATTTAGGCGGCGACTGTTTTGTCAGTTACAAAAATAATGTCGACCATTATATACGTTATAGTTTATTTTGAGGCTTGTATGAAAAATTAAACGGTCGCCCAGCTGCGCTGGGCCTGACCGTTTAATTTTCATACAAGCCTCAAAATAAACTATGACCTATACTTAATTGCATGTTTTAAGAATTTAAAATAACAACAACAAGGTAATAGTCCACAAATATGTTTAATCAACAACTAATGGGTTCTTCTGTGTAATATTCCTTTTGTATAACATTTTTATTTCAACGAATATTTTTTTTCAGACCAGATACAGACTAGAAAATTTCTCTGTTGGTCAGCTACTTTCTTACATGCTTTCTTTTAAGTCTTGTTTACAGATTAATGCCCGCTTTACCAACTCACATTATGGTTGTGAACGAATGCTTTCGTAACCATGTACAAAACAGTACACAATATGCAAAGAAGGTTTATTGGTGGCAAAATACATATATTTAAATCGATTCATCAGAGATATAAAAAAATCAAAGCACATATTTTGTAATCACATAACATTTTATATAAACATGTATAGGCATTTTTCTTACGGCTTCAAAAAGCAAAGCCAAGTAATAAGACATTCTAAAACTGGTTACAAGAATATGAGTGACAGTTTGTTTTAATGCTGATACCGTTCTCATTTGGTTGGTATTATTGTAAACTGTCATTTTCATAGATTTTAAAACACGTTAGTCAGGTGTTGACTGAACTTTACCAATTATGCAATATTGGCAATTTTCACAATTTTTTCACATGATTAAGTCTTGTTTACGTACATGTTAGGACTTCAGTTGCACCCTCCGCCGTCAATGCGACGTTCTGATTGGTTGATTCGGATCACTGTTACGGAAGCTAGAAAATAAAACACTTCCGTGTAATGATGTTCATGCATTTGAGAAATGAATAAAAAGTTGACAAGCGATCGATGAAAATTCATTGATTTTTATACATTACCTCAGTTAAGAAGTGCCTAAAGGAATACAATTTACGGACTAGACAACTTCTTTCGCATTTAGTTACAACTTGTTTTCAAGGTAAGATGCGACTAAATATTATTTATTGCGACTCAATTTTGAAATTTTGTTTTCGTTAGCATTTGTATCTTTAAAAGGTTGACTTCTAAGTTTTTACTAAGTGATATTGAAAAGAACTGTGTATTTCGTTCGAAAGCAAGTAAAAGATGTATCATGCTTGCTGACAGAAGTGTTTACATAATTTATTTAATACCTATGCAATTTATTAATATTTATAATCGATAAATGAATGATAAAGATTAATAATTCCTTTGAAGTCAATTTTTCTAAGTTAAATCTACATTTTAATAATTGTAATTGAAAATTAAACTACTGCTTGATCTAACTGTAATATAAATTTAAGACAAAGGTTATTTTATATATTTTTTTTGTCGAAAATGTAGATTTTGTAAGAAATAAAAGAGAAATATCTTGGATGGGATCCGTACTTACGACTGAATATATTAATTTCAAAACAAATGCCGGCAAAATGGTCATACCTTTTTTACTTTCTTCGGAATAAAATTTAGAATTTCTTCATTAAACCGGTGTTACCAATTTTAGATGCATTTACGCTTACGAATCAGACTTTCATTGAATGCCAAGGTATAATGTATATATACACAATATATTCAGACAGTCACGTTTTATTTAATAAAACAAACGTTTATTTTTCAGCAAACATGCACGTGGCACTCGGAATAGCGTGTCTATGTATGGCACACATAACTTTCGCACAGTCACCCGATAACAACTTTAATTTCGGACTTTTCGGTAGTGGAAATGGCGGCGGAGGCGGCGGCTCCCCAGGTACAGGCGGACCAACAAATACAGGAGGCGGACTCATGAGTCCAAGTCCAACACCTTTCGGCGGAAACAATGGCGGACTAACGCAAGCCGGCGCTGGTATGAATCAAAATAACATGGGCGGAGGTATGGGCGGAGGAGGGTTGCAGAACCCTATGAACAGCCAAAGCGGATTCAGTAACAATAATCAGATGATGAATCCGAATGGTATGTCAATGCCAGGACAAAACGGAATGATGTCAAATGGGGGAATGAGTCAAAATAACGGAATGATGAATAACGGTATGATGCAAAATGGAATGCAGAACGGTATGATGCAAAATGGGATGCAAAATGGTATGATGAATAACGGTATGATGCAAAACGGCATGACACAAAATGGAATGCAAAACGGTATGATGCAGAACGGTATGATGCAAAATGGTATGCAAAACGGAATGATGCAAAATAATATGCAAAACGGAATGATGCAGAATGGTATGACCTTCCAGGATCCAACTCAGTTTGGTCGTTTTAATGGTAACAACTTTAACCAGCTGAGCTTCGATCCTAACAACCCCAACCTTTTCCAAAACCAACTTACTGCTACAAACATGCCAACATTTAACCAGCAAGGAACACAATTCGGACAGCAAGGCCAATTCGGACAGCAGGGACAGTTTGGACAGATGACACCGTTTGGACAGATGCCGATGGCATCACCATTCGGACCACAGTTTGCCAGCTCGTTTCCAGGCCAGCCAGGTTTTGGACTTTTCCCAGATCCCATGATGAACATGTTCGCCCCATCCCCATTCCCCGGACCACCAATGATGGGCATGGGCCCCATGGGAGGAATGTTTATGCCTGGAATGGGTGAGTTAACAATTATTTTTTAGTTATTTAATTGCCGTTTAATATTAGTTAGAATTATTTGTTTAAGTGAGTTTTGTTATTGGTATACTGGAAAATTCAAAATAAATATTCATTTAATTTTAGGCATAAGGTATTATAATGAATAAGGTCCTTTAGGACTTGTAAGAAATCAAACTTATTCAATAATACTATAGTACCCTTTTCATTCAGTTTTATACTGTGTATTCATCTATTTTCGTGGGAATAATAGTTCGTGGTTTTCGGTAAAAAGACATATTTGTAGGTTCTTAAATACGTGGTTCGGCATTTTCCAAACTATGTTTATATACATTCAATGAAATTTCATATTTCTATTTGGCTTTGAATTTATGGATCGATATATTCACAACATCCACGAAAATAAGCAACCCTGCGAAAATTTATGATTTCACGGTATCGCATTTATACAGGTTGAAGGACTGTTTGAAACGTATTAAACTTTTCTAAAAGTATTTAAAAAGTTTCTTTAACATATAACTATTGTAAATAAGCATAATAAAAGGAAAACAAAAGTCTGTAGATTAATGATACCATTATAAAACATCAAAAATACATTAAATCTGTTTAGCAATCTGTCTGTAGTACACGGAGTCATTAAAGATTGTGTTTTAAAACAAACAATAACATAAACAAACATAAATATTTACAATCTCCAGAAGCAAAAAAGCAAGCATTCTATAAGATTGTCGGGTACCGTACACTTTTTCATAAACATGAACATACATTGCCTGTACATTTGTTTAATTGTGATAAAGAAACCACGGGTCAACAACGGTATAAAAGCACACTATTTTAAGATACCTTTATAAGGAAAAAAGTAGCAATTTTAGCGACAATCGACGGTTTCTGACAATGACCTATTTTACGTCATCCAGAAATGAGCAACGCCATTTTTGATGCCAATGGTAACATAGTCGGAACGATGGGAACCAATGGAATGATGCAAACAAATAATGGCATGACCCAGACAGGCGGAGGACTGACTCAAACTTCCGGTAATAGCTTTGTCTTTCCCCAAGCCACCCAAACAATGATTCCTATGCCCGGTATGGCGGTTCCCGGTGCTTTCGGCTCAACCACTTTAACTGCTAACCCAGGAATCCTTGGAATGGGACAGTTCGCACAGACAAACGGAATGATCCAGGGTGGGTTTGCGCCTCAGTCAACTGGGCAGCTCCGTCAAGGGTTTCAGACCAACGGTTTAACAGGGAACACACTGCAGTTTGGCAACATCAACACGCAGCGGACTGGGATTGCTTTACCAGGCACAAGTTCAGTCGCAAATTCAAACACCGCAGCTTCCAGCTCTAACACGCTTCAAACCCGCACTAATAGCTTTGCTTTAAATAATAACGGCATGCCAGTGAACTCTGCTATTCAACCATTTAGCGGCATTGTTCCAAACAGCGGCGATACAGCAGCAAACGTTCAATCTAATATTAATTCACAACAAAACAATATTGGACAGTCTAATGGTGCTCCCCTTGTTCCAAATTCAAACTTTGCCAGTCAGAGTTCGTCTAATGTGAACAGTGCCGCGATAAATACAATGAACAATAATAACCCAACAAATGCAAACATGTTAAATGCAAATAATATGAACTCGAATGCTGCATTTGGTAATCCATTGAGCTCAAATTCTGGATCACCAAACGCTGTGATAAATGGTGGCTTTAGCAGTACTAATTCAAATGGAGCCTTTGGAAATGCAGTCAATACTAATTCTGCAAATCAAATGCTTAACAATGCAAACAGTGCTAATATGAATGCAGCTTTACTAAATGCTAATGGAAACACGCAAAATAACAATGCAAATAATGTAAATGCTTTTGGTAACACGATTTCTGCTAATGGAAACACGTTCAACAATATAATGTCAGCATCAAATATCCAAAACTCACAAAATGCTTTCTCTAGTAACAATAATGCATTTGCTGGAGGAAAATAAACTTTGCTTTTTTGTTGACTTGGTGTTGGTTTCGCAAAATATCTTGCCTTTTCTTTCTTGTCACTACCCATGTTATATACTTTGGCACTCAGAACCAAAATCTCCATGAAACAATATTTCAGACTTTTTAAAAAATAAATTCGTTTGACAAACGAAAACAAATGTCGAATTTGAAGAATGAAGTATTATGTCAAAGGGACAAGATATTTTGTGATTCTGGTACTTGATTTATTGTATAAACTGTATATTTTCTTTTTGTTGTATATATTCAGACAAATGACTATGCCTCATCATCTAAATAAATCCGCAAATGATAAGATTCTGACAGAAAACCTATTTTCTATTTAGTGATACTGACATCTTCAAACTTTCTTGTGCCTGTTTTCACAAAACTTATGCTTCGAGCGAAATTTTCACGAAATTTTCGCATTGTCAAAAAAGACGCGCAAAGTGTTCTATTCAAATTTTGTTTTATATTTGATTTAAAAGTCCACACCTAACAAGAAATTAAAACAGCCACTTCTTATGTCCTAAAGAAATGTTAGTTACGTCGACAATGTACATGCCAGAAAACGTCCTGTACGTACATCCTGTACGTTGTTCATGTTATACATTGTTATTGTACCCCATATTAAGTTACGTCACTTATGACTATTTATTTCGGCAAAATTAAAAGAGCTTCATTTAATTATGTGAGACTGAGGCAAAAATATAAAGCCCTTTCTTTTATTATATTAACATAGGACGTCGGCAGCGCACTCCCATATTACCTTTTAGCAACATGCCAGGCATGGTACCTAGCCCGCTGTCCATGCCTTTATTGCCTCTGCCTGCGCCACCTACAGGCAAGAAAAAGTAAACCCTTACATAACTACAAGGTAATACGATGACGTTGGTAGTTTATTTTAAAAAGGATGTTTGCCTATCCCTATTTCCCCACCCCCTCTCCTTAGAAACGCATGCCTTGGTATTGTTTTTATCTTTTCTCTGCATTGCACGTTTTCTTTTATATTTATTTCTTAATTTTGTTGCATGTGCAATATTTTAGCCCGGATTTCATTTCACTTTTACATTTGTTTGAAGGTATTTGTAGAAAAGACATGATTTGTTGTCACAATGTACACAGAAACGGTTTCTAAAGGAAGCACGCGTCTTTCCTAACTTACTATAGTTCACAAAGTTATTTTAATTAATCCTTTAACGTTTGTCTGTTCGTCAAAAGTTCATTTTATTGTCGATTTGTAATGATGATAGTAATAATTTCGTTATTTTACCTAACATAAATAATATTTCAGTTATGAATAAAGTTTTAAAACATAAAACTAGCTTGCTTGTGCAACTCGAAAATGGAAGCCGACTCGGAATGTAACCACATATACCGATATTCAAAAGACAAACCTTTATTCTGTACGACATCTGCTGACGATTATAAAACTGAAATTTAAAACCAGTCACAAATCTCAATCAACTGATTGGCTGAAATGGTGACCAGTCGCCATTTCAGCACATGTTCCTTGAGATTTGAGCCTGGTTTTCATTCAGTTTCATAATCTTGGGACCTGAGCCAAGTTAAAGTATTACTAGTTAAAGATAACTAGAAGGCAAACGATAGTATACTAGTAGAAAATAAAAAAAAATACCTTAACAAAACATTGATTGACAACCTTGTTTTCCAAGATAATTCTTATAGTGGAATAATTAAAATATCAAATTTATATGTTTGTTGAATTTTTCTATTTTGCAGTTGTAAAATAAATATCTATATCACGTGACTATCTACTAAGCGATACAGTACTGTACTTGTCGTATAGTGTCGTATATGGTTACACTATGGGACGGCTTTCAAACATGAATTCGTTTTATTTTAAAACATATTTTCTTCTGTTTCAGTTGGACGTAGGAGGAGGAAGTAACAGCCGTTTTACGGTATAGCTCGGCGCCAAGTGGATTATAGACAGACAATGGAGCGTGTACAACCGATGTGTTTGGCTTTCCAACCCCATATTCACTACAGCGCAAAATCAGCCATAATATGTAAAATAGCAGTTTTTAAATAACGAAATTGACATGAAATAGTTATATCAAATTGTTTTGTTGCATTGTTGAAATCTTGGATATGATGTGATTTTATATTAAAAAAATAAATGGAGAATGTTTTCTAAGTTGAAAACATTACCCATATCAATAAAAATCGTAAAACACTCGATTGTTTTGACTTTATTTGGCAACATATGAAAGGTTTCTTGAAATAAATTAAAAAATAAACGATTATTCACGTAACTGAAATTTTATTTACTTCGACATTCTATAACGTTTAAACGAAAAATGACACATTTTGTACGTGTACTTAGTTTTGAAGTTGGACAATGATCGTTGTTACCTTGCTTATTCCAAAGACGCAAAAACTATTTGTTTATACCGCCTATGTACAACTTATTCTAAAAATAAACCAAGACAATCGTCAAGATTTACTTAAAATAATCAACAATAGTTAAGCGTGGTTTTTAATATCTGTACGAGAAGCATTTTGGCCAAAGCTAAGCCTTACATTTAATCGTGTGTATGTGAATGGTATTGGTGCTTCTCTATATTGGTGTATAATAAATCGTTTCTTGTTCGTGTGAAATTCATTAACTGTACATAATTACAATAACTATTACCAATTTACCCCATGGATAAGCCATTTATCTATTAGGCGACCAGTGTAGATCATGATCAGCTGGTACATCATGGCCAGAAGCTACGCTGATCGCTTTGAGGTCAGAAATAACTTAAATTGAATCGAAAAGAGAAGAGTGTAGATACTGACCACACATGGTGGCTTAGGAAATATATAAACATTACACCATGGAATAAAGGATTATTTAACAAATTGCTTATTTACATATAACGACAAACCCCACACCTTACTAAGTGTAACTTTATACGGAAGTGAAAATAAAAACAGCAGTGTGATCGATACGAACGGGATGAATAATTACCAAACTATTGACTAGGTATATGACTACCGAGACGACCAGAGGCTCCGGGCAGTATACACTCAGTACGGAAGCTGTCAATCTATTTTTGAAATAAAATTAGTTATTTGAATTAAATTGAAAAACAATTATGATTCTAAATTATAATAATGGTTTGTTCAAATCTGTTTCATAGACTCGACGTAATTAAGTTACCATTTATGTCTTAAGTTTAAATTGCTACTGTTTTGAACTAAGTATAAAAAAATTATAAAAGTATTTTAAATATGACAAATTTTTGAGACAGTATTTTAACGCGATGCTCTCTGTAGTAAATTCCTTCCATAACAATTTGCCAAAAGGAGACCACTGTCACATCGCTTATGATGTTACTCAAAATAAGAATAAGGAGTAAATTCTGAAATTATCGTCTGTCTTCATTTAGTTATAACATTACAACAGAACTTCTACCAGTTATTAAATGTAACAAAAAGTTCACCACTTCTGTTATCAACTCTGTAAAGTCCAGCTAACTTTTTGTTCTTTAATAAAATTTATAATATAATTTCTAAACAATCATGAGATTTTAAAAAGTTGTTTGATAATATTGTAAAAATGCTCAGTAACGCGAAAGGGTTGCTTGAACTTGCTTCATATTCCGCACAAAACGTCATTAATATAAGAATTAAAGCGTAAAATCGTCGAAGAAAACATTTCTAATGTTGTTTTAAACTACGTTTCGTGATTTATGATATAAAATATCTGTTCATTTTACTATAAAAGATAACTTATGGCAAGAACGAAAAATGGCCGCAGAACACGGGTTCTAAAACAGGAACCCTACGGGTTTCAAAACAGGAAGTGCTGAGTCTTGATATACTTAGCTAATGGATTACAATTAGCGATCCCCATCCCATTTCCGAGACTAGTTATAAGGGGATTTAAATAAATAGTGTGCAAGAAATGACTCACTATACTTATTATCGCGATATACCTATTACCGCGAGTGCCTTGGTAAGAACAAATTCACATGCATACATGACGATATCACTTCTTTTTCTGTTAGGATTTGTTTACATTATCTCCCAACATCTCTCAAACAAATTGAACAGCAAAATATATAAAGTTTCTAAATATCTACTTTTTAACAGAAAAAATTAACTTCATACAGAACTGGATAACCACTGTTTATCAAAAAGCAAAACTTCAAAAGGTTTTTATATATTTAATTCCATGAGGTAAACATTTTTCAGTTACTAATGATTTGTTCCAGCAGAAGTTAAGTCAAGTAAGCTACATTTTATCACCAGATTTCTGTTCCCGTATCCTAATAGGCTGAATCGTGGTAATATGTATACAACGAAAAACCAATGGCTGACACAGTGGTTCATTGCAAAATCGATTTTTAGCTCACCTGTCACGTAGTGACAAGGTGAGCTTTTGTGACCGCCTGATGTCCGTCGTCCGTCGTGCGTCGTGCGTCGTCCGTCGTCCGTCGTCAACAATTGCTTCAATCGACTTCTTCTCTGAAACGGCTTGGCCAATTTTGATGAAACTTGCCACGTATGTTCCTTGCATGAAGCTCTTCCAAAGTTGTTCAAAGAAATCAATTCCATGCAGAACTCTGGTTGCCATGGCAACCGAAAGGAAAAACTTTAAAAATCTTCTTCTCTGAAACCACAAGGCCTAGAGCTTAGATATTTGGCATTTAGCATCCTCTAGTGGAACTCTACAAAGTTTGTTCAAATTATTTCCCTGGGGTCAAAATTGGCCCCGCCTCAGGGGTCACTTCATTTTGCATAGACTTATATAAGAAAAACTTTAAAAATCTTCTTGTCTGAAACCACACGGCCTAGAGCTGAGATATTTGGCATTTAGCATCCTCTAGTGGAACTCTACAAAGTTTGTTCAAATTATTTCCCTGGGGTCGAAATTGACCCCGCCCCAGGGGTCACTTCATTTTGCATAGTAAGACTTCTATATTAAGAAAAACTTTAAAAATCTTCTTGTCTGAAACCACAAGGCCTAGAGCTTAGATATTTGGCATTTAGCACCCTCTAGTGGAACTCTACAAAGATTGTTCAAATTATTTCCCTGGGATCAAAATTGGCCCCGCCCCAGGGGTCACTTCATTTTGCATAGACTTATATAGGAAAAACTTTAAAAATCTTCTTGTCTGAAACCACAAGGCCTAGAGCTTAGATATTTGGCATTTAGCATCCTCTAGTGGAACTCTACAAAGTTTGTTCAAATTATTTCCCTGGGGTCAAAATTGGCCCCGCCCCAGGGGTCACTTCATTTTGCATAGACTTATATAGGAAAAACTTTAAAAATCTTCTTGTCTGAAACCACAAGGCCTAGAGCTTAGATATTTGGCATTTAGCATCCTCTAGTGGAACTCTACAAAGTTTGTTCAAATTATTTCCCTGGGGTCAAAATTGGCCCCGCCCCAGGGGTCACTTCATTTTGCATAGACTTATATAAGAAAAACTTTAAAAATCTTCTTGTCTGAAACCACAAGGCCTAGAGTTTAGATATTTGGCATTTAGCACCCTCTAGTGGAACTCTACAAAGATTGTTCAAATTATTTTCCTGGGGTCAAAATTGGCCCTGCCCCAGGGGTCACTTCATTTGACATAGACTTATATAGGAAAAACTTTAAAAATCTTCTTGTCTGAAACCACAAGGCCTAGAGCTGAGATATTTGGCATTTAGCATCCTCTAGTGGAACTCTACAAAGTTTGTTCAAATTATTTCCCTGGGGTCAAAATTGGCCCCGCCCCAGGGGTCACTTCATTTTACATAGACTTATATAGGAAAAACTTTAAAAATCTTCTTGTCTGAAACCACAAGGCCTAGAGCTTAGATATTTGGCATTTAGCATCCTCTAGTAGAACTCTACAAAGATTTTTCAAATTATTTCCCAGGGGTCAAAATTGGCCCTGCCCCAGGGGTCACTTCATGTTATATAGACTTGTATAGGAAAAACTTTAAAAATCTTCTTGTCTGAAACCACAAGCTGAGAGTACTTTTGTACTCAGGTGAGCGATATAGGGCCATCGTGGCCCTCTTGTTATTATAAAGGATTCTGAATTTTCAAAAAAAATCACCTGTTTTCTAAAGATAATGGATAGTTTTAGTAGCATTCATAACAGATGATTGTTGTTGTTGTAAATTTATTTTAATATACCCTGGCAAACTTAAGACTCGTGGTAATAGGTATGACCAGGATACTTCCATGTTGATAGATATCTTTTATGATTTATCATTTAGCAATTTGAACCATAATATTCGCTCGCCTATCAACTGATTCACAGTATGAATGCACATAGTACTGCTTCAGGCTAAAGAATTATATATAACAGCACTTACTAACTAGCATACTAATTATAACACTAGACTTAAATCTGAACCAATTCTTGACTTGCTACCTTTTCGCAGCAGTTTCAGTACAGCTGACAAATATCTGAGTTGTACACATTTTCCAAATATTGAAGTCTGGTTTCATGTGATATAGAGCTTTCTAATATGTCAGTGGCACTGTTTAGTTTATTTTACGCGAATGAACGACTAGCTTATTGGAAATCTAAAACCTGTAAATTATCTATTACATGTACCATTGTTAGTAACTTATTTCATGCTGTGAGATTGTTTTACGAGAAAGAGTGATCCAGTATTCCAAACGTACGATATTTCTTTTTTTCCAAACAGTGAGATATTGCAGGATTTTAAGGGTACGAAAACAGCAACAAAAAAAAATTTGATCTTGAAATCATTGTCTTAATAAGTAACTCGTTAAATAACGATGCTATTATTATTATTTTTCTACTTCTTCTTCTTCTAAAATTATTATTAATAATAATAATTAGTATCTCTATTATTAATATGATGATGATGATGATGATGATGATGATGATGATGATTAGATCTATTATTATTATTATTATTATTATTATTATTATTATTATTATTATTATTATTATTATTCTATCCTTCATCACATTTCTTCCCAGTCTCCAATGGCATTCTCCCGCTCTACCCATTTTCACTTGTTCCCATATCCAGTCTCCAGTATCATTCTCCATCTCTACTCATTAGTACTTATTCCCTCGCTTCCAATATCCAATGACATTTTCCCGCTCGTCACTGATTTCAAAGCTCCAGCCCCAGATGACATTCTCCCGCTCTATCCATCGTCACTTACTCCCTCGCTCCCAGTCTCCAATTACATTCCCAATCGCTACCAATCGTTACTTATTCCCTCGCTCCCAGTCTCCCATGACATTCTTAATCTATAACCATCGTCACTAATTTCCTCGCTCCCAGTATCACATGACATTCTCCATCTTTACCCATCGTTACTTATTTCCTCGCTCCCAGTGTCCTATGACATTCTTAATCTCTACCCATTGTCACTTATTCCCTCGCTCCCAGTCTGAAAATGACAATCTTTCACTCTTCCCATCGTCCTCTATTCCCTCACTCCCACTCTTAAATGACAATCTCCAGCTCTACCCATCGTCACTTATTCCCTCGCTGCCAGTCCCTCATGACTTTCTGTCGCTCTTCAAAGCGTCACTTACACCCTCGCTTCCAGCTTACTATCGTCACTTACTCTCTCGCTCCCAATCTCCAATAACATTCTCTTGCTCTACCCATGGTCGCTTATTCTCGCGCTTCCACTCTGTAATGACATTCTCCCGCTCTACCCATCGTCACGTATTCCCACGCTCGAGTCCTAGGTGATAAACTCCAGCTCTTCCCATCGTCACTTACTCCCTCGCTCCCAATCTCCGAAAACATTCACCAGCTCTACTTATCGTCACTAACTCCCTCGCTCCCAATCTCCGAAAACATTCTCCAGCTCTATATATCTCACTTACTCCCTCGCTCCCAATCTCCGAAAACATTCTCCAGCTCTACATATGGTCACTAACTCCCTCGCTCCCAATCTCCGAAAACATTATCCAGCTCTACATATCGTCACTTACTCCTTCGCTCCCAATCTCCGAAAACATTCTCCAGCTCTACATATCGTCACTTACTCCCTCACTCCCAATCTCCGAAAACATTCTCCAGCTCTTCTTATCGTCACTTACTCCCTCACCCCCAGATGCTATTTCCCGCTCTACCTCAATCTCCACGCCACTCTACGCCTTTCATCGTTCGCCGATAAATACGCAAGAGTGCCCTCCTGTGGAGATCGGCCTACCGTTGTCATTTATCCATCGAAGCGCTTAATGTTTCGAATGACTTTTTCCGTTCTTCTTTTCATTATTGATTCCCTCGTCATAGGGTAGAGCCGATCTCCACCTTTTGTTTGTATTTCCATTTATTTATCGTCGCTACCGGTTGCCCATATGAGCGACGCCTCCAGAAGAGTGTTAGTCATTTTAGGTTTTTGGAGGATAGTGCAAGATACAGAGGACTCTCCAATTCCAGAATCGTCCCTGGTTCTTTTAAGTGCCCGGTGTATAGCATCACTACACTGGACCTCGATTTTAAGTCCCATCCGAACGACTATATTAATTATTTTAGTTGGAGTAGCGGGGGATCGAACCAGCGATCCCTGGACTCAGAGGCAGACGCGCTAACCACCGAGCTAATGATCCGCTCTAATCTCCACCAGAGGGCACACTTGCGTATATATCGGCGAACAGTGAGAGGCGTAAAGTGGCGTGGAGATTGAGGTAGAGCGGGAGCATCATAAATTACTTCCTCGTTCGATGTCTGAAGAGATTTTCCCACTCTTCTCGGTTATATTTTCACATTTTCGTGGTTGTGAATTCACGAACCTGTAAAAATATGAAAGCATTCGCATTCCGTTAGAAGAACATCGACATTCAATTTTCTACTTGACGTTCGACATTCAAATTGCCACTTTAAGTTAAATTTTAATATCAAGGGGAAGTAATCACTGCCAGAGGGGCATTCACATTCAAAAAAAGTTCGACGATCGACAATCAAATTTCAGTTTGAAATTTAAACAGTATAAACTAGTTGGTAAATAGCAACTTTGATAATAATGATAATTATATAAGAAAAAGGAAGGTTGTGTTCAGATCGATTTCAAAGATAAGTAAATTTTTTAAAATTTAAATAAAATTATGACTACATAGGCCTACAGCTGGAAATAGAATTCGTATCAATGATTTATCGTTTCGCTAAAGTCTGGTTACATACAAATTATTACAGAATCTGTACTTTCAATCGTGATTCAACAAGTAATCTTCTTGTTTATTTACCTGTCTAAAATACTCATCAACGGTGTTTAACCGACAATAAGATGAAAAGAAAGTAAGGCTTTTATAGTTTTAATAACATAGATTATCAACGTCTGCACTCCTTGTACTTTAAATTGGATTAGACGTGGTGAACTCGGCCTTGGGCTTAATGTTGCTCTCTGGCACTCGTCTCCCGCAAAACGTAATTTCTTGAAATCAATTATCAGCTTGTTATTTACTTTTCCATGCATTTTCTTCAATCAAAAGTCTGCATAGTGGAGGATGAAATAGATTAAAGACATGAGATTTATATTGTCGGCCGTGCATTCAGCTACGAGTATGCACTCAAGGTTTCGGGAATTTTAAATGTACTAATTTGTGTTTTTTGCTGAACTTTAAAACCATATACAATAATTCGATGTTTTTTCCGTACTAAAACGTCAAGGTAACTGCATATAACAAAGCAGCAACTTAATGTTTAAATGACTTCAGTCTGTGGTCTAGCTGCTACGTGATCTAATTAATCCTGCAAAATTAAGCGGGTTACAAGCTTGAAACGACATGATTCCTTTTATTAGAATCCTTGGCCCAAGATCATAAAACTAAGATTCGAGACCAATATAAAACCTCAAGCATCAGGACAGAAGGTTATAAAACTGAGATTGGAAACCAGTTTGAAATCTCAAGCATCTGATTGGCTGAAATGGCGACCAGTCGCCATTTCAGCCAGTCAGATGCTTGAGATTTGAGACTGGTTTCCAATCTCAGCTTTATAACCTTCGGCCCTGATTCTGATTAAAAGTCGTCATTTCAGCCAGTCAGATGCTTGAGACTTGAGACGTGTCTCCAATATCAGTTTGATGATCTTGGGCCCTGTTCTAAAACGCGTGTTACATGTAACCAATAAATAATATGTGTCTTTATGCTTTAACAAAATAATAAGTAAAAGGACTTGCTAGCCCCAATCATAATGTACTAGTACTGAAACAATTTGGTCACTGGCTTTCCAAATGGCCAAAGACCATATGAGCAAACCTGTATAATACCCTGTAATATTAACGCATAGGTCACTGGCTAACTATTAATGTTCGTAGACCGTAAGTTCAAACAAATCTAGAATATATCCTCGGGACCATGATGAACCCACTGCAACGACAACATTTATAACAAAGGGCCATAACTCTGGTACAAATTGTCGCAGGAATAATCTTTTTTACGATCATCTACACATCCTGCTTGATCATCTGTGCAAATTTGAAAAAAAAAGTTTTTAGGAGTTGATGCCACAAGATTTTGGGGACATACGGACGGACGAGTGCAACTCTATATTCCTCCCACTTCATGAGGCCATTAAAACATATAGCTATTTTGCACGTAGGTCTCTCATCTACAAGTAACATTAAAAGAAGATCTTGCAAACCAGTTTTCTAACCCCTATCATAATGCAAACACGTAGGTAGCCGGTCTCTAGAAATTGTCATAGAAATCTATTGGAGGCACTAGGGTCAGTAGAATCAACCGGAAACCTCCGAATCGGCGTTCGGAAAACACGAATAGCGGCGATAAAAGTCGATGTTTAGCGGAAAAATTACAATTCTTAAACCTTAAATTTTGAACATTGGTGTTGCATTTATTAACAGTTCACAATATTTATTATTTTATGCCGTCGGCTTAGACTCGCTTTATATCATGAACTGGCAGTTTAGTTCTTAAAACGCATAGAACTACAATTGAACATTGAAATAATAGAGTTGAAATACCGATAATTTTAAAAACCAACTTTTGACAAGCGTTTGAAGCATCTTATGTAAACGTATGACCTGCATTTGAAATAGCCTTAAGAAATTGATATGACAGTTTCTGTCACATTCACCCCAATGTTGACTAGAAGGTAAGATAGATATTTTAACATTTAATTTTTAAATGGATTTTGATTAAAATAATAAGATTCACCTACGTACTATTTATAAGTTAAATAAAAATGTTCGACGAGTTCTTAATTTCGGATATATAAAGTTTCTGTATGGAGCATTAACATGAGTGAAACAATATCAAGACGATTAATTGTTTAATTAAACGTATCGTTTCAACCGTTCGGCTTTCGCACAGCAAATAGATCAAGGAATAGCAAATCAATCTATCAAACATGACTGTTGTGAGTAACCTTCTTTCTGTAAAAAATAAGAGAAGATCTGTGCCCAATGTTATAAAACTGAGCATGGAAACCAGTCTCAAATCTCAAGCATCTGATTGGCTGAAATGGCGACCAGTCACCAGAGATTTGAGACTGGTTTCAAATCTCAGTTTTATAACCTTCAGCTCTGGTTATTCGGAAAAGATGTCCATCTTAGTTATCAATTAGCGGTATAGTTTTCTCTAAATGACCCATAAATCGTCAAGAAAATAATGTCGATACATATTTTTTTATTTTTATCTTCAGCAACAATGCAAGTGGCACACCTCATTGGGTGCATTTTATTGGTGCAAACTGTTAGGACCCAGAACTTGAACAACACTCCTTTAGTATTCGGACTTTTGGGCGATAATAATGCTGGACGTGCCACTGGATCAGGTTTCAACCCTTCGCCAAACGGAGGATCTAACCGTCTTAGCACGAACCTGCCGGCAAACAATGCTAGATTACCACAAACAATGCCTGGAGTGAACCAGAATAACTTTCCAAATTCAGGATTGAATCAGTTTAATTCAAATCGGTTAGTCACCAATGCCGGACAAAGAGTTGGGCCGGGCTTGAGCCCGGGTAGTTTACAAAACCCTGTGATTGTAAGAGCTGGCGATGATTTCAATGATAACATCAATGATAATAATTTAATGTTAGGGTTGCGAAGTTTTTTACAGGGTCGTGCTACTGAAAATGGTGTAGGGCAGAGCAGCAATGGAATGGTGGGAGCCCAACAGAACCCGGCAGTTTTAAGTGTCAGAAGGATAGGAGAAGATAATAATGATAATAGTTTTATGCTAGCTAGCGCCTTACCTTCTTCGGTCGCACAACAAGGACGCACAACACAAAACGGATTAGGACAGAACGGATTAAATCAGAATAAGATGTCTTCTAGTCCACAGAGGCCTATGCTTCTGAGAGTGCTCCGGATGGGAGACGACGGATCCATGATTGATGATGGTAACTTAATGCTGATGACGACTGTGCCAGTTGTGATGCAAGGACGAAACACTTCAAGAAGTTCACAAGTTCCTACGATTTTAAGATTGCTCAGAATGGAGGATGACGGAAGCATTGGCAGTAATGAAGATAGCAATTTGAGACTAGCTACAACCATGCCAAATGGAATTGCGGGAAATGGAGTGCGACCGAATGGTGTGCCAAACGGAGGCGGTTTTAACATGAATTCCATGCCAGCCGCCTTAAACGTTGGAAGAACTGACGACGATGATGATAATAATTTAATGTTAATCAGTTCACCACAAACTGGAATTCAAAACAGAAACCCTCAAAATTTTTTGAGACCTGACCAAAGCCCAGTGTCGAATACGCCTATGATTAATCAGCCATCAAGTATGAACTCAATGGCACTGCCGGAATCATCGTTTCAGTCGCGATTTTCAAATGCTTTACCGCAATTTAGTTCTCCATTCGGATCTCAAATGAGTTCACCGTTCGGTTTCCCTTTTCCAGGGGCTTTCCCGCAACAGAATCCAATGTTTCCTCCAATACCCCCTCCACCTCGGCCACCACCTCCGCCGCCACCACCACCTCCACCTCCGTTCCCTCCAATGGGATTTCCTCCATTCATACACAAGAAGCCAGTTTATAAAGGTATGTTTCAAACAGACAATTGTATAATATTACATTGTTACTGCATGAGAGCCTGTAATCCAAACATATTTTTTTTGCAAGAACAGAATAAATACATTTTAAATATAGAGGTATTTAAATTTTAAAAAAGTACAGTGTGGTTATTTTCAGTATATTTTATATATTAAAAATTAGTTTTTAACATTATAAAAATATAACAACCTTAATAAAATATTTTATAAATATTAAAATGTAACCGTGTATAATTAAAAACATTCTGCATTGAAAGCAACGCGTTGGTTTTTAGTAAATTACATTTTTGTTGTTTGTTTAACCAGGTCGGAAGCCCCCTCCGATTGTTCCAATCTACCCACCATTTGGCCCTTTGCCACCAGGAACGTTCACAGCTTCGAATTTCTTCTTCTTTAACACGGATAGCACAAACACAACTAGTACCACTACGTAAGAGGTATGTAATACTGATCTATCTTTAAGTTTCTGGCGGCTGGAATTTGACTTTTTTTTCAGTGAAGCGTTGTCAAAAATACGGGTTTAAAATTATTATGCAAAGGTAAAATTATTATAAAACTGTTCATATTTGTACCTTTTTTAACAGAGAGGCATCTGGCGGGTGTTGTTTACTATACCCGAAATAATTTGAAAACGATTAATCAAGCTAAATATTATCATTACCAAACTGCATTGGCTTCATTGCGCTATATTTCCTATTTTCATATAGTTACTTGAAAATCTGTATCAACGCCATTTTAAAGATACTTCTTGTTCAGTCCTTCATGCAGTCAAATTATTTTAGTTTTTTGATAACAAAACTGAACTCGTATTTATTTAGATTTTTTTCCAGACGAGCTGTATGGCCTATTAATACTTTTCATTGCTGTTCGGACCACTGGTCGATTGAACAGACCAACTGGCATAGGAATTTAATCGTCTGAGTCTCGCACACGTAAAAGACAGTACAATCGTCTTGCAACTGTTTTCGGACAGTTACTCCTTCAGAGCATTGATAACCATCACAAAACAATTTTCCTGGACTGGACTTACCAATCTGCAGCTCGCCAATTTGCTTATTATAACATTTAAGTTGCGACACTTTATGAGGAAATGATTTGTATGGTTTAAATCTGCCTTACTGTTTTACAGATCTCTTGACTGTTCTTCCCAACAAAGAAAGCAACATAGAGTTCTCCTGTGCATCTGTGGACACATGCGCCGAACACCTATGGAAGTGAACAAATATTCTCCCACATGAAACTATTTTTATCTGGGCTGTTAAATAAACACCCTATTCGGTGCTCCATGAAAACTGATTTCTAGTTCTTCAGCATATGCTTAAAATCTGTTCTTTTCCAATTCGACGCGCTATAGGTTGAAAAGTAAATCCAATTCCCATAGACCTCAATGTTTAATTCCCAATATTCAATGTACATTTAACATGATTTCTAGACAACCATATTTTGCTGTGAAGATCTACATTTCATCGATTCAAAAACACACAGAAAATTGGGAGTTATCTAACCTGTAAGAAAATTACAGATCTCTAACCGAACTGACCCTATTTTAAACGCGGTATAGCAAATACGGTGCCAAAAAATTACATCCGCTGTTCCGGAACTAGTACGCCTCTACCAAGATATAGGCATGAAATCGCTTTCATTTATTTTCCTGACATGTTATTCTTGCAAACAAGCCACAGACAGGCCGATTTCTAACGGTTAAGAGGCCCCCAGATGAAGAGGGGAAAAAAGCATATATTAAAACGAACTTCATTCAGGGATACAGCGTGATTTGGTGTTATTCAACCTATAGATTCTTTCTGAATTTTTATTGAACCTCTTCGATTTGTTTTTCTTCGTGTGTAGTTAGTCAACATTCATGTAGAGCAGCAAGTAATTATACATATATTTAAAACTTGTGATGTATACCATAATGTGTCATTTTAGTTATTTATTACAATATTTATTCATTGCCATTACAACTCAGTTATGATTGTTGTTGTTGTTTAAGTTGTTGAATAATTAATTAAAATGATGAAAAAATACTTTGTAAATCGTTACGTTTTATCCCAACTGGAAGAAAAGAAAGGGCAATTATATTTCAGTCTTGAATAAAGAATCGGTTGGATCCTCACTTAGAGAGAAAAACAGTGAACTATGACCAATCTGCGAACGCTAGAATAGAAATAGAAACAGAAGGGTTATACTAATGACATCTGCGGAATTGTATTTCATAATACCCAAACAGTATACAGGTATTTTGGTTCGTTCGAAACAATGGTGTACATATAGGGTAATCAAGAATTTCAAAATCAATGTCATTCCGTGATCAAACTCGTAAAACAGGAGCAAGTCAACATAGTGTGACGAATGTTCCCGATTTCTGGTTTGAGACTGGGGCTTTACATCGAACAGGCTCCAAGATTATAAAACTGAGATTGGAAACCATTCTCAAATCCAAAGCTTCTGATTGGCTGAAATGGCGACCAGTTTCAGTTTTATAAACTTGGGACCTGGAATTTATATCTAGAAACAATAGACATGATAGATTGTTCTGGAAATCAGGGCTGAAGGTTATAAAGCTGAGATTGAATACCAGTCTCAAATCTCAAGCATCTGATTGGCTGAAATGGCGACTGAGATTTGAGACTGGTTTCCATGCTCAGTTTTATAGCCTTAGGCAAAGTTATTTGTAAGAGAGTGACGGGCGTATGTACGGACAATACGATCATGATAATAATGTACCCGATTCTCCGGGATAGGAGACATAAAAATGATGACAGACGACTACGAAGAGTGTGAGATTGGATATGAAAATAAATTAAAACTCGCGTCATAGGAGCAAGACATGTGTGTGGACGATGCGAAGGAGATATCAATTATCGGGATTTACTTGTCAATAAAACCGAAACATGTGCTAAACACTGTGAAATAATTCAACGAAGCCACTGACTTCTCCTTTGCCCCACCCTTTCAAGCGTTTGTAAATTACAAAGCGCAGTGCCATATAACAGTTTAACAGAAAGATGGCCGAACTACGGGGTATTGGGGTATTGGCATTCTTAAGCCTTGTAGAAAAATACAATCTCGCTTTTGCGGACTCAAGCATTTAATTATTTAACTACTACGCAGTTTGGAAGTTTCACCAGTTAATTCTTTTATAAGGTGCGTCTTTGAAGAGAATTGAAGTAGACCGATATAAGAAACAAAATAACAAAATAAGTCACTGAGAACAAAGTATAAACATAATTCCTTTTAATTCCAATGAGAATAAATAACTCATTTAACGTTTATATGCTTCTTAGAGGAACTAACTTGTGAGTTTTTATCTTGCTACATGTACTAGGATTATAAAAACTTTCAGGGAATAGGAGCAAAAAAGTTCTAGAAGCCAATAAATTGCAAATAAGGAACATTTTAAAATTTCGAGAGATAAATGATTATATACAATATGTCTATTTAGCCATGGAAACAAAGAAACAACATGAACTAATCAAACACTTGCAATCCCAAACATATCCCAAACATATTTTCAGACTGTTGTATATTTGTTGTTTTTTTTATAAAATGATTTGTAAAACATCCGACAAAAACTGTAACTTGGCGATGAACATGAATATATTTTTGCCAATAAATATCTTGACATGACGTAAATAACAATGATAAGTAAATAATTTTTAGACACTACCGGTTCACAAAGTGGGAAAAGTTAGGATAGACGTGATAAACTTTACACATTTTGCGTAACTGACTCAGCGTTACGTTCATTCACATAACACTGGACATACTGTTGCCCTCCGGTAGAATGTACCTCGGAAATTGTCAAAGTTAGATGTAAGAATACGCATTGAAAATATAACGGGAAAGTTTGGTTTATTGTTCATAAGTTAACTTTCCACAAAAAAAAAACACTCTAAGGAACCTCAATTTTCAGCAGAAAATGTACAGTATCCACACATATGACATTGTCCCTAATATTAATATAGGATAAATGTCATTTATGTGGTATCTGGATATTTTCTGATGGAAATGCAGGTAACTGTGGATAAAGAGCATTTGTTTTTGGTATTGTACATTATCAACGACCAGTGCCCAAGGTTATAAAGCTGAGCATGGAAACCAGTCTCAAATCTCAAGCATCTGATAGCGACCAGTTCGCCATTTCAGCCAATCAGATGCTTGAGATTTGAGACTGGTTTCCTATCTCAGCTTTATGACCTTCAGCCCAGAAGCTGCTTTAAAAGGCCACAAGAATGCGAGCTAGAGTGCAATTACCTCGTGGAATGTTTAGGGCACTAATATGCGCAACCATAAAATGGAAATTGGTTTTAATAAACAGCTGGTATACACACTATCAATGTGTTTTGATGCACGGTAAATGTTTTGCTTTATATAAAACAATTTTTATTTATTATTGGAATTCTTGTAATGGGCAGAAATTTCCATAAAGAATGCATAGTAATCTAGAGAGTATTAGAATAATTTCATCTTTATCTTACTTTATCCAAACATTTGTCTTAGAAGAATACAAACACACTATAATAAACTGATGTAAATAATAAATAAGTTATTAATTTCATTTTTTATTTTGCATTAATACTTCTATAGCATTACAATATTAAAAGTTATGAACATGAGATATAGTAAACATGTTTATTCATGTTAATTATTCCATTAGTCTCGTAATTACGCCTCACATCTACAAAAATAATGAGAAAAACAGTTTTCACCAAGATGTGATTCCATCTTGTATTTTTCCATGATAATTTTGTTTTCTTTGTAATCACCGTTATACTGGTTCTCCTGATTCTGTTTCACGTGTCTTAGCATTATTACTACTTGATGACGAATTCCATAGAAACATATTTTCTGCGTGCGGAAAGTTTAAATAACAGTTCAATATCAAGTGAGAGTACTAAATGATATTGGCAAAAGTTGAACCTGTAGATTTCTAAAGGACCAGCACCAACCCGGCAATACCGAAAAACACATATTCAACCCCTCTAAAACGCGCATATAACGCGCATGCGCGTGTAACGCGCATGTATACAAAACCGTGGTCAGATTTATACTGGCTTATTTTTTTTCTGTTTAAATTATATACAAATTAAATATTAATCCACAGATGCTCTAGAGATGGACGGTGATCGAAAGAAAAACGATTTCACATTGAACACAGAGAGATCATTTCATAAATCGTTGGGTTTGGTCGGTATTCCATGGTTCCGTGATGCGTGATCCGTGTCAGTGTCCGCGTCCGTGTCAGCGATTTTTCACTCACCAAAGATATCGTTGGGTATATTCCATACCTCCGTGTCCGTTCCACGAACCATTCCGCGTCCGTGTCCGTGTCCGCGATGTTTCGCTCGGAGAGCGTATTTTCACGTACACGAACAGTTTCGGTGTGGGACCGGACACCGGAAATAACCGCGTTTATGAGTCAAAACAATTTTTTTAGAAGTTACCAGAAATCCACCGTTGCTCACGGAAGAAATTGATGTCCAAAAACCGAAAATCTAGTTTCATTATTAGTTTCGTCCATAAATAAAAATTCTGAATCGGCCGTTTTCTTTTATTCCTTCTCATGTACTCACATTCAAATTTTTAACAAGATAGACAAAAAATTGACTTCTACAGAGACAAAAAATGCGCGTGCCTAGTGTACGGGTTATATTATTTTAGTGCACTGTGTATACTGAGTACTTTGTAGCTTATTGTACTGAATATAACTAAAATACTCATGACATGGATCAACATTTGAAAGGGTTTCTGATACGTTTTGATAATTAAAACATATTTAAATTAAAATCTTTGATAAGTGATTTGATGTCGAGATCTTGCTTTTGAAAACACGTTGCTCTACTTAGTACGTAAAACATGATAAATAAACTTTATTCTCGTAATCGATAATTATCAAATGCTTAAATCATTTTGCATTTTGCTAGGTCATAACAAAAGTAGAAATAAACAAGGATTTCAGTTTATTCTGACAGTTAAATTAAATTGTTTTTCTCATACTTCCGCTTTGGTTTATGAAGTGCAAATCTACTTATATCTTAAAAACTACTAGAACTGCAGTGATCAAACTTGGCACACGTTTCCGTAATCTTATCCCGAGTTATGCCAAGCATAATAACTCTTACTTCCATCTTGTTGAAATCAAGGCCTTTTTTCGACCTAGAATATCACGTTTAAGTTCATGCAAGCTAGAACAAGCCCATATCTTTCATAATACTTAATCAAAAGCTTTGAAACTTTGTAGACTTGTTTACCATTATATCCTAAAAATGTATGCCAAGAACCATAACTATTGCTTCCATTTATAATCATTGCTCACGAAACATGATTTATAAATGTATATTTATTCGCCATATGAAAGATATTTAGCTTTTACATTATTTTTAGGAAAATACTATTTAATTTTACATATTAATCCCTTATATCAACATCTTTGAAAATAAGTGTTTGTGTCCATTGTGTAACCACATGAAAAACGACTTATGTATAACTCAATAATATTTAATTATAAGCCGAACCGCATAAATGTTAGTAGCAATGTTGCTCATTTCCCACCTTTACAGAAAAGTTAAGTATAATGAATTATTTATTCTTGCATATATGCTTACCTGGTTGTACATTTGTAACAAACAAAATAGGCCTACTTACTCCATCTCTGACACATCGTTCTCTACGTGTTCCATGTCTTTCTGAAAATCAAAATGATAATGATGTTGATGGTTATAGTGACCACAATGATGATGACTATAATGATAATGAAGGTAATGATAGAATTTTATCAATATCATTGCTCATTGTTATAATGTATACTCAGTACAGTTGCTCATTATAATCCGGACACTTTTGGGCGAAGGTTTTGTATACCCAGTACACTAGGCGTATGCATTTCTTTTCTCTGTAGAAGTTAATTTTTTGTCTATTTTGCTAAAAATTCGAATATGAGTACATAAGAAAGAGTAAAAAAGAACTGCAGATTCAGAATTTTTATTTTTTAGACGAAACTAATAACGAAACTAGATTTTCGGTACTTGGGCATCAATTTCTCCCGTGAGCAACGATTGATTTTACAGATATTTGAACAAATCTGGGTTTTTTGTTGATACTTGTACTTGTATGATACCTGGCCTTTATTAAGGGAAACACGAAATCAAATCCAGGCGAGATTAATATAATATGAGCTTAGAAATCGACTTTTTCTTACCTCCGGTAACATTAAAAAAATTGTTTTGACTCAAAAAAGCGGTTATATCCGGTGTCCGGTCCCATACCGTGCGGACAGTTCCCGGATGCGCATTGTAGAGGAAACATGCCTCGCTCAAAGGCAGCAAACAAGGTAATTGCTCAAAATCTATTTTTCATCTTAAGAAAGTAGAAAAAACTCCTCTGCAGAACGTGAAAATTCGCTCACCGAGCGAAACGTCGCGGAAACGGATACGGAATTGGAACGGAAACGTACGTACCCAACGATATCTTTGGTAAGTAAAAAAAATCTTGGACAAGACGCGGACGCAGACACGGACAATGATCACGCATCACGGAACTCTGCAATAGGCCGCTATTCCATACCTCCGTGTACGTGTCCGTTCCGCGTCCGTGTTCGTGTCCGCGACGTGGAACGGACACGGAGGTATGTAATAAACCCAACGTTGTCTTTGGTGAGTGAAATATCGCGGACACGGACGCGGACGCGGGACTGACACGGAGGTATGGAATATACCCAACGATATCTTTGGTGAGTGAAAAATCGCGGACAAGGACGTGGACGCGGACACGGACACGGATCACGCATCACGGAACTATGGACTAGCGGCCATACCGGCCTTTATCTACATTGAATTGGTGACACGTATCATTAGCATTCGGCAGTTTTTGACGTATTATCTTATTCAAGCTGATTGTACCCTTAGAAGTATGTTAATATGTACTTTCAACTTTAAACATTCACGAAGCATATTTTTGCAAAACAGGTGTTTTTGGGCATCTGCTCATTTTTAAGGCGTATCAGGAATTGTTTAATATAATAGAGAGAATATTAACTCGTTAACGTCTGCTTCAAAATTTTATCTCAGCTGATCACCGGCTTGTAGACGCACTAAACTCTCGTCCTTGAACTGTAACGTCTGCTACGATCTGGCAGGCAGTCAACCCGTAGTAGAGCTGTGACGTCATACCGTTTCTCAGAAATGTCACGTGCTCACCTGTGTTGAACGTATCATATTCGAGAGCGCTTGTGGTTTGCTTTGTAAGCAGTTCTTTGAGACAAACCATACTGCCTATGGTAACGGCTAACAAACAGCTGTTAAATGTAAATCTGAAGAAAAAACTGAATCGAAAATGGCAAATGTTTAATGTCAAGTATTAAACCGTTTCAATGGTTGTAGAACTTCGTCAAAGAAGTAAAATGAAACTCAAGATCTATTTAAATAAATCGATGAGGAATTCAAATTTTCTTAGCTTCAGATCGGCTACAAATGTAGGGCGACTTCTAAATTACCTAACTATGAATTGAAACAACAATATATCATAAAAATATGAACGGGGAACATTGAAAGCCTGTTTATGGACAGAACAATGTAACTGAAATGAATTTTAACAGAATTAAAGTTATTGAAACAGTCTATATGCAGTTCTTTAGTGCAACTAGTATTTCTTGTCTGTCAAACTGAGTTTCGGAAAATACCAATAATAATGTAATTACCCTGTTGACGTGATTTTTACGGGTATATTTATATCCGCTGAATGACCTTATTATATCTTAAATTATAAAAAAAAAACTTATAAAATCGTGCAGTTCATTGCGCTTTATTGTGTAGTTTTTAAAAAAGTTCTATTCCGAACAATAGTCGTCATATTGACGTAATTTTCGAATACGCGCTGCACTTTTGACGTCATAACATTTTTTGCATGTCGGATGAAGGCTAATTAATAAACAATTAATTTAAACTATGCATGATGTAGTTCTGGCTTCTCACAACGAAACATCGTTTTTGACAAGAACTCCAGACGATTTTTTAATTGAAAACATTATCGATTGATAATGTCTTATTTTGCGTAGATAGCTGATTTGTGATTTTCTGGTAGGCCTAAAATTTTTAAAAAAAATGGCAAAAGTAGCAATTCAACAACTGGAATGCTTAACTGCTTATCGGTTTCACTGTATGTGTGTTTTGAAACGTCACGAATGGTTTAATCGTCTTTAAAGATGTTGCTATCTTATGTTTACAGTAGCATAGTATATCCTCACACCTTCCAGTATGGGTATTAATTAATGAACGTGATCTGGAGAATTGTAGTAGCCGCGGCTCAGAACTGGATCTTGCGTCATGCAATGCGTAGTATCAGCATGGCTGTCATTTTTTCGGTATTACATACAGCAAGACAAAACTCATCGATTAAAATCTTCGAAGCCTTGTGAGTATTTAATAAGTTCACTATTTTTGACGAAATTTAGCGCATTCTAAGTGGAAAGTTAAACACAACTCACGTTTGTCAAAACTTTTGTCGCCTTGTGTCTACAGTACTGTTCTGTGATTCGGGGCAAAGACTGAAATTGAATGATGAAAATTTTCTCAGTATTTCCCCCGAATCACAGGCAAAAGTAGACACAAGGCGACTACAACCGAGAGTAGTGGTCAACTTTCCCCTTAGAATGCGCTAAATTTCATAGACGGCTAGCTACGTTAATGGTTATGGCACAGTGTTATGACATGAGAAAATGTAAACATAAGCTAACAGGTAAAAGAAGAGGAATGGTGGAAGTCACTCTGTACAACCCTGTGCAATTGTCGACATGACCGGAACCAATATGCAGGCGGAACAAAGCTCAGAAAGCAAGCTCCTGAAAATGTTCTTCATTAAGGCTTTTGCGGGGGTCAATGACATGTTCCAATTTGTTAATCTATTGGTATAAACAGCGCCGCCAGCTGCGACCTAGATCTGGCAATTATTGCGTACCGCCCTGTGTGTGTTTTAGTTAAGCCGCTTGCACCCAACCAGACGCACAGCTAATGTATTTAAATAATAATAAAGTTATGTTAAATTGAATGATCAAACCCAATTTAATCTAAACAAGCGATTGTTTTCATTATACATTTCTTTCAAGCGTGCAGCGGTTGATCTACTGGCCGATATTCGGGGTTTTCTCTCAGGTGGCAAAGAGAGGCTTCAAAGCAGGAGTCTGTTTACCAATAAAATAACCATCTGTATACAATAACTCATAAAAACCTCTGTTCTTTAATGATGAAAAATGAAAGTTCTCCGGCTGAACTTTTTACCCAGATTTTCCAATTACATTGAATAAGTAATACAGTAGAGTTCTACCTGGTACGTGTAAACAAATCATACTCCGTGAAAAAAATACAATCAAGCCCTGTTCACGCGGTCGCATGCTAGTGGCGTCACAGTTTTATCAAGACATTATTTTATTATAACTGAATATAAAAAAACACTCATGCCGCAATATAACATTAGACCTATTTCGGTTTGTTCTTTTTTGCGAAAAACGCATTTACAACAACGTCGACATCAGATCAAAGGGATATAACTATGAGACTTTCGGCAATTCTAATTAAAAGTGAAAAATCTGATGCTTTTTTATAAAAACAGTTTTTTAATTATTAACATGTGCAGTTCCAACATTCTATATGCAATACTATTCTTGGTATGAGATAATCTTAGTACTTTTATAGAAACAGCCCTTAAATATACATGTACATCTAAGCACTGGTTTTGTAATGTGAGCCAACTCATTTCAAAGTTGTTTTATATCTATATTTTTCCGATTCCTTGTTGGACGAAGTGATTTTGTTTTCCGCCCGATTTGTTAATTTTTAGTGATCACGTGACTACAGATATTGTTAAGAATGTATTATTTCTTGTTAAAATAGTATATTTTTCAGTGGAAACTATCTCATTTAGGCAGAATATTTAAACTAAGGTCTTATTGGTTAGTAAAGACAAATACTGACATATAAACTTTATTTAAATTTTTGAAAAACGTGGTTTATAAACTGCCAAACAACTTTAATAGTTTTAGTATTATATTTTCATTCTTACAGGAAACAAATAGTGATTTTTTGGAATAGGGTGAACGAGGTATTTGTTTTCCTATATAATAAGCCTTACGAACGTCTGCGATTCAGCTCATATTCATGTTATTATAACTGAAGACGAAACATATTTTGATCAACATTGCAATATCAGAATTTAAATTGTTGTGCTTTTAACAGGTTAAGGACAGAAAGCTTTTTGCAACTTTATTACAAAATAAGATCTAAAGATCTTCTATCTGTAGCTTTCTTGTCGTCAATATTTAGACGATATTTCTTTGAAACTTTGACAAAAGTTTCAATACGTGGGACAATGTGTATTTTCAGCATCGGCAATCATTTTGTCTTAGTCGTTATGTTACTGTTATTAACGACTGAGGCAAAACAGAAACTGAAAGGGTTGAAAAATCCAGGAGGAAAAAATGGAAAATGTAAACCGCAAATTCTAGCAGAGTACGAACTGGCTTTTCACGGGGGCTGGGCGGAAGAGGTTTATCCGCGGATGTATCCGAAATACAGACCGTCCGCCCAATGGTCCAAATTGATCGGTAAGTCTGTTCTGATATCCATTGATTATCAGTAGAAACTGAGTCGCGTTTCGAGAACATGAATTGTGTATTAGGTGATATATTTGACATTTTAGTTGTTGTCATTTTGGAAATACTTGTAATCTAAAATATCAACGATTTTTATAAATACATGCATTATAATGTGTATAATTATAAACATGAATATGATTTTGATACATATTACTGTGTAAAAATAAATCTTTATACAAGGCAAAGCAGTCTTCTCAACTTTATATCTATTTCCCGAAAACATATTCTCGACAGACATTGCTCCAATTGTTTCAATAAATGCATTGTAACACTCTAACATCTGAAATTTATAACACTGATCATTTTCAATAATTATTAAGCACCAACGAACGAACCAATACCAAAACATTATTTGAAAATCTTGCATGTTTTTTATTTTGTTTAAGCGTTAACTCGTAAACATAAAAGTGAAAACGCCGTCTGTATAAATCGAAATTTAAAAACTGCAGTAGGAAAAAATTATAGTTTTTAAAAGAACAAATAGTCAGAGTGACGACTTTCGTTGTAAAAATCCTGAATGTCGAAATTATAACTATCAGTATTAAATTTAATAAATTGTATCTAAACACTTTCTGATATTAAACCAGGTCGTTCCCATTCTGATCAGTACAATATGTGGGAGGAAGGTGCATTAGCCAGTGAGGCTGTCCAACAATTTGCGGAGAACAGTGACACCCAGGGGTTCGACATCGAGGCACAGGCGTATGGTGGAATCAGAGACACTTTTACCGCAGCACCAATCCGGGGTGGCCAGGGCAAGACCGCTACGAACTTTATCACAGACGGCAGCCACACCAAGGTGAGTCACCATTAAATACCTCGAATTTATCACAGACGGTAGTCGTACCATCTTTTCACCGACGGTAGCCATAACAATATTTGCCGATATCATATCTCTCTTGTCAGCGAATATTAAACACCTTGCATTGAATAGCTTTAAAATTACACGAAACAAGAAATATCTTTAAAAAAGATAAACGGCGTTGATGGAAAAGATTTATATATACATGTATATAAGAAAGAAAGAAATACAGAGAGGCAAAGCAGACACAGTTTAGTTATTTTATTTTATTTGTTATTGCTGTTGACGAACCCTCCCTGCCTTTTTAGTATGACTTAGAGATTAAGCGACCGAATCATGACAACTCATAAATTCATTGAAAGTGTCTTTAAAAAAAATGTTGAAGCTGTTGCAACAATTTCATACAGTGATAACAAGTCGATTAAAGAAGCAAAATATTCAGTTTCAATAAAATACCTCGTGTAGAGTGAGAATTCATGATGAATAAATGTCCTTGAAATTTAATAAATATAAATAATAACAGCCTGTTACAAGAGCGAAATCTACCAACTTTTACGTATATTAAGTTTAAAAAAAGTGTCCGTCCTGAGTATTGAACCCGGGGCCTCCGCTTGAGAGGCGAGAGTGTTAGCCACTACGCTATAATGAACTTGTCTTACGAACTTGAAATTAACAATCAGTATCAACGGAACTAGAAAGGAACCAGTAAGAACACTTCTCTTTCGTTTTACACTTTGTATTGTATGCAAGTGACACCCAAGAATATTCCATATAATATTGTATTTAAGCCATCAATATTGACTTAACTGGTTACTTAAATCGTAAATATGTTTTTCCTCCAATACAACACCCACTAACAACCAATCTAATTAATCTATTTGATTTTTCCGCTGCATAATAATAAAATCCCACTAGATACCTTTCCAGCCTGCTAGATGCCTCTCTGGTGTAAATAGCTACCAATCGAAATAGTTTATTTCATTTTCCCTCTGCATAATAAGAGAATACGAGTATTATTTACAACATTTCATTGGTCGAAAAACTAGGTCAAAAGTGAGCTTAGACAGCTAACGCCGAAAAATATCAAGGTAAATAACTGTAACAGCAGTAATCGTATGCCTGTATTTGTAAAACTCCCTGCTCACGAAAAATCATGATCATTCTTCCGTACTATTTGAATATAACGCTAATGAGAAACAGCGAAACGATACAACATATATTTAAATAGCAAACATTAAAATTGCATTTTTATAATTTTGTTAATATGAAACAAAAACGAAAATTTAATAAACTGAGATCTCGAACAATGCAACGAGATCAGGAAGTATACATAAAAATAGTGTATAGCACTCAACATTGTAAAAAATTGTATTCGAGCCCACATCTTATCATTCCAAATACTACTGACAATGAGAGAGATCATGTTTTCTTACGTTTTTGTTATTTAAGTTGAGATTTGCTTTCATTGTTTAATATTGTTGTATTAAATGGGCATTTTCTCCTAAAATGTGATATTAGTCGTCTGCTTACAAAATATTTTATTTTCGAAATTCTGCTTGTCATGAAAGAATATACCAATTTCAAACTGACGTAAAATATAGAAGGGCAAATATGTAACTGAACTTCAAAGTATTTTAGAAAATGAACAACTACAAATTTAAGAACATGCGAAAATGGCGTTTATCCGAAAACCACGAACTTTTTTTCTTACGAATATACTTGCATCCACAGTATTTTAAGGTACAATATAACATTGTGTGTGGCATATTCTATTACAAAAGTCACTGGTAAAGTCTGGCTATTAACATTCACAATTCACGTGAGTATGATGCTCTAGACATAACAAACTTACCTATGCCAAAACAAATAATATTTATGATAAACAACTTTTGTAGGAAATATTATCATAAACCTGGGCTGAAGATCATTAAACTGAGAATGGAAACCAGTCTAAAATCTCTAACATCCGATTGGCTGAAATGGCGACTGGTCGCCATTTCAGCCAATCAGATGCTTGTGTTTTGAGACTGGTTTCCATTCTCAGTTTTATAATCTTCGGAAGCAGACGGGTTCAACATAAATATCATGTAGGAAAAACAACAAGAATTACCACATCCTCTTACCGCAAATATGTTTAATTAATAAACATTTGATATCATTTTAATACAAACTAGGGAGATCGAATCAGATACTTGGTATCATTTTTTTTAAGTTTCTTTTTCCGAAGAAAATAAAGAAGACGCCACAATGCGACGAAACCAGGTTTTCTTTAAATTAAAAGAGAAAAAGGGGCATAACTATGACAAAATACAGTCAAGAGTTATGAAACTTGTCCTGATAATTGCTATTGTGATGTCAGACAAATACCGGTCCTGACGAGATGTGAGTGGTCATTTATCTGTTTGACAATTTAGACTGACATTACACAGTTTGTGAAACTCAGTCCATATGTATGTACGTACTTGCGTCAGTGAAGAGCTATTACATTTATCCTTAAATTTCATATTGTGCGAAATAGTTCCTTCAACAAAATGTTTATCATTGTCTCGGCTGGAAGATATTAAAAACAGAGGACAAGATCATTACGTATATATCAACATAGGATTAGGCATGAAACGTTTAACGGCACCGACAGTTTATAAAGTCACGTGGCAAACGGTGGTCGCACGGGGTTGAAACATGATTTATTTTGACGGCCGTGAGTTCATATTCCACCAACTCTTGAGTTTTTTATCCAATGATAAGCAATCTTTTATGTTGGTTGTGTTTTTTTTTCTAATTAAGGAAACTTAAGCCATAAATATCTGTCACATTTGAAGTAAGATAATATTATAATTGTGACATTGTATGCTAAAATTCAATAATATCGTATCTTTAAAAGGTTACTGATATTGTTTTAGATAAGTATGTAATTCGATGTGTATATTGCATTAATTTTAAACTTTGAAAATGAAAAACAATCATACGGAACATATTCAGCCGCAATATATTTGAAAATTTATTTGCTCTGGTTCTAAAAAACATTTATAGGTATAGGTTTTACCTAATTAGCGCGGAACACAGCTTTTATTTCATGAATTTTGATATGAAAACTGGCTTTAAAATTTCATTTGTGTATCGTTGTTTTATTTTCAAAATTACAAATCAAATCTGAATTTTTGTAAACGTTGTTTATCCAAAGAACTAGCGTCAACAATCATATACAGCATAACGAAACGTAAACTTCGATATTTACGGCGTCAAAATAAGACGTGTGGTGTACTTCATCAAATCGCGATTGAAAAATAAATCGACGGTGAAAGTTTTTGAAAATTGACTATGGAATTGAAAATACATTGTTCCTGAATATATCAAAAAATTGCAAAAAAATTTCTGGCCGATTTTTTCTAATCGGACTTTAAACGTGAAAAATCGACGAAAACTCGAAATTTTAAAACATCCAATTTTTGTTATTAATTTAACAACTGTAAATAAATTTATCATGTTTTTCCTTTGAGCATGAAGGAAATCACTAACATGATCATTCTGTTTGGTTAAATTGTCTCTATGCGTCACTATTTGAGATCAAAAATGAAAAATACGGCGATTTTACGGCCATTGACAGACGGTCAAAAACGTACGTAGATGGTGTTGTTTGCGACGTCATGTACAGTGATAGGATTTATAACTGTCAAAATCAATGTCCATTTCGTATCAGGAATATCACAAACTTTCATTTGATACCAAATTCAACTATTTTCTTGAAAATATTTTTAAAGGTACATTCCACCTTAAAGCTCTATTTTGAATGGTTACTGAGAAAAGGTGAAAAACTTTAAAAAACAAACACAAAAACTTAAAGAAATGTTAACGTCGAATTCTAGATATCATCCATTAATAAATAGAACATGAACTCGAACTATTGTTTTCGAAAACCATGTTTGATATCATACAGAACGAATATATTGGTATTATCTGGTGTTTTTTTTTTCTGATAAAAATACCATTATTTAAAATAGCTGAATAAACAGTTAATGGCGCTAGTAAATTAAAAGCAGTTGCTTCATAAACAATTACATTTTATACCGGCATTTTAATAGTCATAGATGAGTTTTTTAATAGTCATAGAATTATTTTGATTTTTATTTTATTAGAACATGCCGCAAACACAAAATCTTCTATTATCCTTTGCAGACATAAACCATGGCCTGTAATGCTGATGAATGCATGAAATAAACTTTGTAGTTGTTGCATCGTTGATGCAGTTACGTCATTCCATAAAAACGTTTGGCTGGTAAACCACTTGTTGAGCTCATGCCGCTGATTTATTGTCAGTAATTAAGCAAGAGATTAGTAAAGCAAATATCAGCATCAAAGAAGCTCTTTTTGGCACTTTGTATTGTAGATGATTCATTTTAAGGATGTTTACCACATTTCAGTATTGTTATTGTTAGCATCTATTGTCAGAAAGCTTACGTTTAAAGTTTATAATTGCCTTTTAAGCATTTTAAAATTTATTTTATTGCTGATAAAATACACTCTAATGCATCCACAAAGATGATGATTTATCAAACAAACCATAAGCTAGCGTGCGAGACTTGCAAGACACCATACAAGGCATTACCTCATTAAGAAGCTGTTTTATTGGTGTAACGCACTGCTGCTTCTTCCGTCATTCAAGGATTCTGTATAATTCGGTTAATGTAAAAATCTTTTCTTCTTTCAGATGTCCTTCATGGTTAAGCTTATACCAAGTCCTGATTGGTTTGTCGGCGTGTCGTCATTTGACCTATGTGAAAAGAAAAGATGGAAGTCCCATATTAAAATTGACCTATACCCCATGGATGCTGGCACAGACAGGGGCCTTACATTTACTTCTCCAAATTGGCCGTCTAATCCTAAGGAGAAAATCTACATGTTGTCACCTACTGCGCCTGCGCATAGCGCTAGTTCATTTTATTATGAAAATATTACGTCACTTCCGCCGATTGCAAAAGTTTACCTTACGAAGATTTCCGAATACAGACGGAAAGGCAAAGCACCCGCACCGTTAAAACAAGAAAATAACTTGGTCATATTTAGCGGCCTTGAGGAGCAGAAGAAAACCGGGGCGACGTCGGAGGATAACATTAACAGAGCCGTTGTTCAGATCAAGGACATTAAAAGAAATGAAATCGTTCCACCTAAAGCAGAAGCATTAACAGGTAAAACCTTTTTGTTGTATTGCAAAGAATGTAAAATTTATGTTGTAAGATAAATGTTGACAGCATTCATGGACAATTACCTTATAAAATTATCGCTTAAATCTGCACCATATTTGTCAACAAAAAGCTCCAAAGACTCGTTCGGTTTTGGCTTTTCATTTTGTTTGAAAAAGGGGCGTTTTATGGGAACACCTGCGGCGGGCGGTCTTATCGGAGGGAAGTGGGCGTTCACAAAAGTTTTCCGCTCTTTAATTTAAGTATAACATCCAGTTTTCACTAAACTTGGTCATGATAATTACAAGTCATTATACCTTGTCCAAGTTTGCCAGTTTTGGCACTACGAAATGATTTATCCAATCTTCAACAAATTTGGTTAGAATACTTATTGGCATAATACCGCCATCATCTTGAATTTATGTCACATTGCTGTAGAACCTCTACAGTAAGGATCACATGCAAGTTGAGATTTTACAAAATAAGCACTTTCATTTCTTTATCTTAGAAACCCTTTATCCAGCTTTCACATGAACTGGTCGGAGAGTTAAGGGCTTAATATTTGGGTAAGATAACCAGCTAGATTGTTCCAGTTACTGTTGAGTTATTGTCCTTCATTGCAAATATTAGGCAAATTAGAAAAGTCCTCCCTCAGGAGGGCGTATTTCGAGGCATTTTGACTTTGTAGCATATATTTAATTATCTTCGATATGAACATGTGTATTCCTTAACTCTGTCGATAAAAGACAGTGTCAGTGACTAAACTTGCGCCCTGTACATTCAAAAGCAAGGCCTTATTACTCATATATATATATCATGTGTAACAATATATACAATGTATATATATATATATATATATATATATATATATATATATATATATATATATATATATATATATTGTTACTCATGAAGTTAAGCTTTGTCTCTAACTTTTTCGTTTTAATATATTGCAAGCTGCAAATTGTTCATGTAGGCCTAATGTTTCTAGACGAAACACATTTTTGTTTGTTTAAACATTGAAAGGCGTAATGATTTTAAAATCATCACAGTAGGGCGGATGCTTAAACAATATCATAAAAATATCGTCCAAATATTTTCAGGCTTTTGCTTGGAATTTTTACGATAAATATTTAAAATATATATAATGTAAGTAAAGTAAATGCAAACCTGTGAGAAATAAATGTAACAAACGAATGATTAATTGGCCTTTATTCCCCCAGCGCGACTGCTGTGCGAATATATAAGACGTAAAACAAAAAGGTACAACTTTCACAGTAATCGCTTTGAACATATGTCAGATGCACCACTCTGTATCCATGTTTTAAAACTTTCTGAGAAGATATGCCCCACCATTCTTCTTTTCTTATTTGAAATCCTGAACCCGCCCCTGGCAGTCCTTGTTGATTACGAAAATGGAAATGAAATGTTGTATTAATTCGCCATGCCATTTAGATTATAACTAGTGTGTTTCGCTGTTTACATGACTAACAAAATACTGGTCTGTGATTAATATAATAATATTATGAAGGTATTCGTGGATGCTGTTGTTTGAAAAAGTATTCAGATTGACAAAACAGTCGGTCGATGTAGGGAATGTACCACTTATTTCTAAAATGTATTTCCATAATGCTTTAATTTGTTTCAGATTCGAACCCGGAATGTAAGGTCTCGGAGTGGTCGGACTGGTCGTCTTGCTCAGCGACTTGTGGATTCGGACGACAAGAGAGACGCCGGGACATTATCCGGCGTGCATTGTTACCGGGATTGTACTGCCCAGTCCTACGGGAGGACCGAACATGTGGCACTGCAGCTAGATGTCATTGGGAGGCGTTTCAGTTTCTGAACAGAAATGGATGAATCTTGACTTAACTGCGTTTTCAAAGAAAAACATGAAAAAGGCCTTTCAGAATAACAGATGTCTACCTTTGAAAGGATAGGTTCCGCGGACATTACACATTCCAGCATATCAGACATTTTGTTAAAGTATACCTCATGTTTGTTGCATCATATATGTCATGATTTTTTTTTTAAATTTAGAATGTTTTGTATCGATTGTTGTAGATACATTTGTTATGGTGTGTATTGTGTATTTTAATTTATTTATTCAGTTATGACATTTTTGATACTAAAACTCATCGTTGTTATTATTTTACTTTTCCCTGACATATTGAAGCGAAAGGAACTAGCGGGAGTGTTAACTTCAACAATTATTCTTTGTATGCTAGATAGAGGCTGGTAGGAAAACCAAAATCACCATAATTGAAAGTGGAAGTATGTTAAATGTTAACATTAAAATATCAAACCATATCTGCTATTTATGCAGCTTCATATTGTGATTTTTAGTTTAAACTTATTTATTTTACATCGATTGTGAAACAAGTTATTCCAGCTTATAATAGTCACGCTCGATGACTGCTTCCTGGGTTACCGATCTGTACTCGCGCCGAATATGAATATGGGAAACTGCAGCCGAAACTCATCCCTGGCGGGTTTCGAACCCGCAGTCTCCCGATCTGGAGTCCGACGCTCTACCCCTATTCCACTGTTCTGCAACACAGTTGTCCGTCTGTCCTCCCATCCATCCGCCTGTTAAGTACAAAGGATCGTGTGTGCCGAGCTCTCCATTTTTTATCCAGCATCTCATTAACTTTCAGGATTACTTTCTTCGAACTTACACATATAACCAAACACGATAAATAGATGATCGTAAAAGAACTATTTGTTTATCCGAGAACTACTTTAGGGAAAGTTATTCTTCGCCATCGGGCGGATTTCTTTCATCGTTGGTCAGACATGATTTTAAAATGATCTCGAAAAAGGGTGTTTTCCAGTGGCCATATAGCTTGACTTATGGCACTTGTGTGTTATGCAGTATAATACAAACGTGTCTTTTACTATAAATTCACAGATTTATTTGAAACTTTAATCGGGCATTTCGGTCCTTTGACATGATTTAGTATTATTTATCTTTATGCAAAAATATGATTTTCAACTTGTCATTCACTATCTTTGATACATATTCCATACTCACACAGATAGTAAGTCATGGCAAATGTGCAGAAATGGGCAATCAGTGTCATGTGGGCACATTTCTATTAATTTTAGTTTTTGTCCAACTGACAGCTATTATATTTCTCATAAAGACTTCGATTAACCTTCAGTCGAGTTGCTTAATTCTTGTAAGTGGATGAATTGTCTGATATAGTGAAGATGGGCAGCCCCAGCAACCTGAAGTTGGCAGTCTGACAGCCTAAAGTTAGATATTAGAAATATAGAAACTGTCTGAAATACAGAAATATTATTTTCTAAGGAAACAACAAGCTTATCTGATATGAAATGAACCTTAAACATTACTTAATTAATCTCTAAACGTCTGGAACGTGAAGTTAGTAGCATAGCAGTCTACAGTAAGCGACGGATATAAGACATAGATGAAAATCTTTGAAAACCACTGAACACGACAATTATAAAAATACCGCAGGCTCGGTTTGATTGAGTTTGTTTATTGTTAGTAAGGGAACTGAATATTACTGCCCACGCCGCCTAGCCCCGGGTTGTGCGCTGTAACGCCGCATAACAGCATAGCCGCATAAACAAGTTTTTTTTTCCATTTTTTGCGGTGAATAACTTTTTATGTGTCAAAAAGGCACACTTTTGTCGCATAAAACAACTAAAACACATACTAGTACAAAAGTGGTGGATAAAATATCATCACTATCGGACTTTGTTGTTTTTGTGTGTGTCATACTTAAAGAGGGGTACATTCTGTACACTCTGACAAAGATTTAGTAAGATCGGTTGAATTGTGAACCAAACCATTTGATCTTCAAAAACGTTTAAAATGACGTTTATTCAAACTTTACTTGTTTTAATGTCCCTTGTAATAAGCCCCAAGTAATGCACATGTGATTTGTAACCATTGCCCCCATCCCGGAGAATACCGGGGCCTTTGAAAAAAAATCTCTAGGAAAGACCCTGCTACGCCTGGATTCGGGCAGTAGATTTAGCACGGTTGATATGAAAAATCGTCAATGGTTTTTAAAGGGCTATGTGTGCCACAAAATAATAATGAAACTAATTTTACTGACTAGGCCAACGAGCATGTCATTAATATACGTGTTTATAAAAAAAGAATATCTCAATTTCGACTTAATCAAGAGCCACAATTCTGTCGTTACTGAAACAATAAATATAAAAATAATTTAAAATGATAGTGCCTCTAGCTGGGAGAGAACCGGCACCGTCACGGCGACAGCGCCTAGCCCTGCAATTCCTGCTACGCAACCAATTGAGCTAACCGGGACAACCCCAAAAAATGGTTGATCGGATAGTCCCGATATACGTAACAATCACTGCATGACATCGGTAACGGGTTATTTTACTGATAACAGTACTGACTATATGTACGGGAAGACTTTTTACGGCCGCCAGACTGCACAAATAGCGCTACTGTGAATTTCAAATGATATTGCCTCTAGCTGGGAGCGAACCCGCACCGTCACGGCGACAGCGCCTAGCCCTGCAATTCCTGCGACGCAACCAATTGAGCTAACCGGGACAACACCCAAAAAGGACGATCGGATAGCCCTGATATACGTAACAATCACTGCATGACATCGGTAACGGGTTATTTTACTGATAACAGTACTGACTATATGTCCGGGAGACTTTTTACGGCCGACACACTGCACAAATAGCGCTACTGTGAGCTTCCGACAGCAACTCACATGTTGAAACATTTTCAAACGGACGGACATCATCATACATCATTCCATCGTTTTCTTCAAATATTAAAACTCTGACTTAAAACTTTATAATCAATGATTAATCCTCTTTATGTGGCAAAAATGCACTTTTGCGCACCATATACTAGTAAGAAATTTCTGCTTTGTGCGTTGAGCGACGCTGCATAAACGCGGTCGCCCTGTTTATGCGTTGAACATCACCGCATAAACGAAAAAAAGTGTTTATGCGGCGATACAGTGCGCAACTCAGTATTCACGATAGTAAACAGTACGATTTCGATCTATGTATACCCAAACGATGGTGTACATATGGTATTGAACATGGAACCGTCAATGAGGTGTTTTCGGATTGACAACATTCAATATAAAGCGGCGAATGGTCCCAGATAAAATAATAGGATTGCCAGAAAAGAGAAAACAATACGCGGAAATGAAAGCACAGAAAAGGTTTGACAGGTGAAGACAATAGAAATTTGACAGAGGATCTGAGAATATAAATCTTTTTTATATGTATCACAAAGTACGCCAGAAGCAAACGTTAAAAAGAAGGAAGTATATCATCAGGGTGATTAAACAATGTCAAAATCTGCTCAACGACCTACAAAGGACGTAACTGATAACAACAATGATCGAATGTACGGGGGATATCATAGCCGAAACATGGCACAAAAAGCCAAAGTGTATATTGACACGACAAAAAATCTCCCAGGCTCGGCTTGATTGAGTCTGTTCATTGGCAGTAATGGAAATGCCTAGCCCCGGGTTGAGCGCAACTCAATATTTAAACTAGTAAAATGTACAGGAGATACATTAAAAGCCATCCATGGAATTTCCCCAAGGTATTGGCTGCTCAAATTACGGTCATGGACTTGCCAAGACCTGATCGTGTTGTTGTTCTTTTATACTCGATAATATTTATGTTTGAATTTGGTAACTCTATTTATAAACAAGTAATAGGAATCATTATTGTTACTCTTTGTGTAGCTCTTGTTGCTGGTCTGTTTAATAGTATTAGAGACTTTATTGCAACATCGTTTGATATATCACCAGCTTGAATTAACTCCTTCAAAAGATAATACATACGAGTAACAGCTACAAAATATTTTATGACATACAATAAAAATTAAATACTTTCTTAAAAAGTGGCTTTTAGTTTTAATACCACTGCCGTCTATTTGTTAAAAAATTATGCTTATTACTGACTAGCCTTTTGGAAAGCTAAACTTGTTTTAACCATTTTCGATCAACATGGAAGTAAACATTGGATGTTGGTCGTTCAGATTATGATGTACTGTTCCACAATGGCGACAAGTTAACGTACTGTTAAACCTTCAATGAAAGAGTCGGAGGAGATATTTGATTTTTCTTGTTCAACTTGTGCAGAAAATGCTAGGGCTAAAGAAGCCAAGAAATACTGCAGGGGTTGTGCACAATATTTCTGTGATGAATGTCTCAAGTTTCACAGCATATTCCCTGCTTTGCGAAACCACGCTATATAACGGGCACGACTGGACTTGATTTAGAGTCACGGACCAATGTGGGAACCTAAGGAAGAACTCCCTACATACCAGGTACATCACGGACAAACTGTGGAGAAGTTTTGTAGAGACCATCGTGAAATCTGCTGCCAAACATGCATCGCCGCAAAGCACAGGTATATTTTCAAATATAATAAGTAAAACCATTCTTACTTTTAAGGTAATTCTGAATTGTGCACCGTACTGTTTTGATGACGATGATGTGTGAAAATAAAATTATCGTTTTGTTACCAAGTTCCAAAAATGTTAAGTGTTATTATATTGTTTTAAACAGATGCATAATAACAGGAGACAATTGTTGAAAAAAAAAGAATTTTGTAAGAAAAGTAATACAATGTGGTACCTGCTCTGTTCTCTAATCTGGGTGTCAAAATAAGGCACTTTTCACTCAAATAAATCAAAAATAATTAAGCCAATATCCAGTTCAATGTTCCCTCTTGAGCCAATCTTTGTTTTCAAAATAACTTTTAAAACATTGACTATGTTGAATTTCAAAACACTTCACAAATACCATCATACAAGGTTTACATTGTTATACATGTAGAGATTAAATTTTCTATAGAAAAACACAGGTGGGCATGGGTGAGTGATCGCATGGGAAAGTGGATGATGTGTTTGGATTTTGATTTATGAGAGCAATATTTTCAAGTTATTATTGATGTTTACATTATACTGCGCGATAATCTATCAGGTACGTGTATTTTATGTTGGGAATGGGGTAGATGCCTAAAGTAGGGAAATGCGTATTTTAGGATGATTTGTAAGAATTACTGTTTTTTAGATCAATCAATTACCGTACTGATAAAGTAGGCTTCGGTTTTAGCCCAGGTTTAATATCCTCATGATACACTGATCCAGTTCGCGGACCTGAATATTTTGATTTGAAAGACAACTCAATAATGAGCTCACAAATTCTAAGCGTTTTACTTCTAAACACATTTAATAGGAAAGTGTTTTTAACCACATGTATTATGGCTAAAATGTTGAGATTGTATAACTCTTTTAAGATTTGTAGCAAATAAACATTTATCAAATTTAACTTTACTTTATCTTTTTTGTTGTATTCAAATTAAAATAATTTACAAATCAATTATCGACCCGGAAAGAAGCTGAATGGGCTATCACAGCGATGTGGGGTCTGAAATATTTTTAGTGATCTATGGCACAGTACATTCTTCTTCATTATAAGTGTAGCATACTTTTTACATTTCAGGACTTGAAACAAGAAATATCTTTAAAAAAGATAAACGGCGTTGATGGAAAAGATTTATATATACACGTATATAAGAAAGAAAGAAATACAGAGAGGCAAAGCAGACACAGTTTAGTTATTTTATTTTATTTGTTATAGCTGTTGACGAACCCTCCCTGCCCTTTTAGTATGACTTAGAGATTAAGCGACCGAATCATGACAACTCATAAATTCATTGAAAGTGTCTTTCAAAAAAAAAATGTTGAAGCTGTTGCAACAATTTCATACAGTGATAACAAGTCGATTAAAGAAGCAAAATATTCAGTTTCAATAAAATACCTCGTGTAGAGTGAGAATTCATGATGAATAAATGTCCTTGAAATTTAATAAATATAAATAATAACAGCCTGTTACAAGAGCGAAATCTACCAACTTTTACGTATATTAAGTTTAAAAAAAGTGTCCGTCCTGAGTATTGAACCCGGGGCCTCCGCTTGACAGGCGAGAGTGTTAGCCACTACACTATAATGAACTTGTCTTATGAACTTGAAATTAACAATCAGTATCAAAGGAACTAGAAAGGAACCAGTAAGAACACTTCTCTTTCGTTTTACACTTTGTATTGTATGCAAGTGACACCCAAGAATATTCCATATAATATTATATTTAAGCCATCAATATTGACTTAACTGGTTACTTAAATCGTAAATATGTTTTTCCTCCAATACAACACCCACTAACAACCAATCTAATAAATCTATTTGATTTTTCCGCTGCATAATAATAAAATCCCACTAGATACCTCTCCAGCCTGCTAGATGCCTCTCTGGTGTAAATAGCTACCAATCGAAATAGTTTATTTCATTTTCCCTCTGCATAATAAGAGAATACGAGTATTATTTACAACATTTCATTGCTCGAAAAACTAGGTCAAAAGTGAGCTTAGACAGCTAACGCCAAAAAAACCTCTTTGAGATATCTGAAGCGGCAAAGAATGTTAGAAATAGCACTTGATTACGCATCTAGACAATCTGCGTTCACTGACGTTCTGGACTCACTTAAGAAAGAGCAAATAAGAAGACCAGTGTGCAGAAATTGAAACAAAAACACAAACGGATGTATTGATGATTGATACAATCATCGCCTCAACTACCCTGGCATTGCAGAACCCTACCACAGGAACTGAAATCCAAGAATTGATTTTCATCCATTCAAGAACATGCACGACGGTTATCGAAGAAGGTCAGCATCTTGCTCAAGATATGACACATCAGCACGAGAATCGTGGATTAGAATATTCTTTAAACAAACAAGTTATATCCGGTTTAAAATATTTCGTAACATTACTTATTCGCAACGAAATTGTAGAACATGTGGAAGAATATACAGCCAAGATTGATGGAAAGTTTCCGCTCTTAACCAAGGAATGTACTATAACTGGTATCCTTATCTTGGATGACGGAGAAATAGTTATAGCAAATTATTCGGAGCAACGTTTGATAAGGTATGATCAACATTTCAAGGAAGATGGCAGTGTTACCATACCTGGCAACCCTTATGCCCTATGTCAGACTGGACCGGATGAAGTATTAACATGTGCAGGAAACACAGTGTATGCTGTCACTCTCAATAGTACCTTAAAGTGTCTATTGAACTTTAACGTTGGATCCCAATGTTGGAGAGTTGCTTACATTCCCAATAGAAAAGAAATCGTTATATTATCGTGTCGTTCTTTGTTGAAGTTGTACAGCCAAGAGTCGAAAACTTTCATACGATCAATTGAAAAAGACAGCACGAGGTTTAATCGCTCTGAATGAAGCCGGGCAAGTACAGTGGGTGTTCAATGTCCCAGCACTACTAGACGCGTGGGGTGTGTGTAGCCTCCCTGGAGATATTATACTTGTTTCTGGATTTTCAGCCAAAAGCAAAATCATACAGCTCAACAAAACCGGGAAGAAGATAGGTACCTTGGTTGGCGGTATCAAATAACCGTTTTCGATGGCTTATAACGTCAAAAAGGCAACACTACTTGTTGGATGTCACTCAAAGGAAAAGCAAGTTTATAGTATTACAAAGAAGTAGACGTCATGCAAATCAAACTGATCATGTGCTAAGTTAAAACCAAACAGATGAATAGATTAACTTATTTTTGGATTTCCTTTATTTACTTCTGTTTTATGAATTTTTATGTCCTAATGTTGTTTCGGCACAAACAGAATTGTCAGGTAACAGCCTTTAAAGGGTTATGCAACCCCAAAAACAATGTTAAACAAGAAATACATGTACAGTTAATGAAGTGTGTCTTACACATTTCTATATGGACAGTTTCAATAATAGTTTTGTTACTTAAAAATGATTCAAGTGACAAGGTGACTAACGAAATATTAAAAGAAAATCACTGACGGAAGTTTAAGCTTTCCATCAATCATCTGCTTTTTGATTAAAGTACAGATGTTATTAAAAACTTTATTTACAGCGTAGGGTGGGGGTAATTATAAAATTTGGTGCTATAAATCTGATTTTCTAGACGAAAAGTGCTGGTTATTGATCAAATTTTGTGTTTTTCTTGCTTAACTGAGTTCTCTGTTAAAACAAAACAAATAATACAGAGTAATTTTCGGTAGCTTGACATTTACTTGCGTTAAAATGCATTTAAATGCAAATATAAACAAAAAGAGAAATTAGGATTTTTGGGTGAATATGTTGAAAATATACATCTACTTATCCAAGGTGTTCGCTTTAAATCCATCCAAAACCAGTAGCATTCATATCTTGTATTAACACGATAGGTACCCGGATAATCATCCTGGCTAACCTAGTTCGCTTCGCGAACGGCACTACGCCGCGATCACGGCATATGCAACGCTTTTAACCGGCATCACCGGTGTCAATGAAGGAGGTTTTATGGGGTACGGTAAGAAAATTGCAGTTTTTGGCTAGATTTCTAAATAATACTCAAACCAATAGGCAAATACGGCTCTCAAGTCATGAGACTGTATGATTCTTGTCTTCTCTGTGTCCAGAATGTAGTAGTTTGCTCAATCATTCGTGGGCCTGTCTAGGCTGCAAATGTTGTAATCACCTCACGTAATGTTGTACACCAAATATGTATACCAATAATCACCACCGTATCTTCTTTAGTTTACAATGTATGAGTTCTTGAATGATATAAAGTTTTCTCTTTTTGAAGTAACATACACCTCTCCCTTATCTGGGTACCTAACGTGATTAAATATTCATTAAAAATTTTGACAATGATTTCTTGTTCCACGTTGACCTTCAATAAATCACCTGCTGTATACGTATTTTCGAAAAATACCAATCGGGAAGTAAAATATTATACAGTCATGTTTATGAGACGTAAAGATAATAATACAATCCCGTCAGAAGCCCTGCATTATTTGGAGGTTTAATAAAATAATTCTACTTGTGCTGTAAATGGCAGGAACAAAGAAGCCAAGAAATACTGCAGGGATTGTGCAAAATATTTCTGCGATGAATGTCTTAAGTTTCACAGCATGTTCCCTGCTTTGCAAAATCACGCTATAACGGACACGACTGGACTTGATTTACAGTCGCGGACAAATGTGTTATCTAAGGAGGAACTCCCTACGTGCCAGGTACACCACAGCCAAACTGTGCAGAAGTTTTGTAGAGACCATCGTGAAATTTGCTGCCAAACATGTATCGCCGCAAAGCACAGGTACTCTTTCAACAAACATAATAGATCTAAGTAAAATATTATTACTTTTAAAGATGATATTGCGCGTCATTGTATCAGTAATTTGGAATGTTGAGAGAGGGGAAGGGCTCATTACATGATAATTTGTAAGACATAGTGTTTAAATTGTTTGTACCCCCGAAGAGAGGCATATAGCAATCGCACCGTCCGTCCGTCTGTCCGAAATGTCCGGCAAAATCTTGCCCTCGCTTCTTCTTCGAAACCCCTTGAGGGATTTCATTCAAAACTTCACAGGAGAGTTTGTCACCAAGCCTAGTAGCCTAGATTTGCATATCGTCAGGAATTTCCGCTCGGATTATTTTTTGCCGAGTTATGAGCCCTTTGTAAATTTTAACTAACCCTAACCCTAACCCTAAATCTTGTCCTCGCTTATACTCCGACACCGCTAAAGGGATTTCATTGAAACCTTACAGGAGTGTTTGTCACCAAGCCTAGTTGTGTATATCATAAGGAACTTCCGCTCGGATTTTTGTTGCTGAATTATGGGCCCTTTGTCATTTTTAACTAATCCTTACCCTAAATCTTGTCCTAGCTTCTTCTCCGACACCGCTAGAGGGATTTCATTGAAACTTTACAGGATTGTTTGTCACCAAGTCTAGTTGTGCATATCGTTAGGAATTTCCGCTTGGACTTTTGTTGCCGAGTTATGGGCCCTTTGTCATTTTTAACTAACCCTAACCCTAACCATTAATCTTGTCCTCGCTTCTTCTGCGACACCGCTAGAGGGATTTCATTGAAACTTTACAGGAGTGTTTGTCACCATGCCTAGTTGTGCATATCGTTAGGAATTTCCGCTTGGACTTTTGTTGCCGAGTTATGGGCCCTTTGTCATTTTTAACTAACCCTAACCCTAACCATTGATCTTGTCCTCGCTTCTTCTGCGACACCGCTAGTGGGATTTCATTGAAACTTTACAGGAGTGTTTGTCACCAAGCCTAGTTGTGCATTTCGTTAGGAATTTCCGCTTGGATTATTTTTTGCCGAGTTATGGGCCCTTTGTCATTTTTAACTAACCCTAACCCTAACTATTAATCTTGTCCGCGCTTCTTCTGCGACACCGCTAGAGGGATTTCATTGAAACTTTACAGGATTGTTTGTCATCAAGCCTATTTGTGTTGTTTTATAGGTGTGCATTTACATGTTTTTCTTGCGTTTTTTAGCTTGGACGTATATGGTCTTGAGCGATAATAAAGTTCTAATCATAAATGATATTTCATTTGACATTCATTTTTTTACAAATAAGATCTCTTTTAAAAAATCAACAAATAATACAGTTGAGTCATTTACAAGTATAGTATAAGGCATAACATTTCGTGGTTTGCATGAAAAAGGCATGATTTAAAACAGGATTCTTGTCGATTTATAACTTCTTTGTTTAATTTTTTAAACGCATAGTTTTTAATAGTTTGTTTAAGTAAAATCAACGTCATTATTGCCACATAACTTCAATATGACCGTTGTTCTGTGTATGAGAAGAGTGATACAAGTTCTTCCTCGGCAGAGTGTAAGATGGGTTTAAGTCATATGTTTGCTGAAGGCAATCGCATTTTGAAACAAATTCATATATTTGTTATGAAAGAAAATTTAATGTTTAAACATTATTTGCAAAGTGGCTGCATTGGAAGACATGATTCGAGAAGTTTTTACAGCGTCCAGAATAATTATATTATTTAAACACAATCTTCACCGCCATAGGCATACCATCGTTTGGGATGGATCGAAATGATACTATTTAATGGTGTAATTACTGAGTTGCGCTCAACCCGGGGCTAGGCGGCGTGGGTAGTAATATGCATTCCCATTACTGCCCATGAACAGGCTCAATCAAACCGAGCCTGCAGTATTTTCATATGTGTCGTGTTCGGTGGCTTTCAAAGTTCCCTTTTCATCTATTTCATTAAATCAAAACATATTTTATTCATGAAGTCCACAGATCCTCGATATTCAAACAGTGTTCCCTGTACCTGTGGTGGGTTTCTGATCAATTTCTCGTCAATTGCTATCATATTGCATTTACTGTACGATCAAGTGTCGTTGATTTTTTTCAGTGGATTGAGGGTTTTTAGGGAATATTATTTGGGAGAGCTTTTCTCAAAGGTATTCCATACGTAACGTTTCATAAACATCATGGCCTCCTAAAGGGTTGAGGTGAGGTGGGCTTTGTTTTCTCTCTCTGTCTACATGGAAAGCTTCAAATATCTTCTTGTAAAAACACTTAAAGAAAACAAATAAAAAACACATCTTGTCAAATTTCAGAAAAATGTAATCGAAACATTACTTTGAATACACTCTTTTAATGTTGTTTAGGCCATATGCATGTATAAAGGAACAAGCCATATCCCTTCATATGAAACATGATCTTCCAGAGGTGAGTGAATTGTTCCATAAATTACATTTAGTGAAGATTTTTATCTTGTAGGAAATGTTTTATAGGAATGTAATTTGGGTGACCCGCTACCAAAGTTTTTCAAGTCAAATTGTTGATTAAAAAACTTGGCCACCAAGGTGAAAGCCTTTCTTTCAAATGATGCCTGAAGGAATACTTATTTGTTACATCAATTTCAAAAAAACATTTTATCGGAATGTTCTTGATGTGAGTCTCCATCTAACATGTGCAAGCTGTATCATTAATAAAATTATGGCTGCCAGTAGGTTGGACTTTTCTCTACAAGATTGTGGGGGTGTCTTAGTAACTTTTCATAATTTGATAATTTCTTTTCTAGAATGGCAATGGATTAGATATTTTATGCTCCCGAAGGGAGGCATATAGAAGTCGAACAGTCTGTCCGTCCGTACGTCCCGCCTGTCCGATATTTCGTGTCCGCTCAATATAAACTTCGTCATTTTTGCATGGATTTCCAAATAACTTGGCAGAAATGTCATACACATGAAGAGAACGTGTCTAGCGCAAGACCCAGGTCAGTTGCTTGAAGGTCATGGTCACAGAGGTCAAAGTCATAATCCCTGGTACTGCAATGGTGCTCGTGTCTTCTCAGTAACTCTGTTGTTTCTTGAGGGATTTTAAAATAACCTGGCAGAAATGTCGAACACCTGAGGACAACGTGTCGCGAACAAGACCCATGTCGGTTGTTCGAAGGTCAAGGTCACACTGACTGGTCATCAACTTTTTTCTCCTAAACCGTATGGCAGATTTACTGGAAACCTTAAAGGAATGATCCTTGGGTGACCCTCCATGATTTGTCCTAAGTCGAGGGCTTTTAAATAGTTATACTGAATCTGTAGACGCAAATGTTGATCTCGTATATCCAATTATAATAATTTTGCGAAACAAACTTATACTATTAAGATATTCGCTTGAAACTTGTATATTTTAGGCTTACATTGTGTGACTAATCATATTTTTTTTAATTTTTCAGCTTTGATTCGGGGTATATGACACAATTGGATTGAAATTAAAACATAATAAGATACATCATTTTCACTTATTTTTATGAAATAATCATTCAATTCCCTAAATTCGTTAGGAAACGACTAACACTTAATCAATATAAAACAAAATTAACAAAGTCATCGGTAGCCGGTGTAGTCTCCGTTAACGAAAATTCATGTCTCCTTATTTAAATATGGTTTCTTAAGTAAGTTTGAACAATTTGATGCAATTCTGCAATACTGCGATTGCTTAGCTGTTAAATGAAAGATTTTGCAACAATTTTGGCCGGTTTCAGTATATCCTCATTACAAAAGCTACGTCATTTTTGTGACACTTGGTTTACCCCCCCCCCCCCCTTCTTGATTACATGCCCTTGGTTTTAAATGCCTATTTAACAAAATAAAGTAAAAATGATGCATCTTAAGGGCCTGCCACACTCCTCCCAATTCTATTAATCGATAAAAAGAAAATTATCAAAATCTCAATAACGGCAAACTGCTGTTAATTGAAACTTTGCACAAATGTATGGTATTAATGTATCTTTATTTTACAGATGGTAAGACACGTTAGAAAAGTAAAGAACAATAGCGAGATCAAAAAATTCCCTCAACTTCTATTTACATAAATTCACAAAAACTAAAGAACACAAAACATCATTTTAAATGCCCACATGAGTAATATGATACTGACAACAATTTATTGTGCCCTCGTGATTTACATATGTAAACTTTACGAGATATTAGTAATAGTGTGTTTGACCTTCAATTTCCTGGTCGCGTAAACTGATGACAATCACTGATTTCGCTTTTAATAGTTGAAAGTTTTTTAAAAAGTACACAACATTTTCTTGTCAGTATCATTGCGCTCACGAGGGAATTTAAAATTATGTTCTGCATCCCTTAGTTTTTGTGAATTTATGCAAATAGAATTCAAGGAATTTTTAGGTCTAGCTTTGTTTCTTTACTTTTCTAACGTGTCGTTCTGTATGCAAAATAAAGTTACATAAGTAACATTCATTTGTGCAAAGTTTCATTGAACGGCATTTTGCCATTACTGAGATTTGATGATTTTTATTTTATCGATGAATAGAATTGGGAGGAGTGTGGCAAGCCCTTAATATGTTTCGAATTTAGAGAGTGTAAAATTTTATGATCAGTGTAGTTAGAACATTTGTTAAGTGTAGATATGCATGACATATTTTGTATGTGACCAAGTCCATTATGTTTTGGATGATGCCCGATTTTAAATAACTCGTGCGCCACGAGCTGCGTACTTATACGATGAATTGTAGGTTGGCGTAATTTATTTATGTGTTGCTCAGTCCAATTCACATATTATTTGGAGAGTACTTTGGAAACTTCATTGTTAGTCAGAATAATGGTATAATTCACCAAGAGCATGACAAAAGATATTATCTCTACTTGGGAGCGAACTCGGACCGTCCGACAGCGCCTAGCCCTACAATTCCTACGACGCAACCAATTGAGCTAACCGGGACAACACCCCAAAAACGTTGATCGAATAGCCCTTATATACGTTATCATCGCTGCAAGACATCGGTAACTGGTTATTTTACTGATCACAGTATTGACTCTATGTACAGGGAGACTTTTTACGGCCGCCACACTGCACAAATAGCGCTACTGTGAATTTCAAATGATATAGCAAAGTATTTGACCATTTCATCCAAGGAATTCAGCTTAGCTTATATCACCAGTTTAGATTCAGATTATACTGCACATCCATGTAGTCTGATTCTGCGGAGGTCATTTTATATTCATTAGTTTATTTCCACACTTGGGGTAAATTATTTTAAATGTAATTAATTAAATTACAATTGCATGGTTAATTCTTCAATTACAATTAAAATTTTAAATACACCCATTTTCCCAAATTTAAATTACAATTACTTTGCAAAAGTAACTAATTACATTTCCATTTCATACTTGAAATAAAATATATTGAACAACTTAAATGATTTATTAATGTAAATATTAAAACATCCATATCATTTATTCATTTGCATGCATATATTCTGTTATTTACACCTATATTGCATTGTTGCATTTTAAAAACATTAATGTTTCAAAATTCTTGAACGTGAGCAAGCAGTACTCCGCCATAAACCCTTTTCCTTCAATTGGGAAAAAGTGCTCTACTGGTGCCGAAGATGCCGGAAGTGTTTGTAACTGGCAGCCAATACTGATAGAGCTGGAAATGTGTTAATTTTCCTGTCAGTAGTGTAATATGTCTGAGCCTCAGGTATCTTTCAAAGTTGGAGGATTTATGCTCAGCCAAATTTCATGCGTCAAATTAGGTTTCGGCAACCATGTGAGCCCCATGGCCCATATATGCACGCTAAAGAGGCTATAGGAGAAAAAGTGAAATATAATCAGGAATCGCCACACGCACAAAACACACCCTCCCCAGGCAGCGAAAAAGACGAGAGGAAGAGAGAGCAAGTTTTTTATAAGTATGTAAATTCAAATAAGACACCACAATATTCCAATAATATTAACGCAAAAGAGAACCCTTGGGGTAACTGCCTTGGAACGGTCAGTGGCAAAACATTGCCTCTAGGGGAAGGGGTATAAACCAGGTTCTATTGTGCACCAACTCCAACAGGTTCTCCTATCACAAACAAGTTGTCTTGGTGAAAAAACTCCAACCCACCCATAAGTTCAACAATGTTGCATGCAAAATGCACACAAACAAATAACACATAAGAAGCTAATATCATTGAAAAGCCAAAGGGGCGAGTACACAATGACCGTATCGAGACCAGAGCACCTGGAGTCAAATCAGCAAGAACACGATCACAGTGATGAAAAAAAAAAACAAATCGAGTTTCTAGGTTTTGTTAAAACATGATATCCCTATAAACCTTTATTTAACTCTTAAACCCCTTCCACCGTCGTGCAACTAAATAGGTAAGCATAATGATCATTTGTAGATGAGTTAATCACCTGGCCTGCAAAACGCTGCAAAAACTTATGTTGGTAACCTTTCTTTTTAAATTTATAGATGTTTTTTTTTTACGAATAACCGGTGGAAATTAATATTACCTTTTATTTTCTTGTGTTTATAAATTAATATATTCATTTAAAAAACTGGCTGTGAAACACCTTGTTTCAAAAGTGATTTTAAACTGCACCTGTATTTTTGAATTAAATCTGGGTATCGGCGATAAAACTTGCAAATGTTTTCTTTAATTTGTGATACCGATAACCTTGTTTTAAAAGTTTTTCAGTTGTGCAAAGATTACGTTCATTGAAATCATTAACGTCATCGCATAGAAAAGCGAACAAGCTGTGAGATATAAACCCCGTAAGATGTTGCACGAGGAACATCGCCGTCTAAAAATGAAAAGTTTACTATATTGAAATTAAAATAATCGCTTTTATCATATATTCTAGTAGTGAAGTATTCTTTTTTAATAGAAAGATTAAGATCAAGAAAGTTTGGTTGTTTATCTGAAGCGTTTGCTTTATTATGTAGTAGTTCATTGTGATAAATTTTATTATCCAGAGATGGAAAATGGTTATTATCCATACTCAACAAATCATTAAGGTACCTCGAGGTGTTGTTAAATGCTGTAGTAATGTCATCCTGATATTCGGTAGAAAGAGGCAACATAAAATCTCTTTCTTAACTGTATAAAACAGATCAGCAACAAGTGGTGCACGATTAGTTCCCATTGGAATGCCTATTACTTGTTTATAAATAGAGGTAATTCATTAATATCACCTGGGAATTTTAACAGACATGATATATGTTGTTGCCATCAACCAACGCATTGTTGAAAAGCAATTTTATGACTTCCAGGTTTTGTGGCTGATGCCGAGTGAGACTCTCATAAGTTTAAGATTCTGCTGATAAATTTTCCATAAGAAGGTCATTGATTGTCTGAAGTCAGATCACACCTGGGTCCAATTACAATTATAATTAAATGTAATTAATTACAACTTGTCAAAAATTTAAAAATAATAATATATATATATAAATTTAAACAAAAATCAAGGCTGGAATAATGTTGACTAACAGCTGGGTTAAAATATTAAATATTAAATATTCTAACCCAGCTAACAGACAGTCATATTAAAGTAGTAATGTTTTAGAAAAACCTTCATGACTTAAAAATCTGCATCTGCATCAAGTCTGGTGGTAAGTATCCTGGAGGATACGATCCGGTACGGTACGCTCTGGTAAATTCTGATCAGCGTAGTGAGAGCTTTTGCACAAATCAAAACCACTGTTAAAGGTTGCCACGTCTTAATTATCTTAAAATTAAAGTTCCATTGGATTAAGCTATCATTTAAACCATTTCATGTATATGCGTAGCAGCTGTCGTTCACAGGTAATGCAGTTTCTTAACTGATGCAATTCGCACCCAAATAAATTCGAACCTGAATTTGTTTATGTGAAGTGGTTAACCGTGTCTGGCAAAGTTTGCGCGTTAAATTTCTGTCCTTTTCCAATGTTCATAGTACTTCCAGTGACAGAAACGTGTTCTTGTATGGCACAAATATTGTATACTGAAAACAGTGTTTGCCAACGCCCCTTCACCCCTACCCCCCCCCTCCCCTAGCCCCGGATTGTTGCATCACTTGCAGTTGCATGTATGTTATCCCTTTTCTCCATACATATGTATTTTTATGCATGTGCGACCAGTGTAGATCCAGATCAGCCGACACATCCATGCATCAGATCAGGATCTGCACTTGTCACATTTTGGTCAGAAATAACCTAACTAATCAAAAAGCTTGATTAAGAGCGTAACTCCAAAACTACTTGAGGGATTTTATTCAAACTTCATACACTTACAGAGCACATTGGTAGGTAGTGCAATGTGCAAGAACAATAACTCTACCTTGCCTACTTTTAGAGTTATTCCGCTTTATCAGAATTACTTGATAAATTTTGTCCGAAGTATAATTCCAAAACTACTTGAGGGATTTTATTCAAACTTCATACACCGACAGAGAACATTGGTAGGTAGTGCAGTGTGCAAGAACAATAACCCTACCTTGCCTATTTTAGAGTAATTCCCCTTTATCAGAATTACTTGATAAATTTTGTCCGGAGCATAACTCCAAAACTGCTTGAGGGATTTTATTCAAATTTCATATACTGACAGAGCACATTGGTAGGTATTGCAGTGTGCAAATTCTTTTCCCACTGCTGTCTACCACTGGACCAGCAATGCTTGTGATAGACATTTCTTTTAATGCAGTCTATTAAATAAATAATTACCCTGTTAATCAACAATATCAATATATTTTAAGTGTCAATGTTATTTTTATGCTCAAAGACCTATATAATACATATACTAAGTCTTTGAACACTATGCTGAACTGCAGCAACATATTTCTTTTCAAAGTGTGCAACTGAGATTGGCCAGTAATCGTTCGAGTGCATTTAACAAAATCTATTTTGTAGCATTAATTTCTATTGAAATGAAAACTGTACTCAGCATGACCATAACTACATGTATATGGCATTTTAAGGATTTTTCTCCAGGTAAACTATACGAAAGTACAACCTTCAGGTAACTTATTTCCGGCGGGGGGATTAACCATGTGTAGCATGGCTCTTGTTTTTCACTTTAATATTGTGAATGCAACCTGATTAAATTAAAATTCTTTATAATATATATTATGGTAGCTTTGTTTACACTATCTCTTTTATTTCAATGGTAAATCATTATATTAATGAAAATCAATGCTTGTTTTAAATTAAACGAAAATACTTTTGGTTGTTATTTACTTCCTGCAGCCATGCCTTCTAAAAGTACAACAATGATTCTTTCACGCCTGCGTGCACTGATGAAGAACAAGGCTTATGTGTCAGAACCAGTACATGCCTACATTGTACCCTCAGGGGACGCTCATCAGGTAAACATTTAGTCAGAAATGTAGGCTTCTATCACAATCTTTCTTTTATATATTCAGAGGTGTACAATTCCACTCACCCACTCACTATAGCGAGTAAATGATCTGTTGTGTCAAGGAAATTTTACAGCAATGCACATCTGTTTTCTTTGGAAAATGAAAAATGTTCACAATGTTTTGTTTACAAAATACTATTTTATTTTCAATATATACAGCCAATTTCTGGTGTATTTGGAATGTTTCTGATGTTGGGGTAATAGCAGCATTTTATTTTTATCCTCACTGGGTTTCCTAAATCAGAACGAGGCTGCAAGTACACATAGTTTCCCGTATGTCAAAATGTCAAATCTAATAAAAATAACATGTTAACCAATGTAGTAGACAATTTGAAAAATTAAAAAAAAAATGTAAGGGTGAGTGCACCTTTTCATTCACTCGACCTGCAGGGCGAGTGGGTCTAAAAGAAATTGAACACCTCTGATAGTAACTTCTTCTTTCAACATGTTTCAAAAAGTATAAATCATAAAAAAGTCAAAATATTATGATGTCATTATTTAAATGTGACACAATTTGGTGTACAAATGGTTGGTAGACCAGAGAAGTATAGCAGTGTCTAGAGACTGAGAAACTTAGTCACTGTTAAAAACTGCTCATTAAAAGCAATCAACCAGATGAATAAATATAGCAACACATCTCTACAATATGCATCAGTGTATTAAAGTAACATATTTTGTAACTCTAGCATGTGAGGTACATTTTCTCCAATCATAGCAAAGAATTTGGAGTGTAAACCTTTTTGGAAAATTGCAAAGAGCTATGGCATGCCCTGTAATCATTTCATCCACAAACGTTTTTGTTATGTGTTAAAATTGTAGCAATGCTACTTCCACCATGGTGTCAATGAAAATGGAGGCATTTTTATATGTATGTATTTATGAAAATGGATGCTTTTTTCTCCATTTTCATTTATTGACACCACGACGAAAGAAGCATTGTGACAATTTTAACACAAAACTAAAACGTCGTCATTGCAATGATTCCCGGGCTTGTATGGATCCAATGTTTCTTTTAATAAGTCTTTCCATATCATTTCAAAGTAACAATGTCAGTTAATTCTAGATATGTACTTGGAGTATGTAACACTTACATATACATGTTTTCTTTCAGAGTGAATACATAGCACTGTGTGATTGTAGAAGAGAGTTTGTATCGGGATTTGATGGCTCAGCAGGTAAAATTGACTCTGCTAAACCCTTTCCTCCATATATATGCATTTTTACGCATGTGCAACCCGTGTAGATCCAGATCAGCAGGCACATCCATGCAGTCTAATCAGGATCTGCACTAGTTGCATTTTGGTCAGAAATAACATAATTAATAAAAAAGCAAACAGTTTAGATCCTGATCAGACAGCAGGGATGTGCCGGCTGATCTGGATCTAAACTGTTCGCCTATGCCATAAAGGTGTGTCTGTGTAGGAAAGGGTTAAGTCATAGTAGAAACCATTGTAAACCCACATAGTGGTCATCACAGCTGCTAGACCTACTCTTACAGTTCAAATTCTTTTATTAACTTACATATAGTATTAAACCCTTTCCTCCATATTTACGCATTTTTACGCATGTGTGACCAGTGTAGATCCAGAACAGCTGGCACATCCATACCATCTGATCAGGATCTGCACTGGTTGCATTTTGGTCGTAAATAACCTAATGAATCAAAAAGCAAACAGTTTAGATCCTTTAGACGGCACGGGTGTGCTGGCTGATCTGGATGTAAGCTGTTCACCCACGCAATTAAGATGTATCTATGGAGGAAAGGGTTAAATTGGGATAATTAGAAGTCAGTTAAAAAATAGTAAAACTAAAGGTGCTCGCTTATTCAAACTGAACATTTTGAAAATATTTGTCGAAGTAAATCTCTAATATCAGAATAAAACACATGGTTAATAATATTATGATAATCCTTTTTTATGCACTTAGTCACTCCTTTATAAATTATTATGATCTTATTCACTCATCATTAAAATTTAAAACAAAAAAGGCTTGAGCAAGAGGCTGCTGAGTTTAGCTTTAACCCTTTCCTCTATTAATACCATCTTTACCCATGTGCGAACAGTTTAGATCCAGATCAGCAAGATCAGGATCTGCAGTGGTCGTATTTTGGTCAGAAATAACCTATCATATCTAAAAGCGAACAGTACAGATCCTGATCTTATGTCACAGATGTGCTGGCTGATCTAGATCTACACTGTTCGTCCATGCAAAAAAGGTGTGTCTGTGGAGAAAAGGGTTAAAATATGACTAAACAAAATGGGGTCCTACCGATATACAGAGTTATCTCAATATTCTGTCCTAAGTTACCTCCCTTTGTAATGCGCACCTGATACTGGGTATTTCCGGTCTGAGATTGACATTAAAACAGACATGCAGTGGCCATCCGTGGTCCTTTCAAATACGTTTTAATAGGGTCTGGTTGGTCAGAGATCAGCATTAATGCATAAAAACGTTTGATTATTATCATTGAATGGAAAAAATAGAATAGTTTTATCAGGGTCTATATACTAATTAAATAGACCCTGGTTTTATAGTGCAGCGTATAATATTTAAATTTTCTCCCATTTTATACGTTTGTGAGGTATGTGTTTAACATCGTTATGTTCGACCCCTTCGGTAATAAAAAGTAAAACTATGCATTTCTTATGCTCAAAAATGGCAGATTTGAGGGAAAGAAAAGTAAGAAACTGTTAGCGAAAAAAAGGTAGACTAGTACAATTTCTAACACATGATGTAAAATAAAGTTTGACTTCCGCCAATGAAATGCCCATTCACTTTATTAAAATGTTCTTTCTGTCCATGCAACATTTTTGGCGAGGAATTTCATAGTCTAAGATTATTTTAATAACTGAACCTTTTCCAACAAATTAAATTCACACCATTCGATTCATAGATTTGTGCCGTGTTCATATTAAGGTACTTTTCAATATACTGCTATTTATTCTCCAAAAGTTTCTTTCTTATTCTTATACAATTTAGAATATATTCAAACATGGTTTCTTAATGTTTTCACGTTTTTCTCTTTATTTAAATTTTTTTTTATTTCATTTAGTTTTACAATCAATTTTAATTAATTTAATAAAGTTTATATATGTTTGGGTAAAACTTTCCCGAATGCTATTTTATTAAATTCAGATCGGAGCGCTTTGAGTTGCAAATATCAAATAATGAATGTCTCGGGTCTCAAAAAACAGTGTGACAATTAATTAGAATATTTAATCTCAAGTCACTTTCCTAAAACAACACTTTTACCCCCAACAAGCAACGTTTTCGACCTCTTACAAATCTACAACTAAACTCAAAAGGCCTTTATCACACCTCCAGCTGGTAAAACCCAGTCTTACTAATTAGATTACGTAACATGATCATAAAACACCAGGCACTTTTCTTAATAAGCATTGTTTGCATGACTTAACGGTGATTGGCTGAATACTTGAACGTTTTAAAAGCTCAAATAAATAATTTTTCATAAAGGATATGTGCAGTTACGTAAATAGGTAAAGATGCATTTAGTTATTAACTTAAAATCACTCTACAAAGATGATGGTTTTTTCCTTATATGCCTGTTTCACTTTTTTTGTTACTTTTACAATGCATTTTAACTTCGAAAGCACTTTGAAACTTTTTATCTACACTTTAAACGCTAAGCTTTATTGCCGCTTCTAAACCGGAACTACCCAATCAGCAAGGGAAGCTATTCTCAATTGGAGGTAACTCTGGATATCGGTAGGCCCCCATTGTTGTGCAACCAAACTTAATGACCCTTCAGAGAAAAATTTTATGGTGGCTGAAACATGTCATTTTGGTAAAGTCTGACTTTACCGTATCTGACTGTTTTGACTGAAGTATTTTTTTACTGATTATCAATATTAGAATGAAAAACCTCAACCAATCAAACAAATCAAAGAGAATACTTGAGCCATGTCTCAAAATGACGTCATCTTGATGAACAAATGACATTGCATGTCTGAATGTGGGCAAAGTTCGTTACAAAAACTGCCAGTTTTTATAAGTAACAAAATGTTGTTTTGTTTTTGTTACATGTATGACATCATGAACTGATGATCTAAAGTTAAAAAAATATCATATAAACAACACATTTTCTTACAACATGGCACATATTCAGAACTATTCAGAAATTCCATTAATATAAATGGCCATGCTTGTTGTGTATTGATGTATCTTTCTAACACAGGCACAGCAGTTATAACAGAGCATGAAGCAGCCCTGTGGACTGATGGCAGATATTTCCTGCAGGCTGATAAACAACTAGATGAAAACTGGACGCTGATGAAAGATGGTAAAATCATTTGAGACCAATAACTTTGAGATTGTAAACTCTAAGATGAAATTCTTTGCAAATGATTTAAAGTAAGATTTAGTATGTTCACAAATTTACCAAGGTTAAAGGAGACATCTAGGTCAAACTTACTGGATGCTGTGAATTATGCTGTGATTTCTTTAAGAATCGAAGCAAGTTGCAGCTGAATAATCATTTCTCAGGGTGTCGTTGAAGAGACATTTGCCCAAGATCATAAAACTAAATCTGGAGATCAGTCTCAAATCTCAAGCATTTGATTGGCTGAAATGGCGACTTTTTTGAGACCGGTCGCCAGTCTTAGTTTTATGATCTTGGGCCATTAACAAGCATTCATTTTTATTGCACAAGAAGAAGGCAGCCTCCTTCATCACTTTGTCGGGTGCTGTCAGTAAACAAGTGTTCTTAATACTATAAAGTTTCGCTGTTTAGTTCTTACATTATTCGTCGCAAATGTTCTGTCCAAACGTTTCCTGTGTGTAAATAAATGGTTTAATCCTTTAATCAATATATACGCATTTTATCGCATGTGCCACCAGTGTAGATCCAGATCAGCCAGCACATCTGTGACTTCTGATCTACACTGCTTGATTTTTGGTCAGAAATAACCTAATTGGTCAGAAATAACCTAATTTATCAAAAAGTGATTATTGCAGATCCTGATCACATGGCATGGATATGGAAAGGTATATATAGTGAGTAAAGGGTTCACTGAGTTTGTGGATGGGAAAATTGAAGGTATTGACATATAGATGCAGCAATATCGTACAAGAGCTATTGATGTTTTTAAAATCAAGTACTATATTTGTAGGTTTGCCAACCACACCAAGTCAGGGAGACTGGTTGTCTAAAGTTCTTCCCATGGGAGGTAGAGTTGGTGTGGACCCATTCCTCATGGCTGCAGGTACAGAAATAACTGAACATTGGTTTAACAGGACATTGTTTTGAGAATTCTTCAAAACTACAAAACTTCTATGCCCAAGATCGTAAAACTAAATCTGGAGACCAGTCTCAAATTTCAAGCATCTGATTGGGTGAAATGACATTGGTCTCCAATCTTAGTTTTATGATCTTTGGCTCAAGAGATTTATAAAAGACACATTCTGGTTTTTTTTACATCCATTGTGCCCTTATTCACTTACACAAAACATGAAGCTTAGTCAGAATGTTTCTGCCAAGTGTGATAACCAGCCGTACCTACAGCAAGTTCCATTTGGTTGATTTTTACACCAGTCAGGGCTGTTTCTGTGAATATCTGTCAGAATGTCTGTAACAGATTGTTCTTAAACGTATGGCAGGGTTACATGAGTTTTGGCCATTACTTCATGCTGATGCTTTCTTACTTTGCTAACAATCAAAACAAATGGACACTAGAGACAGTTACTTAATAACTTGCATTCTTTGGCTTTAAAGAGGGGGTTGGGGGAGACATGTTTTTCTAAGAAAAACAACATCTAGTTATACTAAACTGGTTATTAGATTTGACTTCTCTTATATGTATACTGAGTAAATACTATAATGTTTCAGAAACCTGGAGGCCCCTGTCAAAGTTACTGAAATCCAATGGACATCACCTAGTCGCTGTGAATCAGAACTTGGTGGATCTGGTGTGGCAGGACCAGCCACCCCCACCCTGCAACAGTCTCATGGTCCTGGAACACTCATATACTGGTAGGCACTTAATTACTACCTGCAATTTTTTTGTAGATTGGTTCCTTGTTGTTTTTTAATTTATATGACTGAGCAAACTTTTAAGAGTTCTTTTATCAATTTAAGATGGTTTTATTTAATTTACATTTACAGCTCTCACAGAATTTAAGGCTTTAATGTTTTCCTTTACTTGTAAATTAGGAACTATGGAAAGCTTTCTCTTACTTATTTTTTCTAATCAGTCAATTCTGCTCCCATGACCTGTGAAAGAATTTGTTTTTGAGCATACAGACAGTATTGTAACAATTCTATTGTTTCCTTTCTAAAATTTCCTGATGTGTTTTGGAAGCTTTCAAACATTATCAGTAAAGTGTTTTTGAGCAAAGCAATTTGTTCAACAAAATGATAATTCTTTTGTATATTCACGAAGCATATAACTTTTAGTATTATTTTACAGATTACATATTACATTTGTCAGTTTGGCTTCTGTTAAAATTCATGCAAAAATTCATTTAGACACTAATGTTTGTCAAACTGAATCACATTGTGTGACTATTACTACATGGGAGAATGTTTTCAAACATTCCTACATTTCTGGAATAAACCAGTATGGAAATCTCTGAAATACCTATACACTACATGTATTTCTCACACACCTTTTACTGGTTCACAAGCAAGAAGAAGAATAGAGGTGCAAATGTCAGTGCTTAACACAGAGCCTGTTAAAAATCAGGATCTCCTTTAAAAACTTCTAGTGCACCACTTCCCCATTCCCTTTATCTCACTATTTGCACCTGTCCTATAAAGGCAACATAGTTGTGGGGCAAATAATTAAATCTTGAAATCTGCTGCTTTTTTGTGATATTTGGAAAACATCTCATACACCAAGGCAACATTTGCAAAAAATACAATAACATTTTTGTCTTGCATCAGAGGTTAAAAAGATCGGTCTCAGAAGTCACCAATGTGTTCGTGAAGATCGGTCTCAGAAGTCACCAATGTGTTCGTGAAGATCAGTCTCAGAAGTCACCAATGTGTTCATGAAGAATGGTCTCAGAAGTCACCAATGTGTTCATGAAGAATGGTCTCAGAAGTCACCAATGTGTTCGTGAAGATCAGTCTCAGAAGTCACCAATGTGTTCGTGAAGATCGGTCTCAGAAGTCACCAATGTGTTCGTGAAGATCGGTCTCAGAAGTCACCAATGTGTTCGTGAAGATCGGTCTCAGAAGTCACCAATGTGTTCGTGAAGATCGGTCTCAGAAGTCACCAATGTGTTCGTGAAGATCGGTCTCAGAAGTCACCAATATGTTCATGTAGATCGGTCTCAGAAGTCACCAATGTGTTCGTGTAGATTGGTCTCAGAAGTCACCAATATGTTCATGTAGATTGGTCTCAGAAGTCACCAATATGTTCATGTAGATTGGTCTCAGAAGTCACCAATGTGTTCATGAAGATTGGTCTCAGAAGTCACCAATGTGTTCATGTAGATTGGTCTCAGAAGTCACCAATATGTTCATGTAGATTGGTCTCAGAAGTCACCAATGTGTTCGTGAAGATCGGTCTCAGAAGTCACCAATATTGTAGATCGGTCTCAGAAGTCACCAATGTGTTCGTGTAGATTGGTCTCAGAAGTCACCAATATGTTCATGTAGATTGGTCTCAGAAGTCACCAATATGTTCATGTAGATTGGTCTCAGAAGTCACCAATGTGTTCATGAAGATTGGTCTCAGAAGTCACCAATGTGTTCGTGTAGATTGGTCTCAGAAGTCACCAATATGTTCATGTAGATTGGTCTCAGAAGTCACCAATGTGTTTGTGAAGATCGGTCTCAGAAGTCACCAATGTGTTCATGTAGATTGGTCTCAGAAGTCACCAATGTGTTCATGAAGATTGGTCTCAGAAGTCACCAATGTGTTCATGTAGATTGGTCTCAGAAGTCACCAATATGTTCATGTAGATTGGTCTCAGAAGTCACCAATGTGTTCGTGAAGATTGGTCTCAGAAGTCACCAATGTGTTCGTGAAGATCGGTCTCAGAAGTCACCAATGTGTTCGTGAAGATCGGTCTCAGAAGTCACCAATGTGTTCATGTAGATTGGTCTCAGAAGTCACCAATGTGTTCATGAAGATTGGTCTCAGAAGTCACCAATGTGTTCGTGAAGATTGGTCTCAGAAGTCACCAATGTGTTCATGTAGATTGGTCTCAGAAGTCACCAATATGTTCATGTAGATTGGTCTCAGAAGTCACCAATATGTTCATGTAGATTGGTCTCAGAAGTCACCAATGTGTTCATGAAGATTGGTCTCAGAAGTCACCAATGTGTTCATGAATGCTTGGTTTTCAGGCAATTTCTGTTAGTTACATATAAACTACAGTAACTGACAGATGTTCTTTATTGAAAGTAGTAAATTTTGTTTTCAGGTAAAAGCTGGCAAGAAAAAGTACAGATTGTGCGAGGAAAAATGGTCGAGAAAAAAGCAGAAGCCTTGATTGTTTCTGCTCTTGATGAAGTTGCTTGTAAGTTCAAACCTTGATGTTGATCTTAAGTTTGAACCTAGATGTTGATCTTAAGTTTAAACCTAGATGTTGGTTTTAAGTTCAAACCTAGATGTTGATCTTAAGTGTAAACCTAGATGTTGATCTTAAGTTTAAACCTAGATGTTTGTTTTAAGTTCAAACCTAGATGTTGATCTTAAGTTTAAACCTAGATGTTGGTTTTAAGTTCAAACCAAGATGTTGATCTTAAGTTTGAACCTAGATGTTGATCTTAAGTTTAAACCTAGATGTTGGTTTTAAGTTCAAACCTAGATGTTGATCTTAAGTGTAAACCTAGATGTTATCTTAAGTTTAAACCTAGATGTTGATCTTAAGTTCAAACCTAGATGTTGATCTTAAGTTTAAACCTAGATGTTGGTTTTAAGTTCAAACCAAGATGTTGATCTTAAGTTTAAACCAAGATGTTGGTCTTAAGTTTAAACCTAGATGTTGATCTTAAGTTAAAACCTAGATGTTGGTCTTAAGTTCAAACCTTGATGTTGGTTTTAAGTTCAAACCTTGATCTTGATCTTAAGTTTAGAAATGTCAGACTTGTAGTCAAATTTTGATAAGTAAATCTTGCAAATGCTTTTATGAAGTTTAGGCAATTCCTTCCAGCGATTAGACTAATTGTATTAAAAATAATAGTTCTCCAGAAGTATAAAGCCTGCAGCTTAGTCGTATGACTTAGTACAGATATAAAACATTTATTTATAACATGCCTAATCAAGGTCTGTTATTTCAGACCTGTTCAACATGAGAGGTTCAGACATAGAATACAATCCTGTATTCTTTGCTTATGCTGTGATCACCATGAATTTTGTTCAGTAAGTATATTATCAGGTTAAAAAAATGAAGTCATTATCTATTGCTTATTTAAATGTATAATATGTGATGCTCATTGAATTTGCGAGAAATGAAGATCATTATCAGAATTTGGAAATAACAAATGTCTCACTGACTGAGTGATGAACAGTGTAGACCCTGATCGGACTGTTTGGAGTTATGGCCCTTGAATTGCAGCCAAAACGTCATAAGCAATGTCCACTCCCTGGTGTATTTTGTGATTGATGGGCACACTTGTTTCAGTTCAACAATTGTCCCTCATTACACAAGTTTGGCTATAATTTTTAGTGGTTTGGTTTGTAATGCCCCACAAAGTGGGAGGCATATAGAGTTGTTTAAACAAATTTGTAGTAGAGTAATTTGCAATAGTGATTGAGAACATTTCATCACAACCCTTTTCATTCTGTTGTTTCATATTTCAGCTTGTTTATTGATGCAGACAGACTGGATGAGAAAGTACAACATCACCTTAACCTTGGAGCTCAGGATGTGCCTGACAACCTAAAAATCATTGTGGCTGGTTACGACGAAGTGAAATCCTTTGTTGCAGATCTTCCAAAAAATGTTCCAGGCAAAATATGGGTATGTCACTCAGTTATGATTATTAAGTATTCTAAAGGAATGCTTCTAAGAGTGATAAATTTCTGTCTTTAAGACTTGTGTAGAACTAGTCTTGCAGAGAACTGGTAATTTGTTTTTTGAAAGAAAGTAATACTGACCTGGATTCCAACCGGAAGGATTTATTTCATATTATGATGGCAGATATATAATATGTGACATGAGGAACTAAAGTCTTCCAGAAGAAAAAAGTAAAAATTCTCTATCCATGTAAATTTTATAAGTCATTTGGTGGCATGATTCTTCACAGGAACTTGTGGCAAAATGAGCGTACTTGTTGACATCACAAGTCAAAACTGTGCACACATTCTTATTCATTGTGAGCGCCTTATACTGTAGCCACTCCTCTTAAAGTAATATGTCACATCGTTCTTTATGATTTATAAGATGAATAAGACTTCATCATAGACGATGCAGTTGAAGTTTAAATAAATTTTTTTATAACATGGTGCCAGGTGGAGAGATTTAGATAATGACCCAATTGTTAGACAGTTACTGTAAAAACATTTTGCATTACAAAAAGCTTCATTGAATACACATGTCAAGAGATTTACACCAGTACTGCGAAGTTACTGTTTATTTTAGCAAATGTTGTTCATGTTATTTATGTTTTAACATGTTAACAGCATGTATTGTTTTTTTTAATATTGTTCCTATTTATTTCAGATCAGTGACAAGTCAAGCGCTGGTTTGGTGAACTCTATACCTAAGTTTCAAAGGTTAAGTCAGCCGTCTCCTATAGCTCTGATGAAAGCTGTGAAAAATAAAGCTGAGATAGCTGGAATGAAGAGAGCTCATGTAAGTCAGAAAACTTGACATCTGTTTTCAGCATTTAGGCAGATTGTTGTATTGCAGATGCCTGGCTTGCTCATTGAAATTTGCCTGAATTAGTAGTTTTTACCATTAGGGGTTTTTCTTACATTGTTACACAAAACAAGAAGGTAAAAAAATGCATACATGCATACCAAACTGAAAAAAGCCTTTTGTTAATTTAATCAAGGTTAACAATTTTCATTTGTCTACAGGATACAAAATATTTGTACTACATGTATACAAAATTACTGAAGATAGTGGTGGATTCAAACCACTTTTGATAAAATTTGTCAGTGTGTATCAGAGATTGTTTTCCTTTCAAAAACTAAAAGTACGTGTATACATAAATATTCAGTCCTGTAGGAAATTTTCATGTGTATCAGTTCTTTTCTCATGATGAAATAACTTTTAGATTAAAGATGCAGTAACATTATGCGAGTTCTTTAGTTGGTTGGAACAGAATGTACCACTTGGTAATGTTACAGAGGTCTCTGCTGCCAACAAGCTGGAGGAAATTAAAAGGTAACTTGTTGATCCTTCCAATTACATTTTAATGTTAATCTGAACTAAATTGCACAAGAGAGATGGTCTTGTATCAAATTCATGTTTTATTTAACCAGAGTGTTGGAAACTAATAATACTTGAAATGCATTTGCAACAAGTATAGCTCCAGATCATGGTTTAACTGGTAAAATTGTATTATTTGTATGCCTTATAAGTACTGAACACTCTATTTTTCACATTGTGAATCACAAAGACGTGCAGGCAGATCTTGACCTGCACTGGTTGGGATTTATTGTGATTTCTAATTATTACAATATGACATGTACAAATAAACATGGCAATTTTGTTTTATTTTTGACAAATTGTTGTATTTAATTGAAACAAAAAAAAGAATGGCTCTAGATAATTAAATTAGATACTATTTGTCACTAATTTCTCACAAAACTACTTAAATGTCATTTAAAAACTCACTAGCTGACACTATGGAAATTAAAAAGTAGCTTCTTTTTACAGCCCATGACATTTTAATGTGACACTGAACTAAACTGTACAAAAGAGGTTGTATTATATAAAATTCATTTGCAATCCAAGCATGAGAGAAATGGAGACTAATAACACTTGAAATTACATTCACAACAAGCGTAGATCCAGATCAGGATTAACCTGGTGTAAATGTGTTATTTGTTAACCCTTTCCTGTATAGACACACCTTTATCGCTAGGGCGAACAGTTTAGATCCAGATCAGCCGGCACATCTGTGCCGTCTGATCAGGATCTAAGCTGTTCGCTTTTTGATTCATTAGGTTATTTCTGACCAAAATGCGACCAGTGCAGATCCTGATCAGACGGCACGGATGTGCCGGCTGATCTGGATCTACACTGGTGGCAAATGCGTAAAAATGCGTATCTATACAGGAAAGGGTTAACATTTTAGATCTGTGCTAAGCTTTGTATTTGTTACATGAAACACATGGATGTGCAGTTTGATCTGGACCTACACTCAGTGAAATATATTTTGAATTCAGTTACTGCCCAGTGCATGAAGTTTTGTGTGTTTTTTTTGCCAAAATGCCATTTTTATGGTTTCTTAAATTTGTGGATTTTAAACATCATATTTATGGTTATATCACTTAATCATGATTGTATAAATGCTTGGATTATTTTGCCCATTAAAATTTACAAGTATTTATAGTACTACATGAATAAAAGTCAGTAAACAACAAGCCATAGACATGGAGTAATATGTTAAAAAATTAACCCTTTCTTCCATATATACTCCTTTTTATACGACCGTTTGAAAAACAGGACGTATTATGGGAACACCTGCGGCGGGCGGGCGGCGTCCACAGGGTTTCCACTCTCTAAGTCAAAGAGTTTTCATCCGATCTTTATCAAACTTGGTGAACAGTTGGTGGGCATAATATCTCGACCAAGTTCTATAACCAGCCAAATCCCCCCAGGCACTCCTGAATTATGGCCCTTGAATTGTCCAAAATTACTGTTTCCGCTAAGTCAAAGAGATTTCATCCGGTCTTTATCAAACTTGGTGAATATGTTGGTGGGCATAATATCTCGACCAAGTTCTATAACCAGCCAAATCCCCCCAGGCACTCCTGAATTATGGCCCTTGAATTGTCCAAAATTACTGTTTCCGCTCTCTAAGTCAAAGAGTTTTCATCCGGTCTTTATCAAACTTGGTGAATATGTTGGTGGGCATAATATCTCGACCAAGTTCTATAACCAGCCAAATCCCCCCAGGCACTCCTGAATTATGGCCCTTGAATTGTCCAAAATTTGGGTTTCCGCTCTCTTAGTTTCCGCTCTCAGAGTTTTTGTCCTGTCTTAATCAAACTTGGTGAATATGTTGGTGGGCATAATATCTGGACCAAGTTCTATAACCAGCCGAATCCCCCCATGCACTCCTGAATTATGGCCCTTGAATTGTCCAAAATAAGGGTTTACGCTCTCTAAGTCAAAGAGTTTTCATCCGGTCTTTATCAAACTTGGTGAATATGTTGGTGGGCATAATATCTCGACCAAGTTCTATAACCAACCAAATCCCCCCAGGCACTCCTGAATTATGGCCCTTGAATTGTCCAAAATTACTGTTTCCGCTCTCTAAGTCAAAGAGTTTTCATCCGGTCTTTGTCAAACTTGGTGAATATGTTGGTGGGCATAATATCTCGACCAAGTTCTATAATCTGCCAAATCCCCCCAGGCACTCCTGAATTATGGCCCTTGAATTGTCCAAAAACTGAATTAGCGGTATCTGCTCTCCAAGTCGAAAAATTTTCATCGGATCGTTACGCAACTTTGATGATCAGCATTTTGACGGGCGTATTTTGTGTCAGTTTGGCACTCTTGTTATTATACTGCAAAAAAAATTTCCTGTAATTTGATTGAATAATTTGCCGTTGATGGATGTCTGTATTTACGAATCAGCCATAGATATTAACTGCACGTGCCTTTATTTCCCCCTCTGGCCTCCCGCTTTTTGTTGTCATTCGCCATTTTGTTTTGAATTTCAGTAAAAATTCATGTTGTTAAGCCTATTTCCTAATTTGTTTAGCGGTATGTTACAGATTACTTAAATTGTTATAGGAAACAAGTGTGACAAGATTATAAAGTTTAAAACAATCAGAGTAGTTTTTATTTTGCAAAATAAAAATCGAACGGATAGCCCACTGAACTCTATAGTAGTGATGTCATGTAGGTAAATAAATGACGTCAAGCAGATAAATTTTGAGGTTCTCAGAGGGGAAATAAGACGTTCGGGATTAAATATGCGAAATAAATGAAAAAACCATGTTTTCTTACTATATTTTGCCTGAAATAAGGCTTTGCAGTATAATAAAACAATTATTTGGTTCCTTGAAAGGGTATGTGAGGATATATTGCCAGTCTGGGTGTCATATTATCCCTTGCCTACGGCTCGGGTAATATGACACCCAAACTGGCAATATATCCTCACACACCCTGTCAAGAAACCAAATAACTATATATTACGCATGTGCGACCATCCATGCCATCTGATCAGGATCTGCACTGGTTGCATTTTGGTCAGAAATAACTTATGAATCAAAAAGCGAACATTGCAGATCCTGATCAGACGGCACGGATGTGCCGACTGATCTGGATCTACACTGTTCGCCCATGCAATAAAGGTGTGTTATTGGCAGAAAGGGTTAAGCTAACCTGTTATTCCATATTTATGGGTTTTATCATGTGTGAACAGTGTAGATCCAGATCATCTGGCACATTATACCATCTTATCAGGATCAACACCGTTTGATTCTTGGTCAGAAATAACCTTATGAATCACAAAGAGAAGAGTGTAGATTCTAATCAAATGGAACACACTTTAAATAACCCAAATGTTTTATAAACCCTGATGAACATGATAAATTATGGATTCAATCATTAATTATTATAATGTTCTATGTTTCAGAGGACAAGAGGATTACGTTAGCCTAAGCTTTGGTACGATATCCAGTACTGGGGCAGACGGAGCTATCATTCATTATAAGTAGGTACATTAGGTCACTTATCCCTTGACTTTATAGATAAACTTTCAATTGCATACAGTAAAACCTGTCTTAAGCAGCCACCCAAGGGAGTGACAAAAAGTGGCTTCTGAAGACAGGTGGCTGTTAAAGACAGTAAAAAATTATAACAAAATGTCAGTTTAGGTCATATTCAAACTGGCTGTTAAAGACAGGTGGTTGCTATTTGCAGGTGGCTGCCAAGGCAGGTTTCACTGTATGTGAACGGTGTAGATTCATTCATGCCATCTGATCAGGATGTTCACTGTTCAATTTAAGATTCAGTCCAAAACAGGTCACTTGTAGATCCTGATCAGAGGGCACTGATGCTCCGGCTGCTCTGGATCTACACTGGTCACCCATTGGATAAAAGGCATAAGTATGGAGTAAGGGGGATAATTTTCACCTACATTAAGTGAGATTGCTAATTGCTTTGTGATTGTTGATTTGTTATGTTTGTAGACCAAGTCAAGAGACAGACAAGACACTGTCCACAGAGGAGATATATCTGTGTGATTCAGGAGCACAATATAAGTAGGCCACTTACTAACACTTTACTCTATATATGGGTTTTATCTCATATGCAACCAATGTGGATCCAGATCTGGGCCCAAGGTTATAAAACTGAGCATGGAAACCAGTCTCAAATCTCAAGCATCTGATTGGCTGAAATGGCGACTGGTCGCCATTTCAGCCAATCAGATGCTTGAGATTTGAGACTGGTTTCCAATCTCAGCTTTATAACCTTCAGGCCTGGGCCCATGATCATAAAACTAAGATTGGAGGCCAGTCTCAAATCCAAAGCATCTGATTCATCCAGTTGCAATTTCAGCCTATCAGATGCTTGAGATTTGAGACTGGTCTACAGATTTAGTTTTATGATCTTGTGCATAGGCATACTCGTCTCTAAGACAGGCTTAACCCAAAATTACCGACATACATCCCATTTTGGGGAAGTCAGTGTAGGACAAACATTAAGTCTTGGGAAAATATCTAACTTTTTGTGCAGCATATTTTTGCAATTTGAAATTCTCTTGGTGCTTCTTGTAAAATCAGAATTACTTGAGTGTTAGGTTTTTGTTTGTTTCTGTTATTGTAAGTCGCAAACAGAATAAATGATTTATGTATGATTGTTCAGCATTTTCTCTAATTCATCAATATGAGATGGCTCTTGATGTTTGATACAAGTTATAAAATGGTTGGCTATTTTCAGAGATGGAACTACAGATGTGACCAGAACTATGCATTTTGGAACACCTTCAGATTATGAAAAGGTAGGGTTTTTGGTGAAGACATTCGTAATTTTTGTGTGGTTTTACATGATTTTTTACATGATTGTGTATATGGAAGTATGACTTGTTTTGAATTTTAGCTTGTGTTGTTGTTATATTAGACTTGATGTATGGTTAACTAGCAGATAAAGCCTTGTTTACAACAAGATGCTAAGAAAAAAAAACAACAAAACTTTAAATGGAACCATAAAAAACACAACAATAAAGAAATGCTGGGCAAAGTTGGTTATAAAGTTGCAGGTTTCAGCAATGCTTAATTCTCTTGTTAGTTAGTCAACTTTTTTAAGTACCTTGGCATAGTAAAGACCAGTAATCCTGTATTTTAAATTTATTCTCAGGTTCTGGTATAATTGTTGATATTGATAAACAATCATAAAGTATACATTTTGGATGACATAAGTGCTGGAGGGAAAGATATATCTAGTTTCATTTGTGTTTGTTGCAGGAATGTTTTACAAGAGTATTAAAAGGACATATAAACTTGAGCACTGTCATATTTCCAAATGGGGTCAAAGGTGAGTGAAAATTGTTATGTCCCCTATCTGGAGGGTCAGAAACAATATGTTTTTGACCATGAAAGTACACTCTTTTGTATGCAGTGTTTGTTTGGTTATTTCTATGTTAAATTAATAAAACTAACTTAAATTTTTTTTCAATTCATTTCTGTAACCAAGGCTACCAACAGACTGCACAGATCATCGATATAAAGTGTTGTCTGAGCATCATTTAAAGAAATATATTTAAACAACAGCAAACAGCTTGATTTTAATATGTATGTTGAACATACATGTAAGTTTAAATATGATGCTTAATTCATACAGGACTGGTATGTAAAATTAAATTGATAGGTAAATGATTTACCAAATATCATTTCACTGTAGATTAATATCTTTGGTGTAATTTTGCAGGTCAGTTACTGGATTCTCTGGCGAGAACAGCACTGTGGGATGCAGGATTGGACTACTTGCATGGCACAGGACATGGTGTGGGAGCCTTTCTTAATGTTCATGAAGGTATGCCATGCCTCTCGCCCCTTATTTTACCCACACTTATTCAAATCTTCACATTTACAAGATAACACATTTATCAGATATATTAAGGGTCTAGGTTTTGTAATACTTGAGTGACATGTGATCTGTAATATTACAACTTGATTAGCAATATATTCTTATATTCCCTGAAAAAAACAAACAGGATTACTTCCATAGCTTCTATAGTTTGTTGATGCCAAGGTTTCGTTTGTTAAATTTAGAATAAATTCATTGTTTTCAACTTTCCGTCCATGAGTTATTAAACAACATTGTCTGATCAATAACTACTCTAAGAAAACAATTTGGCCTACAGTCCTCAGATTTGGTTATGAGCTTTTTCATCATATGTAGACGATTCCTTTGATTTGGAGGTCAGTAGGTCAGAGGTCAGGGTCACAGTGACCTTCAATTAAATAACAGCAAATTACTGTCCAACTGGCATTTGGGGGGGGGGGGGGTAGTCCTACCACGGACGTTGTAAAGATTTTTTTATGTTTAGGATGAAAATCTATACACAGACACAGGGTATTGGTCCCATAGGACCCCCTTGTTTGAGTCACGCAGTGGGACTAGGGGGGGATACATGTTTTACAAACATTTCTTTTTTGTAATAATTTAACTCACTTCTGTGCATTTGGTTAAACAATTAACAAAATACTTAGTTTGCAGTATTTGAATGAAACAGTGCATGTGTGAGTTATAAGTTACGAATTATTTCAGGTCCATGTGGTATCCACCAGAGAATTATGCATGAATGTCCACTCCAGGAGGGAATGATCCTCTCCAATGGTAAATACTGCTAATCTATTGGTTTGGCATACCTTTTCACCAAAAAAACAAATACAAGTATGATAATTAAGGTTGGACCTCAAGTGCAAAATGCATAAATTAATAAGTCCTCTCTTATAAAGTTCTTTAAATGCATATTACATTTGGCTACATTGCAGACAATATAGAAACCTGAAGCCAATCTGTTATACCAGTATTTGATTTTCCCATATTTTTTTTATAAAATAAATAATATGTGTGAAAAAATTGATTACAGTTTATTAGAAAACATGATATACAGAATATTGTTGCCTAATCATATTTATGTAAAATATAGGGATTTTTTAAAATAGAAAAATTGTTTCAATTAAAGTTGTATTTCCAACAATGAAATGCATAAAATGCTTGAAGAGAAAAAGTCAAATGTAACTTCGATTGTAACAGTTTGAGTATAGTCAATAAAACATTGCAAAATATATTGTATTATAATATGCAACTACAGCGATATCAGTTCGTACTCGGTGAACCTGTAAGAGGGTCGGTGTGTCAGTGAAAGCTTGCACTGGACACACGGCCTGCGGATAGGGTGAACCAGTGTATCGCTGTGGTTGCAGACTATTTATTATTACAATCGTTATATAACCCTAGCGACATTATCGTTAACTTGTTATTAACGGTAGCTAGGGTTCTATATAAATACTGGGAGAGCAAAGCTCTCCAGAGTGGCAGTCCTAGTAGCTCTCCCGAGCGACCACGACGAGGGCTCCTGGCCATAACAGACTTACACCTTGTTAGTGTCTTCTATGCGGTAGCATAACGCTACAAACGTCTTTGTGGCGCCGAGACCAGAGATTCGACTGGGAGAACACAACGCGGAGAACACAACGCCAAGCCGGAGAATGAAAGGTCAGTTGTGCTATTTTTTGTTCCAAGGGCTTAGCCTGAACTTGTTATAATGGATTTGGCACAGGCAATTAATTCTCTTAACGAAAAGTTAGGTCGCGTCGGTCTGTCTGATATTATTAAAACTTTTAACGGTGATCAGACAACAATTAATTCTTGGATAAAAAGTATAAACAAATGCGCTGTTATTAACAATATTCCGGATGAAAAGAAAATCCAATTAGCATTTCAATTTAGTAGTGATAAAGTTTCAGATTTTATTCAAAGGCATTTAGAACATAATCAACAAATTACTTGGGCAGAACTTAAGGCGGAGCTAGAGTCACGTTTTGGTGAAGTTAGAAATAAAGAATTAAAATTTGCTGAGCTAACTAGAATCAAACAACATCAAGGAGAAAATGTCCAAAATTTCGCGGACAGAATTATGTCACTGGCTGAAGAGGCCTATGAGGGAATCGGCGATGGGTTACAGGTCGTCGAGCAGCAATTAATTATGTTTTTTACAGAAGGGTTAATTCAGCCTTCTGTAAGAGCGAAGTTAATCCGCGAAAATCCGCGCACCTTCCAAGATGCCGTCACTCTCGCGACAGGGGAACAAAATATCTGTGCGCGAATTAAAAGGCGGTCTCAGTTTGAGGGCGCGGTCGCTCAAGAGAACACTCGCGACGACAGACAGTTAGAAATGATGGAGGTTAATCATGCTCGCCGACAACATAAAAGCTGTTCCTATTGCCGTCGATCAGGTCATGTAATAAGCGAATGCCGCGTGCGACAAAAGTCGCAAATAAACGAAGTTCGTGAGGCCGTTAAAAGTACAAATAATGGTTCTAAAAAGGGTAAATGCTGGTTTTGTGGTCGGCAAGGACATTTTCAGTCTGAGTGCCGCGATTGGAAAAACCTCCAGGGCACAAATCAAAACAAAAAATATAGGGGTCAGGAAAACTAGGTCGTTTCCACCATAAAGAGGTCGATGGTAGGAAACGTAAAGGAGACTTGCAAGCAATTCACAATTTAAACCATTTTAAAGATATTCCAAGTTCATGTTTAGTTAATATTGGCAAATTAAAAGTGCGCGCTCTCAATGATACAGGTGCATCATTTTCTGTGCTGCACAAACGAATATATGATTCTTTGCATGTAAAACCGCGATTACAAAAGACCAATCTAGGACTTCAATCAGTAACAGGGACATCGCTTAACGTTGTTGGGTATGCCGAAATAAAGCTAAAAATAAACAATCTACACCTGATACACAATTTTGTAATCGTCGATAACTTATCGCGTAATGCAATCATTGGTCGAGATTTTCTTGCCGCGAACAGCTGTCGAATCTATTATGATCTTAATAGCATTAAAATTAAAGATATTTACGTACCTTTACAAGATGACCGTTGCATTGCGTCAATAATCCGTCTCAATAAAACAACAATTATAAAACCTCAAAGCATAAATCAACTGCAAGGAAGACTTAAACATAATCCAAGTTTAGAAATAAACACTGACTATCAAGTATCCGAAATCTCATCTGGGTTCTTACATCAAGAAGTGTGTTTACTTGTAACACCTACACTGGTACATGTTAACAAAAACAGGACGGTTCCTGTCATTTTGACAAATCGATCAAACAAAACTATAAAGTTAAAACGAGGTTGTGTCCTAGGGCAACTCCAGAGTACAAATAATTTCTCTGTTGAGTCCATCATAAATAATAATGATGATGATGATTTGTGTTTAACGAATTCGTGCCCAAAACCTTCGCAGCCGTTAAACACCAGTGAAATAAGAACTTCAAAGAAACATCTCCAGTTAGTGATGAATCTTGTTCAAAAGAATCAGGATATATTTTCTAAATCTGAGTTCGATATAGGTAAAGTTCCCTGTGTCTTGGTAAAAATCCCAACAGATAATTGTCAACCAATTAAGCAAAGACCTTACAGATTACCATTTACGCAACACGCAGAAATGAAGAAAAAGTTGGATCAAATGATAGAGTCTGAAATTATTCAGCCGAGTAATTCCGCGTGGGCAGCCCCCGCACTTCTAGTAGACAAAAAGGATGGCTCAAAAAGATTGGTAATTGATTACAGAAAGTTAAATGAGCATATTCTTCCATCAAGCTTCCCATTACCGCAAATTGATGATATACTAGCTTTACTGAAAGGTGCTAAGTACTACACTTCGGTTGATCTCTCAAACGGTTTCTTTCATCTTGAGTTAGATAAAAATGACAGAGCAAAAACCGCTTTCGCAACATTTCATGGATTGTTTGAATATTTAAGATTGCCAATGGGATTGTGTACCTCTCCTAATGTATTCTTTTCTGTAGTTAAAAACGCATTTTCCGGCCTAGAAACATTCACATTCGTTTTCCTGGACGATATACTAATTTTTTCAGCTACGCTAGAAGATCATCTCACACATATACAACAAGTTTTTGACCGTCTTGGAAAAAATAACATGACTCTTAAATTAAAGAAATGTCAATTTCTGCAAGAGAGCACCACATTTTTAGGCCATGTCATTTCCAGTAAAGGCATACGACCAGATAGCAAAAAGGTTGAAGCTTTAAAATCACTCAAATCCCCTTCCAATATCAGAGAAGTAAGAGCATTTTTAGGCATGTCAGGTTTTTACAGGAAGTTTATACGAAATTATGCAGACATTGCACTTCCCTTAACAAAGTTAACGCAGAAAAATACACCGTTTTCCTGGACAGATGCCTGTCAACAAAGCTTTCATAACATAATAGACCAATTAGCTATATTACCTACACTAAGTCACCCAGACATAAACAAACCGTATGTCATTTATACAGATGCGTCACATTACGCCATAGGTGCTGTGTTAGTACAATCGCCCACGGGGAAAAATGAAGATGAACGGCCTATTTATTTCATTAGTCACAAATTGTCTAGATCGCAGCGAAAATACAGTACAATTCTAAAAGAGGCTTTCGCTATAAACTTTGCGCTTCAAAAACTAGACTGTTACCTACACGGTGCTAGGTTTACAATTAAGACTGACCACAAGCCGCTAACGCACTTGTTAACCTCAAACTTCGATAACAAGCAATTACAACGATATGCGCTTAATATCTCTTGTTATAACTGCACTATTGAATACATACCAGGTAAACAAAATCAAGTTGCGGACTTGTTATCAAGAGCCGTAGGGGACAATTCATCTGATAAAGATAGCGATGACCAGTACGTTATTGCGACAATCAATAACAGTGCAATCGACCCGAAGCAATTGGTCAACGGTCCGAACAAATTATCTCACCTAGATTATGAAATTCCCGACAAATTGGTTCAATTAAATATGGCGGAGGAACAGCAAAAGGATCCAATCATTGCTAAATTTATGTTAAAGCTTCAAAATAACCAGGTGTCTGCAAGTGAATCCAGAAAGTTCTTAATCAAGAATAACATTCTCTATTTCATTTCAAATGCTGATGATGAACCTATTTTAAGAGCCTACGTTCCATCTCATTTAAGGGAACTGGTAATGCAGGGTTATCATGATTTTGGTCATCCAGGGGTTAACCGTTCTTATGCAACAATAAAAAGACATTATTACTGGCCTAAGTTATTTAACGAATTAAATAGCTATGTGGGAAAATGTGTGCCCTGCCAGATGGTCAATATGAAAGCGATCAAGGCACCGCTCAAAGAGCCCGAGTTACCAAAATATCCATTCGCGGAATTAAGCGTTGATATCCAAGGCCCTATGCATCCTCCAACAGTTAGCTCTAACAAATACCTTATTTGCTTTGTCTGTCAGCTAACAGGATGGCCGGAAGTTTTCGCTAGTCCTGATATGACAACGGAAACTATATTGAATCTTTTCTTTGAACACATTTTGTGCCGGTATGGCGCAGTGCTCCGTATAACAACAGATAATGGAAGTCAGTTTGGACCGAAATTCACTGATACGATGAACCAATTAAATATACAACATATTAAGAGTACCCCGTATCACCCTAGCGGAAATGGCAAAAATGAGAGGTCGCATGCAACACTTAACAGCATTCTTACAAAACTGGTCATAGATAATGTCAATGACTGGGATATTGTTCTCAATATCGCATTGGCGGGAATGAGATTCAATGTTACCGAGAGCGCGAAGTATAGTCCCTTCTATATGGTATTCGGACGCGACGTTGTACTTCCTGTCGACAATCTATTGGGTACGCGCTTGCCGTATTATGGTGACGAATTTCATAAGTACATGCTTTCCAGAAATCACGAGATATATCGCAGTGTCTTTCAAAATCTAAGAGATTCGCGAAAACGCAGAAATAAACATGCAAACAAACATGCCAAACTTGTAGAATTTCAAGTGAATGATGCTGTTTATTACAAAAACTTCCATAGAAATTCTAAACTCCAGCCTAAATGGATCCCATACTTTAGTTATGGAGAAACTTAGTGACCGTAACTTATTGATTAAAAATCAATTAGATAACCAAGTGGTAAAATGCCATGTAGACCAAGTCGGTAAAGCAAATATCGCCGATTGGGGTTTACCAAAAACTATTTCCCCAGGTACTAGGCCTATACGCAACTGCAGATACGTTGTACCGCCTGAGAAAACTGAAGATTCTAGCTCGTGCGATGAATCAGACAGCGCGGATCAAGCTTTGAACGGTAAAAAATTAACCAGACCAAAACGTCGCTTGGTAAAAATGCACCAGCATGTTAGGACAGACTCTTCCAATGAAGAAAATATACCGTTGCGCGAATTGCAAATGCGATTAAGACAGGCATCTAATGATAATAACGTGTCAGAGCAAGATAACGCCTTGTCATTGAATTCTGACGCAACAACTCACCACAGTTATGATACTGGACAAGATAACGCCTTGTTATTGAATTCTGACATGACAACTGAAAACAGTTCTGATACAAGTGTTGACAAGAGGCAACCATATCATGACAATAGTTATGACAGTGAACAAACGAGTACGACTTGTACTTCAAGTCAAGAGAGCACCTCAGGCGAATATGAAATGAGCGTGAAAGAAAGTCCCGCCTCTGCGAATTTTAGCAGTTATTCGTCAGGTAGCATAAACTCCGACAATCAAATGTCCGTGGACGCAATAGATCCAACGATACATACACAGAATCCGTTTAAAACAGGATTAAATTCAGTGCTTAATCTTTTTGGTAAACGGCAACGCGGCGCAAGCATTCAACATGTCTGAATGGCTTACACATGTAGAGCTACCTATACTTTGATAGGGTTCGTATCTTCGAAGCATACCTTATCAAGTCATTTTGCTCAAGTAGGATTGTTTAATCATTAACAATTGTGTGTTGACAGAGATAAGTAACACGTGTATATTCGATTTATGTGTTACTAAGTTCAAATAAAACTTACGAAGTCGTTATCATTCATAGGTGTAAAGCCATGAATTAGCAAGCAAGTCTCCGTTAGACCTCAAACAGTTAGTGTACACTGTAAATAAAATAATCATTGAATGTAAATAGGCTAAAACTGCTAAGATAATAGTAATTTATCTTGGATCTGGAAGGGATCGTCATGTTTGTTTATTTATGACTTATGTAAATAACATGATACAAGTCATGTTTTAATTCACATCAAATGTTACGAGGCATTGATGATTATTGAAACAGTATATTTAAAGTATTTAATTGCATATTGTTTTTTTGTTGTTGTTATATTCACATTTTACCACCATGTCTTTAGTAAATCTTTTAATTGTCATTTACATGTATTTGCGGTTGCGAAATAGATTATTATTTTCCTTCATACATTTCCGTATGATAAATTGTTAATATAAAGCTTAAAATCAGCATCAAACTATGCCCAATTTAGGCACAAATATATCGAAGTGGAAACCGATTATTTCCTCATAAATACCGATTTATCTCAATACGTGATAATGACTGCATACGACGCGTATAAATGTCTAGACGAATTATTGCCTTTCTGTGAAGTTGAAAACGGAATTGAGTCTACTTACAATTCGAAATCATGTTTAATCGCTTCTTATTTAAATCGTAAGAGTGATGTTGAAAAATATTGCCGAACTGTAGTCCATACCGCGATTTCCTTGCCTAGGGCTATTTCAGTCAGTATCAACAAATGGTTGATCTTAACAAACGTAGACAGTCAGTTCTCAGTAAAATGTCAAAATGGCTCCAGCTCCGTTGTCGTCGCTAGGCCACCTATGTATGAGTTTACGTTACAACCAGAATGTAAGGCTATCAGTGAGAGGTTGACTTTACCTCAGTATTTCTTGAAATCTCTCACTAGCGACGTTGATCATTATAACATAAATCATCTCGACTTAAGTACGTTAAATTTGTCTCTGATTTGGAAACCATTTCATTCTTCATTTCTCACCACTTCTTTCGTTACTATTCCAAAAAAGCTAAATGACATTGCGGAAGTGCCAATTGATGACTTCATAGACAAAATTCATTTACTAAATCAGGAAATTACTCCGGAGTCAGATGACGGCGCATTCGTTTTTAGTTCGCGTTTTATTTACATAATCACGGGTGTACTAGGCGTATGTTTAATTGCTCTAATCGTATTCCTATTAATAAAACGTAAACTTAAACTAAAGCTCTGTGCCAAAGACATTAAACTTGATCGGGGGACGTCTGCGGGGCATGATGGTACGGCTGGACCACATTGTTCTCCAGCAGTAAAGTACTTCCCAGTCAACGAGTCCATCACGTCGTGCCCAACCGTACAAACAGGGAACGACAGAACTACACCCCTGCTAGCATCAGCACCAACGAATGAGTCCATCATACGTTCATTATATCCGGTGGTGATTCGCAAATAATTCCAGTATCATTAATTACTTGTGGTCACCCTAGTGGCTTGCTTGTGATCTAAAATCACAATCATTGTCCACTAGATGAGAAGAGGCCACCTTGGATTCAAGTCAAAATCATATTTCATGGACACAATCCTTCTATTCGTCGTTGGAATTAAATATTTATATTGTGTAAAGTATTCCATTCGTCGTTGGAAACTATACATTGTGCGTGTTTTCTCATAATAGTTAGTTAATTAAAAGTATTCCATCGTCGTGGACCCAATTTCAAAACATCGTTATTCGTCGTTGGAATCAAATATATATATGGTGTATATGATTATTGTGTAAAGTATTCCATTCGTCGTTATTTTCGTCGTTGGAAACTATATAGTTTGTGTTTTCTCATAATGTGTATGATTATTGCTTCAAGTATTCCATTGTCGTGGACCCAATTTCAAAACGTCGTTTTACTTCTATTCGTCGTTGGAAACTATATATCTATATACTGAGTGTGTTCCTCGTCATAAACTTTTATTTCGTCGACCGCAAATCTACATTATATTTCTCTTTTCTTTTTGCATATTGTGTATGTAATTCAACGTTATTACTATTGTTTCATTTGCTTTCTTCTGTTAAATGTTTTATCTCTTGCGTATCGTTTCATTTGCATTTCTTATGTAAAATGTTTTATCTCCTGCGTATCATTATTATGCTAAATATATAAATAAATAAATAACGCCAAGGAGCCTAACGTTGTGGGTAACATACTTTTTTTTTTCGATTTTTTTTATATAAACAATGGAGATATTGTAATATAATATGCAACAACAGCGATATCAGTTCGTACTCGGTGAACCTGTTAGAGGGTCGGTGTGTCAGTGAAAGCTTGCACTGGACACACGGCCTGCGGATAGGGTGAACCGGTGTATCGCTGTGGTTGCAGACTATTTATTATTACAATCGTTATATAACCCTAGCGACATTATCGTTAACTTGTTATTAACGGTAGCTAGGGTTCTATATAAATACTGGGCGAGCAAAGCTCTCCAGAGTGGCAGTCCTAGTAGCTCTCCCGAGCGACCACGACGAGGGCTCCTGGCCATAACAGACTTACACCTTGTTAGTGTCTTCTATGCGGTAGCATAACGCTACATATATAAAATTTTAATTGCAAAAAAAGTTTGATACAAATTTGATAAATTCAGTTGTTTTTCAGATTTTAATTTGGTATATATATTTATGTTGTGTAGATTTTAATTTGGTATATATATTTATGTTTCGTAGAGCCAGGATATTATGAAGACGGAAAGTTTGGTTGTAGAATAGAGAATGTGGTCATAATAGTAAAATGTGATACAAAGGTATGGTAGGTTCTGTATTTAATTAAGTATTACTGTATTAACTCATTGAAATATTTGATGGAAAATCTTTGCCTACTGGCAAAAGTAGCTATTAAGTAAATATTTGAATCCAAAAATGTCTGTTTTAAAATGACATCTGTCCATTTTCTGTAAAGAGGCAAGCTCTGTCAGCCCCTGACTGTGGAAGACACTTAGGCAGGATCTAAGATCATACATGTAAACCTCAGTTTGGAGACCAGTCTCAAATCTCAAGCATCTGATTGTCTGAAAAGGCGACTGGTTGCCATTTCAGCCAATCAGATGCTTGACTGGTCGCCATTTCAGCCAATCTGATGTTTGAGATTTGAGACTGGTCTCCAAACTCACATTTACATGTATGGTGGTTTAGTTTTATTACCTTGGGCCCAGGTCTGACACTGGTTCATACAGGTGATAACTTTGGACTGTTACATATGATCAGATTTGTCTAAATAGGGTTAAGAAAAAGCAATCATATTAGGGTTTTCTCATTCCATGCTTGCAAATGTGAAATACTGAAATTAAACCCATTTTACACAACAAGAAACATTATAAAGTATCATTTACTACTGTCACATTTGCAACAGATGGAGACCCAGATCATTCGGCATATCTGTACACTGATCATGGTCTACACTGTTCCCTATCAAGTCAATGAATTTCTTCTACAAAGCTTTACATTCTTTAGGCTGAGAACAATGGAAGTATTGGTCAATATTTAATGAAAATCAAGTCTTTCACACATTTAGCTGATTAAGGGTTGAAGTCTTATCATGAAATAAAACTGGTGAAATACTGCTGATGGGTAAGCTGTTTATTTTTCAGTATAACTTCAAGGAGAAGGGATTTCTTACATTTGAACCTCTGACTCTGGTTCCCATACAACAAAAGATGATTGATGCAAGTTTGTTGACACAAAAAGAGGTAAACATATATTGAATTCAAGTTTTCATATTACTGAGAAATAAATTTTCATACATTTATTTCAAATTAAATTTGAACTGAAAAAATCTAAAATTTTGGAAACAGCTTTTATTAATTTGCATTACTCAATGAACTGTGATAAAGTCCGGGTTTTTTTTTCTGTTAAAGATGTTGACTAAGAGGGTTTTCTAATATTCTAATTATTTTGATGAGTGAAATCAACAGCTACAGTACTGAAAATCATGAAATTGACATTTTTGCTGATTCCACTCCAATCCGCTTCTAATACGTTTAACACTTGTAACCACTCTGATTCCAGACCAGCTCCACTGCTTGCATTCCAATTCTCTCAATAAAAACAATGTGCTCCAAACAATCTTTAAACTCCACTCCATTTCTTCCACTCCTGTTTTGATTGGTCAATAGACTAGTTTAAAAGAAAAAGTAGGGGCAGAAGATGCGATCTGAGTGCTACTATTTATAACCATAAAGCTGTTAATAGTACAATCTGCTCCAGTCTGATCAAAATGCTCCGATCTTTCCGCTTCACGCAATTAAAATCCTCATACCAATTTGTTTCAATTCCATTCCAATTCGATTCCGCTCCTATTGCGCCCCCACACAGATGGATTTGCAGTATGCTTCCCCTCTGTTCCCAATCAGTTTGTCAATTTTATCATTTTAAGTTCTGCACACTTGTTTTGCCATGAGTTACCATGACAAAAGCTTGTCTTATCACTTCCTTTTCTGTCTTGCTATTCCAAAAGCCATTCCATTTCACAAAGCTGGTGTTTTCCTCAATAATTTTCAAGTATTTAAAATTTAACATTGCTAAATTAACTGTCAATGAAACTGTCATAACTATATAGCATTAGAGGAGTTATAGTTAAATGAACGGTCACGTGATTAAAAAGGAGGAAAAATATTCACTAAAAAACTGCAAAGTAATTACAAGCGAGCAAATTTTTTCAGGCTGTGGTCTTTAAATTTCGTTTTGAATCACATGTTTTTTGACAGATTTTGAATTTCACAGGTTTTCCGCGGAAGTTTGGTAATTTCGCTAAGATAGCAATTTGTGTAGAAGGACCCCTTACATCACGTTAAAAATTACTTGCAATGCTACTTACAACTTACAAGGTTCTGTGACACTTAAATATTGCTTGTAAGTCTGTTTAATATGAACAACGTTTAAATGGGATCATTTCGTTTTTTAAGGTCTGTTTAAACGTTTACAAAAATATGTAAATGTTGGAGCCTTTCTTGCATGAAACACTCAAAATGCTTTTCAAACATTAATAGACACAAAAATTTCTGTTTTTATTTTCCAGATTGATTGGTTGAATGATTATCACACAAAGTGTCAGGAAGTCGTGGGTGAGGAGTTAAGACGCCAGGGAAAAACTGCTGCTTATAACTATCTGATGCGGGAAACACAGCTTATAGGATAATAGACAGATCCAACCAATACTTGAACAGATATTACAACTGCTTGTCACCCCTAAATAAGGCCAGTTTTACCAAAGTCAAAAAGTGGTCTTAATATAGAAGTATAAAGTCAAAATGACCCCCTGTAAAAAAAAACCTAGTCTTCGTCTAAATAACAAATCCAAGTTTGCAAAGGGCAACCACCATAAAGTGTGAGCTCTACCTAAATTGTTTGGAATCATCATGACCCTGTTGCAAGCAGTGTTATTCGAAAAGTTAATGAAAAAATATTAAGAAATGGCAAATTTAAGGCCAATTTTAAGATTTTGTGACAGACTGACCAAATGGCAGTGATTTTATGTATCACCTTTATCTTTGAAAGGAAAAAAAACAAAAATGACTACAAGGCAGTGATCAAGTTAATAGTAAGGGGAAATAACTGCTGCAGGCAGTTTACCTGTAGCTTATGAAGATCTCACTGCATATAATTTAACTTGCAATAAAATCATTAGCATATTATTAGTTTGGTCACTTTCTCTACATATTCTGGGGCAGCTGTTTTACTATAATTGTGATATTTTTCATTCTTACTTTTATACTTTAGAGAAATCCGGTGATTGGGAAAGAACCATGCAGCATGTTAACAGTGGTTTTTTATTTTGTTAATTTACCATGTAATTTTATTTTCTGTTGCCTTTAACCCTTTCCTCCATAAATAACGCATTTTTACACATGTGTGACCAGTGTAGATCCAGATCAGAGGGCACATCTGTGCCGTCTGATCAGGATCTGCACTGGCCGAATTTTGGTCAGAAATAACCTAACGTATCGAAAAGCGGACAGATTAGATCCTGATCAGATGGCACGGATTTGCCAGCTGTTCTGGATGTAAACTGTTGGCCCACACAATAAAGGTGTGTCTACTGAGGCAAGAGTTAATCAGGGGATATTCATGAATGAAAGACTTCGATGTGCTCGTCATAGATGAAATAATTACCTAATCTCAAAATAGGTACCTAGCCCGCTTCTCCATATATATGCCTGTATGGTTGGGTGAACAGTTAAGATCTAGATCAGCCAGCTCATCTGTGCCATCTGATCAGGTCTAAACTGTTCAGTATTTTATTTATTTGTTTTTCCTTACCAAAAGGTAAACATTGTAGGTCCAGATCAGATAAAAATGTTGTGGCAACTGATCTGGATCTAAACTGGTCACCAAGGTTATTAAAATGGAGGAAATTACTAAGCAAAGCCTTGTTTCTCTTAATGAGAAAGTTGACGACTTTTATTAGATTCTTTAGTATATCTTTACCTTTGAGTATATTTTAATTTCTTATTGTTGAAAAACAGTGGGGGGAAAAGAAAAGACGAGAATAAACAACTAGAATATAAAATGGTGTTTTGATTTCTTTTTATTTTGCAAAGACTTCGTGCCTTTACACAGTATGTTACATACATGTTTGCATAATCAACAAATTTAACATTCTCAGGAAAACAAAAATTCTCAACAGGTTACTTCAATCTCCTGACTAGAAAACTACAAACATTTCAGGACTACAAGTCTGTTAGAATGTACACATTAATGACCCAATGTGCATGTAGGGTGGGGGTGGAAAATTGGACAACTGTGGTTAGTGTTTTAACCCTTTCCTCCATAGATTCACCTTAAATGAGTGGGCAAACAGTTTAGATCCAGATGAGTCAGCACATCTGTGCCATCTGATCAGGATCTAAACTGTTCGCTTTTTGATTCATTAGGTTATTTATGACTAAAAAGTGACCAGTGCAGATCCTGATCAGACGTCAAGGATGTGCAGGGTGATCTGGATCTACACTTGTCACACGCGTAAAAATGCAAATATATATATAGAGAGAGGAAAGGGTTAATTGATATTGCATTTAAACATACTTTAATACCATATAAACCTGATTATATGTTAAACTATTGGGAGCTAATTATTATCCACTCTATAAAAATTAAAATGGTTATTCATGTTAACATCACCTAATAGAATGAGATTAAGAAAAATACCTAACATGGATTAAAACTCGATGGCTGATTTATTCAAGAAGCTATTCACCACCTCTTCAATAGATTTATGCTATGGCTAAAAAATTGTTAGCAGTAAAATAATACTGAACATAATATTACAATTATTTCACAATAGGTTCTTGACTAAATCAGCCATCAAGTTTTAATCTGCATTAAGGCTATAAAAGAAAATGTTCACAAAAAATGTTTTAAGTTTCAGCATAAATTTAGAGTACTTTATAGTAATTATAATAAATCACTATGTTTTTGTCTTAGCTGGTTCAAATGAAATTACATATAATTCAAATGATGAGCTTTCAATGCTCTTTGGTTAATATTCCTTTTCCTCCATATACATTTTTCAAATGTGCAACCAGTGTAGATCCAGACTAGCTGGCATATCAGATGGCACAAATGTGCCAGCTTATCTGGATCTAAACAGTTCCCATCGCAATAAAGGCCTATGTATAGCCGAAAGGGATATATTTTGCAATAACAGAAAAACAAATTTAATAGAAAGATCAAAATAACTGATATATTTTGCAACAACAAGTTTCTAGTCTAATATATATGTATATAGTTCAAAGTGAACATATTCCTATAATAGGTGAAGTTTAAAACAAGTCGTCCATTACAATATATAATGACGCCATTTAAAACCTGTGCATGGGGAACATAAATGTTAAATAATGACAAGATAACATGATTGACACTTTATTTCATTAAATGAAGAATTCATGAAAAATTCATTTTTGACAACTAATACAAGCAAACAAAACCTTACAAACCTGTTTTCAGATGTTTTGAAATGCAAATGTCATGAAACAGTTTTTCAATCACATGAGTATATTTATGTAGTATTTAATGTACTGTAGTAAAAGGGATCATTATTTCTTCCCATGAATATCATTGGAAGCTTTCAAAACTATGCAAGGTGAAGCTTTTAGAGCTAAGCTAAATATTTTGTCATTATTCATATTTACAGTAGCTGTTAGTAACACTGTTCCTCTAAAACAATTTGTCAAGTACCAAAACTCTGTAAACTATGCTTACATATCTTTTGTATTAAGTACACAGTACATTTTTACTCATTGTTGTTGAAATATTTCTGAAAAGAACTTCACAAGACAAACTATTTAATTCTTTATCAACAAAAAAGCACTCATAATTATTTTATCATTCTAAATTTGCTAGGGTCAGAACAAAATTTGCATATATTAAGAGTAAAAATTAAAAGTTTTAATATAAATACATTATATAATTGTCAATAATATGAATAGCACTAACAATAACTATTATACAAATATTTCTGAGCAGGGCCTTTTAATTCAGTAACCCTGAGGTTAACTAAAAATATTAAATACTAATGAATAATTGCTCTCAAAAATCTTTTGATGATCATGACCAGGAAATTATTACTGTCTTGACTGCCTCCTATGCTGAAGACTAGAGCTGGAGGTTATAAAACCGAGATTGGAAACCAGTCTCAAATCTCAAGCATCTGATTGGCTGAAATGGTGATTAGATTAGAGCCAATTAGATGCTCGAGATTTGAGACAATGATACAGCTCATTGAAAATCATATATTACTATCACTTTGGAGTGGTAACAGTAAATAAATCTAGTTTGAAACAAAGGTAAGCAAGACACAAAGTATTTGAAAACCTAATAAATACTAAAATGAACAGTATATATCTTGGTCAAATGGCACAGATGTGCCATCTGATCTTGATCTACACTGTTTGCCAAAAGTGATAAAGGTGTATCTTTGGAGTAAAGGGATAAAAACATCCAATAAAGTAGAAGGTCAAGAAGCAAACTGTGATTTTCTGTCTGAAAGTAGATTTTAAACAAGAAAGTTTCAAACATGTTCTGTGTAAAAGTGAAAATGATACAGCTTATTGAAAATCATATATTACTATCACTTTGGAGAGGTAACAGTAAATAAATCTAGTTTGAAACAAAGGTAAGCAAGACACAAAATATTTGAAAAGTGGCAAGGAAGTACTGAAACAATTATGCAATACTAAATTTATATTTAGATGTTATAAAGCCAACTAGATGTAAATTTCTTGGAGAGTGCTATTTACAGTACAAGAACTTGTATTTTGTTAGATTAACCTTCACCTCTATGAGATATAGCTCTATCTAATGACACAGTGAAGATCCAGATCAATCTGCAAATCCAACTGCCTGACCTGGCATCTACAGTTTGCTTTTAGATTAATTAGACTCTTTCTGACCAAGAAGCGACCTTTGTAAATATAGATCAGACTTGCACCCAAATATCACAAATAAAAAATTCTCAAATATAATAAAATGCAGTCATACTCCTCAATCAATATTTCTTGTGTGATTTTGCATCAAGTGCATCTTCCTTTCACAAAGTGCCATTGGAGCAAAACAGTTTAACCCTTTGCTCTTTATGTATGCCTTTTATCACATAGGTGACCAGTGTAGACCCAGATCAGCCAGCACATCTGTGCAGTCTGATTAGAATCACCAGTTGCTTTTACAGTTATAAGGCTATTGTGAGCAAATAGTGAACAGTGTAGATCTTTACGAGACTGCACTCATGTGCAGGCTGATAAGAATCTGGGCCCAAGATCATAAAACTAAGACTGAGGACCAGTCTCTAATCTCAAGCATCTAATTGGCTGAAAATGCGACCAGTTGCCATTTCAGGCAATCAAATGCTTGAGATTTGAGACTGGTCCCCAATCTCAGTGAGATCACATGGAGTCAATGGTTAAATAATTATTTACAATTTAAACTTAGCCACATACACATGTAACATAATAATATTATTATATATAAATCCAACAATACACATTGCAATATGAATAACATTAAAAAATGCACCTTAAAAGATTTAACTGGCTTTAAGCATGACATGTTTTCTACAAATATTATAGGACAATACATGTATTTCAAATCATCATTTTAAATAGACCAACAATGAAATGACAAATCACAGATTTCCTTCATGTAGAGAGGAGCTTCAGAGATCAGTTAACAGGTAACTTCATATGCTTATTTCCTTACAGTACTGTAACATAATTGAATTATAAATACACACAGCTAATAGTGTGTGCAAGCACTACATATCCCACACCTGTACAAAACCAAGCAAAATGTCTTTCCAAAATACCATGTAATACATATTAGCAAAATACATGTAAGTATTGTTTATTCTGGGAAATTGTTTCTAATTGTGGGCAAAAACTCATTATTTTATTATTATTAACAAGTATAACAGCACTTTTCAGGTTGTAAGATTTTTGATGTTCTAAATTTTAAACAAAGTTAACTATCAAGTTCACTTTCAGTTCTTCGTTTGCAGGGGTTAAAATTTGTTGATATACCGCAAAATCCACAAATATTAGCAGGGCTTTTCATCAGTATAAATTGGGACGAGGCCCTGGCCTTTCCAATTGGGAAATTTGTGCACGATAACTGTTTATTTTGGGAAAACAATAAATTGAAAGATGGGTTGTAGTTCATAAAATTGAATAGTAATAGGTATTTTTAACATAAATCTAAGTTTTTAAGCACAATATTTTTCATACTTCAATTTTCAAACACCCCTCAGAGGAGTTTTAACCATTTTTGTACATCTTACCTAGCATTTTGGGAAGAATTTCTGCCGCAGTTGGGAAAAAATACTTTATTTTTGGATTGGGAAGAGGCCTTTTATATAAGGATGAAAAGCCCTGATTAGTACCCAATGAATATTAATGAATTGGCTGTAATCTGGCAGTAATACTGATACTTGTAATTGGTCCACACATGTTAAAATGAACAATATGAAAGATCAAAAAAACATTTTGTCCTTTCATGGCGTATTTTCTAAACTACTGGTATGTGCTGTGAAAAGACAATGAATACAATTTGAAGAACAATAAACATGTAGTCATATTTATTGAAACTGCTTAAAAATGTAAGTGCTGATAATTGGTTTGCATCTCTCATTATATTTTCACAATATACTATATATTCAATAGTATATTTCCATATACATAATGTATTTCCATAATACATATTCTTCAGCCATCGAATGACTGTATTTCATAATGTTAGCTGGCACACTACACAACTTCTGAATGGGGACAATGTTCAACATTCTCTTCATATTGGTGATGTTTACTCTATTTTTAGCATTTTACTATAGTCCTGTTGTGGTTTAGTTTTCCATGTGTCCTTGGCCTTCATTCTCTTCAGCTGGCCGTCCCTACAATACACACACAACTTATAATTCAGAAAAAAATTCTTAACTACAAGAAATATGGTTGTTATCCATAGACAAACAGTGTAGATCCAGATCTGCCAGTACATTGTGACATCTGTTCAGGATCTGCATTGTTTGCTTTTTGATTCATTAGGTTATGTCAGTGTATATCCTCATCAGACAGACTGTTCGCATTAAAACTTCGTGTATATGGAATAAAGGGTTTTAAAGCAGTAACACTGTGGCTCAAGATCATAAACCTGACTTTGGAGACCAGTCTCAAATCTCAAGAATCTGATTGGCTGAAATGGTGACTAGTCGCTATTTCAGCCAATCAGGGCCCAAGATCATAAAACTAAGTTTTGAGATCAGTCTCAAATCTCAAGGATCTGATTGGCTGAAATGGCGACTGGTCGCCATTTCAGCCAATCAGATGCTTGAGATTTGAGACTGATCTCCAGATTTAGTTTTATGATCTTGGGCACAGATGTTCGAGATTAGAGACTGGTATCCAATCTCAGTTTTATGATCTTGGGCCTGTAAGAAGCTTAGTAATGCGCTATGGAATTATTCGATCATATATACAGTCACTTTGCATTTTGGTATGATGAGGTTCTTTCTTATGACTGTTTTCAGTTTCTCATAAACTTTATCTATTCAAATCATGGTTACAATTAAATCTGCTCACAAAATTTTGGAATTTGCACAATGTTTAACTTAAGACAATGATGTGTATACACATTTTGCTGCAAGTTACTGCAAAGTTTCTGAAATAAAAATAATTTGAACTCCTAATTATTTATTTCTGAAACAATATGCTGCACACACACAAGGAGTGTCTGTACAACAGCACTCTAGACCTAAAGGACCAGCACTTTTGTATGAAATGAATTTTTACTTAGCTTACCATTCTAGATCTACAAGACCACCTCTTCTGGCAATTTCTGCTTTTACTCGACCAGCAAATTCAATAGCACTTTCATTTTCCTGTAAAAGAAACATTTCAAGATTTCCAGTGAGCAACAGAATTTTCTCAGGGGGCAAGAATTCGCACAATTGTATTATTCCATTTAGACACACTGTTGAGTTGTTTAATTTGGCTGGGCCTAAATTTCGTGCAAATGTCATTGCACTAAATACACAAAAATTAAACCAGCGCGAACTAAAATGATTCCGCAGAAAGGATGGCAACAAGTACTCAAGTAACTGATTTGATGATTTAACAACATAATATTATTCTGACCAGTATATACATGTGCATTTTTTTTCGCATATGTTTGCTGTAACATTGTTACTTTTATGAAGTTCTTTTAACAATATAATAAAAATAACAAACAAAAATAAAAAAAACCATTTTCTTCTTTTATTTATTTTAATTTATATGGAGTCCGCGGTTCATAAAGTAACCCTGTCCCAATTATCCCTTTACTCCACATATTCCCCTTATTATGCATGGGCGAACAGTTCAGCTGGCACATCTGTGCTGTTTGATCAGGATCTGCACTGTTCGCTTTTTGGTCAGAAATAACCTAATAAATCAAAGCAAACAGTGCCAGATGTGCCAGTTGATCTGGATTTGCACTGTTCACTCATGCCATAAAGGTGTGTATATGCAGGGATGGGTTAATTCAGCTACTTACCAATCTGTTCATAGGAGGTAGGTACCATACATCTACTACTAATGCCCAACTTGTCATAATGTTGTAGATATGTCTCAACATACCCTCTTTATTACTGTTCCAAAATGCATCTCCAAATCTACTGTCATACTGAAATAAATAATGATAGAATATACTGTTTCAAAATGCATCCCCAAATCAACTGTCATAGGGAAAATAGACTAGATGGGTGTTCAGTTGAACACTTGTGTCGCCCTCAGGTACAATGTCAGAAAAAAATGCAAGTTCAAAAAGGGGGATATCTCCATTAAATGTGACCTTTACCTAAAGAATTCAGCATCATCATGAGCGTGTTGTTATAAGCAATATAACTTGAAAGTTTCATGAAGAAATATTGAGAAATGGCAAAGTTATAGTCAACGTTTAGTTTTCATACCAAAATCCAAGTACAAAAAGGGGCATAACTCCACCAAATGTAAACTTGACCTAAAGAATTTGGCATCATCATGAGCCTGTTGTCATATGCAATATAATTTGAAAGTTTCATGAAGAAATATTAAGAAATGGCAAAGTTATAGCCAACGTTAAGTTTTCGTGACAGACGGACCGCCGGACCGACAGACAGACGGACAAAGCAGTCCCTATGTATCGCCATTTTTCGAAAGGGCGACACAAAAATGATAGAGTATACTGTTTCAAAATGCATCCCTAAATCAACAGTCATATGAAAAATAGAAAATGTTAGAACATACTGTTTCAAAATGCATTCCCAAATCAACTGTCATATGAAAAATAGATAATGATAGGATATACTGTTTCAAAATGCATCTCCAAATCAACTGTCATATGGAAAATAGAAAATGATAGAATATACTGTTTCAAAAAGCATCATCAAATCAACTGTTATATGGAAAATAGAAAATAAAAGAATATACTTTTTTAAAAAAAGCATCATCAAATCAACTGTCATATGGAAAATAGAAAATGATAGAATATACTGTTTCAAAAAGCATCACCAACCCACTGCCCTATCACAATTAAATCCAGTAAATAGAATTTACAGTTTCAAAATATGTCTGCAACCTGACTAAACTGTAATGCACCACCTAATCTGCCATAATGAATAATTCTGTTATACTACAATCATACTGAAGTTAGGAAAATCTTCAAGTCATTAAGAAAAAGTACATTTCAACATTATTGTTATAAAGTGAAAGAAAACAATTAAATTAAGCCATAGCTACATGTGGTGGTCCACCACTGATTCTTCTGGAAACTATGTATCCTGTATGCAAAAGTAAACTCTAGGGATACTAAAAATTCATTTAAGGAATAAATTTCGTGTTTGATAAGTTCATCGAGTCTTGAACGTCATTAGGGCTGGTTAAAGTGTGTGGAGTCCTTATATTTACACCTCATTTTATCATTTTGTTTCTAAATTTAATATAAAATATATACTTTTTACTAATTTCGAAATGTTGTTTAAAACATTTCTGACCCCGGGTTTGGCATTTGGACTGGTCCGCATATTTACTCAAATAAAAAAAATCATACTACGACCAAAAATAGTTCCATGTTTATTGAACACATACATCCGTTTTTTCAAACATTTATATACAGAAAAACCTAATATTTCACAACAAACATCAAATTAGTATCACAGCAAGTACTATCTATTCGAGTAAATGATAGTCTAAGTAAAAAACGTTATTTTGGCGGGATGTTAGAAAAGACTAATGCATTAAATTTTCAACCAATGATAATTCTAGAAAATGGAACGGTACGAGTTTACATCCGACCCTGACTGAATCGGATTTTTGGCGGCCATTTTCTTTCTCGCTTAAAACATAAAAACGGGGGTTCGGGGGCGGTAGCCCCAGATATAACATAAAACAGGAACACGAAACGAAAGAAACAACTGGATTTGATGTCATATAAGTAAACTTGTTTACTTCCGGTTTGAGGGGTATAAAAGCAACTAAAAATAAAAGTAATCTAAAAATAGCAACATTCCAGGAAGAGCTATCTAAAATTAGCAACAATTATAAAAATAGCGGGGATTTCATGACGTCACCAGGGCATTCCTTTACCAGGATAGACCGGTACGAGTTTACATCCGACCTTGAATGTTGCGCGGTGATAAGGCTAACGGTGTTCATTGAAGATTGAACTTTCTCGTCCGGTAAAGGTTATTGTAGCAGTGGAAATAAAGGTGTAAATATTATGGGATATTAATATGCACCTTATTTAACTACAAATTAACCCTTTACTCCGTAGATACGCCTTTATCACACGGACAAACAGTGTAGATCTGGATCAACTGGCCCATGTGGATTATGTCTGATCAGGATCTTCACTGTTTGCCTTTTGATTCATTAGGTTATTTCTGACCAAGATGCAACCAGTGCAGATCCAGATTAGACAGCACAGATGCAACCATAAAACTTGTACAATATTTATATTAAAACAACCCATAAATAAAATATAGAATTCAATACCACTGTAACTCATGAAAGTGTCAGTTTACCAAATACATATATCTGCAACAATTAGCACCCATATAAATGCATCCAAAGAATGTTAAATAAGAATATATCAAGTGACTCTGTGAAGTACTTACTTTTATTGCTACTGGATAAACTACAGGTGTCACTTCAAACCCACCTTTTTTAAACATCATCACAGATGTGTTATTTATACAAGTTCCTGAAATTACAGTAAGATGTATTTGATTAATTAAAAATAGCTTTCTAGAAATAAATCTGATAATTTTCCAGGATAATGAACTTTAGTACTATTTAAAGTTACTGAAAATCATATTTAGAAAAAAATGTAGAGAGAATAATTTTACCAAAAATAACTTGTGTCTAGCTGGATAAAGATAACTTCACACTAGGGACTAATACATATTAAATAGATTAGTTTGCACCATAATTATCAATTTATGTTCCTGCAAAACACTATGAAAAGACATGAGTACATTTTATTTTCATTTGTTTTTATCATGATTACAGTTAACCCTTTCCTCCATATATAAGCCTTTTCTATGCATGTGCGAACAGTGTAGATCCAGATCAGCAGGTGGCTCATCTGGATCTAAACTGTTCGCCCTCGCAATAAAGGAGTGTCTATGGAGGAAAGGGTTAATAAATCAGTTATAAACTAACCTTCTGGAAATATTAAGATTGGTAATTTGTGGACGTCTTCTACATGTTCTCTCATTCTGAAAACAATAATTATAGAAATGTTTAAAGTATTTTAATTGAGCCATCAAATATACTGGTACCTGATTTTCTGTTTTTCTCATGGTGTAATCATTTTTATGAGTTTCGCTGAAGATTGATCCACAAATTCTTAAAGAATTGTATGTTAATGTGAATTAAGAAAATTTACTACCATGATCATTATACATAGGATCCAAGGATATTTCGTAATAAAGAAATAATAATAACAAATTTCAACCAAAATTGACAACTTTGTCAAGTCATGCTGATCATTTGTGCCAATTAATACGAAAATACAATATAATGCATGATATGAATTTAACATCAAGAAAAGCTTTCACTGACAATAGTACAAGAACAGATGGCGGTTTAACAAGTATACATTGATCTTATATTAATTATGGGGGTGTATGACCACACTTGTTTCTATACCCACATTTGTTTTACTTCATAGTTAATATTTGAAAATAACAAAACAATTATTATTTCTTTCAAAGGCTGTGTAGTTAGGCGATTTTTATGAAGTTTGATCAAAGGTGTTGCAAATTTGTCATCTAAAAAAAATGTTGAGAAACTTTTGACCTTTTAACCCTATCTGTGACCTTGACCTTTGAACTAGGGCCATGGTTCTTATTTACAACATTCTGTTTCATTTACAGTGTTGTGAAGTTAAGTTAAAATTCCTTGAGGGGTTGCTAAGATATGCTATGTATTTTAAACTTCCAGACTTGATGTGGCAACAGGATGTGAAAGGATTTCCTATACAGGCTCTGAAAGTGTCAGCTACTATTAAAAGAGATTGTGAGGACAGACCGACTCATAGACAGGCTGTGTGGGCAGACAGACACATAGAAAGACTGTGTGGGTGAGCTATGTGGGCATACAGACACGTACTGTCAAATCATTTGATTTTGCAGTGTTAATTTTCACGTATTTCGCGCTACGACAAGAGCGTGAAATTCACACCTAGCAAAATTAAACAATTTAACGGTGTTTCTTTATAGAAATATACAGTTGCACGAATTTAAGCAATTCGTTATTTACGGGTTTTGCACGAAAATTTGTCCCCACAAAATTAAATGATGCTACAGAGGGACAGTGTGGGTAGACAGACCCATAGAAAGACTGTGTGGACAGACAGACACATAGACATACTGTGTGGGCAGACAGACACATAGACATACTGTGTGGGCAGACAGACACATAGACATACTGTGTGGGCAGACAGACACATGGACATACTGTGTGGGCAGACAGACACATGGAGAGACTGTCAGAATCATTAGCCATAACCTTTTTGTACAAACCTTTGAGAGACAACTAATCTGTCTTTCATCTCTGATCTTTCAAACCAGATATGAGACGTAGCTCTTGATAACGCTCTCTGTATGATACCCAGAAATCCTCCTTGTGATTGTCCTACCTACAACAAAATATGTTGGCCTTATATCAAAACCTCACGTCAACCAAATTTTCAATTTGGCAATGCAGGAATACAGAAAAAAAAGCGCACAATCTGTCAAAATCTAACACATCTAGAGAGGTTTAACAAAATCGTGTATTGACATATCGGTTTCTGGTAGGTGGATATTTCGAAAGTTCAAAACCTTATATATTATATGTTTTATACATTGTAATAGGCCAACACATAGCTTTATTTCATGTGCGAGTCTGATATGGCTGGTATCCAGAGGCAAACAGTGTTTATCCAGATCTGTGCCATTACGATTGACACCATTGGTTTTTCCATTCATTAGGCTATCTCTGACCAAGTAGCATAAAGTGTTGATCCTGAAAAGACAGCACCACCAGCTGATCTAGATCTACACTACATTAAATTAACATGAGATAAACACCCCCCTCCCATATTTATGGAGTAAAGTATTAAACATTAATGTTACTGATATAATACTATCTGTATAAAACTTGATAAGCCTGCTTAGGCAGATTTGTTAAAAATTCAATAAATTAAAAAATAATTATGTTTTTCTCTAATCATTCTCAACCTGTACTTGAGTCAATGTCACAGGGTGAGAAAGAATGTGCAGCCAGTGCTCTCTCGACTGAGCTATCCGTCCGCTTACACATCTTCTCCCCAGATAGTGACTAGATTCTACCGCGACATACACCCCCTCAAATTTGGAAATTTGTCCTCGAATTCCAGAGAGTTACATGTATTTAATTTTCTATTACAGGCTGGTGGCCGAACCTGCTACCTATCACGTTTCCCCATTGGGCGCCAAATGTCACAAGGCGAGAATAAATCACTTCCTAACTTTTCAAAACCATTTACGACCTCACTGTAGGTGGCATAATTGCATCTATTTATAGAAACAATGTGGGGTTTTCCAAATGAAAAGATGATCACACTTTTGTAACAGAAGAACCAGTGCAAGTTTTCATTGTTGTGAAGCAAAATATACTAGCTGTTAATAGAAAGTTACCACTTCTACCATAGCTTTTACCATAGCTTAAATACATTGATGAAATTGAAACCATTTGGTATGGCAAAAAAGCACTAACACATTAAATTTGGGTAACTTTACATGTACTGTATTATCAGGCTTTTTCTGCTGCCAAAAATGTGAAAGCTCAATATTGGATAGAAACTATCAAATCAATGGGACAAAACAGCCAATATCCTTTCCACGACCATAACGTTTTTAAACGTGACAAAATTTTGACTTCCCAAAACCCGACCCTGTTTTACGGAAAGACGCCCGAAACGTATTTAAACGTATCAAAAATATCGCTTTTCAAAACCCGACCCTGTTTTTTCGTCAGAAACCCGTCGATTTATTTTTCATTTTTAAAAAAGTCCTAACTTTGGTGGCTATTTAAAAGAACGCGGAATCATTGATCGGTATTTTAAAACTATTAGTCCATTGAATGCATTGCTTTTTTTCTCTCAAATATAATTTAGTAAGAAATTGAATACAAATATTTGACCTAGATAATCTGATAAGAAAATAAGTAATTTTAAAAAGTTCAATTTTAAGAAAAAAATTCTAATTACATGTGTTGCTGTTTCTTCATCTTTCATTGTCAAAATAAAAAAGTTGCTCCAAAACAGTTATTCATTATTTTAAAAAATCCTATGTCTACCTAGTAATAACTTAAAAATGACATTTTTTGCAATGGCATAAAAATTAATTACTGTTAATTAGATTAATTAATTTTTGGAATTTTACGTTACAGTCTTCCTGCGATAAACCGAATTTTTCACCAATTACGTAGAAGAGCGTTGAAATTACAGATTTTAACGCACTATTATTGATATGCATTTTTCCCACTTTTTTACAGAAGAAAGACCGTAACGTTAGATAACGTGTTTTACACGGGTTTCTTACCATGTTGAAAATACCGAATTTTTTTAAAAAGTAGAATACCTGTAACGGACAAAAGCGTACATGCTTTATTTAAACATACACTTTTCAACGGGTATTGAAATAAAATTTACGCAGATTTACGTTATGGTTCTTAAAATCGTGAAAAAAGCACACGTTTAAATACGTTTCGGGCGTCCTACAGTAAAACAGGGTCGGGTTTTGGGAAGTCAAAATTTTGTCACGTTTAAATACGTTACGGACGTCTGTCCGGAAAACAGGATCGGGCGCGGAAAGGATATAGGAAAACATGTTAAAGCCTGTGTTACTTTTTTTTTGTATCACAGAAAATTTTATTTAATAAAGAAACTGAATTTTTCAATGTTATCTTTTAGGACATACTATACTTATTACTTGGTCAAAGTCTGAAAATGTTTAAGCATAAGGCAGTCTGGAAATTTGCAGAAAACTGGAAATGGGTTAAGGTTGGCAACACTGGAAGGTGTGTTCCTGATCTTAGTGATTGTTTCAAATTCTGTCCTATGTAAAACTTTAAATTCATATGAACAATTCATATTTTATCAATCACTTTACAGCTGGAAATAACAAAAGTGGTAACTTTGTATTGACAGGCAGCATGCTAAAGTTATGAAGAAAACTCATCAATTTTTTGTCTAACTGAATAATCCCAGAAAACTTCATATAACTAACCAATCTTAACAATCATAAAACGATAAACTCAATTATTCAATACATTTGATAGTATAATATGTACCTACCATAGCATAACAGTTATCAGAACTAAGTATGACTACATCGATTGGTGAGGTGTGGTTGGCTACACAAATACCATTCTGCGGCCGATGCTCTAGTCTGAAAATCAAAAAGCACACACTTAATCCTTTACTCCATATTTATGCATTTTTACACATGTGAGACCAGTACAAACCCAGATCAGCTGGTTCAAATGTACATCCATGACATCTGATCTGGATCTGCACTTGGTCAGAAATAACCTAATGAATCAAAAAGAGAACAGCGCAAATCAGTCAGATGTGCTGGCTAATCTGTATCTAAACTGTTCACCCAAGCAATAAAGGCAAATCTATGGAGTAAAGGGTTAAAGAAATAAGGCAGCTTATCCAGTCAGGGACCAGGTCTGAAGGTTATAAAACTGAGTTTTGAAACCAGTCTCAAATCTCAAGCATCTGATTGGCTGAAATGGCTATTGGTTGCCATTTCAGCCAATCAGATGCTTGAGATTTGAGACTGGTTTCCAATCTCAGGTTTATATCTTTCAGCCCAGTACAGTACAATCTGTATTACATGTATCAATATTTAAAAACAGCTTTCTATAAAAAGCATCCCCCCACCAGTCAACTAGTTATCATATTCATGTCTTTTGAGCAACCAATAATAGGAACGTAGGTCATACATGCTCAGTTCAATCAAACTATGTTTTTTCCAATTACAACAAAGGAAGTGAAATTCCCAATAAAATGAAACAACAAAAGACAGTTCTGTAACATCAACCATTTAGTGTATCAACAGAACACGAAATTCTGTTGACTTACTGCAAAATGTACAAATGGCAAAAACAAAATTCTATCAACTTACCCGTGAAAATTCACAACAGCTGACATAGCACGACATAATATTCTGTGAGCAGTTAGACTGCAAAGTCTGTTTAAGTATTTTTTTTTCCTGAAACAAATTGAGAGTCAACAGTAATTATACATTAGAATCCAGATTTTAGAATATGAAATTTTAAATATAACTTCTTCTTTTTAAAGATATGATCACAAAATAATAAAAGATTTCCGACATGGAACTCTATGAATTGTGTTGGAAAAGACTTGCATAATATATAGAAAAGATTAGGGCTGTTCCAGGAAAAAAGGAGTGGGGGGGGGGGGGGGGGGGGGGGGTGGAACGGAACTTAAAAATGGGGGTACCACCAATGCAATTAGATTTATTTTCAAACCCCAACCAATAGAATTGTAATATGTCAAAGACCCACCACCACCGCATTATTATTACAATTTATACCCCCACCAATGCAATTAGAAACACAAATTGTAGATTTCAGGAGACAAGTTTTTTGTAAACTTGCATGAATTTTTTGTTGATCTAATATTACAAAGATGATTTTACCATGTAATTTCAATGTAATTTTTTTCCATGTTAATTTCATTTTGTTTGAAATTGTTTCATTTTGATATAATTTGTAAACTGTCCTAACTGCTCATGTTTGAGAAGGAATAAAGAAAACTTGAAGTGATGAATCAAATATCATTCCCATTTGTTGCACATGTTTCAGATCAACAAGTCCTCACATGGACAGCCAGTCATAGGCTGCCAGGATGTAGGACACACTGCTCACCAAGGCCTGTATTATGTGAACAGATCGAGAGACTGGTTGTACAAATTTGTATACATGTCTGTTAATGTACTCCTTATTATTTGTGTCGCTCTAATCTTGGATACGTTTATGAATCCTGATTACTTAAAACATTTTTTATTCTTTTCCCAAATATAATGATTTGAATCAATCGGAGAGCCACATACATTTTTTAGACAAACACTAGTTACAAATAAAATGTGGGCAGCCATTTTATGCTGGTGTCGATATAACATAACGTCGTTAAATAACAGCATACCAAGTTTTCAGTTTTCCTACGCTTACCAGCTGTGACAACCGGATGGTTAATGTCAGGTTTTACAGACAAGACAAATTAGTTATTATTGACCACTTAACCCCCAACAACACATTTAGAATGTTTTTATTAACCGTAAGCAACACAATTAAAGTTGTTAAAATACCCCCAAACAACACATTTGCTTCCATGAATCACTCCCCACCATCAAATTTTAATTAATTTCAGTTCCACCCCCCCCCCCTACTCCTTTTTTCCTGGAACAGCCCTTAGATTATTTCCACAATGAAACTATTAATTTAACAAATATCCTATCAGCTATTTGCAGTAAACCACTTACTCTCCTTTTGGAAGGTAACCAATAAAAAAAGTCGATACAATCAGCCATCCAAAACCAGAAACACAGAGAATGAATCTGAAAATTTAAAGAACAATTCAGCCCACACATCAATAAATTACATTAGGCACAAAGCCTTTTTCACAGAGCTAACTTGATTGTTTACCGTTTGTGGCAAAGAATAAATCTTGTGCTTACACACTTTTCTGATCCACCAACATGCTATGAATCTAGCTTGCTGGGCTTAACAGCTGTATTAACATTTTACTCTAATAGATATAGCTATATTCTTGCATACCAGATCAGGTCATCCGGTGTTTTCACCCGTGTAGGAAATTTTGATCCTACATCCCGCATGTAGGATGAGTCACACACCTTATATGACGTCTTAAGCAGTTATGAATGAATGATGGAATGTCTCGTATATCACTCCACTACTATTAAAAAGTAGTACAAAGAAAACTTTACAGGAAAATACCACAAAATGAGCAAAATAAATACAGTATGCAAGAACAAGTATCATTCACTTATGTTGGGTAAAGATTTCGGGACCCGGCCCTCATGAAATATGCACTTAGGCACTTTGGCAGAGCCTCGTTACCCCCCTTGTGCATATTTCACTCAGGCCGGATCACGCTATCTTTACCTAACACACAATAAATGATACTAATAATCTCTTGATGAACAGATAGATGATCTAGAATATGGCACAACAATCATACTAAAAAAATTTGTAAAAAAACAATGTCTTACCTAAATGGTAGAAGTGCACAGTATCTAAACAAGCAGCCAAGCCACCATAATACTGTTAATCTAACACTGAAACCAGAAAAAGTAACAAGTTTTAAATATGCATACACCAAAAATAACAGTAAAACTTTGAAAAGGTAAGGAATATGTGCAAAATGTTCATGTTTTAGTCTTTAAATAAATCCCCTTAGCAACATATGAAAAATGAAGAACACATTCTAATGTTGGTTTACACTGAGTGATAGATGCGCTGAAGTTATTTTTAGTTTCTTGATTTACTAAGCACCACACACATAAATGTGCTGAAAATCTGCACGGACAATTCAAAGATATTTCTAGGCCTTGAGCTTGTTTTCAAGAACTTTCTAGTAAGTTTTCAAGGACTGCTTGGGAACAATACCTATATATAGCCTTTTAACTACATGTACATGTATTAACAACTTACCTCTTACAGTTATATCAACATAAAGTTTTTAAAAATAAAACTGATATATTCTTTACTCCATATATAGCATCCATGCCTTTTTATCAGGATTTACAATGGTCACTTTTTGGCTAGTGCCGGCGGATCTGGATGTGTTTGCCCATGCAATAACAACCATTTCTCATGAAGTAAGGGGTTAAAATGTAGTTTTCACTTTGTATGATTCAGTTATACAGGTATATTTCTTACCTAATAAAGTGATATCCCCTGTCTGTTCTTGTCAACAAATTCCAACTTTTAAGTTCTGAAAGTAAACATTATGTGTAAAATGGTAGGTAGATAATCACTACTTTCCGTTTTCACAAAAATGGCTAAAATCTATAAATTATGTTTGGATAGACTGGAGAAGCATGTGTTTAATTTCTATTAACCCTGTACTCCACAAGCAGGACAAACATCAAACAGTGTTTATCCAGATCAGCTGTCAAATCCAGTCCAACTGATCAGGACCTACTTTGCTTGCTTTTAGATTTCTGACCAAGAAGCAATCAGTGTAAATCCAAATTAGGCAGCCCAAATGTGCCAGCTCATCTTGATCTACATTGGTCACCCATGTGATAAGGCATATCCATATAATAAACAGTTACTAAACTTAACAAAGTACAAGGTCAGAGCAGGCTATTAGCTATCGTGACTATCATGATTTAGTAAACAATTTTTTATAGAAACATCTGGTTATTTTGTAAATGAAATTTTATACAATTTATATACTAATGATAGATTTGATTTGATATTTTGAACAAAAAGATCTGAATCAATGGCATGTTTACCCAACGAGAGCCTGGTCTTTTGTTAAACTCACCTTGCAATCAATGTGTTTAACTAATATAAAATGTTTGTATAAAATTGCTCCACATTCTACAAACTAAAAAGACAAACCTTCTGCAGTGAATCTCTGTGTGACATCATCTTGGATAATAGCCTACAATATAAAAGTCACAGCTCATCTTCAATTTGATCTATTAGTCTTATTTGATCCTCTAAAAAATGACATAGCCTTTCTTTCAATTACATGGACTGACTGGATGATTACTCTGGTATCATTGAATATTGTGTGAATTGAATTTTAAGTGTCCAAGTGCAAATTTGATCCTATCTAACCCTTTCCTCCATTTATTTGCCTTTTATCATAGGAGCAAACACTGTAAATCCAGATCTGTGTTATCTGATGATAGATCAGAATCTGCACTGTTCACTTTTTCCCATGCCACAGGTATATATATGGAGGAAAGGTTTAATGATCTGGACTTTAGGGAATGGGTTTCTGTCTTTAAATGCACCATACACATTCTCTTATAGGCTAACATGGACTATATTATGAAAACAAAACAAGGAAACACAAGTGATTACCTCCACTCCGCATTTCATAAAATACATGATATCGGACATGTGGAAGTCTTTCTTGAAGGTGAGATCATAGTCTGGTCTTTTGGAAGGTATCTTGATCCCTTCCAGAGCTGATATTGAAATATCCCTATAGATCACCTGGTCTTTCTCTGTGCCCTCTGTTACATATAGAATGAGAACAAAAACATTACTGAACAGATGGATGCCTGTATGTGGGAATAAAAAATATATCATAAGATTTATCGATATCAAAATCGATTAGAGAATGTACTGACATTCTGTGATTTGGTCACTGCTAAGACGAGTGTTCCACTAGCTGCTGAATTTCAAGGGATATACTAATCATTTTTGGGGTTGGATTCTACCAATTATTAATAGCCAAAATATCCATAATTAAATGAAAAATGATGCTTCATCTAAAACTTCATCAAATGAGGCTTTTTGGAAATTTCATGAGCCAGTCATCTTGTTTCAAAAGTCATCTCTTGGTCAAATGGAACCCGTGTAAGATAATATGTGCATACTGGTAGTCATTTCTATATAAATTGTTACAGTAACATATTTATCAATCTGGCTTCACCTATAATTTCTAGCCCTGGATGACAGATGGAGAAAGTAATCAAAAGAAGTTAAAGAATCCTATTCTTCAATTAAACCTCATATATGTATGTCATGACTAAATCAGATCCACAGAGCTCAACTCTTATAAAGTGACTCGTTCTTATTAAGCACATGGTGCATTAATCATATATTACCAACCAGATTATAAAGTTCTTGAAGACTTTTTCTCACCAACAGAGAAAAACATAAAAACTTTAACATCCTATATTCTGAATGCATTTTTTGTTGGTATCAAATTTCATGGTTTTTAGTGAAACAGCATTTTTGTGAGTTCTTAAAATCACAGTTTTTTATTTTTTAAAATATGTTCACATACAATTTTTATTTCATTGTTTTAAATTCACAGATCCATCTGTCCACAAAATCCATGAAAATTAGTACCTGAATAACAGCACTTTTCATCAATGACTTAAACTGTTAACATCATAAAGGGTTCAAAACAGCTGAGTCTTGTCACTGTGTAGGAGAGATAGCCAATGTTTGCTGCTAATTGAAGCCACTTTGATATCTTGTGACAATTCAACAACCTCAGATTTTTCTGTATTGCCCAAACAAGTCATAATGGATACTGGATATGAATTTACCTGGATTTTCAGACTCTTGAGACGTGTCTGACCTGCTGTCCATATCAGGTAGCCCCTCATCTCCTGAACCATTCTGTTTGTGAGACTCATTTTTAAGTCTATCTTTCTCTGAAGCAGCATAACTGTCAATTCTTCGTCTTCCAAACTGTAATATAAACATATAGCTCTTTCAGTCTTACAAAGCTTAGCATGCAGATGAGAGTTATAAAATAAAAACTAGACTGTATCCTCAAGACACTGATAGCCCACTGCTACAAAACTTGTAACAAAGGGCCATAACTCTGGAAAAATCTTTTCTTCATCTACACATCCTGCTTGATCATTTGCGCAAGTTTGAAAGAAATCTGCCCAAGGGTGGTTTCAAAATGTGTTAAAATTTAAATCTTGGTTCTACACCTCACTGGGATAAACATGAATGAAAATCTACAAATAAATAAGTATTTTTTCTTGTAAATCAACATAATTTTATTTTTTAATTATTATGTTCTGACGATTGTGTGGAATGTTGTTATATCATTGATGATTATGTTGGTGAACAGTGTAAACAAACTTCCACTATTTTTGTTTATGTCCTATGCCTTGCTCTTTGGAGTCAGAATGAACAAAAATGCTTTAGATTTGTGAATTTCTAAAAGGTGTTTACTTTTGAAATAACCATTGTCCATAGATTTACAGACATATTTATCCACAAATAAACTGATATTCTGTAAATTTACAGTCTGTAAAAACCTGGACATATCGTTCAATTTTGGTGACAGAGGGACCCGTGACAGATGGAATGTTTCAAAGTCAGCACACTTAAAACATTCACATATGGTTACTATCCACGTGTTTCCAATTAACTTATAAAGAACGAATATTCTGATTTTGGGACAGGACACGTCGGTGAATGCCATGCTTCAACGACACGTCGTCTGCTATTGCCTAGTCAGTTTGTTGTGAAAAATGTAAACAGACATTTATTACCTCGAACACATTTAACAGCAGCACGATATATCTTCTGCGGATGCCTAATGATTTACCGAATGCAGCAAGCACTAATGTAAGAAGAAAAACTGCAACTATTAGCACAAAGATTACAAAAATTGCAAAAATAAGAATTTGTTCCATTTTAATTTTAAGGTCAAGGACATCGCCTAATTGAAACTATTCCAACGAATTCTAAAGATCGCAAAGGATACATTCGTCAAAAAGAGGCGTAAAGACGCATAAAGTATATTAGCAGAGTTTGAAGTATTATCAAAGACATATATAACAGGTCTTTTTTAACCCAGTAATCATAATATGTATATATGTATATTATTAACAAATTAACAATAATACGTCATATAGAAAATTTTCATTAATTTAATTTCGAATTATGATATTTTTCTTTACCCCTGACATCATGTGCTTGCTGATTTGACTCCATGGGGCTCTGGCTTCGGTAAGATAATTGAGTACCCGCTATTTTACTTAACAAAGCAATAAGCTTCTTTTTATAGGTTTGTGTGATTCTGCATGTACAAGTTGATGGGTGGGGTGGAGTTATTTCACCACGACAACTTGTACTTGTTCGTTCATATGGGAAGCTGTTGGAGGGTAAGTTAGTCTCAATAATTGGACTGCAAGCACAGACCCATTATCATACTGACTTTTTTTATAGATGTCTGCCCTTTACGTCTCGAGCAGTTAGGATCAAAACTGTGGTGGAAATCGACCCGATTTAAATTCTTTTTATTTTCACTCCCACATGAAAATTTCAACACGGATATGTTCAAATATCGTTATAAAACATAAATAATGATAAAGTAACAATAAAATGACGAATATTCCACAAATTAACTTGTTAAACATACCACGGTATATGCCGTTTACATGTGGATACGAAAACCAGATAACCAATGAAAACGTTTCTTTTTATTCAAACATATTTTTAGAATCCGGGAGGCTGCACTGTCGTGTAACAGCTGCCCTGTACCAAATAGTGGTTACCCTGTGGCAGTCCGCAAGATGGCGACCAGTTAAGCGACGAAAAGGTATGTGCTATTTTGTTTCCAATTTGTATGCATATTGTAAGGTATAGACTTGTATACTTGGATCATATCATGAAAAGGATTGTTGATTGATTAAATGATTGCTTGTTTTATTGCCCGTGTGTCTGTTTGACCCTGTAATTGATAAAAATAAATGACCCTATTGGCTATTTCAACATTGAAGCGAGAGCGACGACTGATGTAGGCTTTTTATTCTATGACAACTTTGTTGTTCTCGTAATATGTGATATCCCTTTGAAGCGCCTCTAATTGCCTATCTTGCGGTATAACTATTTAAAAAAGGTGAAATATGCATAACAGGAATCGCCACATTCAGAAAAAACAGCCTCCCCACACAGTCAAGAAGAAGAGAAGGGGAGAGAGCATGGTTAATAAAATAATCAGTTTCAAACAAGACACCACTAACAATAAAAAAAATGAGAACCCGAGGGGTTACCGCCTTGGAACGGTCAGTGGCAAATCAAATTGCCACTGGGGGTTTAACCAGGTTCTAGGGTGCACCAACCTCACACTTGCCCCAACAGGTTCTCATATCACAAAACAAGTACAAGTTGTCTTGGTGAAAAGACTCCAACCCACTTATGTGCTTAACAATGTTGCATGCAAAAGCACACAAACATATAAAACATAAGAAGCTAAGAGCATTGCAAAGCCGAATGGGGTACTCAATGATCTTACCGAGACCAGAGCTCCTGGAGTAAAACCAGCAAGAACACGATGACAGGGATAAAAGAAACAAATCGAGCTTCTAGGTTCTTTTAAGAAAAGATTTCCCCATTAACCTTCATAAACTCTTAAACCCCTGCCACCGTGGTGCAACCAAAGAGGTAAGTATAATGATCAACTGTAGAAGGGTTAATCACCAGGCCTGCAGAGCGCTGTAAAATATCATGTTGGTAACCTTTCTTTTTAAATTTACAGATGGTTTTTACGAATAACCGGGAGAAATTAACACTGCCTTTTATCTTTTTAAGTTTATAAATTAAATCTCCATATAAAACTGGCTGTGAAATACCTTGTTGCAAAAGTGATTTTAAACTGCATTTGTATTTATGAATTAAATCTGGGTATCGGCGATAAAACTTGCAAAAGGTTTTCCTTAATTTGTGATACCGATAACCTTGTTTAAAAAGTTTTTCTGTAATGCAAAGATTACGTTCATTGAAATCATTAACATTGTTGCAAGCTCTTATAAAAGCGAACAAGCTGAGAGATATAAACCCCATAAGATGTTGCACGGGGAACATCGCCGTCTAAAAACGGAAAATTTACTATATTAAAATTAAAATCATCTCTTTTATCATAAATTTTAGTAGTGACATAACCATTTTCAATGGACAGATTTAGATCGAGAAAGTTTGCTTGCTTTTCTGAAGTGTTCGCTTTGTTAAGTTGTAGTTCTTTAGGATAAATCTTATTAACCAGTAATGGAAAATGGTTATTGTCTATATTTAATAAATCATCAAGGTGCCTCGAGGTGTTGTTAAAAGCTGTAATTATATCATCTTGATGTTCAGTAGAAAGAGATAACATAAAGTCTCTTTCATAACAGTATAAAAACAGATCAGCAACAAGGGGTGCACAATTAGTACTCATTGGGATGCCTATTACTTGTTTATAAATAGAGGTACCGAATCTAACATAAATATTATCCAGTAAGAAAGTTAGCGACTCTATAAGGTCTTGACAAGTCCACAAGGTATAATTATCATAAGAACCATCTGTAAAAAATGCCCTATGTTCATTACAAGCGATGAAGGTTTTATTTTCTCTAGCAAACGTTTTTTAAAAGAGACTGGTTAGTTTGTCTCTTATTAAATTATGAGGGAGCGAAGTGTATAATGTTGAGAAATCATAAGTAGACAAACAGAACGCTCGAAAATTATTTGAGTTAAGCTTTTTTAAAACGTCATTTGAATTTTTAATCGACCAAAATAAAGTTTTGCCAGAAGTTTCAAAAACCTTATCACAATACCTAATTGCGTGTTCTTTTATAGCTGTAAGACAAGATGTTAAGAGCACGGATAATTTAGTAGTAGTGCAAGAACTAGAGTTAGCAATAAATCTTGCTTTATACGGTGTTTTATGTATTTTAGGTAACCAATACACAGTAGGTACTTTGTCTTGTTTCGGCTCAATACTGATTCTAAATTTTGTAATTTGTAGAGTGTGTGCAGTAACAATATCACTCTCAGATGAAGAAGTCAGTATATAAGCATTAGTGCTGTTCAGTTCTTCAGTTTGAATATTAATATAGTGTATTCGTCACACTATAATTACATTATAGAAGCCTTATCAGCAGGTGTTAAAACAAATCTGTTATGAAAGTCTTGAATTCCTTTTTTCAAATGACGAAAGTTAAAACGAGGTCGAGGTGGTAATAAAGCAATGTTTCTTTCATAAAATGATATACGGGTGTCAATTATTTTGAATATGTGCTTTTTCCAGTTAGAAAGTGCACTAGGCTCGGCATGTTCTCTTTTGCACCATTTATTGCAAAATAAGTTCAAAGACTCAGCAATTTCTGCACGGCATGCATTAAAGTATTAATTTTTAGTTTATGTGTAATTAATTTATGTAATTAAATTCATTATTAATATATTTATTTAATTAAATTAATTCAGTACGTAGTAAATATCAATTACAATGTAAGCTTGATAAATTTCTTATTAATACTAGTGATTATACTGTCTAAAATTCCAGGTCAAAGAAATCGCACGCCGAGATGTGTTCCGGCCCGCAGGCGCCATAGTGGAAGATGTTATGAAGGAGCTCACAACATCTAGTGACGTCCAGCTTCCGAAGCCCGACCTTCTAGCCAGGGCAGCCAACCTGCATCGCCAGAGTACGAGGCCAAAAGACCCGATAGCGCTTGAGTTTGAGGTTTATATTTATATTACTTATATTTATACCTACACATACATTATATTTATACCCACACATACACTGTACTTTCACTGTACTTTCATACAACTAATTCATTATTTTTAAAAAAATATTACTTGCATTTATATTGTTCTATTTAAACTGCATTTCTAGACTGACCGCGCATTCATCGGCGATGACTTCATCGTGGATGATGTACGTGTGGGAGAAGAACGACACATCATCTGTGCAACCGAGGACCAGCTCCAACTCCTGAGGCAAGCCAAGCGTTGGTTTGTTGACGGAACATTCAAGCTGGTGAAGAGGCCCTTCTACCAGCTGATGTCCGTCCATGCCTTCGTGCGCAAGGATGACGATGCAAAGCAAGTGCCCCTTGCCTACATACTGATGTCTAGACGCTTCAAAGAAGATAACGTTGAGGTAATTATTGATCATATTGATTGTAAATTGTCTTTTGGGACCGATTTGTCTTTAGGGGCCGAAAAGTCTTTTGGGACCGATTTGTCTTTAGGGGCCGAAAAGTCTTTTGGGACCGATTTGTCTTTGGGGGCCGAAAAGTCTTTTGGGTCCGATTTGTCTTCAGGGACCGAAAAGTCTCTGGGACCGAAATCATAAGATTAATTGTCTTTTGGGACCGAAATCATAAGATTATTTGTCTTTGGGGCCGAAAATAGATAAAAGCTGCTTTTTATATTGCAGGTACTAAGCAGTCTCAAGCGACGTCTAGAACAACCACAAGTGGAATGGTTTATGTTGGACTTTGAAGCTGGTAAGTGTTTTCTATAAATGTAATTATAATAATTGCAAATTTGTATAACGTCTTATGTGTTTTCATCTATATTACCGTTAAACGTGTATCACAGGGCTCGGTATGTTAAAGTTCACGGGGATCTCTTTGATGCCTGGGACCTCTATGAAGACGGGGAACTAACAACAACTCAGCTGCTCAGGAGATGCTCGCACATCGTTGGCCTGGGACCGAGCAACATCGTGGATCCTGTATATCAAGAAGAAGGTTTTTAATTATTGTCAGTGAAATGTGAATAAACTGGAAAATGAAATCAGTGTTATAATGTTCTTTTAACTGTATTTTTTAATTATGTAATTCATGCATTTGTCTTTTTTTTGACTGTATTTGTAATGTTCGTCACATTTATATATGTATTTTAATAAATCATGATTAGACTAAATAAACTATAGGTTTGTCTTGTGTTTGTCTTAAACATTTTTGTGTATATAATATTTTTGTCATATCATTGTTACTTGTGATTTGTTACTTGAATATAAATATGACGGAATAAAATTTTATAAAATAGTTAATTTTGTGTGGTTTATTATAATAATATTTAATTCCAATGAAATATTACTTCAAAAGCAACAAAACAATAAACATTTACATACTTCGGAGAAGGTTGACAAATCAAGGGGCAATTAGATAATGCTACAAAAATGCAAGGAATGTTTGAGTTTGAGCTGAGTAGCCAGTGCCGATAGTTTTAATTAGCGCCTTTGAAAAGGAATTTCACAAGAATTTTCATAACTTAAGTTTTAGATTTTTATTTATTTGATGGGACACAGTTGACGAATGCACATGCTTTTGATAAGTACTTTTTTTTACTTTAATTTTATTTAATAAATAATTCCAAATAAATATCAAGTTTATGGAAATGAATTTCCTGAGAGAGACTTAGAACAGTTGCTAATTATGAGTTCGCTTCACCAATTTTGTTTCAAAAAATGATTTATAATAATATGATGAATATAAGTAATAATGTTAAATTTAATAATATCAAAAATATATCAACCCAAATATTAAATTTCTTAAATTAAGCCTAATTAGATCAATATTTTCTCTACTTCAATAGCGATTACAAACGAATATTATAATTTGTTAACTTAATAGTAACCAAACAGCTATTATTTCTTCAACTTCTATTCTACAAAATTGGATTGTTTTCTCACCTTTAATAATACCGAGTTCTTTATTTACAATCTGTGAAAACATTTATCATCAAACTGACGAACCGTAGGTAAACTAAATATAATATCAAACTGACGAATCCACTACCTGTTTTGTACAATAAAATGAAACTGAAGAACCGGATAACTGACGAATCCACCGTCACCCTTTTGGATGATATACGAACGTTGATTGTTATTGTTTACATCCGAAAATTTACGCGCATGCGCAGTACCTGGTTGGCAAAATATCGTTTTCGGAACCGTTACAGCTACGGAAACCATAGCCATTTCGGCGGATAATAGTGCAAAAAAAATTAATTTGGCATGCAATAAAATGTAGATGTACGATCAAATTATATTTAACTTACAGTTTCATTTAGCGTTTATGCATGCTGATCAGGCGAATATTAACTAAAACCGTTCCGTCGATATATCCTTGCGGGGATGGTTCTTAGTTAATGTGTTCGCAAAAACGGTTATTTTGGGGTTGAGTAATAAAAATTATATACTATTTTCATTTTGTTAAGTAAATACATCATCTCCGTCTTGGCTTATTATACAGCGAACTGCATAGAATATTTAGAATACATTTAAAAATTGAAGACATGCCTATTAATATAGCGTAACCCTTTTGTATCCGCCTATGGCTATATGGACTAGAATATAAATAACTCTGCGCTTAGCAAATAGGCGATTAATTATAATAAACAACTATCAAAATGTGTTGCTATCCTAAATCTGGTTTTAAATGACAACGATACAGAACTCGAACAGTCTCTTTATTGTTTTAGTAAATAAGCGTATTAAGAATATGCATTTCAGAAATACTCGTAAATTCTTCGCGCACAGCCACAAGGTAGAGATGTAAAGAATGCATAATGTTTAAATTGGCTCTAATCAAGACAAATAACGTTTATTGATTATCATAAAAGCGCAAGGTACTTGTCCCTGTTCTGTTTTACTGGTTCTGTGACACGCGTGTGATCTATGCCGCTAACTATCTGGGACCTCTGCCGGCCACGCTCTAGTATTACATGATATAATGGCCCCGGTCCCCCAAATCACTGATTTAATCAGTGCATCCGGTGATCAAACGACTTGTGATATATGCCGCACACTCTACAGCCGCGGGAAGCAGGAAGTATTTAGACAAGTGTCATGTATATCACGTATGGCCGATAATCCCTCGATATCGGGCCAATTAATTTTATGAAAGTATGTGAAGTTTAGTATTCCAATATTATCGCAAGACTTTATTTATAATTATATTAAATTTAGTGACATGAATTTCGTATCCGTTTTCCGGCGAATTTTTTACGAAATGATTTGTACTGATGTTGTCTTATATTTATTCTTGATCCCACTGCAGAAAATAAGAAGAGTGAACTCAATGGTAAATACTGCAATGCCAATCTGTTTTTTTTGTTGGGCAGGTACTACGAAATATATGTGTCCATATAGATTTGCGAACATTCAGATATTTTACGATCATTGACGGAAGATTGTTAAATTAGTCAGTCCAGTGCAGAAAACAATATACAGCCTTTACTTGTTTGATTTGTAGAAGTTGGAGTATTGTTTTGAAATTTTGTGATATTTCTTTGAATTAAGTAGAGACACTAAATATTGACGAATCCGTCTATATTTAAAAAAATTCATAGGCGGAAACAAATTCTTACTAAATTATTCATGACATTTAGAAATAAGTCTGCGTCCCCTATTTGTCTTTTCGATATAGTTGTAAATTAAAATCCGATTAATATAATAAATCCAGACGAAAGTCTAAAAAGGTGATAATTGTAACATATTACAATGAACCCCAGGTAAATCAAAAGGTAAGAAATATGAGTCATAAAAAAATGTCAATCATAAGAAAATGCATAAAGAAATTAAAATCGTCATTATATAGTCTCGTAACATATAAGCCATTAAGCCTGTCTAAAACAAAAACCACATGTATATTAAGTTGGAACACACCCCCATTTGTTTTAGAGTTTCCTCAGGAAAGTTCGCATACATGTATTAATTGAGCATATGCCTGAGTTGGATCTCATTACTGTTTTGGTATTCTTAGCCGTTTCGAAACTACACGCCATCAAAGTATGCCACTAACGTCACTCAAGTTTGAGACGTCTGTCAAATTACAAGTGTTCAAATACGAACAAATCAATCAATCAATCAGCCAGTCAGTCAGGAAATGAAGGAATGAATCAATAAAGGAAGGAATTCTAGTGAATTATTTTGGGTTCTGATCTGTAACAACATGAATAGATCTAGTTATTCCGCTGTTTTTATTTTATTGTTTTCTGCTTGTGTCCTTTAAATTAAAATAAATGTAAATTGTAATTTGAAATTAAAAAAAAAGAATGTTTACTGAACTGTTGATAAACTAATTTTATTACTTAATGTTATTGTTTGTTCGTTACACTACATAATAGACGCTATTTTTTGCCAACCAGCCGGTGCGCATGTAACTTTAGCAAGTGCGTGTGACGTCACTCGTCAACATTCGTATTCTATATTTGGGACCTTTAGAAATTAAATTACGAATTCTAGAGTCTTTGATTAAATTAAGATCACCGGTAACAATATGACCGGCAGGCTTATAGCAATATTTAGAAGTTAAACACTCTCAAGATTTTGGTGTATTTTCAATGATCTGTAAATCCGATGTAATTTTATTGTAATTAAAATTTTTATTTCTAGTTGGTTTGTTGTATTTATAACAAACCATAGGCGATTCAGTATTTTTAAAATAAATAGGAACAGCCGATTGAACTGTTTTTATCTTTAAATATACTAGGAAGGTCAATAAAATCTATTCCTTTATTTAAAAAAAAAGAAATTTTAAGAAAATGTCTTTGATGGTCAGATTCCAAGTCAATATGCTGCCTGAGAACATGCCGAGTATAACACTGAATAAGACTAGCAACCTCGTAAAATGGATGGGTTCTAATGACGATGTCGTCGGCTTCCTCATCCAGTTTCTGCAGACTTGATATAGAAAGAGAAGCCAACCTAGATAGCATAGCGTGTCTGCCAGATTGTTTTAAAATAATATGTAGGTCATGAATAGAACAACGAATACGTGATTTTCTTTTTATGTTTCCATTAGTTCTGCTTCCGTGAGACCTCGATTTTATTTTACGTATTTCAAGTAATCCAAAGACGTCATAATCAGGATTTTTAGAAATGTTGCCTTTTTGATAAATATTATCATTTAAACCAAGTGGGTAAGGAGTTTGTAATTTTTTAATCCATTTCTGCTCCGAAACGAGCCTGGCCCTGATTTTAAATGCTCTTGAAGAAGTGCTGTCAAATGTAAGTTGTTGTTAGTGGGTGGGGTTCAGGGTAAACTCATGGGAAATGCACTGACTGAGCAAACAGTTACATTAAATGTCTGACAGTCTATCCACTTATGTAGATGAAAGTCAAGCTCAACAGAAATGCTGATGGATGAGACCTTTTTCAACCCACTACAGTACCAGTGTAACACTCTTTCCTTGCACAGAATTTTGGACTGCAAATTCTAGCCTGCTTCAGCTCTGAAAAAATCACATGATCTTGTTTAGCATCATAATGTTGTGAATATTACCTTGTTAATTATATTTACAAATAGTTATACTTTCTTTTATTCATTAAACCTTTATCCATAAGTTGCTTTGTATTGCCATGAACAGGATCAATATCAAACCGAGCCTGCAATTTTTTCATCTTTGTCGTGTTCGGTGGCTTATGAAAGTTCCATTTTCATCTATTTCTTGTAAACGTGGGGAAAAGCGTCTATTTCAAAGATATTACAAGCTTGCCAAGGGATCTCTGGCTGCCATAACCGCCAGACAAAATTGGTCTACTACTGTCTGCGTGTTTGCTGAAGTACAGACATTGCAACAGTCTAAATACTTTATGCCTCTTTACGCCGAAAAGAAATCTTTACGCACTAAAAGTCCTCCGGTTCCATGAGGCTTTACACCTCGTTACATTAATCCTGTAGCACCGTCCGGTGACCTTATCCGCAAACATGCCCTGGGGATCACTTGCAAAGCCGTCTGTTAACCCCCTGACACAGTTGCCACCAAAGGCACCGTCAGCATTGATTAAAGTAAGAATGTTTTCATTTAAGGAGTTGAGTTTTTAAGCAGAAAACACGCAGAGTCCTTTGATTTGCCAAATGCATTTGTTGCTGTTATAGTGGGTGGGGTTCAGGGTAAACTCATGGGAAATGCACTGACTGAGCAAACAGTTACATTAAATGTCTGACAGTCTATCCACTTATGTCGATGAAAGTCAAGCTCAACAGAAATGCTGATGGATGAGACCTTTTTCAACCCACTACAGTACCAGTGTAACACTCTTTCCTTGCACAGAATTTTGGACTGCAAATTCTAGCCTGCTTCAGCTCTGAAACAATCACATGATCTTGTTTAGCACTTCTGACACTGACACTGGTGAAGTAATTCCCAGATGGGGGCGATCAAACCACTCACAAATGGGTCACCCATCCAGGTACTGAGTCTGACTGAGCAAACTGTTGCATAAATACTAGATGGTAGGGGTGTCGATACAATTTATCAGGTCTAGGAAACGGCTGTTTTTACGGAATGTCCGTAAATTTACAGACTGTCAGTTTATTTATAGATAAATATATCTGTAAATTTATGGACAAGGGTGGTTTCAAAAGGTGTCATAAAATTTTAATCTTGGTTCCACAGCAAACTGGGATAAAAATGAATGAAAATCTACAAATAAATTAATATTTTTTATTGTAAATCAACAGGTCTAGGAAACGGCTGTCTTTACGGACTGTCTGTAAATTTACAGACTGTCAGTTTATTTATAGATAAATGTGTCCGTAAATTTATGGACAAGGGTTGATACAAAAGTTAACACATTTTAGAAATTCACAAACCTAAAGCATTTTTGTTAATTCTGATAGCAAAGAGCATTACATAGGGCATAAACAAAAAGAACAGAAGTTTCTTTACACTGCTATTTCTTCTCCAACATGGTCATCAATGATCTAACAACATTTCACACAATCATCTGAACATAATAATGATCTTTTAAAAAAAGTTATGTTGATTTACAATATTTAATACTAATTTATTTGTAGATTTTCATTCATTTTTATCCCAATGTGGTGTAGAACCAAGATTTAAACTTTTGACAACTTTTGTAACCTCCCTTGTCCATAAATTTACAGACACATTTATCTATAAATAAACAGAGAGTCTATAAATTTACAGACAGTCCGTAAAAACAGCCGTTTCCTAGACCTGATCAACATAACTTTTTTACGGAGATCATTAGTATGTTCAGATGATTGTGTGAAATGTTGTTAGATCATTGATGACCATGTTGGAGAAGAAATAGCAGTGTAAACAAACTTCCACTATTTATGTTTATGTCATATGCTATGCTCTTTGCTATCAGAATTAACAAAAAACTTTAGATTTGTGAATTTCTAAAATGTGTTAACTTTTGTATCAACCCTTGTCCATAAATTTACAGACACATTTATCTATTAATAAACTGACATTCTGTAAATTTACAGACAGTCCATAAAAACAGCCATTTCCTAGACCTGTTTATTTATTAACCATGTCACATAAATTTTGATGATAAAAGCTTCCTTGACACTCGACAACAAGGCTGAACACTGGAAGTGACCTCATGCTGCCCCCACTATATTGCAGTGAAAAGAACTCAACTTACTTTGCTAATAAAAGTGCAAGGTCCTATCAATTTTTTTTCCTGTTATTCCCTTTCACAAATCAAGGCTTTTATTTCTTAGAAAGAGCCATTTGCCCTTTCCCTTTGAAAAAATTTCTTTAAAATCGTGCATTTTTCCCAAAATTGTTACTTTATAGTGAAAATTATATTGTGTGCTTGTCAGGGCCTTCCCCAGAAAATTTTTAAGGCATCCTGGCATCCTATGTGGGACTTGCAAATTCGCACAAAAAGTTTTAATATGGTTGATGTGGTTCATCTTACAAATATATTAATATATATTTAGCAAAAAGCAACAAAGTTTAACAGTTTTTTTTTAGCTCGACTATTCGAAGAATATGTCGAGCTATTGTACTCACTTGGGCGTCGGCGTCGCCGTCGCCGTCGGCGTCCCGCTTTGGTTAAAGTTTACGTGCAACCTACCTATATCTTAAAAACTACTATAGCTACAGCTTTTAAACTTGGCACACTTGTTCTTCATCATGTCCCGAGTGTGTATGCCAAGAACCATAACTCTAACTTTCATTTTGATCAAATTATGGCCCTTTTTTGACTTAGAATTTCAGGTAAAAGTTTGCGTGCAAGCTACTATACAAACTAATAACTTCAATACTACTTATATTACTGCTTTGAAACTTTCATTTTGTTCAAATTATGGCCCTTTTTTGGCTTAGAATTTCAGGTTAAAGTTTGCGTGCAAGCTACTATACAAACTAATAACTTCAATACTACTTATATTACAGCTTTGAAACTTTCAACACTTGTTCATCATCATATCCGAAGTGTGTATGCCAAGAACCATAACTCTAACTCTCATTTTTATCAAATTATGCCCCTTGTTCGACTTAGAATTTCAGGTTAAAGTTTGCGTGCAAGCTACTGTACAAATCCATAACTTCCATACTACTTATACTACAGCTTTGAAACTTTCAACACTTGTTCATCATCATATTTCAAGTTTGTATGCCAAGAACCATAACTCAAACTTCCATTTTGTTCAAATTATGGCCCTTTTTCGACTTAGAATTTCAGGTTAAAGTTTGCGTGCAAGCTAGTTACTTTCATACTTCTTGTACTATAGCTTTGAGACTTAAGACACTTGTTTACCATCATGACCCTGACTATGTATGCCAAGAACCATAACTCTTTCTTTCATTTTTAATCAAATTACGGCCCTTTTTTGACTTAGAATTTCAGGTTAAAGATTGCATGCAAGCTAGTTACTTTCATACTTCTTGTACTATAGCTTTGAAACTTATTCACCATCATGACCCTGACTATGTATGCCAAGAACCATAACTCTTTGATTTTTTTCAAATTACTGCCCTTTTTAGACTTAAAAATTAAGGTTTAAAACTTTGTATACCTTTATTTGATCTTACATCAGGTTTATTTTCAAAGGCCCATAACTCATCCTTGCTTTTTTTTATATTTGATTTTTGCCCCTTTTCACTTGAAATTAGAATTAAGACTTGTATATAATTGTTAAAGTTTCAATGTTAGTGTTTTTCATATGTACAGCTATATAAAAGGTTTAAAACAGATGTCCTTAACATACTTTGGTTGAAAGTGTTGAGTAATTGTGGGGTGGGTGGGTGCATAGACTATACTATACTATACTATACTACACTACACTACACTACACCACACCACACCACACCACACCATACCATACCACTGTACTGTACCCCCACCACCCACCATCACCTCCACATACCACCACCACCAACAACAACAACTACAACAACACAAACAACAACACCACCAACAACAACACCAACAACAACATCACCACCAACAACAACACCACCACCACTAACAACAACAACACCACCACCAACAACAACACCATCACCACCACCAACAACACCACCACCATCAACAACACCACCACCACCAACAACACCACCACCATTAACAACACCAACACCTCCACCACCAACAACAACTACAGCACCACCATTAACAACAACAACACCACCACCACCACCACCACCAACAACAACAACAACACCAACACCACCACCAACAACAACACCAACAACAATATCAATACCACCACCAACAACAACACAAACACAAACAACACCACCACCACCACCAACAACAACACCACCAACAACAACACCACCTCCAACAACACCACCACCAATAACACCAACACCACCACCACCAACATCAACAACACCACCAACAACAACACCAACACAAACAACTACACCACCACAACCAACAACAACACCACCAACAACAACACCAACACAAACAACTACACCACCACAACCAACAACAACACCACCAACAACAACACCATCAACAACAACACCACCACCAACACCACCACCGACAACACCAACAACAACACCACCAACAACAACAACAACATCATCACCACCACCAACAACACCACCACCACCAACACCACTACCAACAACAACAACACCACCAACACCACCACCAACAACAACATCAACACCACCAACACTAGCACCGACAACAACACCACCACCACCAGCAACACCAACACCACCACCAACAACAACACCAACAACATCAACACCACCACCAACAACAACATCAACACCACCACCAACAGCAACAACAACCAACACCACCACCACCAACAACACCAACAATGCCAACACCAACAACACCACCACCAACAACAACACCAACAACACCACCACCAACAACAACACCAACAACAGCAACAACACCACCACCACCAACAACAACACCACCACCAACAACAGCAACCAGCATACCATACTGTACTTCACCACGCCACACAACTATAGGTGGGCAAAGATAGTGGGTTGATGGGTGTGGGATCAGGGGTTTATGGGCTGGGTTGTGTAAACCCTAAAAAAAATCTACAAGAATAAATTAAGTGTTATTTATTGATTTATGGATTAAGAAACTTTTGTTCATGTGTGTTTGTTGGGGTGTCATAAACTCCTGAATCACTCCCCAGTTTAAATGAAGCCCAGTTACAATGTGCTTAATAATTCTGACTTTTCGAATAGTCGAGCGTGCAGTCGTTTCCGACTGGCTCTTGTTAAATATGACAATGCATCACATTTTTTCAAAGCACATTTTCACAGAACTACTACAGACTTACTATTGTATTGTACTTAATCAGGGCATTCGTTTAGCCGTTTTTGGGGCCGAATATCGGCCCCATTCCCCTATCAAAATAGTATGTTTTTTCCCCTATCTCTGAAAAAAAATCCCCTCGAAAATGAAAAAAAAAACTAAATGAACTCGCAAATATATAGTCATGTAAAAACTTTTTCGCGATCATTTTTTAATACGAAACCCGTATAAAAACACCGTTTTACTTCGCATGTCTTGGCTTCGGTTGACAACGTTTATTTACTGATAACAACAGTTACTGTGTAAGAGTCTAATTAATCCGTTATATCGCAATATCCAATATGTTGCGCTTGGTCCGTGGATCCCAATTTTTTTGTACATTTACAATTTTTTGTTTGTTCATTCTTCGTGGGTGGTAAAAAAATATCAAATGATCAAATCAACGTCGGCGAGAAATTCACGAAACGCACGCTTTTTCCGTGTCATACTATTACGTCATTATCGGCGAAGGCTGGTTTATTACATTTTGTATGCAGGGATTTAAGAGGCGATGTACATGTTCACCATAAGAAACAATTTAACATCAAATGTTCGAAAATAGATGAATGTTTTTTTTTAAATTCTGTTCCTTCTGATTTGACATGAAACCCTTTGTGACGAACAATAGGTGCGAAAACCACCAAGCTGATAGGGTACTGGCAGAATTGCGTTCACGAGACAAACCGCAAATTAGCGACAATTAATGCAAGTTGCTAACCATAATAGGCATGAGAAAGAAACATCAAAACAGTTTGTTGTTTTGACATTACCTGCTCATCGACATATCAAGCTGGTAAACGACGGACGACGACGAACTAACATCGCCGACCATGACCGACCAACAGATCGTCGATCCGTTTAAAGTACCGAAAACAATAATACCACCATTGGAAATTAATGACGGCGATCTTTGTTTTGTACATAAATTAATTTATTTCTATTAAAAAATAAAACTTAATAAATTATATAAAAAGTTGTTTTAAAACACTTGTCCAGCACGGAACGTACACCCTGATGTACCCGTAGATTTCACGGCGTGTTAATTACCCCTTTTTGTCTTTTTTTCTTAAAACAACACGAAGTTCCCCTTCCTGAGGGTATGGGTACCTGTCCCCAAAAGCTGTCTAGTGCCCTGTTAATAAAAAACAGTTGTTGTTTAATTTCTTAATGGACATTATAAGTCTGCAAAAGCATGCCACAAATGTATCTTGTTGAAACATATCTCACACCAGATACACAGCCCCCGATTGCAGACATTGTGTTCTTGTAATTATGCCACAATTCAACACATGTTGAAAAGTCAGTGTTAAATATGTAAACTTTACCTTCAATTTCCTGGTCGCATAAATGGATGACAATCACTGATTTCTCTTTTAGTTGTTGATAGTTGTTTTTACAAAGTACACAACATTTTCTTGTCAGTAACATTTCCACTCACGTGGGAATTTAAAATTATGTTTTGTATCGCTTAGTTTTTGTGAATTTATGTAAATAGAATTTTAAGGAATATTAAGGTCTAGCTTGTTTTCTTTGCTTTTCTAATGTGTCTTACTGTATGCAAAATATAGATACATTAAATTAGTAACATTGATTTGTGCAAAGTTTCATTGAACGATATTATGCCATTATTGAGATTTTGATAATTTTCTTATCAATGAACAGGATTGGGAGGAGTGTGGCAAGCCCTTAACAGGTCATCAAAGAACAATAAGTTACAATATAACAACTTTAATCTCATTAAAACTTGCCACATTCCTGTGACTCCTCCCAATCCTGTTCATCCATGAAAAGAAAAGTATCATGCTGGTTGATCAGGATCTACACTGGTCACACCTGTTGTAAAATGTGTATATAAAGAGAAAATGTTAAAACTAGTGTGTTTTATCTTCACAGACAACAAGATGGACATTGTTTATCAGCGGAATATTATATGGAGCATGGAGACTTAGTAAGTCCAAATTTACAAACTATCATTTACACTGTAAGTAATTGTGACACAAACATTCCGTATCACATTGATAAATTTTATGTATAACTTATCTGAAGATTAGATATTAGAACTAACGCGCAAATGAAATAAAACCGCGGATTTGAGTTTTGCCGTTCACGTGCATATGACACAAGCGATCTGTAGCTTATTTACGAACGTGTATTTGCATTAACATAATAAATTTGACCTAATGTCTCAGTAACACACATACACCAAGTTTATTTGGAAAATGATGTTAACTTGTTATGAAATATGCCGATTCCGGTAACAGTTAATTCAGTCCGATATTCAGACATTTTATACCGTATCATAGGGCTTCGTCCAAGACGTTCAGTCGTCCGATTTCGATTCCTATTTTCTTCTTGTTGATGTGATTACAACGATATCACAGTTTCATGAAATTTTATACAACTTTAATGATATATTAAAGAATTATTGCGCCGCTTTGGAGTACTTCGATTCGCCGATCGCGCGCATACATGATTTCAATGTTGGCTTTATTACACAAACTTTTACTTGCATTAGGTTAACAAATTAATATCTTTACTTGTAAACGCCAAACAACATTTATTTCACTATATATTTTTACATTTATAAGAAAAACGGGCCGATTTCGGTTTTTTCCGCCGATTTCGGTCCGATTTCGGTTTTTCCGCCGATTACGGTGAATCTAGTAACCCATTGAACAGAGCCTTTTTGTGTTGATTTCTATCAGATTTTCACATAAATGTAGTAAGACTGAAATCCCTTGCAATTTTGTACAAATAACTCACAAGTACTTTGCTGTACCGTACTTGTTTGTGTTTTGTCAAGAACGAATCTAGGTTCCCTGACACGAAAGTTTTAGTAGTGCACTTGGTTGTTTGCACGCTTTGTGCCAGCATTTTGTGCCAAAGTAAAATAAAAAATGTCTGCACACTGGTGGTGGGAAACATGTAAAATTACCGAAAGAGGCACATATTTTGATTTTGTTGTAAATACTGGTACAAGTTAATCAGTGAAAATTGATTTATAAGCAGTTAATGGGTTTAACAAATTTAGCCATTATGTGTGTTTGTTAATGATTACATGTATATTATTACAATGAAAGTTAAAGGTGTATTTCTGCTGCTTTTTAAGGTCTAGAATATTCTCTAGTTTTTCATTATACAATCAGATTTATAATGAAAAAAGATGGAATTTCCATTTTTATCTGAATCAAGTCATTCTTTGGAGAAACCTTATTGTGTTGGATAGGAAAGGTGTTGATTTTTGTAAGAGAACTGCCAGTTACTAGTACTTTTATCATAGACTGGACACTATTGACTCATGATTCAAATCACAATTGCATTGAAAATCTGTTGCCTTGCATGTAAATTTGTACTTGTAGTCTGTTATATTATGTATGTTATCTAGTGTGTAGGGCAGTAAGAGGGAAGTATTTTAATCTCTTTGAGAACAAAATATTAATTTATTAATGACACTTGAAACTTTCAAAAACCCTCAAATCACCATGATTTGAAGGGTGTTTTTTTTGCTATTAATTGCCAAAATCCACTATAGATTTACCAAAAATACTCATGAGCTTCAGCAGCTAGTGAAACCCCTAAATATAACCGTTTGGTATGCAATGTATAAACCATAAACTGATCAAACTAAGCATGTTTAGATTAGTGTCAACAAATTCAAACCATTTCATGTTTTAGTGAGTTGAGTGCTGCATTCTGACATTGATGTGTATGAGATGTTGTGTTATTCTTCAGGAAATTTGACCCCCGGGGAGTTGGCAGAGCAGGAGAAGTACAGAGAATACTTTGAATTTGCTGCAGCAAAGAAAGCCAGGATGGAGGCTCAGAAAACAGCCAGTATGTGCAGTCTGCTTTTTAGCTCGACTATTCGAAGAATAGGGGAGCTATCCTACTCGCCCCGGTGTCGGCGTCGGCGTCCGTTAAACAAAATATGCACTTTGGTCCATAACTTGAAAACTACTTATGATATCAACTTGAAACTTGGAATATATATTCACCATCAAATTCTACATCATTACCAACAAGACCCATAACTCTGCTACAAATATTTTTCAAGTTATGCCCCTTTTTCACTTAAATTTTGCGTTAAGGAAAATATGCACTTTGGTCCATAACTTATAAACTACTTGAGATATCAACTTGAAATTTGGAATATATATTCACCATCAAATTCTACATCATTACCAACAAGACCCATAACTCTGCTGTCAATATATTTCAAGTTATGCCCCTTTTTTCTTATATTTTGTGTTAAGCAAAATATGCATTTTGCCCATAACTTTAAAACTACTTGAGATATTGCCTTGAAACTTGAAATATATTTTCACCACCAAAATCTACATCATAACCAACAAGACCCATAACCCTGCTTCCAATATTTTTCAAATTTTGCCCCTTTTTCACTTACATTTAGTGTTAAGCAAAATATACACTTGGCCCTTAACTTCGTTTTGAATGGAGGGATTTCAAAATAACTTGGCACAAATGTTCACCATGACAATGCGGTGTGTCACGTTCAATACCCATGCCTGTAGGTCCAAGGTCAAGGTCACTGTTACTAAAAATAGAATTTTCTTGCAAAATCTTGTCCACTCTAACTTAGTTATTTCTTATTGGATTTTTAAATAACTTGGTATAATTGTTCACCATATCAAGATGGTGTGTCAAGTACAAGCCCATGCCTGTAAGTCGAAGGTCAAGGTCACTGTTACTAAAAATAGAATTTTCTTGTCCAGGCTGTTACTTTGTTATGAATGGAGGGATTTCAAAATAACTTGGCACAAATGTTCACCATGACAAGGCGGTGTGTCCACACAATACCCATGCCTGTAGATCCAAGGTCATGGTCACTGTTACTAAAAATAGCATTTTCTTGTCCAGGCTGTAACTTTGTTATAAATGGAGGGATTTCAAAATAACTTGACACAAATGTTCACCATGACAGGGCGGTGTCTCGCGTACCATGCCCATGCCTGTAAGTCGAAGGTCAAGGTCACTGTTACTAAAAATAGAATTTTATTGTAAGGGCTATAACTTTGTTTTGAATGGAGGGTTTTCAAAATAACTTGGCACAAATGTTCACCATGACAAGGCGGTGTGTTGCGTACATTACCCATGCCTGTAAGTCCAAGGTCAAGGTCACAGTTACTTAAATTGAATTTACTTGTTCAGGCTATAACTCTTTTATGAATGAAGGAATTTCAAAATAACTTGGCACAAATGTTCGCTATGACATTGCATTGCATTACCACCAACTTCTTCGCAGACATTTCCGTAATGTGAAGACAACAGTGCCACAAATACAAATAATTTACTTATCTTCAAGTTTATGCATATTCTTATAATTCCTCCAACATCACTGTCGTTGAAATGCTATTATTCCCATCATTTCACTTGAGTGTCTGAAAATGATGCATAGCAGGGGCATCTGTGTCCTATGGACACATTTCTAGTTTCACTTATATTTTCACTTAAGTGCACCTCATCGATAACTTTGCACAAAATACTTAAGGTATCAACTTCAAACTTCCATTATATTTTCATTTCAGTTCTTTTCTTTAACATTACTGAAGTGATTGATATTTGACTAAAAGTAAATGTCTCTCATAAAAAATTACTAACATGTTTTCTAACAAATTCAGAAATATTTCATAGTTATTCCCCTATTCAGTTTAATATTTATGGTACATTAAGGAATTATTTCTGTTATTTGAAATGAATTTCTCCCTTACCATTCACTTGTTAATATTTTTCCTGATTTCACACCAATATATGGCCATAGTTGTTATTGTTTTAATCTTCGAATTGCATTTGTTTCAAATGATTCGAATAGTCGAGCATGCTGTCTCCTCTGACAGCTCTTGTTTAAAAACCCTTTGCTCCAGAAATTCTCTTTTTGGAAAGGGCAAACATTCTAGATCCAGATCAGCCTGCACATCCGTGCTGTCTTATAAGGATCTGCGTTGTTTGCTTTAAGATTCATTAGATTTTTTCTGAGCAAAAAGCAAACAGTGCAGATCCTGATTGGACTGCACAGATGTTCCAGCTGTACATACATGTATACATTCAAATTTGGAGAATTATATACAATGTATAATTTAGACAAATGATTTCCTTCTTTAAATTAATTTACATGATTTTTTTTTCAAAATACATGTAAATTAGAAATAGAAATACTAAAACCCTATTATATTGCATTCACACTTCTAAAACACCATGGATATACAAGTTTCAGGAGAACCTGCAGTATATTAGTATAATGAGAATACAGCTGCATATTAGTATACCGTATAATGGGTTATTTTTGCGACCGAAAATTTTCGCAATTTTGCCATAATTAAAATTTTTTGCGGTTGTAGTTTTAGCGAATTTGCGCCCGCAGAAATTAATTTTTGTGTTTTTACTGTGGCATTGCATTCGTATTGCTTTAGTTCTTATAATCCTGTACCAGCAAATGTACCTGTACAAATTTACTAACATAACATAACAGCATAATACTATGGTGTGAAAGCTGTGCATTTAGCAGTGGTATTTTATCAAACTGTTATAAACCAAATTGGCCGCAGCATAATTGACATCCCTTTAAATAATAATGGTGATTATGTTTTTATTGACGAATAATGACCGTGACCACCGCAGATAGGCCTATAGAAGTTATGAAGAGATAATTAACCTGTAGCCCGCTGGGGCAATGAATTATAATACCTTTTTAAATAGCTTATTAAGTAACGCTCATCTGCATTGTTTGTAAAGCTTTTACGCAATCAATTTTGAAAGTTTGAAATTATCCCTTCCCAAAACTTGAAGTTTGTCATCAATACCAATGTTTTCGGCTCCCAAACTGTTAATTGTATTGGTACTTATCAAATCTACTGGAAGTTATTTAATTTGTGCATTATGGGATATACTCTTTTAACATAGAACATTATAAGAAATAGGAACGGCAGTTTAAATCAAGCGTACCATTATACAGTCCAGCTATATAGTGCACTTCGTGAAAGTTATCTTGGGGATTTTTGGTGTTTATTATTTTAGCGAATTATGACGGTCGCAAAAATAGAGAAAATATTATGCTCGCGAAAAAAACCATTATACAGTATATGAAATAAAACAGTTGTCTTGAGAATCAATCTGTTCATTAGTAAAACTGCATACTAGGTTCCAGTGACATGTACATGTATTTGGAGAATCCAGAATTATATTATTTGTATTAGGAGATTTTGTATAAATGAAATAATATAAGGATTCTATGGAATAATAAGAAGGAAATATTTGGTTAATATTAAAAAAAGATGAACTGAGGTAAAAATGTTTTTTGTTTTTCAGATGATGAAGTTGATCTATACAGAGAAGCAAAAGGTTTACCCAAATTGGAACGACCACCTATTGAATAGACTATAAAAAGATATTAATAAATGTAACTTGTAACTGTTTATGATAGAAAAAATTTAGGACAAAGGATCAAAATAAGAGTTTATTCTGCTTTTCAACAGGCAAAATGAAGTTGATTTTATGAAAAAAGACACTAACTCAGTGGATCTAAAAAAAAAGAGTATTGTGGGAAAATCAGTTTTTCAAAGCTGTGAGTTTGTGAATAAGAAACTGCAGAGAGTTTCAGACTAGAGTAATCCTGACCAATACCGGTAAATTAAAAACACAGATTGGTTGATGTATAATTTTTGAAATAAATCATTTGTGACAACATTCGTGTTGATTGCATGCTCTCCAATTCTCAATTCCTCTGCCTGTAAGCGTTGTTTAACCCATTATTTCATATATATGGGGTTCGTTGCATGTGCAAACATTGTAGATCGTGGTCTGCCAGCACATCCTCATCATCTTATCTGGATCTTCATTGTTGATACTTGATAGAAATAACTCAACGAATCTGAAAGCAAACCGTGTAGACCCTGATTGGACAGCACAGATCTGGATTCTGGAATGCTTGCCTATGGGATACCAGCAATGTCCTTCAAAGTCAAATGTTAATACATTGAATGTTAGATAAAATGACATTTTCACTTTTTAGCTCGACTATTCGAAGAATATGTCGAGCTATTCTACTCACTTAGGTGTCGGCGTCGGTGTCGGCGTCGCCGTCCCGCTTTGGTTAAAGTTTGCGTGCAACATACCTATATCTTACAAACTACTATAGCTACAGCTTTGAAACTTGGCACACTTGTTCATCATCATGTCCCGAGTGTGTGTGCCAAGAACCATAACTCTAACTTTCATTTTGATCAAATTATGGCCCTTTTTAGACTTAGAATTTCAGGTTAAAGTTTGCGTGCAAGCTACTGTACAAACACATAACTTCAATACTACTTATACTACAGCTTTGAAACTTGGCACACTTGTTCATCATCATGTCCCGAGTGCGTGTGCCAAGAACCATAACTCTAACTTTCATTTTGATCAAATTATGGCCCTTTTTTGACTTAGAATTCTAGGTTAAAGTTTGCGTGCAAGCTACTGTACAAACACATAACGTCCATACTCTTTATACTACAGCTTTGAAACTTTCAGCACTTGGTCATTATCATATCCTGAGTGGATATGCCAAGAACCATTACTCTTACTTCTATTTTTTTCAAATTATGGCCCTTTATTGACTTAGAATTTCAGGTTAAAGTTTGCGTGCAAGCTACTGTACAAACACATAACTTCAATACTACTTATACTACAGCTTTGAAACTTTTAGCACTTGTTCATTATCATATCCCGAGTAGATATGCCAAGAACCATAACTCTTACTTCCATTTTGATCAAATTATGGCCCTTTTTCGACTTAGAATTTTAGGTTAAAGTTTGCGTGCAAGCTAGTTTCTTTAATACTTCTTGTACTATAGCTTTGAAACTTTCAACACTTGTTTACCATCATGACCCCGACTATGTATTCCAAGAACCATAACTCTTTCTTTAATTTTTAATCAAATTATAGCCCTTTTTCAACTTAAAATTTCTGGTTAAAGTTTGCATGCAAGCTAGTTACTTTCATTCTTCTTGTACTATAGCTTTGAAACTAAAGACACTTGTTCACCATCATGACCCTGACTATGTATGCCAAGAACCATAACTCTTTCTTTGATTTTTATCAAATTATTGCCCTTTTTCACTTAGAATTTAAGGTTAAAGTTTGCGTGCATGCTAGTTACTTTCATACTTCTTTGTACTACAACTTTGAAATTTGTTCTTTATCATGACCCTGACTATGTTTGCCAAGAACCATAACTCTTTCTTTGATTTTTATCAAATTATTGCGCTTTTTAGAATTAGAAATTAAGGTTTAAGTTTACGTGCAAGATGGTGAAACCTCATAACTTTCATTCTATTAAAACCACAACTTTTAAACTTTGTATACGTTTATTTTATCACACATCAGGTTGATGTTCAAAGGCCCATAACTCATCCTTGCTTTTTTTATTTAATGTTTGCCCTTTTTCACTTTGAAATTAGAATTAAGACTTAGAAATTATGGTTAAAGTTTCAGTGTTAGTGTTTTTCATAGGTAATGCTATAGAAAAGGTTTAAAACAGATTTACTTAACATACTTTGGATGAAAGTGTTGAGTGGTTTTACTATACTATACTATACCATACCACACCACACCACACCACACCACAACACAACACAACACAACACAACCACATACCACACCACACCAGACCACCCCCAGCACACGACACCACCCCCAACCACCACCACCACACCACCACCACACCACACTACCATCACCCCCACCACCACCACATACCACCACTACAAACAACACCACCACCACACCACCACCTCCACACCACCACATACCACCACCACTAACAACAACAATACCACCACCACCACCAACAACACCATCACCAAAAACAACACCACCAACAACAACACCACAAACAACAACACCACCAAAAGCAACACCAACAACAACAACACAAACAACAGAAGCAACAATAACACAAATAACAACAACAACTCTACCAACAACACTGTCAACAACACCACCAACAACACCCCCACCACCACCACCACCACCACCAACAACAACACCACTACCACCACCACCAACAACAACACCAACAAGACAACCAACAATAACTCAAAGAACAACAACAACACCACCATCAACACCACCACCAACTATACCGTAAACAACACCACAAACAGAAACACCACCACCAACAACACCATCACCAACAACACGAACACCACCAACAACAACAACACCACCAACATCAACACCAACAATATTATCAACAACACCAACAACTAACAACACTAACAACAACACCAACATAACAACACTACCACCAACAACACCACCACCACCAACAACAACACCACCACTACCAACACCAACAACAATACCAACAACAGCAACTACACCAACACCACCAACAACAGCAACCAGCATACCATACCATACTATACTACACCACACCTCACCACATCACTTTAGGTGGGCAGGGATAGTGGGTTGATGGGTGTGGGATCAGGGGTGTATGGGCTGGGTTGTGTAAACACTCTTAAAAAACTACAATAATAAATTAAGTGTAATTTATTGATTTCCTAACTTAGATTAAGAAACTTTTGTTCATGTGTGTGTGTTGGGTGTCATAAACTCCTGAATTACTTCCCAGTTTAAATGAAGCCCAGTTTAAAATGTGCTTAAATATGTCTGACTTCGAATAGTCGAGCTTGCAGTCGTTTCCGACTGGCTCTTGTTTCATGTCGCAGTCATTTCCCTGAGTGACATTAGCAAGAAATGTTGGTTCAACTCGTATTTCGGTATGGTTAATATATAGCAAACATCATACGAACACTAGAATTGAATTATAATTATTCATATCGTCATAATTGACATCTGAATATCCGAAAATTCCTAGAAATAGTCTGTCGCAAAGAGGTCTATATTAATATTAACGTAAACCATAAGCTTAAAAGGAAACAAAACACCGATGTTAGGCCATGTTTTAATGGGTATGGTTTATAAGTATCATTCACGTGTGCTGGGTAAAGATCACGTGATCCAGCCCGAGTGGTCGCAAACATTGCAAATGGCGAAAAGTGGCCAAAAATACAAAAAATGAATTTTGGGGGAAATACTTATTGCCACCTAGATTTTAGTAAAGAAATGTCTTTAGCTAAGGACATAGTTAATGTTTGCAAGCTCAATTTAGTCTAATTCATGTTCTAATTACCAAGCACATACTAAAACAAAAGAAAAACCATTTGCATGAGAACTCTGAAATTCATGGACAATATACCAAAGCAACTCGTACCTGAAATAAGCATATGCTGGTCTACAATGTTTAGTGCCAATTCGTCAAAATAATATTACGGTTTTCAAGAAATTCATGGTAAACTTACTTCCGAGTTTCTACGTTCAGTTCAGTTTGAAGTCAAAATGTACTTCTTAAAATTTCTGACATTATTTTAACAGATGACCGCAAAGTATTGTAAATAAGTGTTTACATGATACCTATATCATTTTTAGCTTGACTATTCGAAGAATAGGGGAGCTATCCTACTCGGCCCGGTGTCGGCGTCTGTTAAACAAAATATGCACTTTGGTCCATAACTTGAAAACTACTTATGATATCAACTTGAAACTTGGAATATATATTCACCATCAAATTCTACATCATTACCAACAAGACCCATAACTCTGCTACAAATATTTTTCAAGTTATGCCCCTTTTTCACTTAAATTTTGCGTTAAGGAAAATATGCAATTTGGCCAATAACTTATAAACTACTTGAGATATCAACTTGAAACTTGGAATATATATTCACCATCAAATTCTACATCATTACCAACAAGACCCACAACTCTGCTATCAATATATTTCAAGTTATGCCCCTTTTTTCTTATATTTTGTGTTAAGCAAAATATGCATTTTGCCCATAACTTTAAAACTACTTGAGATCTTGCCTTGAAACTTGAAATATATTTTCACCACCAAAATCTACATCATAACCAACAAGACCCATAACCCTGCTTCCAATATTTTTCAAATTATGCCCCTTTTTCACTTACATTTAGTGTTAAGCAAAATATACACTTGGCCCTTAACTTCGTTTTGAATGGAGGGATTTCAAAATAACTTGGCACAAATGTTCACCATGACAAGGCAGTGTGTCGCGTACAATACCCATGCCTGTAGGTCCAAGATCAAGGTCACTGTTACTAAAAAAAGAATTTTCTTGCAAAATCTTGTCCGCTCTGTAACTTTGTTATTTCTTATTGGATTTTTAAATAACTTGGTATAATTGTTCACCATATCAAGAGGGTGTGTCAAGTACATGCCCATGCCTGTAGGTCGAAGGTCAAGGTCACTGTTACTAAAATTAGAATTTTCTTGTCCAGGCTGTTACTTTGTTATGAATGGAGGGATTTCAAAATAACTTGGCACAAATGTTCACCATGACAAGGCGGTGTGTCCGCACAATATACCCATGCCTGTAGATCCAAGGTCAAGGTCACTGTTACTAAAAATAGCATTTTCTTGTCCAGGCTGTAACTTCGTTATGAATGGAGGGATTTCAAAATAACTTGACACAAATGTTCACCATGACAGGGCGGTGTGACGCGTACCATGCCCATGCCTGTAGGTCGAAAGTCAAGGTCATTGTTACTAAAAATTAGGGATGTCAACGGATACCATTTTCGGTATCCGGATATCCGTATATACTATCCGGATAACCGTATAGATCGGCGACTTTGTCTGTTATGTGATGACGTCAATATTCCCGCCTTTTTCAACGCATAGAATTGAACATCGGATCTACGAAAACTTGTCAAAAGATACTTAAAAGAATAATTAATTTTGAGTGTTTTGTTTCTGCCAAGTGTCGCCGTATATACTACGCGCTGTGTTACTATTGATCGATAGTATTCTTGATTTTATTTTTAACTCTTGAAATTTATTCACGCGATTTGACCAGGGCGAAGGTAACTCACGATGAAAAATGAGTGAACTCTTGTTGATTTCTTTTTATGCAATTAAATTATTAAACAAGTTTTTGTTCTTCTGCATACGACTTTTGCAATAAATTTTCAAGGTTTTTCTCTGTCCATCTATTTTTCTGCAAAGCGTAGTAATTTGAATAAAAAATTTGTACCGTTCGCACATCTAGATACGTTTTTGATCTTAGCTGTGACATTGAGATTTATCTGGTACGTTCCAGAGACTATACATGTATTTGCCAAATTACACAAAGTAAAAATGAACAACAAATGCACAATATTTTATAATTCATTCATTATTATTTCATTCGCAGTTATCAACTTTATTTGCTCGAAATTAAATCAAATATTTTATCTGCAAAATAACAATCAAGATATTCGACAATGAACGTGACAGCATTACGGGGACATTGGTAAACTTAATTGGCAATAATTGACAGCGATAGTTTGAAGACAATCACATTATCAGTATAACTTGTGGATTACTATAATTGGCAAACAATGGTCCTGACCACCTGGATGATTGCAATGAGGATGCAGTTTTCGCACCTCTGTTAAACAAACACCGCGTTACTTCTTGTGGCAGTTTTATGACGATCAATATACAGTCTCAAATTATCTGATTATGACATCTGAACAGGTGTTAAGAAGCAATAATTGACGCATTTTGTACTGTTTAAGATGATTTTTTTTACTAATTTTTACGAATATTCGGATATGAAATTAGTATCCGGATACTGACTTAGTATCCGGATAGTCGGATATTCGTTGACATCCCTACTAAAAATAGAATTTTATTGTCAGGGCTATAACTTTGTTTTGAATGGAGGGTTTTCAAAATATCTTGGCACAAATGTTCACCATGACAAGGTGGTGTGTTGCGTACATTACCCATGCCTGTAAGTCCAAGGTCAAGGTCACAGTTACTAAAACTTGAATTTACTTGTTCAGGCTATAACTCTTTTATGAATGGAGGAATTTCAAAATAACTTGGCACAAATGTTCACTATGACATTGCATTGCATTACCACCAACTTCTTCGCAGACATTTCCGTAATGTGAAGACAATAGTGCCACAAATACAAATAATTTACTTGATCTTCAAGTTTATGCATATTCTTATAATTCCTCCAACATCACTGTCTTTTAAATGCTATTATTCCAATCATTTCACTTGAGTGTCTGAAAATGATGCATAGCGGGGGCATCTGTGTCCTATGGACATATTTCTAGTTTCACTTATATTTTCACTTAAGTGCACTTCATCGATAACTTTGCACAAAATACTTAAGGTATCAACTTCAAACTTCCATTATATTTTCATTTCAGTTTTTTTCTGTAACATTACTGAAGTGATTGATATTTGACTAAAAGTAAATGTCTCTCATAAAAAATTACTAACATGATTCTAACAAATTCAGAAATATTTCATAGTTATTCCCCTATTCAGTTTAATATTTATGGTACATTAAGGAATTATTTCTGTTATTTGAAATGAATTTCTCCCTTACCATTCACTTGTTAATAATTTTCCTGATTTCACATTTGCTGATTTTATCAAGTTTATGCTTTTAGGTAAGATGGAGGAGTTCATCTACATATATTGTCTATACAAATCGGGTACTAGTATATTTGGAGAAAAAATAAATCATGGAGTACAATAACACGAAGAGAAGAACTTTAAAATAATAAAAGAGAATGATACAATAGTGACTATAGGTTATTGTTAGTTTGGAGGCTTGTATAAAAATTAAACTGTCAGGCCCAACTCAGCTGGGTGACCGTTTTATTTTCATACAAACCTTGAAATAAACTATAAACTGTTTTTGTAACTGATAAATTGGCATACACATAGTTTACGCAAATCAGTTGTCAAAACAGTATTTTAATGGCTAGTATAAATGTATAATGAGAATATGTTAGAAAGCGAACTCGTTCATTTCTTTAACTGAAATCAGCGTGGGAACATACCTGACTCTCAAGGGATGACCTTTGTGATGGTCAATCCTTGGGCGGAAAACAAGACATTGATTCATTTGCCAAAGTTCCATTTGACCCTTTACTCCATGGGATATGGAGTGCATTGTTTTTGCTGTACACTGTTTGCTATTACATTTATTAGAATATTTCTTAAAACAAGTGACCGTTGTATATTCCGATCAAATGACTTGGATGTTCAGCTGACTATGATCTACATTAGTCGTACATTAAGTAAAGGGTTTATCATCAGCTTAAAATATCAGTATTTAAATAACTTGCATTGCCACAGAATATGTATGTCACGCCTACCTGCGTATGTATTTATAATCGTGAATGTTGAGTTTCGAAACTATTACTTTTATAAAACCTTAGAATATGTTTATAAAATCCAAAACATTTTGGGACGATATTAATTATCGCTTGTTGTAAATTGTTGTTCTCAGAGCGACCTTGGTGTAAACTAATGAAGTCAGGCAGATCCAATTGTTTCGTGTCGCCGCAGTATATAAAAGCACCTTATGAAATATAAGGTATCATATTTCTGTACGAAGCACTTTTAATACATGTTGTTTACATCAAGCCGTTGTTCTTAAATCCGAAAAAAATACTAAAATCATCTGTAAAAAATCGCCATAACTGATACACATAGATCACTAGAAACATACAAATGATTGAGTTAACATGTTCAATAAATGATACAGTCTCGGTCGAAGCTACATGCACGTTTGGTCTAATGTTTTTATGTTTAATTGATCAGCAATGGCATTCTTATTATTGTAAGAATAAAAATGATATGTTTCATAATATCTAGCATGAGAATACCTCTCAAAACCTGTTACAACATAAACATTTACGCTGATTTTATAACAGTACACAGTGCAAACGGAACTTTGTTTGATAGATTTAAGCGATTTTTAAAAAGTATATTGCATAAAAAAGGTAACAACGTCTTTCATAACAAGTGCTACGAGAATGGCCTGTTAAACATGTATTTGTCGATTGGATTTCTCATTACAATACATACAAAATCTCCTCATTTTTGAACTATTTACTATGTTTTTGTGACAATCAGCGCGCTATATCCGGTAGATGATACAATCGGTTTATATATAGTGATTTTTAAGGTACATTTTAAAACTAAACTAATGCAGTGTGTTCGCGAAAAATATTTCCTTTCCTATGAATAAGGACTGAAGTGTATAAATTACAAGGAATTATATAAAATTGGCTTTGTTTTTATTTTTCAACTGATTTTGCAAAGTTCGGGTATTTATTTTTTGTTTTGATTACGTAAGGGTTTTATTTTACATGTATACCTTAAAATATTTTATTAAACACTTCCCAATAGAAAGATACTGTCCGCAATATCTTGGTCGTACAGTGGTATATTTAAAAACGTATTTTATTGTTGGATTCAAATGAATATCGTTGAAATTAAGGTGATGTATAAAAAATTAAAATGTAACGTACCTGACTTTTAAAAATTGGTGAGTCATTAATAAGCTGAAATTCATGGACTAAGTATATCAAGAAATGACCCCATTGTCATTTTACGTAAGGTGAAATGTTTATAATTGGTTTTATAAAGTTATTAATGTAAAATTGTAATGTTTATTTTTTCACAACTTACATCTTTATATATACATTTGTAAAAAGTCAGTTTGTAAAATGGGTCTGTACTCGGAGACGAATTATTGAGACTAGCCTTAAAGTATAACTTGAGCATTGAAGTTCAGAAGCATTAAATTATCAAGGTAAACAAATAATCATCAATGGGCCTTCCTTAGCCTACACTTATATAAACCTCAAGAGGGTGAATGGATATTTGCAACCAGAAAACACAAGATATATGTATTGACAATTTATGCAAAAGACGAGGTCACATTACTTTCAAGGGTCGACATGTTCCTAATTATTTGGTAAACCGGCTCAATTCTGCATTTGTACAGTCACAAAAAACAACACACCACCAAATAGCCCATACAGCTATAGAAACAGTATTGAGACTATTGACACATCATTTTTGTCTATTTATGTGTCAGGATGACATTGTAATTTGTGTCGAATTTCTTATGTTACCGTCCTTGTATTAATACTCTTCGTTTTTAGGTAAAACTGGGGAAAATGTAAAAAAAATCTGCTAAGAGTCACTAAAAGATTTTTTTATCGATGCTCCAAGCCCTTGAATGTTTGAGAAATAGTGCAGAATTATTAAAGTTATCTACAAAAATGTGAACAAAGCTAGGTGAACACGTACCTTTGTGTACCCTTCTGCAACGCGTACTTGACGTTTCGCCACCATGAAGATAATACAGGGGGTAGGACGTGGCTCTGCATCCGATGATAGTTAAGCGAGGAAAATGTTGCATTGGGATAAAAATGGCGGTTTAGTGAGCATTTTTTAAATAAAACGGATTTATTTTGCGAGGTAAGTGCCTTCATACTATATTTAATTTAAAGTCCACATGTGCATTCTGCGACCAGATGCCTAAGGTACCCTCGACACTTTGTTTCATGAACGCAGGTTTTGTAACAAAAAGGTTATTGAAGGTTTTATACAGTAAAGGTAATGTAAACACGCCAAAATATTGTATTTTAGGCTGATCTTCAGACATCTGGGCACTTCCATATTGGGTTTAAGCATTTTATCAAGTCAAAATAACATATTCTTTTTATCTTCTTGGCTCGTCCACAATAAGCAACCCCCAACGCTCGAAAGGAAACAGGACATGCCATTTTCTGGCATCCGAGGATTGGGACATTCACTGTTTCGCATTACCTGGATATATTTACTGAACTGGTTTCTCATAAAGCACTTTATTATTCACAGATTTGATTAAAAATATGATTTTTTATTGTTATGGATATGTTTACTGAATGTGTTTTAATAAAAAAAACAAAAACAATACATTAAAAAAATGGCATATGCGCATAGTTACAAATATGTTTTTGTTCAATATATTTTCCGGGTGCCGATGTTTGGCTTTAGTAAAGTGTACAAAATGGTCATAGTATGACATGGCTTATAACTATTTATAGCATTATTAATGTTTAATAATTAAGTTCGCTTACGATTGGCTTTTTTTGAAGAGACAATAGCAAATATGAAAAGGTGAGGTAACTGTGTAAATAATTGATAGATAAAATGCATGTCCGGCAGCATTGCAATATTCATCAATAAATTGCCTCGTCTCCTGATGTTATACTCTCAAACCGTAAAGGAAAATTTAAAACTATCAACGGTAGCACAGGAAAACCGTTACTGGTTGTTTAAGAAAAAAAGTCATTTTTTAGATATTAAGGCCAAATTATAAGAAATTTGTGTATCAAAAGTTCAAAACACATATCAAAATAACTGCTAAAGTAAAACTTCAAACTACGTGTGCTATTCCAAAAGCGGTACAATGCTGAAAATTTCGAGGGAGGATATTATACGCCGGTATACTGGGCGAAATTTTATAGATTTTTAAGTTTAATTATACTAAGCCAGGTGGCTAAAATGCTACATTGGAACTTTCAAGTGTTTTATATTTAATAATGCAAATATGATATGCAAATCATAAATGGCTAACTTCCAGTCTGTGATTTTGTCACATGAGTGTTGCTTAAAGATGCTGACGACTAAATTATTCTGCAAATGGAGGCACCTGCACTCGCGAACCTTGAGATTTAGTTAGCATTGATTCTTCAAATTGCTTAACATGTTTGCACTCCAAATCAGAGTGTCTAAGCGTACAGTTAACCGAAACGGAAGTTGCTGATCTGTACGCCGATGATCACATAGTTGCTTACAGAAAAACACGCGACATCGGCTTTTTATTTGTAAAATATATTCAAATTAAACGTGCTTTTGCAGAAATTATTTTTATAATGAGAACATCGTTGATTAATAGTCTTACTGTGATCTTGAAGTCTTGAACTAACGGCTAGTTAAGTTGCAATCTGTAATCTATTCACACTTGATCAGTACAAAATGGGGAAAAAGAGTGGAGAAAATCTGCAATTGTGACCTTATAATTATGTATATATTGGAAAGGTATATATTTGACTTCCCAAGAAAGAAAGATCATTTCTAACGCTAACAAAATGCGTTGAACGGTGCTTGAACCAATAAGCATCGAGAAAATGGTCTTTCTGTGCAGCCACCGAAAGTGACAAGACTGTACGCAAAGTTGCAGTACTTCAATGTCAGACTGTACGAACAGTTGCGATCATAAGTGCATCATATACTGATCAACTGAACAACACCAATGAAGCAAGAACTTGTTAAAGGAATCAATCAAAGGAATCAACCAAATCTAATGTATTATTTATCAAGAATAAAACCTTATATGATAATATTTTAGAACTGACAAGCACGTTTTGAGCTATAAATATGTTTTTTTAACTCTGATTTACTGTTGAACCATATGAACGAATTGGTACACTTTGCAAATAAGACACCGATAATTGCTAGAAATCCTAAATCCCCTGATTGTGACATTAAATAAAACTTAGTACGTATAAACCTGCTGAAATCACCGCTGTGTTGGCAAAAATATACATTATGCACAAATATTATCCAATAGCATGAAGACTTTAACAATCTGGTCTTTGACAGGAAAATTGGTTTCAGATTTTGGAAAACCACCACTTCGTGACTGAGTTAAGTAAGTCTACAATTACGTCTGCAACTGCTAAGAATTTCATGTTTAAGGTCGTTAAAATGTCGAGTAGGATTTCATTTTGGCCGACTTTCATTTGGTAGATTTATGGGATTATGTTAATCTGATTGGAACATTCTATGAAATATTTAGAAACTATGGTTGAAGTACTAACGCGTATTTGTACAGCTATATTATGGCTTCTACTGTTCGCATTTCAGAGAAGAAATGAAAACATTACAGCGGGCCTCTACATATCTTTAATACACGGTCTTACCACAGCTCGGTTGGACTATAGTCGTTTTTTTCACGCCTCCTTTCATGAAGAGCTAACACGAGATTTAAAAACAAATCTAAATTTGAATCTGAAGCCAAGATCAGTTATTTGTTTATACGAGGGGTGTTCAATATATAATGAGACTGTCCTCATATATTTTTATTCTGACATTAAATATATCAAAATTTGGTATCATTATTAAATATAACTTATCCTTGATTAGATACTGGCTTTGGTAGAAAAAATATAATGCGACATAGAAATTATGATAATTCCCAAAACCATAGTAAAGCGTTATCGCCACCGTCCATTCTGCATTATAAAGACATATATTATAATATAAAGTAAACTAAGAACCTATTTTTGCAATTACATAAAAATCCGCCAATAATTTGTTCGTTATATGAATGACCTCATATGAAAAAATGACGTCATTTGGTAGTAAAACGTTGAAATAATCAACATTAATTTTGTTTAAGGACACCCTTACACGTTGTCACTTAAAAATGATGACACAAGAACGTATTGAAGTGCGGGCAAACATAAAGTTTTGTATAAATTTAGGTAAATCGGCAACGAAAACATTTACAATATTACAAGAGACTATAAGGGGAAAGACAGTGCTTGTCGTGTGTTAGTATTTAGATTTATTATTTATTATTTATTTTGGTATAAGTAAAACAAAACATGGCAGAATACATACAAGTCATACAAAGAAAGAACAATAAAAAAAAAAGTTCAATGTCATGACATGCAGTAATGGAAAAACCATGTAATGCCCACCAATACCAGGGATAACACAAAAAAGAGAAAATGATTCCTCTTATTTCCATTGTGGTCCCTGATATTGGAGGCATGACACAGAAAGTCATGTTTAGTAAGAAAAAAATTAAATATTGCTCTTCTTTGAAAATAACAGTAATTACAATGTTATATAAGTAAATATCGAACAGATTGAGATCATTATCACAACTACATATATCACAGTCAAGGTGTGTATCACAAAAGCCATTCAGAATCACGTGACTTAAAATAAAAAAATAGGTCATTTAAAATTATAAGATACATAGCCTCAACATTGAGACTTACTAAATAAAAATATATTAATTAAACCTATACTCCTTTATAAAACAGAATGAAAATAAAACTACTGTTTGAATATATAAATTTAAAGAATTAAGAAGTCATTAAATAAGTTTTAACGGCACATTTAAAAGCCCGAAGACAGTCAATATTCCTGAGATCCTGAGGAAGGTTGTTCCACAACGACACCCCATTGTACGCAAAGGACTTTTTTCCAAAGCTTCCAACCTTTGGCAAACGAAATCTACCGGTGTCGGTAAAAGTAATATTGTTTAAAGAATTTGCATCAGAGTGGACAGTCACTCTAGATCTTGTACAGCGGTCATGGAAAGAAGTAAGTGGAACAAAATGCTCTTTAAGGTATTCAGGAGCAGAACCGTATTTAATTTTATGAACGTGACAAAGAGTGATCTGATCAACTTTCGTAGATACCGATAACCAATTTAGTAACTTTAATTCCTCAGAACCAATATGAGACCTAGAACCAAGATTTAACATGAAACGAGCTAATTTATTTTGTGTAGTTTGAAGCCTATTTTTCCAGTACTGTTTCAAACTTGGGTACCAAGCAGAGCAAACATAATCATAATGACTTTGAACTAGCGACATGACTAAAAGTTTCCTTGTATGAAAATTAAGGAATTGTCTTTTACGGTACAAAAATTTCAAACGAGCATTAGCTTTGCTAACAACAGACTTTGCTATGTCATCACAAGAAAGATGTTGATCCAAAGTAACGCCTAAATATTTAACTTTGTCGGTGGACTGAATATTAGTTCCGTTGCAAACAATATTTAAACTGCTCTTTGATTTTATCTTAGGTTTTGATCCAAAGAGAATAGACTCAGTTTTTCCGAGATGCAGTGAAAGTCTGTTATCAACAAGCCATTCGCTTATTCGTTCCATATCCTGCGATAAAAGACATTCAATATCGCCTAAATTTTTGCCAGAAACCATGATCCCAGAGTCATCAGCATATAATAAAAGTTTGTTATTGACTACAGCAGACATGTCATTCACATATATTAAAAACAAAAGAGGACCCAGAATAGACCCTTGGGGTACCCCACATGTTATATTGGCTTGATTTGAGTGAACACCAGATACATCAACTAACTGACTTCTATCTGAAAGGTAGGACTGAAACCAACGGACTGCATTGGAACTAAGACCAATCGCTTCCAGTTTCATCAGAAGAATACTGTGATTGACGGTGTCAAATGCCTTCTGTAAATCTAGAAGGACCATGCCCACCATGTTACCTTTATCCATCTGAAATTTAATGTAATCTGATAAGTAAATAAGGCATGTATCTGTTGAAAATCTTTGTCTAAAACCAGACTGAAAGTTGTACAAAATATTTTTCTTAACTAAGTAATCTTCCAACTGATCATAAATAACCCTTTCAAAAATTTTAGATATTACACACAAAATAGAGACAGGTCTATAAATTACCAACCTCCGTTTTATCATTTTTCTTATACAGTGGGATAACCCGGGCCTTTTTAAGATCATCTGGGACTGATCCCTGAATAATAGAAAGATTAACTAAATGAGTAAGAGGACAGACTATAATAGACGCACTGTCCTTTAGAAACTTACAAGGGATACCATCCAGTCCAGTGGCTTTGTTAGCACTAAGCTTATCTAGATACCGCAGAATTCTATTTTCAGAAATAGCTGAAAAAGAAAAACTGTCAGGGAAAATCCCTTTAGAGTAACAAAAGATTTTCCATATCTAAAACAACTATTCGGCAATTTCTCCACTAAACTGGAAGCAACAGTTGTGTAAAAATGGTTAAATTTCTCAGCAACATTTAATGAATAAAAACAAATGTCACCATCAATTTTTAAGCCAATTTTACTAGATGAGCAAACACCTTTCTTGGATGGTAACCCAGTATTGACAAGAATATTGACTTAAAGTTACACCAAGCTTCATTAAGATTGTCACTAAGTATAACAGAAGTCCAATCTGTTGAAAGTAATGATTGATGAAAGTCTTCTCTGTTGTAATTTTTCAGGGATCGAATTTTCACACTATTGTGCTTACCAATTGAACGCCGGGTTGTTTTACGTGTACAAAATATCATAGAATGGTCACTCAAAGAAATATCAATAACTCCACTGTTAGAAATTTTATCACTGTCAGAAACAAGTATAAGATCAATTGTAGTAGAAGAACAGTTCGAGATTCTGGTAGGATCAGTAATCAACTGAGTAAAACTGAAAAGATCACAAAACGATGTAAAACTGTCAAGAAGTGAACATCTGGATCCTGAAATGTTGGTATTAAAATCTCCAAAAATTAAAATTTCGCGTGTAAGAAAATCGTCACATGACTGACACAAGGTTTCTAAAATATTATAAAAATTTGTTTGTTTGGGTGGCCGATAAACAACACCAAAAAGAATCGGTTTGGTTTTAGGTAGAAGAATGTCTAACCATGTGGCTTCGAGATCCGGGCTATGAAGATCGTGTCGTGGGTTGAAGGCTATGTCACTACGAATAAATGCACAAACTCCTCCTCCCCGACCGTCATCTCTGTCCTGTCGCTGAACAACATAATTATCTATATGAATTTCTGAATTGTACACAGATGAATCAAGCCAAGTTTCTGTCAGAAAAATACCAGCTGGGTTATATTTTCTCGCAATAATCCTAATTTCGTCCAATTTTGGAAGTAAACTTCTACAGTTCAAATGAATAAAATGTAAGCCACGACTTGTGTGGAAACTACTTTTCAAATCAGATGTATATTTTCCATTGTTGACATTATGATTTGAAGAAGGTTTTGGCATAGGACCCGGGCAGGGATGAACATCACCACAGAGCAAAAGCCATACCTGAGCCGTATTCCTTGGTCTACTGCATGTATATATGTGTGAAGACTTCTTTGAAAAGTTAGCAAAGGTTGTCATAAAAGTTTGGTAAAACACATTCTTACCAAATGAAACAGAAAGTTCAGATCCTTGGCACAAAATATGGGTGGGGTATATGTCACTTTCACACTTTTCATTGAACAAAACTTCACTAGTCCTTCTAGCAATAATAAAGATGATGATAAATGATCTCAAAATGTCCATATTTAGCTTCTGCACTTGAATCAATATATAAATCCTTAGTAAAATCCTTTAAAATCACAATTTATTAAAAGGTTTTTAATGTAAACAAAGAACATGACTTAGGTGTCACACCATCAATTCTCTGTTCTCAGATGGCACAACAAGTTTTCTGAGGGACATACAGCACCTAATGAGGAGCACAGGTTCGGTAGAAAGAAGTCTGTGACAGCGTCATGCGTAGCGTCAATTCAGTCACGCTTGATATGGACAGACGTTTAATGGTGCGGGAGCTTGCCGAAATTGCTGATGGAGCTTTGAAACTGCGCATCGCATACTGACAAAAGATTTAAGCATGAGAATAGTTATTTAAATATTTAATACATAAAAGTGTTGCATAATTCCTATAGAGGTTCAGTAATTTAAGTATATCGGCGTTGTTGTATCTATACAAAATCATAATAAAAACATAAGAATTCATTTATTTAGTTTAAGACATTTATAATTCCTGCATTAATATTTATCAGTTAATAAGTCATTGATTTGTGGACTGCACGCCACCAATGATGTGTTCTGCATTCGGCAGCTTATTTTGAAAAGCTATGAATGTGATAAAACAATATAGCGACGTTTACAATGCGATCGACGTCGCTGACGTCGCGACATATTTGTTGCCTGGGGGCGATGATGCAAACATGACCTTCTTGTAAATGCTGTAACTTTAAAGATGTTTTGTGGATTTTTTAAATATTTTCTGAATGTATTCAGAAATGAATGAACTTTGTTATTATCTATTGCATATTACCGTTAAATGTTTCAAATAAAAGATATGAACACAGTCTCGTACAATTGTATTATTAAAAGAATGAGCACATTTGTTGAAAAAATATGCATTTTTCAGGTTCTCGTGCAAGAATTATTAAGGTTAACTGAAGCTAAAATGATAACCTGTCGATACAATCAGAAAGCATTAACTGGAACCATAAATTGTTAATGATCTGTTTGACAACTATGCGTACAGATGTTAGACATCTGTTAACAACTAACGATCGCGTACAGTTGCAACTATGCGGACAGTCTTATCATTTACAGTGACATAAAGAAAGTATCATTTTCTTGTTGCTAAGTCATTCAAAGGTCAACGAAGTACACAAGTTGAATAAATGAATTTTCTCCCATACCAACACAAATAAAGTCCAAATTATATTTACACAAAGCAATTTGAACCAAAAATGTCCCGTTTTGTTCAATGTTTTGCTCCTATTTTCACTGATCGAGTTGGGAACATGATGGATTATAACAATACTAACCCTTCCTTTAAGTCTATATGATCACAGAAGGACTAACAATTAACGTTGTACGTACCACAGGAATATTTTTGTCCAAATGCACATTAAATTTGGTTTATTTACCAATAAATAAAGCGATGTCGCAGATTTTTCTCTAAGCAACTATGTGATCATCGGCGTACAGATCTGCAACTTCCCTTTCGCTTAACTGTACGCTTAGACACTGAGCAAATAATAACTGCATTTCGAATGGCAATAGGTCACTTATATAACATGCAAATGCTTTCAAAAGAAAGTTTCATAGCTGTATACCTATACTTTACAAAAAATAATTCTACGACGGTGTCATTTTGCGCGTGCTCGATGGTGTTGTTAATTTATAGGAAACTGAATATATTGTCGTATTTAATTATGCCTTATACATCATAAATGATATTCCAACTTAATCTGCTAATATTCAGATCGTTATTATATAACAAACATTAACAAGAAAAAAAACCTACTCAGTAATAAAATCTGTAAATAAGTAAGTGATTTATGAGAAACCAGTTCAGTAAAGATATCCAGGTAATGCCAAAAAGTGAATGTCCCAATCCTCGAATGCCAGAAAATGGCATGTCCTGTTTTCTATCGAGCGTTGGGGGTTGTTTATTGTGGACGAGTAAAGAAGAAAAAAGAATATGTTAGTTTGACTTGATAAAATGCTAAAACCCAATATGGAAGTGTCCAGATGTCTGAAGATCAGCCTTAAATACCATTTTTTGGCGTGTTTACATTACCTTTATACTGTACAAAACCTTCAATATCTTTTTTTTGTTACAAAATCTGCGTTCCTGAAACAAAGTGTCGAGGGCACCTTAGGCATCTGGTCGCAGAATGGTGGACTTTAAATTAAATATAGTATGAAGGCACTTACCTCGCAAAATAAATCCGTTTTATTTAAAAATGCCCACCAAACCACCATGTTTATCCCGATGCAACATTTTCCTCGCTTAACTATCATCGGATGCAGAGCCACGTCATACCACTGTAATAATGTGCATACAATACTTTCATAATGACTGTTTAGCCCTGTTAAATGCGAATAAGGATTATCAGTGAAAAATTATATCCGCGCAGACCCTAGTGCTTACGGCGTTTAGACGATCTCCTTTAATGAGTTTGCTCCCTTAGTTTTGTTTACGACATATATCGAAGTCGGAAATTATCTACTTCAAAGTTTGTCGCTTCGTTTTAAGATTTCATGAAGTTAATGTAAAAATAATTATACTGCTGTAGGATTATAATCTGAAAGAAAGGATTTATTTGTTTCGCAAAGAAAACGTTAGGTGAGGAAAACTCTCAGTCTCACGGACCTTTCTACTTTCGATTTGACATTTAAGGTAGGTAGATATAAAGATCCTAATTCATACTTCCAGATAGTACAGTTGTACTAATGATGAGCTGTGAAAATTAAATTATCATTTTTTCAACATTTTCTGAACAAACTGTTATTATATTGTTACAAACAGATGAATATTGATAATAACAGGAGACAATTGTTGAAAAAAAGAATTTTGTTAGAACAGTAATAACATGTGGTACCTGCTATGTTGTCTAATACTAACACTCATCATTAGTACAACTGTGCTATCTGGAAGTATGAATTACCTTAAGGACAGTAGATCTACTTTCACAGTTTCAGTAAAATTGAGTAGTCATTGCACTTTTTTTTTTATTGAAATCTAACAATGAAGTGTAATAAATCGTGAGAGACTGTGCGCTGGGATGTTTTCTTGCGAGTCAATATGGTCTCTACGATATAGATTTAAAAAAAATGTTTGCATTTAAAATAAAGCCTAGACATGTTTAAAGCTACTTTGCAAGCATATTTATTCACCGATTCTCTGTCTAGGATAAAATTATCGATCTGTTTAGGCCAAATAAAAAAATAGTTGTGGTTCAGGAAACACTGTCAGAAAAATGTAGGAGGGTAGGTAGGGATTTTATTTTATTTTTTTTAAATATTTTTTTTATATAATTAGAGCTATATATGGGCGACTCTTTTGGCATGAAGAGCTTGTTTTAGAAATGTATTAGCAGTACATTCATGTAGTAGATAAGTAGATATAAGCCTATAGGCATATCATTTTCTTACTATCAGCTTGTGGTATTGTTGATTTTTGCTTTTTTATGTATCACATTTAACTAATATTAATATTCCATCGGCATCTGGAACTGACCTTACAGCAGATAAGCTTCAACCAAGCCCCCAAATAGTGTCGGGCAAAACCTATTTACATATAAAAAAAATCTTTTGACTAGAAGTCCACATGAATTTGATACCCATATAATTTTTCATGAAATCTTCAGCACCTTTATACCAAATGCTGCCAGCTCTGAGAATGGGATTGTACCATCAATATGAAATTATTGTATTTAAATAGAGGATACAACATGAGTGATCATTTTATACTGAAATTATTAAACGAGTCATCTAAATCAATATAAAACGAGGCTTTTGCCGAGTTTTATATCGATTTAGATGACGAGTTTAATAATTTCAGTATAAAATGATCACGAATGATGTATTCTATTTATCACATACCCTGAAAAAAACAACAAGCAAAATCCATGAATTGTTCCTTTCTATCGCCTAGTAGAGCGAAGTCAAAACGTGTGTAATTCGGTCGTATCGGATGATACATAAGCTAGTCCCCAAAGAATTTATCCTACCGTCTACCCATTTGCCAAAATAGGTAAATATAAAAAATAAAATTACATGTAACTGCGCTAGAGTCTAGATATTAAAAGAATCTACCAGTTATAGGCTTCTGAAGTTGTGTTTTATTAATTACCGCTATCGGTCAGTTATCTTCCCAATCGATACTATAGGGGCGTGACGACCGAATTGGTCCCTCACGCGGATAGCCTCGGGCATATTTGCAAACAAAACAAATCAGCGAAGCGTTTGAAAGTTGACATTTAACGTGTGAAATCATGCCTGAAACTTGTTGTGTTGTACCAAACTGTGCACATAAGGGGAGACACATCTTTCCGAAGGACAAACATCGGCGAGAATCGTGGAAACAGGCTATACGAAGGGCAAAAAACAAGCACGAAAAATGGTCACCGCCCAGCAAGTATGCATCTGCGAACGCCACTTTACCAAGGAGGACTATCTTGATTTGACTTATTCTGGTTAGAGTCTTTTTCTATAAATTGAAAGTTATTTTGTCTGCCAAATTGATTTAATGAACATTCGATAGCTGTGCGTTTTTTTAAACTTTAATCGCCATTACCGACCCCAGTCAAGTGTTACGATATTGATTCGTACCCAATACTTTTCGATATTCATTACGGCCGTCGTATTTATGTAAAACGTGAAACCTTGATACGAGATGTGGTGACGCTAGACTGTTATACAGCACAGTCCGGTCCGGTACGGGCGGTACCGGGAGATAGCGGAGTTAGTATCATCCGGGGACCTGAGTGTACATCCAGCGCTCGTAGAAAACGGTTCACCTTGACTAGATTACTTTATCGTTGGACATCCTTGGGACAGATTCGCATCAAGAAGTAGTAAGTGCACTTTCCTTTCCATCTTGTATTTATCTGATTATATACGCGGTTCAACATTGGTGGCAGCGTTCATAAAACGAACCATCGCTCTGCCAAAATCGCCACCTAAAACAACTTGGGTCAGCCGTCCGGTACGACCCAAACCTTTTGAACCGAAGAGGGAAAGGATTAGTTGGTTGGAATCAATGTATTTGCAGTTAAATATCACAGCCACATTCTTATTTCGGTAAATTTGGCCGTAAATTGTTTTATTTTCTGCATTTGTTTTGATTTTCCATCTGCGCATGTTCTAACGGAAACACTGGTATTTCCGGCAGTGCGAATTTCAAAGTACAGAAAAATAAGCAGTTTTTGTATAAGTGAGGCCGTCCGGTAAGCTTATATATCATTCCATTCAATTAGTTGTTGCCACTTAGAATTGGGAGGAGTGTTGTGGTTTATTGAAATAATTTTTCTGTAATTTTATTATTGTCCCTTTCGGGCAAAAAAAGACCTCTATTTTTGCGATGTCAGCAAAAGGATCACCTCCATCGGTAAAGGGGTCTATGTCTAGGTTGTCAGTAGCCGACCGGCTGAAAGGTGCTGCACCAGCAGAAGAGCATGAGATGGCAGCAGTCTTACCTAAGATTGCCGTCAACTATGTACCAGCTGCAGATTTGGAAACCATTCCAGGTATAAAGTCAAGGTTAGCAAAGGCGCTTATTACTGTTCGCGAAAATAGCGGTAATTTGACATTGGACGTCCTTGAGACAATATGTCGTCGAAAATTCACTGCTCAGGTCGTGGAGATGCTTGATTTTAAACCAAATCCAGCTCTCTCCGCCTCGTCCAGTGAAGATGAGGACCTAGAAGACGAGGATGAGCAGCCCTCGCAAGCTGTTAAAGATGTGTTGCGACAGGCCCAACAGGCTCCTGTAAGTATTGAGCCACAAATACCAGCAAGCCTTGTGACGACGCCATATTTGCCAAAAATGGCACCAGATTACATGTCTAGCCGTCCGGTAAGACATGCCCCAGCAGCCGCATCAACGCCATCAGTTTGGCCAGATATGGGCGCAATCCCAAGGACAAAAATGCCAGTTCCAACACCATTTCACAATTATGACAGTGATGATGAGACCTCTCATTATCAGCAGCCCTCCAGAAGGTCGTCCCGTGTACGCGAAATTGTTGCGTCATTACCGAAACACCTAACTTTCAATGGCAAGGGCAACTGGAGTGCATTTAAGCTGAAATTCACTCAGTATGCTCGAGTTTGTGAGTGGACAGACGAAGAGTGCCTGAATGGCCTAGTATGGTGTCTAACAGACAAAGCGTTAGACTATTACACTGTGATAAGCGGTCGTAATGAAACCTTTTCTTACCGTAGCTTATTACGCAGACTGGAAGAGCGTTTCGGTGAACATGAGCTACCAGCAGCAGCTCAAGTTCGATTTCAACAAGCTACCCAGAACTCTGATGAATCTCTAGAAGAGTGGGCAGACCGTGTGCTAACATTAGCTACACGTGCGTTTCAAACTGTTCCGGTAGAATTTGCTACAGGGCAATCCGTGAGTCGGTTTTGCCAGGGCATGATAGACAAGGATGCAGGGCAACACGTCTTTCTGAAGGAGCCGAGAACAATACAGATAGCTGTGCAGATGGTACGAAAGTACCAACAGGTGCATACGGCTATGTATGGTAAGCAGAAGCAGAAAAAGCGTGATAACTCCGATGAGTCTGCACCTGTCTATGCGGTAGCCAGTGCACCGTCTGAGGTGCATCCCTTTATGAAGGCACTCGAAGAGTTGGAGCAGAGACTTCAAAAATCTCTTTTGGAGTGTATAAACAGTGGGCGCCGTGGACGTCGGTCAACAGCTTGTTATAACTGCGGTGAGGAGGGGCACTTTAGGAAAGATTGTCCTAAACTCAAAGAGGACAATGACGATTAGGCCACTCTATGACATGGATTGAAGTAGCAGACTTGCTTTTTCAATTCATTAAGCCTGCAGGATATGCCGAAGGTGATTCAGCCGTCTGGCTAGAGAATAATCAACATTAGCCGTCTGGCTTTAAGCAAAATCATGATGGGATCCTGATCCAAGACGTATACAACACTTCACAAGCCGACTGGCTAGCTGAAGCAATACAGAGCAATCGTTAAAGTGCAGTACTGGTGTTAACAATACACCGGAACACTGTATCTCTGATGTAACTTTTACTGAACCAAGTAATGACATTCATCAGCCGTCCGGTAGTATGATGTCATATCAACAAGCACCTAGATCAGGTAATGACGTTCATCAGCCGTCCGGTAGTATGACGTCATATCAATAAGTACCGACCAGTAAATCAGTTACAGCACTACTGTATACTTTAGACACACCTGATTTAATATGCGGAAATCCAAGGGGTAAAACTGACCCAGGGTAGTCCAGGGAGGGGGGACGCTCTCTTCCGGATCAAACAAAACAAATTAGTTGTTTGTCAAATTCGGTCAGGTTCACAGGTCCGTATAGAAAACCTTTGTGTAAAAAACTATTGTTGACGAATGCTCCGGTGCCCATCATTTCTGGTAGGGAATATAACTTTCTAAATAAAAAAAAACGATTAAATTAAGGGATGTTTAGTTGTTTTTCTGCAGGGAGGGAGATGGTTATGACGGGATTTGTTGAAGTGCCAATGAAAAAATTAGGTATAAGTGGTACAAGGAAAATGTCTATGTAGCTCCCATATAACAAGAAACATAACTTGGGTTTGACATTTTTGTATGCTTTGCTGGTGAACAAGAGGCTAATTTGCAGAAATGCTGAAAGCAGGTGAAATGTAAGAGTCTGGCTCAGACTAGGCATCTGTGGGTGAGGTGGTGTGTCGACTACTGAGCGTTGAATGAGGTTACAATCAAGGATGTATTTCCATTATCGCTGGTAGTCGTTTGCCTTGACACCCTGGTTGGCAGTGTTTGGGTCTCCAAACTGGATGCCAACTCGGTATATTGACAGATGCGGATCAGGAAGGAAGATTGCAAAAAGACTGCTTTCATCATCAAGTAGCATCTCTTTGAGCATTTTACGGATGGAGTTTGGTTTGATGGCACCTGTACCTACATGTGCCAAACCAATAGTAAGTTTGTTGTAGGGATAGACCACGCGAGACCACGCGAGTCTAAGTTGGCTGATGAGATTTCATGAACCACAGGGTCAGTTGGTGAGATGGTCGGAGGATCTATCTCGGTTTAACATGGTGTTGAAACATCGTGCGGGTCGTGAGCATGGAAATGCTGATGCACTGTCCCGACCGCCGGCACCTGAAGGTCAGTGCATGGCATTTGCTGCCGGAGTGCGACTGGAGGACTTACCCTGTGGAGATTGTAAAACTATGCTAAAGCCCATGAAAATTGGGGATCCTTTTACGAGGCTGTAAACGACGCAGTCGGAAGCAAGTAAGATCCTCCTGCGGTTGGATCACCTATTCCTATGCCGTCCGGTTTGGATAGGTGAACAAGTCCTGCGCCGTCCGGTCAGGGCTCTACAGGGTCTCAACCCAGTCTTGCGATGAAGCCAATCAGAGGATGTATCAGCATCCCACGGGGTGGTTTGGTGCGACCCGTGGCAAGGTTAGGTCTCAGATCAGTTACCTAACTGTTCTGTTGCCGAGTACTAGTACTGGTCATTCACCCAGGAAGCCCACTTTCAACCCTGTTGACTGTGGGGAGCTGTTGCACAACTCAGAACCGAATGGTATACCATCCGTGATCCTGTCGCCGTGGAGACGTCACGCAGGAGTCCGTCCTTCAAAATAAAACGGGGAGGAGTGTGGTGACGCTAGACTGTTATACAGCACAGTCCGGTCCGGTACAGTCGGTACCGGGAGATAGCGGAGTTAGTATCATCCGGGGACGTAGTGTACATCCAGCGCTCGTAGAAAACGGTTCACCTAGACTGGATTACTTTATCGTTGGACATCCTTGGGACAGATTCGCATCAAGAAGTAGTAAGTGCACTTTCCTTTCCATCTTGTATTTATCTGATTAAATACGCGGTTCAACAGAGAGCTGGTCATATTTTAATTTATTTTGTAATATATATTCCATGATTATGTTGAATTGGTAAAAACAACAATTTTGCTAAGCATCTATTTAATCATTTTTAGACTTCTCCATCGATTAATCAAGCTCTTATATTATCGCCTATTTGAAAACCAGAACTGTATGAATTCATTACTGAGTAGTATTTATAAAATGTACTGTCTTGATAGAAAGTGTTTATATGTTAAAAAATATGCTAAATGTAATTTACATGTATTACAAAGCGAATACTTATTAGGCTGCTACTTAAATGAGTTTAAAGGTAAAGGTTGTATAAATTACAAACATTAATTAATATGCATTTTGTTTTTGTTTATTTTAGGAGTTGATTGAGAGAAGCGTGCCCTGAAACGTTCTGCTGTTCCAAGCATCTTCCAGTGGACATCACCCAGTACAGTGGAGTGCTCCAGACTGCGGAGAGACAGGCACCAGGCTCGGGAGTGTAGAAAGAGAAAACTTTTTGAAGACATTTCAAATACTACTCAAGAACCGGAATATGTCGCCTACAAGATAGATTCATTTACAAGTGAACTTGGTGTCGGTGCGACTGAGGAAGTGGTACCTGAAGTTGAAGTTCTGAATGAGGTTCCCGATGAAAATATGTGTTTTGAAAGAAAGCATGTCGATGCCGAAGTACAGACACCAAAATGCCCTGCATATTCCATTCATAACTTTGAAAAGGATGAAGCAGCGGTGCATTTTTACACAGGATTAGAGACCTATATGAAATTTTTCTTTATTCTCAATACTTTAGGTCCTGCAGCATTTTGTTTGAAATATGTATATCATACTGTTGTTAATGTATCTGTACCTGATCAGTTCTTTATTGTTTTAATCAAATTAAGAAGACACACAACAAATTTTGAGTTGTCAAGAATGTTTGGTATTGCTGAGAGTGTTGTGGCAAATATATTTGTCACATGGATAATATTTATGTATAAACAGTGGAATGAACTCAATATATGGCCAAGTAAAGACCTTGTTAAATATTTTGCACCTTCAAGTTTTAAAAGGCATTATCCAAGTACCCGGGTTATTATTGATGCCACTGAATTTCCCATTAAAAAACCTAAAAACCCAACAGCACAGCAAGCAACATTTTCAACTAATAAAAACAGAAATACTGTAAAAGTTTTGGTTGGTGCTACACCAGGTGGTTTAGTTTCATACATTTCAGATTCTTATGGAGGTTCTACGAGTGATAGGCAAATAGTTGAGCGAAGCTCACTTATGAAGATGTTTAATGAAAAGGACAGTATAATGGCGGATAAGGGTTTCAATGTGCAGGATATTTTTGCTCCACTTGATGTTCATGTTAACATTCCAACATTTTTTAAAAAGAAAAATAGAATGTCTGGTGAAACTGTGATGAGAGACAGGAAAATATCTAGTAAACGTGTACACATAGAAAGAATTATTGGACTTGCAAAAACATACAAAATTTTGATTGAACCAATGAATGCAACTGAAACAAAATTGTCGACTAAAATCATATATGTGTGTTTTATGCTATGCAATTTTAGAAATAATATTGTCCCATCAAATGCATAGCTGTTGAACTTGGTAATCACACTTTCACCACACATGTAGGGTAACAATGCACTATTATATCTGTATGCTATTTCATATGCCCTTTTCAGTGATGTGTGAAGTGTTGAAAATAAAATGTAAGCATTAAATCTGTGTTCATATTTCATCTGCCCAACAGCTTAACAAGAAAATGTATTTTAGTGTTAATTCAAATAATAGTTGCTGATTATAAGTTGTTGAAAAAAGTATACTCATTATTGTTGTACCAGCTTTGACAAGATACAAGATCAATATTCTTTGAAAATGTTTGCAGTAAACAAACTCATTTCATGAAAGGCTATGACTGATTATATGCTAAAAAGTATATTCTTGGTTACATTAGAAACACACAATTGTATTATTTTAGGAATTCACAACTTTGAGTTGGTTTACTGCAAACATACCGGTACATACATCTAAGGCTTGTATAAACACAAAATTAAGATAGTAAAACATATCTTTTATTCCAGAGTACATTTTCATAGGCCATTCATGAAATACAAGTCAATCACATGAAAATATCATGTTAACATATATATTACAAGAATTAGGCTGTAATAAATGCATGTATGGACATAAATAACATTAAGGATGACATATTTAATATGTACACAAATAATATTGAAACACAGTTTTTTCTCATTCTTCATGCTTACCCACTAGCTCGAAGCCATTCATGTATATTATTCTTTGTACAAGAACCTGCTCAGAACAGCCGACTTAAAGTTATTTTCATAGAAGTTATGAAGCACAGATACCATGTTTGAAATGAATTCATCATTTCTTTCTATACGTACATATTTAACATCAGATAGTGTATAAATAATCAAATCACAAAACTGCCTTTCTGCACAAAACAATTGCCCCTGTATTTGGTAATAATATGGGTGTTTGGTACTCAGTCCTATGTTATAGTTTAAGTCAAGTTTTAAGTATGGAACAGTAATGGGGGAAATTTGTTTGTTTTTAGCTGAAAATGGACATTTTACTTCACAAATGGTAGTGTCATTTACAATGGCATCTGGGGATGCACCTAGAAAAGGAAGAGATTTTGAGACAAAAATGCCGCATGCTTGAACTTGCACATCAAAATCAGCTTCATAGCACTGAAGTGCCTCTCGCTCATATTTTTGACCATGTCGCATCTTTTCGTTGCATGGAATTGAACCACCGCAAACTAATGTTTTAGCCAATGTTGGTAAATTGTCTTCTCGCGCATGACAAACGCGATAAAAGTTTGAAGACTGGATCCTTTTTTCTCGCTCATCATACCAGCGCTCATTTCTGTTCTGTCTCCTGGTCATCTCTTCTAAGCATACTCTATCAAAATCAGAAATTTCCGAAAGTTTACACGATTTCAAAAATGACTCCTCTAATGTTAACTGTAAGTAATCATGGTCACATCCATATGCCCTCATATTTGCTGGTGAAAATGTCTGAAAGATTGGGGTTTGTGATATTCCTTTAAAATTCATACACGTATTGTAAAAGAAATCTTGGTAGGACTCCATTTTGCGCAACTTTTCAGGCCTTGGATCAAAATCCTTAAAATAACACACCTCATCTGCTCTTGTAATGTTTAAATTGTCCGCCTTCAATGGTGATCCCGGGTGCTTCTTTGCCTTGTGAAATGACTGCAGTTTTTCTGTACAGGATGCCTCAACTTTAACCTCGCCGCTCTTGACAAACTTGCTACAAGCAAACAAAACAGTCCGTATATGCTTGCAATGTCCAGTTGGACCTTCACCGGCACCGCATTCACACTGAGTTTCTTGAACACTACCATTTGGCCTAAAGGACACATCCACAGTATAGTTTATACTCTTTTTCATCTCAGCCCTACATGCACTGCGAACATATGTCAATCCATCAGCTGTACACGTTCGCAGGTACATCAGGAACTTCTCATTGTACAGATCTATAACAGTTTGGTCAAACTCAACCTTGTACCGACCTAAAAACTCACTGGTGGTGTCAAAACTGATTGGTGGCATCTTAACGTCGGCATGAACATCTTTGTAGTCGCAGGCCTTTGGTAGTGACATGGAGAATTCAGGACAAAGGTCATCAGCCACACCAAAGTTCTGGTTTCTTTCGTAGGCTTCAAGTCTGAAACGGGTAAAATACTTTATTTTGTTTGAAATAAAAATTAAAATAGAATCAACACATTCATATAATAATCAAACTGTAAAATCCTTTATTATGTACATCAGCCAATTTATGCACTTTGTGTGAGCTCTTACAATATCTACATTACTCACAATTTGCAGCCCAGCAATGCAAATTTTACTATTGAATAAAGTCATATCAAATGTACCCCACCCACCAGATAACACTGCGTTGTTTATTATAAAATATAACACAAAATCACACGCAAGAATCAGCGATCACGGTCTCGCATACAAACAAACACGTAATTTTAACGTTCTTTGTAACGCTGTTAACCATATACAAAGATACTTAATTATATTTCAACCATTATTCACAATGAAACAAAGAATACACCGTCTAGATATTGAAATTAGTTTACCTTTCGATCAACTCTTTCTTTCGCCCCGATAGTTTTGCATTTCGTTTGCGCAGTTCAGTCCTAAGCTGCACTAGTGATAACGAGCTAAATTTCGAAGCCATGATAGTATAATATTGGAAAAATTTAATCGCAAAGTGTAGTGTTTTTATCTTTCAAATCTGTCAGTTAAGCGGAAGTAAACAAGGACCAATCCGACCATTCTCTCACCAGAGGGCGTGCTACACAAGTTTCGCTTACACCTCTGTCAACGCCCGATGTACAAGATTCTTGTACAAAATATAAATAATGAATAAAATGCTCGTGAGATTATTTTGATCTCTGTATATTTTACTTAAAATGAAAATGGGTATTTTTATTTTTTAGAACAATGTTTAAGATATATTTTAACCCAAATTTTCGGGGAACTATTTTGCGGAGTGTATGAGATATATCACGTGTATGAGAACTACTTTTCCCGGCGTTGACAGAGGTGTAAGCGAAACTTGTGTAGCACGCCCTCTGGTGAGAGAATGCAATCCGACAACAGCGCCACCAAACGGGCACCTGTTTTATCAAGGGCCGAAACCGACCGATTACGCTCATTAAATCGATCTACTGTATGACGTCATTTGTGTAAACTTTCAAAGCGGCATATGACAACATTGAAAGTTGCTGGATATAAACTCGTACTTTGGATTAAAAATGTGGTTCTGGTGTTTTTATTTTGTTTCGGGGATGTTGTAAGATCACACCGACGATGTTCTGAAAACGATGTCAGCGTCTGGGTCATTTTTGTTTTCGATTTAAACGAAATGAAAATGGCTTTTTTGCTGTTGTTGAATGTCATCACGGACTTTCCTATTGCTATCTTACGGTGTAAACAAGTGTCAGAAAGTTATATTTTCCGTGGATATTATCAATATAAGGGATGCTTAAGTTCCTTATAGCAGTTGATTGCTTGCCTGAAGGGGTCAGATTTCAAAAGTAAGTCATTTTCATAAATTTGTTTTAATCGCTGATAACGCGGATGAATAGTGATTCGGCAGCGAAATATAACTAGTTATATATCGAAAATATATAACTGGTGTTATTACACACCGGAAGGTATGTGATAAATATATTTATTGAAAAGTATAAAAGACTAAGTGATTTTTGCACTAAACACGTTGTCAGATGTATGAAAATTAATATATTTTACCACATGAAATCTCTTTTATTGAAAAGACAATGTTGCATGTAAATTTATCAATATAAAAAGGGAGTAGTGTTGGTCTAATTGTCACCTATTTTCGCGATCCGGATTTTCGTGAAATATTGTCGAAGTTCCTTCTAATTTTACCAGTCTGATGTCAAAATAATGTTGAAACCAATTCCCCATGCAATTACTCTGCAGCTCTGTTATATCACGAACCGTTATATCGCGATATCCAATATATCACGCTTGGTCCGTGGATCCCAATTTTTTGTTTATTTACAATGTATAATATGTTTGTTCATTCTACGTAAAGGATAGACAATGAGTGGAGTGGTCTATGAAAAATAGACGCGAGCGCAGCGAGCGTCTATTTTTCATAGCCACTCCACGAGGTGTCTATCCGACTTAGACCACGACTGCAAAACCCCGAAATTCTCGTGCACAAAGCATCGATCCCCCACATTTTACAAGCCGTCACACAAACTTCTGTCATTCACAATTCGTGTATAAAAGGAGGCACATGTATTTAGTGAGTAAATTTGTAATTGTGTTGTAAATTTAGTCAGAAATTCAATCACATTAAAAACTTATGTAGTTTTAAAGTAAGTTATATATTTTTGTCATTCATTAAAAAATAAAGTGTTTGTGTGTTTTAAAGAATAAGTTCATAAGTTCATCATCATCATCATCATCATCATCATCATCACCACCACCACCACCACCACCACCACCACCACCACCACCACCACAACAACAACAACAACAACAACAACAACAACAACAGTATTGATTATATCTGTTAGTGTATTAAATTTTAAAGACGTAAACTGTCTTGTTACCATGTTTCAAAAATGAAACCAAATACACGGTGTACGTTTATATAGTTTGTATGCTCAAGGTTCTGTGGCAGTTGTCATTGCACTATCATTGATAAAAAAGAATATTATCAAAATCGCTCTAACGGCAAAATGCAGTTCAATAAAACTTAGCACAAATCATTGTTATTTGTGAATGTTTATTTTACATACGTAAAGAGAAGTTAGAACAGTAAAGAAAAATAGTTAGACCAAAAAATCCCCAAAACTGCATATGCAAAAAACTACACAAAAACGAAGCAACACTTAATATCAATTTAAGTGCCTTCATGGGTAATGAGCTACTTACAACAATATCTAAGAGCCTCTTTCCTAACAAATGTATAGAATACGAGTTATTTTTTAATGTGTTTATGACATTACCTCGTCGCGAAAATGGATGACAAAAATAAAAATGCCGATTTCTCTCTTCATAATTGAGAGTTCTTTTCAAGGCCCTTAGATATTGTTGTCAGAATAATTTGACGCATGTGCGCATTTGAATTGTTGTTTTGTGTTGCTAGGTTTTAATGATTTATTACAAATAGAATTTTAAGATTTTTTAGGTCTAACTATTTTTCTTTACTGTTCTTAACAAACATAATCATACACCAATAACATTGATTTATGCAAAGTTTGATGGGACTGCTTTTTGCCGTTTTAGAGATTTTGATATTTTTCTTTGTTGTCTATGACATAGCAATTGCAATTATCACAAACATGTATCGATAGCACAGTATGACACTAAGATATCGACCGTCCACTTGTTAATATGAGATAGTACACGAGATGCACGTGCGTCACGAACCTTCGTAGACAACGCCAAGGAGTTGTCTACGGGATTTAGACAACGGTAATACCGGCCACTGATTGGCCAGTGGACGGTAGCTGTGGTCTAAGTGGGTGGTAAAAAGACCAATCAACATTGGCGACAAATTCACGAAATGCACGCTTTTTTCGTGTCGTATTACGTCATTATCGGCAAACGTTGTTTATTACATTTTGTATGCAGGGAGTTTATAGGCGATGCACAAGTTCACCAACAGATACAATTTTTCATCAAACGTATGAAAATAAATCATTTATTAAATGAAAGTTGTTTTTTTTTTAAATTCTGTTGCTTCTGATTTGACATGAAAACCCCTTTGTGACAAACAATAGGCGCGAAAAACAGCAAGCTGATATTGTACTGGCAGAATTTCGTTCACGAGACAAACCGCGAATCGGCGACATTTATTTCAAGCTGCTTACCATTATAGGCATTGAGCACGAAACGTCAAAACAGTTTATTGTTTTGACATTACATGCTCATCGATATATCAAGCTGGTTAACGACGGACGACGACGAACTAACATCGCCGACCTTGATCGTCGTTCAGTCGGAAGTATCGACACCGTTGGAAATTGATGACGGCGATCTTTGTACATAAATTAATTTCTTTTCATTAAAAATAAATCTTAATATTAATACAAAAGTTGTTTTAAAACATAAAAAAATATATAAAAACTTGTTTTAAAACATTTCCCAGCACAGGACGTACTCCCTGACGTACCTGTAGATTTCACGGCGTGTTAATTACGCAACATCGCGATATACATGAACTGACACCAAAAACAAATAGATTCTAGTTGTTATACAGGGTTCGACATTAAGGCCCGACCGAACGACATTTACTATACTGAACAAAAATAAAAAGTATCCACTTTTTATGCTTGTTTACCCATTACCATATTTTCATTTCAGACTTACCGAAAGTTGCCAGACCGAAGGACCTGTCTGGCAAAATTTCAGCCGGTCAGACATGTTTTTTAATGTTATCTGACCAAATGTCAGACAAAAATTTGAACTCCTAATACTTTATTATACCTTTTTAACATGTTTCAGTCTGACAGAATTTGTTTCGGTCAGACAGTTTTTCACATCTTGTCTGACCAAATGTCTGACACTTTTTTTCAACTTTCGGGAAGTCTGCATTTAATCAGGAAAGCTTTGAATGGTGTTTATTTACTTAATAGTCTCAGTTGTTTTTGAGTTAAATTGTTCATGAATAAAAACTTCCACACCAAGACCTGAGGAACTGCCAATCGAATAACAATTAATCATGACTTACAAAACACTACATAATTTAAAGGGAGATAATTGGAAATGGTTGGGATTTCTAGCGTTGTTTATCGAGGACCAGTTGATTTATTTATGAAAATTTTGTGATTTTATTTATCCACAAGAGTGAGAAAACGTGATTTAATTCCAATAAATGTGAATAATTCAAAGAATCGCTGACATTTTACTGAAACCCATATTTCAATAAAGGGACAGACAACTATGTTGTGGCTGCAGATTTTCAAGAATACTTTATCCCTTTGCAATAATAACAGAAAAGCATATGTGTACACATATAGAATTTTGAGTTTTCATTTTCATATTTTACAAAATTTAATAAAGGAAAGTGGATACTTTTTTCATTTTTGTTGAGTATAGTAAATCGACGATTCGGTCTTGTCACGTCCTAGGCTAGCTGGACCGAGTGGTCGTGTTGCAAAATTGTCATTATCCGCCCAAATATCCGGTATAATAAAGTTTCAAAAGAAAATTACGACAAATCTCTGACAATGTTTGCCGATTCAATTTCCCTTTAGTAACTGGGAACTTCGCCGTTACTATTTTTAAACAATCTTGACATGTGTTCAACCATTGTGTCGTCACCGGTCTCAGTAGACCGGTGTAACACAATGGTGTTCAACAGAATAGCTTATGTATCCAGATCGAGGCTGTTTTATCAAAAATAAAACACATAAAAAGCCCGTATGTATACGTCATCTATAGTCTATTTATTTCAACGAGCAACAACGAAACTAATAGACAATGACGTATTCATACGGGCATTTTCTAAGTCAAATCGAGGCTTTGTTTCGCGGATTTTACGATGTCGTAATGATAATCATTCATTTTATCGGCGTATTTATGTTTATTTATGTTTATTTATGTGCTCCGATGATCCGTTATACAATGATTAAACATTATTATTGTAAATTAAAACCACCTTAAAACAAATGCTGCAAACTTACTCGCGACAGTTCCTATTTGATAAATAAATGAATTGATGGAATCCCAAGTAATACGACATCGGACTGTTTCCGGTTTTGTTTTGTTATTAGTTCTGACAGACGACAGTAAAATGTCAAATACGAACGATCTTCTTAATTTTGGACATTGACATTGAAGGTCCACCTATTTATTCATTCAATGCCCACTTAGCCCTTGAACTTAGGAAGCATGGGGGACATAGGGATGTGTGACTATTACCTAGTATGCATAACTATGTGTAACTCATGCCTAACATTTTTTGAAGTTCAGTGTTGTCAACAATAAGTCATGATTGACAGTTCAGAGTTGAAGCTATTTTTATGATACTCACAGTTTCTACTTTTGATTAGTTATATTGTTTGTTCATGGTATATATGCATGTTTAACTTATGTACATATATCAGTGCTGTGCCCTTACAACAAGCCTGTGTACATTATCGAACGGTGCTTAACAGACTCCTGCAAAGGGGGAAGTTTTACGGATGTGGGGGGAAAATATATTCTATTTTGAGGGGGGAATGGGGCCCAATTTCTCCAAATATTTGGCATAAAAAGCACTGGACCGTGCAATAGGTTTTACTCATACAATGTTTCATGTCGGATTTATCAAGGGTTGGATAAATGATTGTTTATTGAAAGATTAGATATTTAGCACATTTTATCCAATACTGTCAGATTTAATTTTAAGTAATCTCAAACCTGAATCTGAACCATGTCATTTTATCTACATTTCACAATCGTTAACCTTATAGTACTTTATTTGTATGATTTTCGGAAAACGCCTAAAATAATGTTTAACCAAATATCGCGGAAATGAAAGTGAAACTACAATGTTAAATAATGACTTTATATTATTCAGAGTGTGATTAAATAATTAAAATATTGAAGATGAGGAATAGGGATAAGTTAGCATATTATTTTTGTTGGGAATGTTTCATCGATTCTCATCGGATGTTGCGCGTATCTGTGTTTTGCTAAATATTTTCGTCTGAACATTTGGAAACACGTAAACACGGCCGTGAAACTTAGCAACGTTCGTGTTATTTGTTTTTACTTCCGTTGTGATGTCAATAGGCAGAAATGGAGGTAATCAGTGAGTATTACACTTCTTTTTCGCTTTATTGACACTCGTTAGTTACAATTAAAAAAAAGGGAATATGAAGTTTAGTTCGTCGCACACTAGTATCACACCTACCAGTATACATAAGTTGAAATACTGGACACTTGCTACAAGCAGACAACCAAAGATGATTTATTAATATCTGATATGAGAAAAATTGGACTCGAGTGACTTTACTACAGTGAAACCCCGATATTAAGACCATCTCTTATTACTAGTACGATCGTATTTGGTATTTTTCTTAAAAAACTGCGCATTTAAAGGAAAGCCATTCCCCGATTTTTTAATTTCCATTAACAAGTGTCTACACAGGGGAATCTCGTCGTTCTCCCTGGCACCTCATCGGAAGAAGCATTGTGACAATTCTAACACGTACGTAGATCGTTATGGTCGCAATTATTCTTATGCGTGATATAGGGCCTAGTTCGTTTATGAATTTGTTAAGTTTGGACGTAAGCGTAATCTACAAAGTAGTTGGCAAAGGAAATAATTAAAATATTGATTTGAGCTTTGATTTGTTAGAGATATCTACGCCTTTAAAGGCTTATAAATGGAATTTAGCGGACTAACCAGTTCTTTGTTATTACATAGAAGGACGATGTATTTTCTTTAGTGTTTTAAAATATTAGTATATTTAAATCAAGTTTTGCGTCACTTTTACCTAATGTGTTATTTTCAGATTAATAAATAATTGATAGGCCGCTTTGGAAAAAGCATGCAGTATGACAGTTGATTTTGTATATACCAATATATGGCATACTTTTGAGATGTTAATTTCGACTATTAAACGTAAACCACGCGCGTTTACACTGTTTCATTGTGGATAGTAACAGTTGGTATAAGATAATCAAAGGACTGGAGGTACTGATGAGTCGGCCATCAAAACACAATTGAAAAGCAATGGATTTTTGGGTTTGATTAAGTTGGACCAGAAATAAACCTTCGCCTCAAGAACGGGGAACAATTTACTTTATGTCCTCCGAGACATAGATCTTCGACCCCAAAAACAATTAATGTCCAATTAACAAGTCAAGACAAATACTGTTATCAAGTTTGCAGACGTGGTGACATGGAAAGCGAACCTGGTGGTAGGACAATATGTCTAAAGGCATAATTTGAATATGATTGGACTTGTAGACAATAAAATGAAATTGACCAATCACAATTAAGTGAAGGATATCATACTTCATAGGTCATATGGTCAACAGTGAAACAACGCTGGTCAGTTCTCAAACACAACGCTTTATTTAAAGGTATTACTCCTTTCGTCCTTGCATTTTGCATTTAGAGAGACTTTTTAATTTTTCATTTTATCAATGAGAGTGCAATGACGAATGGAATATTACCTTAATGGCGTGAATACTTTTGTAAGTGTGGAAGAATCCTGTGAGCAGTTGTTTGCAAGCACAGTATCATTAGACAGCACCTAAAATTCTGAGTTGAGATACGGTGACACCAATGACAGAAAAAAAGTAGCTAAGCTAGTCATAATCTTTGAATATTCAAACTTGAAATCGACAAACAGAATTGGGTCACATGATTTAAAATAATACTACAAGTGACACTATGGTTTTTTTCAATGGTTCTATTATTCAGCAAATAATGTTCGTTCAAACACACAATTAACTGATGCTTTTTTGTCAACTGATGTTTTTTCAATGAGGTGCACATTAAAATGTTTGGTTATATTTTATATAACTTGTCTCCATTTCACATCCACTATTTGTATCGACATTTGTGATTTTTTATTCTTGTCCATTACAAAAGCAGCATGCTCCATTGCAGGAATTAGTGGCAATCTAAAGGCTGTATGCTCCCTCAGACAGTCATAGACAGAATTGTCAAACTGGTCTCCTCACAGCATTCCATGTAGAGCTGTTATCCTGAAATATTAATTTCAACAAATAACCTATTTATATTGAAGTTGTTATGATTTTAGCTGAAGTGTCTTTGTTTTCTTTAAATTAAGGGTAATTTTGGTTATTAATTGCCAGAATCCACCAAAAAGTTACATTAGATGGGTGTTCACTTGTGTCGCCCTGGGAACTAGATCAAGTTAAAAATGCAAGAACAAAAAAGGGAATAACCCCATCTTGACATAAAGAACTTGGAGTCATGATGAGTGTGTTGTCATGAGCAATATAATTTGAAAGTTTGATGTAGAAATAATAAGAAAAGTCAAAGTTAAAGTCAACATTAAGTTTTTCTGTTAAAAAAAAAGTACAAAAAAAGGATTAACTCCATCAAATGTGACCTTGACCTGAAAATTAATATCAGCTCAAGCATGTTGTCACAAACAATATAATTTGAAAATTTCATGAAGAAATATTAAGAAATGGCAAAGTTATAACCAACATTAAGTTTTTGGGATAGATGGACGGACAGACAAAGCGATCCCTATGTATTGCCTTTTCTTTGAAAGGGCGACACAAAAAAATGACCCTTTAGATTAAGCAGCTAGTGGACACCTGGAAAACAATACATCAGTACATGTATCAGCAAGAACAACTTTGATGTCTGATCTGGATCTGATTGGAATCTTCACTGTTTGCATATTTGTAAGAAATAGCCTCATGAATCTTATTATGAACCATGTAGATCCTGTTAAGACTGCACAGATATGCCTGCTGATCTGGATATACACTGGTCACTCCTGTCATGTATTCATGAAAGAAAGGGGCAAAAACAACACAGTAATTTTTATATAGGATGATTAATTTTCTTGTGAACTGAGGTCTCACAAGTCAACACATACATATAAACACAATTTTATGTTTTCTTGTTACAAGATACAAAAATACAAATACCAACATATACAGATAGATTTAGTGTGTCTCAATCATACATTCATGCAGCTTTAATAAATGAAAATAAAAAATGCAAACCTTGTCTTCATTTTCTACAGTAACATTCATATTCTGCTCCCTTATGTTCTACCAATTCTGCAGACATTTCAAGTCCACAGCTTTCACAAGACTGATGATACACATGGCTGAAAATAAATGTTGTATTTTAATCATAACAAATAACCAAAACCAATTTCATTGTACTTTTTGTTGCTTATGAAGTTGTACATAATTTGATGTTGCAGGTTAGTTAACAGATTACAATGTTGTCATAATTCATCTATTTTTATAAATACAGTCCACACTCGTTGTGTCAAACTCGCTTAAGTCGAAAAATCGGTTATCTCGAATTAATTTTACGGTCCCGGCAAAATGTGTTCTTATTTCATATACTATTACGCCGCTTAACTCGAATTCGACTTAAACAATGTTTTCGTAAGTCGAAGTAAATTTCTAACCCGCCGGCTGAAATATGCTATATAAAATCATCGGATAAGTCGAAGTGTGAAACTTGCCGCGGTCGAACAATGCGCGCGGCTTCTTCAAAGAGAGAACTTGTCGGCCAACAAGATACCATTATTTAATAATAATTAACGATTATCACCTGTTCAGTAAAATATTCGCTTATTCAATGCATTCGGATGTAAAATATTCGGATTCGTAAAATTAATTTAAGTTTAAAAAAAAACAACAACAAAATAATTAATTACAATAATCATTACATTGTGACAACCAGGAAACTAAAATATGACAACAAATGCAAAGCATGATCCAAACGTAATATATTCTCCCCAACGAGACTAAAACACGAAAAAGCTCCAAATTAACGATAATGGGGTGAATATTAATTTGAATTATAATTAGTTTACGTAATAAAAATATAACGAAAGACGACTTTAACACTTAGAGTGAAGACGACGACGATGTTACACAAACACCAAAACTTTATGATTATGTTTTTTTAAATGTTATAAATATAATTAAGTAAATATATTTTTTCTGTTCTGTTTTGATTAACTAATAGGTCAATTGAAATGTTCATAAACGAGTATTGGCACTCATAATCATGTCAGCATTAGAAACATACAGGTATGATTTTTGTGCATTGGCGCCAATTCGGATGTGTCGAACTTCGGATATCTCGAATTAAAATGTAAGGTCCCGGCGACTTCGACACAACGAGTGTGGACTGTATCACAAAAGAGGTATTTCTGGTGTAAGCTTAAAGCCATCTTCAGTTCCTATAGGCTCATACACAATTTATCCCATTTAACCTTTACCTCCATATGCCTTTATGGCATGGGAAATCAGTGTAGATCTAGATCAGCCGACACATCCATACTGCCTGATTAGGATCTAAACCGTTACGGCGTTAGCTTTTTTATTCAAATTTCAATAGGTTATTTCTGACCACAATGTGACCTGTGCAGATCCAGATCAGATCATGAAAAGGCATGAAAATGTGTATAATATTATAGTAAAGGGTTAATTACTACAAAAAACACCTGCATTTTGATACTTCATTTTATTCGTTGGATACACCTTTTAACACATGAGCAACTATTGTAAATCTAGGTGCTGACACATCTCCTTCCTGTTAATTAGAGCTTTAAATGTATCTAATGAACAGAGTAGATACAGAATGATGAGACCTCAAAATGTCTGATGTGCAAGCTGGTCTGGAGCTACATTTGTGCTATCTCTATCTGATGTGGATTAACACTGGTTACCCATGTGGTAAAATGGCGTGTAAATGGAGTAAAGGGTCAAGTTATTAACCATGAAAGTTGAAACAGCATTGGATTTTTGAGACACATTTATATGAGATTACCCAACTTAAAAAACAAATAAGCAACCCATCGTGTTAGTTCAAGGTGGCCCACAGATGAATATTGTTATATATAATGTTAATAATCAAGTGAATTCAAGTTGACCTTGTTATTGGGTCAAAGGTAGTCATATATGCCTGAGACAGAAGGCTGAGGGTAAATATGACAGCCCAAGGCCCAATAACATGTTCAAATTCATATGAAGACTAAACTGGGCCAATACAGGTGTTCTGGACCAATATGAGAATTGCTGGGCCATTATAAAATACTTAAGTATTGATGTGGTGTACCATGTAGTGTCTGCCAGGAAAATGACATGTTCAAGTCAGGTGATGACATGCCTCGAGATTTTGCCCACTGCAGTCATGTAAAAGAAAAGGGCAAAGTATGCAATGCCTGTACTGTATATTAATACAGGGTTCTCACTAGAGAGAGACTTGAAGGAATTAGTCTCATCAAAAGTGACCAGACTTCTCTCTTTGTTGAGCTTTGTTAGAAGTCATTTTGTATTTACGATATAGGGAAAGAAAGCTGTTGACTGCAAACTTCTCCATAATGCAGTAAATAATGACAAAACTCTCCCTGATTTGCAAGTCTGGTGAGAGCCCCATTAATAGTCAATTAATAAAATTTAATATACCATTATCCTTCTTCCACTCCTTTTCCAATTTCATGCTTTTTGAACCAGAGATGGCACATTTCTTTCATTTGATTTTATCACTGAAATTAACAAACACAAAATTGCAAGGGTGCAAGTTAGGATTTCTAAAAAACCTGAAATCCTGAAAATTTATTTAGGGTAAATGAAGAAAATCAATCATTTTTAGACAAAAACCTGATTTTCAGGCAAACGCACCCATGAAATAATAACAATTATTTTGATCTTTGCTCAAATTACAAATATTCTTTATAATAACATATTTTATTTTTTTAAGTGAGTGATCATAACAATTAGTTTACTCTCATTTTGTACTTTGCTAGAATGGTCTTTCTTCAGATTGTTTCTATTCTGCATTGAAATCCATTCAGTCTGAGGTGTGAGGTGTATCTACAAAAAGTCACCCACAATCTTTTGGACTGTGAAAAATGTTTTTCCTTTAGTTGCTGTGAAAAAGAGTGCTGTCATTCGTTTTGTAGTTAAAATGCCTGTTCCAACAGCCGTTCAAGAAAATTTCATAAAGTTATATTGATTAACTGTTGATTAACTGAATTAAGTATCCATATTGTTTCATCACTGCCAGAGTTATTACGTGTTTCCTTCTTTTGAAAAAATAAAATATGGATCCAGGCATGTCACTTTAAAATTAACCAGAAAGTATCAGACTGCACAAAGTCAAAAATGTGTTGACTGCTCATATAAACTGGTCAAATTGGGTTATCACTAAAATTCACAAAGTGGGTTCCTTTTCAAATAACTACCGGTAATTTATTTTACATTGCTATCAGAATTCAAGTCTGGGTAAAAATCATAGAATGAAATAGACATAAAATTAATGCCTTAAGTAGTTTTGGTTTATTTTACCTAAAAACAATTTGTAATGGAAGGCTAATAAATGAATACTTGTTACATCAAAATTATTGAACTGAAACACTGTGTAAACCTAGGTTCACTTCAATACTTAATACTGGTGTAACATCAAAAGGGAGACAATATATTCATTTTTATAATTTGGCACATGTTTGTAGTGAACAAAATGTATATCTTTGGTTTTCATTTCATAATTTATTGTCACTTTGTTAGGCAATTCTACTATTAACAAGACTTAATTTAACACTATGAAACTAATTTGAGTTATTTATCAAATTACAGGAACCTGAATTTCCATCAGAAAATATTCAGATAGGAAAAAATATTACATTTTCCCAATGCAACAGACTTGTACCCCACCCATTAACATGTTAAAATAGTTTACCAGTTGCAATGTTGACAGCGTTATCACAGCTCAAGCATTACAAAGAAACTAAAATATACTGTTTAAAATAATTACATCTCCTAAACAGTCATTCTGGTTTTAACTCAAACATTATTTTCTACCTTCACTTTTGTTGTCCACTTCATTGCATGACGTCAAACAGTTCTATACCACTTCAAATGGTTCAAATGGTTGATACATGTCTGACCAGAACCAAAAATCATCTAAACCTGTTTATGAATAATTAAATCAATTAATAAATACTTCATTCTTTCTTCCGGGATGCAAAATTTACCTGAAATGCATTTAAGAAAAAGGTGAAATATGCATATCAGGAATCGCCACATTCAGAAAAAAACAGCCTCCCCACACAGTCAAGAAGAAGAGAGGGGGAGAGAGCATGGTTAATAAAATAATCAGTTTCAAAAAAGAGATACTATTAAATAAATATTGTGAAGTTCCCATTTCTGTATAAACTTGGTGAATCCCTGAGGTGCTACTCTTTTTCTTCTTATGGTTTTCCCTGGGTTATTAATTTTGAGAATATCTGTTCTGATTAAATGACCTGTGAGACATATGGAATGGAGTGTAAGACAAAACTGAAAGTAGGAAAAACTTCTGATAGCGGTTTCATAAGGTGTACATATAACACGCAATTATTGAAAACATTAGATTTTCATTTCTTTGAAATTTTATACTTCAGAAAATCTTGTGTCAACTATGTAGCTGGTTACGGTTTGGAAATGGGTTAGATCTGGATATTTTCTGATGGAAATTCAGGCTCAAGATTATGATCAAATGCATAAAATGCATTTATTAATATATCTGTTAAATTAATTCATGTATGAATTTTAAATTACTTTAAACATAATTTTCAATAGATCAAAATGTTATAAAAAATCATTGTGAATCAGATGCTTTATGTTTTACTTTAAGGTATTTCATACCCCCAGTTAGTACAGTTGCACTAATGATGAGCTGTGAAAATTAAATTATCATTTTTTCAACAATTTCCAAACAAACTGTTATTATATTGTTACAAACAGATGAATATTGATAATAATAGGAGACAATTGTTGACAAAAATGAATTTTGTTAGAAAAGTAATAAAATGTGGTACCTGCTATGTTGTCTAATCCGGGTGTCAAAATAAAGCACTTTCCGCTCAAATATATAAAAAAAAATTAATTACAATATCCAGTTTAATGTTCCATCTAGGGTCAACCAGTGTTACTTTTTCAAAATAACTTGAAAATATTGCTCTTATAAATCAAAATCCAATCACATCATCCTTTGTCCCATGAGGTCACTCACCCATGCAAAAAGCATGCAAATCATGCCCACTTGTGTTTACCTGTAGGACAGTTTAATCTCTACATGTATAACAATGTAAATCTTGTGTGATGGTATTTGTGCAGTGTTTTAAAATTCATAATAGTCAATGTTTAAAAAGTTATTTTGAAAAAGTAACACTGGTTGGCCCTAGATGGAACATTGAACTGGATATTGTAATTAATTGTTTTGGATTTATTTCAGTGGAAAATGCTTTATTTTGACACCCGGATTAGACAACATAGCAGGTACCACATTTTATTACTTTTCTAACAAAATTCATTTTTTTCAACAATTGTCTCCTGTTATTATCAATATTCATCTGTTTGTAACAATATAATAACGATTTGTCCGGAAATTGTTGAAAAAATGATAATTTAATTTTCACAGCCCATCATTAAGATAACTGTACTGTCTGGGGTATGAATTACCTTAAAGCGTTCAAATGGGAATATAATTCTTACACGAGTGACGATATTTTACCAAGTAATTCGTTAATCTTTCAAAATCCAACTTTTTTCAATGTAATACATTGAAATAATTTGATTACTTACATCTCTACAAGGTTCCACAATTAATATCCACAATGATTACAGTAGGGCCCTAAATTAAAAAAGTTTCGCTTAGCCCTACGGTCGATTTTGAGACTCCTACTTTCATTTTGGAGAGTGCATTAATTAATTAAATGACGTAACCGTTCAATAGAACCCAAAGAGCCAAAATCACGTTTACTGCGGTGTAGTCTTTCGAATCTAAAATTTCAAGTTTTACAATGATTTTGTAACGTAGGCTACCATTCGAAAACCACCAAATCCACCTCCATTTTCATATGAATAATTCTATTTACAAAGAGAACTTCTATTGTCAATATACATTCAAATATAACCTGGGTGTTATAAAAACATTGCATCACGAAAATAACTCGATAAATACTCACTGTTGATTTGAATACGATGGATTTTTCGTCTTCACCGAACGTTGTCGAATCCAATATGGCGTTCCGCCATCAGGTATTCATGCGCGTTCATGACTCAAAATCTTGTCGAACGCTCCACGAGTTAAATTTCTTCAAATATTGATTGATTCCATATTTTTTAATATAAATTTTATCGTTTTGCACAGAATTACAAAATTGACCGCTTTGTAGCATTGACTTACTTTTTGAAACTAAGAACTATATTCTAGGGTAGCAAGGATACATTCTATGGTAGCATGCAAGTACTGTCGTTACTACATTGAAATAAAGAAGGAGTTAGAACAGTATTGCATGCAACCCTCAAATTGTTAGGTTCATAGTAAAGCAAAAACGATTGTCGAAAATTGGTTTTCACTGAGTCTGCCGACTCAAAAAGGGAACTTTGAAAGCCAACGCCACAAATATAAAACATTGCAATGTCGGTTTGATAATAAGTCTTCGTAAGCAATTAGTGTACGCACACACACGTTTATTGTTTTACCACGCAGTTTACGAGAAACAAACGACTAGTTTCAAAAAATGACAAATTAATTAAAGAAAAAATACATATACTCATTGCCTGTTAAATTTAAAAAAGGACTGTGTTTTATTATTTAATGCTTTTATCACCAATTTTGTGATAAAACAGTTTGAACTAGATCTGTTTGGGATGTATCGAAATTGTACTGTTTATTGGTTTCAATATTGAGTTGCGCTCAACCCGGGGCTAAGCGGCATGGGCAGTAATATGCATTTCCCTTGCTGCCCATGAACCGGCTCAATCAAACCTTAGTAGCCTGCAATATTTTCATATTGGTCGTATTCGTTGGCTTTTAAAGTTCCCTTTTCATCTACACTAGTCAAAAGTTCTAAGTGCACACTTGATAAATGTTAATTTTTCCAATAATTTGATTGAATCTTTCAAAATAGTGTAAATTACAATGAAGAAGAATCAATATTCTATTAAAGCACACCAAAAATTTTAAGTCTGCTTAACCAGATTAAAAAATAATAATATTTTAGCTCACTTGTTCTCAGAAAGAAATTCTCAAGTTAATTATCATTGCATCGGCTATCATTTGTGATCGTTTTCTCATCTCTGTATAATTTAAATTTCACGCAGATTTAAAGGAAATACTGTAGTTTGCCATTCCATTGCACTGAAATAGCTTTCTGTAGCTTTGTAATGGTCTGCTGGGCACAATGCGCCAACTTACTCAACTTTATTTTATCCATAACGTTTTTACAGGATTTCAAGGAGAAAATTCCTTTGTTCACACAATGTTTTGTGCCAAAAGTTTTTGAATTGTCTAGCAGTTTGGGATGATACAATTTTCTATGATAGATGTGTAACAGCCTTTCCAAACGAAAAAAATGTATTCATTTCGGTAAAATTGACCAGTTTTCGGATACGCCTTTTGACCGAATAAGCGTCATTTTCGAATAATTCGATATTGAAGTTTATTGAATTTCTATAAATTTTAGTTTTAAATTTTTATTTATTGGACACTTATCCAACAAATTTTACACTAATTTTTTCGAGTTTACGTTGTTTTACGTAAATATTTAATGACGTAATTGAGTAACATCAGCGTTCAACGTAAGCAACGTAATCAATCTAGAAAAAAAATATCGTTTGATTTTCTTCTTAAATTAATAAAATATGCAAAATAAGGTATTTCTTTTGCATTTACGAAAACCGTCAAGATTTCTTTACAACAAATTTGAAGTTGTGCCTGTGAAAAGAATTTTGACGGCAATGTCGTTGTCTGCTGACGTCAACCGTTCCATGGTTACAATTTGTTGGTGTGTTTTTCGTGTTTGTCTTGAGTCGGTGAACATGTGAAAAACAAAAACGATTGTAAAAAAATAAATTTCGCTTGCCGCACGGGGATAATGCATAAAAAGCGTATGCCGACGTGGATGACGTAAAACGTAAATCATATGCACGGTTTTCAAAAAATTATTGTTGTTTGATCATTATTAACTTTAAGTCAAACTTTCATTCAATTTGAATAAGTTTACTTTAAGATATTCAAAATTAAAAAGTGTGCACTTAGAACTTTTGACCAGTGTATTTTACTTGCTGCAGAAAACAACTACACTTGATTCTTGCATTTTGATTTATGTCAGATCTGTTGTTATATATGTTTATAATCTCACTTATAATTATGTGGTCGAATAAGCATTATTTTGATTCAATATTAAATGTCTTTAGTTTTTGAATTTTGTAGTTGAAGGTTTTAGAGTTGATAACTGCTGCAGGGATCAAAGGGACTATTTTGTTACAAACTGATGTGAGAAAAAGAAACATTATATTTAGCCCTTGGAAGGGAATGAGTTTTATTCGAGTAGTTTAAATAATGGGAGAAGTGGATGGAATAATGTCTGATCTTCGTAAGAAAACAAGCCAGTCTGATCTGAAAGACACCGTGTCTGTTAGAGGAAATGGAATGTTTGCAAAACCAGAGGACACAAATGAATGTAAGATAAGAAAGGATGATATCCTTTGTAATAAGGAAACAGACAAAGATAAGAGAAGTTCAGAAAGAGGTTCAACAACTGCCAAACTGTCCGCAAGTAAATCTACTAGAAAAGTGAAGACTGCAAAAAGAAGAGACGTTGGTACAAATATATTTGCAGGGTTGACCCTTATAAATAAACTAGCAACATCTGCCGAAGGACAAACAAACACAAATGAATGTCAATATGTAGATGAGAGAAAGGAATATGTTAATGATAAAACAAAACCAGGTGAAATAGTTAAAGGCGAAGGAGATAGCAAAATGATTGATGAACAACGTGGAGGGTTGAAATACTTAGATTGTACAAATGTTGATGTCCAGAGTTCGCATTTAGTAAACGAAGTTACTGAATCTGGTGTCAGATTTGATCAGTCAGCACTAAATATCAGTCCAAATAAAAAAGCCAGAGCAAGTCCTGATAGTAAGTGCATATTAAAGGATAACTCGCCTCAATTAGAAAGCAATGAATTTCAGAAATCATCTGACATTCATAGTGATGATCCGTGTGAGTTTTGTGCAGAGAATGCAAAATTCACATGTAAACATTGTGGCTTCGCTTACTGCACAAGTTGTCTGGAAAAACTACATCCTGCAATTGGACCCTATAAACAACACGAAGTTATGGCATTTGACAAAGACGTAAAGCCAGACCATCACAGGTGTAAAGAACATGGATTGGTTGCTAAGTTATTCTGTTCTTTTTGCGAAACAACCAGATGCGTTGAATGTGCAAATAACAAATGTTGTTTGCATTTTAAAGGAAAAGTTAGTGACACCGATATAGAACTTGAAAAGGTGAGTGATATCTGGTTCTGTTATGAAAAAATCGGGCTATGAACTACGAGGGTTGTCCCAATAAATCGTAGACTATTTGAATAAAACGAAAACTTCTGAACATATTTTTAAGCAAATTTCACAGTTAGTTTAGACATCATTTAGTAACAAGTATGCCGAATTTTAAAGAAAAATCTTCTAAAATAAAGAAATTACATACACTTTATTAAGCCAAGATAGCGATCGGCGGCGCACGTCAAAAAGTGCCGTGATTTGGAATTCACTTGTTTACTTTAAACAGACAAAACAATACACAGTGCCATTTTAGCCGCAACATGTTATTGTTTCCTTAATTGGTGATCATTCTGAAATCAACCCGCAAAGTTTCAAAAAGTTGCCATAATTTGTATAAGAGTAGCGCTTGTTTCATGCTAATTGGTAAACATTAACTTCTTGTGAAAATCGCGACGTTTGAAGAAACCGCGGCGCACATTTCGAACATCCAATATTGTGATAAAAGCGAATTGACGCCAAAAAACACGCTTGAGGAATAAAAACAAGTTAAGAAGCTTCCTCATATCTAGAGCGTTGGTATACAAAATGGCACAGAAAGTTTTCGCATGGTAAAACGGAAATAATAATCGGAATCAGGCATTCCCCGTACTCGCCGGACCTCGCTCTGCTAGACGTTGTGTACATTCGGGGTCATAGGTCGCAAATTTGAGATCTGCGACGAGATCAGAAAGACTGGTCTTCAACAAAAGTCTTCCAAAAGAGTGTTACATTAATTTATTTAATAGTCGGGTAAACAGACACCGTGAGTATATCGAAAATGATGAAGAGTACTTCAGGAAGGAGTAACGGCGAGCTGTGTGAGCATTTTAATGATGTTGCGACGTGCGCCGCTGGTCGATAGGTCGACTTGTTAAAATGTTTGCAATTTCTTTTTGATAGTCTATTTTTCTTTAATATTTCGTCTACAAATTACCAAATGATGCCTTAACTAACTGTGAAATTTGAATAAACATGTGTTCAGTAGTTTTCCTTTTATTCAAATAGTCTACGATTTATTGGGACAACCCTCGTATAACTGATTTGTTAGTAGACAGCCGCGTGATAGTATTTTTCTAGGGTCAATACAATTTATTCATTAAAAGAATATGGTCTATCAGATTTGTAGAAAATGTTTGCTGATAAAACATATTTTAATGCACGTGTTTGTCACGTTAATGTCTAATTTTCGATAACATACCGTATAAACTGTTTTTTTTCTCAGTATTTTGCGTATTGTTCAGATGCTTCTCAAAAGATCTAGAGTTAAAAAACTTTTTTCAAAGTGATGGAATTAGAATGATATAAACTGTAATATTCACCATTGTGTGTGTTATTAATATCTTTAAAGAAACGTTTTGCGCATTTACAATTAATATTATTAGTATTAATTAATTATTAAAGAATGTTGTTTGAAATTAAATTGCCAGTTTTGTAAAGCCTTTTCAATATAAAGAATTCGAGACGTCAGAATAGTTGATAAGGTGTCATTTTCCAGTTAACAAATTCAACTATATAACGTGATTAGCTCTTATGGAATAGTATGTCATCTGAAAACGTATAGTTGGTTTGATGAATATTTTGTTCAGAAGACATCGTTCATATCGATTTTGGTTTAAATGACAACTTTTTAAGTCAAGGGGTTGCAAACATGTTCCTTGGTTGGGGTGATACACAACCTTTGAAAGAGGTATTTTCTTACTTTACTGCTTTCTTTCTGTCCACGTTTACTGGCGTTTTGCTTGGTCACATTCAAACAATTGATATTGTAGACGAAACTGGTGACAGCTTTAGAGAAGGCTACATCTAAACTCCGCGTTGATAGATATAAAGAGAAAGTACACAACGAACTGGAAAATATCCAGGTAGGTGCGGTAACATTTTTCTGTGATGAATATTTATCGAGATGCGACTGAACATGTAAACTGCGTTTTTTTTCAAATGTTTCAAATGTGCGTATACAACTGGTATATGATTTCAAGGGCCAGATTGACTGACCGACCTAAAAGATTATAGCCCTAAAAGTAATAACATGTTATAAAAATGATACAGGTTGGGCAAAAATCTCAATATACATATTAATAAAGCTGCTTACTCACAACATAGCTGAATAGCTTTTTATGAATATTTCTTAACCGGTACCCTGGTCTGTCACCCTGGCGCACTTTCTAACATATTTTGTAATGTTAAAGAAGCTGATCGTATTGGCTTTATGCATCAGTTATACACTTAGAATTAGGTTGAGCAACTTTTTATTCATTCCTTGCCTGGAAGTTGTTTATGAATGCTTACCTAGATAAGTCAACTCTTATTTTATATTTTTAGAATACTGCTTTGCTGCGCACAGAACAAATTCGTCAGGAGTTTATTTCATTCCACGATCTTCTTGCACAAAAAGAGGAAAAAATGTTACACGCGCTTCAGCAGGTTGTTCAAATGTTCTGCTTAGTTATTTTAATAATAATAATAATAATAATAAATTCTTTATTTATAGATGGTAACTCTTAAGTTGTGTACAAAGTAAAACAACAATAATACAAATCTTATTTTCAAGAGGCCATCAAAAATATTATAACTACACACATACACACAAAATTAAAATGAAGAAAAAAAATAAATAAAGATGAACAATACAAAATCAAATATGTTAATTGGGCAATATTTTGAGAAGGCAAAACATTATAATGTAATACATTATAATACACATACTCAAGAGTAGAAAAAAAAGCAACGACAAGTCATTGAGCAATTACCAGTTTGTGTATATATCTAGATACATTTTAAGAATTTATTGTCAATAAATGATGTTTGTATGATTTTTTGAATAAATTTAGGGAGAATGAATTTTTAATGGAAAAAGGAATTTCATTCCAGATAATCATACCAGAGTAACTAAATGTCTTTTTCATAAAGTCTGTGTTTAGCTTTGGATGGACAAGACATTCCATTGAGTTAGACCGAAGATTGTAAGACGTATTTTGTGTAATTTCTATGAGATCGTGTAAATATTGTGGGGCTAAGTCGTGGAGGGTTTTATAAACAAGAGAGGCTGTGTGATATTTGATACGGTCATTAAATGATAACCACTTCAGTTCACTAAAAAGTTCTGTATTAGTTGATGAATCTGATTTACCGAGCACTAATTTGGCAAAACGTCTTTGGAAGCTATTAATCCGATCTTTGTTGGTTTTTGAACATTGTCCCCACGAGATAACTCCATAATCAAGAATCGGTAGTACATACGCATTATAATAAATTTTCTTTGTTTCAAATGTGAGGTACTTTGATATTCTATTAAACAGATATAGCTTTCAATTTAATTTACTGCAAATTTTATCTATCCGCACTTGCCATTTTATTGAATCATCAACATTAATGCCTAAAATATTTTGATAATGTACATTCTCAAGCTGTGTTTGATTTAAAGTAATTACTAGAGAGTCTGAGCTCTTTAACCTGTTTTTCGTTCCCAGTAGCATGCAAGTTGACTTTAATGGGTTTAGTGACATATTGTTATTTTTACACCACTTGTCTATATTATCAATGTCATTTTGAAGTCGTGATTTTATTTCATTTATGTTAGAAGAGGATGTGTGCAAAGTAGAATCGTCAGCATACATGTCAACGTTACATGATTCTAGTGTCATTGGAAGATCATTGATGTAGATTAAGAAAAGAAGGGGCCCAAGGATAGAGCCTTGAGGGACACCAGTCTTGATGCAAAGTTTATCGGACTTTATGTTGTTTACTTTAATAAATTGTTTTCTATTTTGCAAATAAGAAGAGAACCAATCTATTGATTTTCTGTCAAAGTGGTAAAGCTTTAATTTATGTAAAAGGATTTTATGATCGACCATGTCAAACGCTTTGCTTAAATCAAGAAAAACGCTACCTACTAGATTCCCTTTGTCAATAGCTGATAACCAATTATCTATTAAATATGTAAGAGCAGTTTGACAGGAGTAGGATTTCCGAAAGCCAGATTGGGTTTTATGTAAAATGTTCGTTTTTCTAAAATAGTCATGCATTTGGTTAGCAACGTGTCTTTCAGAAATTTTGGATCTAGTATTTAATATGGATATAGGACGGTAGTTGTTTGGATCATCTGTTAGACCCTTCTTAAAGAATGGGAGAACATAAGCTTCTTTAAGTTGGTCAGGATATTCTCCTTTGCTAATGCTATTGTTTATTATATCTGCAATTGTAGGTGTAATGTATTCACAGCAAAGCTTGAGAATGTAAGGTCCTATGCCATCAGGTCCGACAGATTTTTTAGTATTTAATCCATCAATCAATTTCTTAACTTCAAATGGCGTAATAAAATTTAATGAAAATGTTTTAAACCCTAGTTTTTGGTTTAAAAATAACCCAAGATCATTAAACGCGTTGAAGTCTGTTTGAGAGAGTTTCACATTTGAAGCAATGTTGATAAAATGATGATTTAAAGCATTAGCAATATGGTTTGTATCTGTAAGCAATTCACCTTTATACAATAATCTAGTTGGCAATGAATATGGCGTCCTGTCTTCGCCATAAGAAACTGCTTTAATATGTTTCCACAATACCTTTGAGTCTGTTTTGTTTTGAACCGCATGGGAATAATAGTTTATTTTAGCTTTAGAAATAAGCTGTGTTACTTTATTACGCCATATTGCATAGTCTAACCAGTCGCCTTGATGATGGCACTTATCCCTTATTTTCCTAGCATTTTTTATTTCTTCATTATACCATTCAGGTTGGTGTATCCGTTTTATACGTTTAATTTTAATAGGAGCATGTTTGTTAAGCGAATACTCTAATATATTATAAAGAACTTGTAGTGCAAGTGTTGGTTGGGTTATCGATATTATTGATTCTATGTCAGAATGTAAAATGTCGTTAACAAAAAGCTTTTCATTGAATTTAGTAAATGATCTGTATTTTATAGTTTTATGTTTATCTTCATAGACCTTTTGATGTTTATTGATTTTTCTGGTAAAACATACCGGATAATGATCACTTAAACTTATTTTGGGCACAGAAACTTCAATAATATTTTCAGGGTGGGTCGTATAGATATGATCAATCAATGAGCAGCTTTTCTTAGTTACCCTGGTATGGTTCTTAACTACTTGAGATAATCCTAAACAAGAGATAGTAGATGACCAATTACGATTGATATTACCATAGTTCGAATCAAGATTAAAGTTAAAATCACCAAGACAATATATTTCCTGAAAGTTTTCAAATAACTTATTGAAATTTTGATCAAACAAATCTATCCAATTTTGCAAGGAACTTGGTGGTCTGTATACAAAGATAACAATAAAAGATTTACATTTAGGCAAACATACTTCAATAACTATGGATTCTAAACTCATACTTTCAAGATCTAGTCTGCGGCGATACTGTACATTATCCTTTGTATATACTATTAAACCACCACCATGTCTAAAAGACCTATCTTTTCGTTCTATTTTATATCCATTAATTCGAAGCTCATCGTTACAAATATTATAATTAATATGTTAACGAATCACCTAAAACCATATTATACGTGTTTTTATTTAAAGGGTTTATTGATTCAGTTAAATTAAACAGTTTATTGCAAACTTGAACAATGTATGAAACCATCATTTACTCTGGAAGTGCCTTTCTAGCAGTTTGTGTTAATAAAAGCTTTGTAACATGTAATATCATAGGCTGGCAAAGGAAGAAATGCGTAGGTTTATATTAGATCGTTAGTTATAATCAGTTTTACATCTTGACCTAAGTTTTATGACAACAACACAACATTCCAGGACACGGCGGATAGGTTGAAGCACATACACGAGACATTAGAAGCAAGCGTTAACAATCTTGAGATAGAAGAAACCAAACTAACATCAACTGTAACAGACTTGGTTCAATGTGAAAATACAGCACGATTTATAGAGGCCAGTAAATTTTGTTTAGCCTTTCAACTGTTATCCTTTGCCAATTGTTTTGAACTTCATTGAAAATGCATACAATAAAGCTGATTTACAAACATGTTAAGCAGTATTCAAACTGATGATTGTCTTAAGTCTGTTGTAACTAACGTTGTACTGAATCTTTCAGAACCAACTTTGCATTGATTTTGTTATTCACAGGGCTCTGAGCTCTGTTAAAACTCCTCATTTTGAGTTCGCTAGTTGAACCATTATCAAATGCATCATTTAAACTTAGAAAATAATCAACAAACATAACACTGAAAAAGAGGAAATGGTCGACTTAAAAACACCCAAGTCTGTCTTTGCAAATCTTTGTAGGTTTGTTTAGATTTTGGTGTGGTTCGAAATAATATTTTTAATGCTTTGTGAAAGTGCAGTACATTAAAAAGAAAAAATAATAATACCTCTGCATTTCCTTTTCAGGAATACGTGACTGCAGGAGAATTGTAAGGAAATATTATACATTTTTAGAATATTCTAAATATTAAAAAAATTCTGCTTAATCCTAACGAATTGTATAGCAAACGTAACATGATCGAGACAATGAATGTTTCATTAAATTATATTAGGTATTACACAATTTCAGGGGTTAGATATTTCGAAATCTAAAGATACAGTAATGAATACAGTATACAGTATTACAGTAATCATGATAAAAACAGAGCGAACGCATATCAGAAGTAGAGCGGAAATCGCTTTAGTAAGAAGCGTTATCTTACTAAACATGGAAAACAAGACACTGAAATCTAATCGCCTCGTTGGTTAATAATTCATTTTGGCCGAATCAGCGCTAACCGTTACTTAAATAGCTGTCCTGTTATTTATGCATGTAGTAGGGTATATTTCGCGTCCGCAAATTGCAAAATAAAATAGCACTATTATCAAATGAATATAAAATAGTTGAGGACACCAACTAAATTAGATTAAATTGGTATTGTCCAACAACATTGACCTGGCACTCTTGAATTTGACCCTGTAGTCGGTATATTTCGTAAACTTTACGATCTAAATTTAAATCGATATGTTATGTATAACTAATTTTAATAAGCTACAAAATGTTAGAAGACCGCTTAGCGCAGTCGGTAAAAGTGTTTAAATTCGAGTATAAAGACGTAAACTCGTGGGTTCGAATTAATGTTTTAGCCACTTTTGTTTGTTTTATTTTAGTTTTAAAAAATTCCATTCTTTTAAAACTCGTATAGACTGTTATTTATCTGTGTAAACTACCGGTGTAGTGTGAAGTATTTCATAACTAAATATTTTGCGTGTATGGGCTAAAGAAAAATGCATTTATCGCCTATACGTTTGCATAATGTCACAAATAAAATTGTAGAAAAATACTATTCAAATGGTATAACCGTATTCTAAAACCAGATGTACGAGTACTAAAACGATCTCAAATGATTTTTTTACAAGTAAAAGAAAAAATGTGTATTTAAAAAAAAATGTTTGTAAGGATTCGAACCAGAGACCATCAGATCCGTAGTCCGGCATGTATACCAATACACCACAACTCACTGACGTTCGGAGTGAACAATTATATCAATTTGTTCTCTGGTTACATGTATGTACCAGTGTTTTTCCTATGACCTTTACGAAATTTAATGAGGTGCCAGGTCAATATTGTTGGACAATATAAAACGTGAAGCACATGTCATTAAGTCGCGATTTGTTTGTATTCATAATTAACGTTTAGCTAACATTTTAAATGTTTAGGACTTACTTCAGGTAGATTGCATAAGGTTTTGTTTTTGTTTTCAGATGTAGCAATGCTGATTTGTTGGTTAAGGTGTTTGATAGCCATTGGGCAAAGAATTGCGAGTACACACACAGCTCTCCTCTTGATAATTCCTTCTCCATGCTATTAGAAAAAATGGAACTTGCGAAGAAATTAGACAAAGCAGGTTTGAAATTTACTAGAAAAAGGATATCGGTCTTTCTAGTCAGGCCAGACCATAAGAGATGACGAGATATCTAGGAAAAGTCGCACAAACAAAAATGTTACAGTGACTTAATTTGAATTTACAAAATTTAAAACATCTTTGGAGAGCCAGCGAAGTCGCGGTTTTCAACTAACAAAGGTCACAGTGCTTTTCTCCTGCTTACACCAGTTAGTCATTGAAACGATACTGGTCGGGGTAACAGACTGATGGTCAATAAAATTATTAAATGCATGTTCAACGATACTTTTGTTAATTGGCTGGCGATATCGACTATGCATCGCCACGAAAAGTTAGAAAATTAACAAATGACCTGGAATTAAACTTGATGAGCTGACTACCTTTCACATAACTTTCGCTGAAAACAACAACAACAACAACAACAACAAAACAACAAACAAACAGTACATATCAATTAACTATTATGTGAATCGTCTAGTTTTAGAGACAGGACGTCAAATTTAATATAGACTTTCAATAAATTTGAGTTTCTGCTGTGGATTGTGTGAGAAAATAGACATTAACACTTAACACCAAGATGGTCCGGTCCATAAGTAGTTAATTTAATATCAAATTTATTTCAGTCATTCAAGTTCAAAGTCGTTGTATGATTGCTTGCAAAATTGGATTAGTTTTAAGGCGGATTTAAGAGTTGTTAGTTTTGTAATTTACATTCGTTTTGCCCTTCCTGTGCGAACCTGTCAACGTGCCTAATTGATAATTTTATTATTCCAGTTGATGGAGAATTTCATGTCAGATTCAAGCAGACTACTATGTTCCTAAATATCCAAGATGAGAGGTTTTCAATAGCTGAATATCTAGATATTGCAGCTTCACCTCCGTCAACTACCGTATCTTACCTTGTACAAGTACTTAGAAACAGCTATATTGTTGGTCAACAAGAGGTCAATGACATCAAGGTATAGTTAATATATGGTTGTTAGTAGACGTGCCTTATTAAGAACTTTTACTTTGATAAAGTTATTACTACTAGTATTAGTTAAAGTACAACGTAGTTATTACATTAGGCTCCATTTCCCTCTTAGTTGGCCATGCCGTTTCATCCATGTGAAATTGGCCGTGTTCTACATTGTATCTGATTTTCTTTTTGATGATTTTATAATTAGCTCTTCACATGCTTCTTTGTGTCAAGAGGAAGTATTCCAGCGGTTTTTGCTTCAAATTTTATGCTGTCTTAAATATAGCAATTTTGCTTGATACAAGCGTCAGATACTTCGAATAGGTTTTGGGTTTCGAAAAACATTGTAAATGTTGTTGCACTCAAACTGAATCACTGCAATATTCTGTAATACTGATAATGATTAATTCTGTTTGTCAATTCTCCAAATTACGTTATACAATCATTTCTAATGTAGGACTATAGCGAGATTTTGTATAGCAGATATATTTGATAGCATGAAAACTGGAAACAATACTGACTGGCAATAGCGTTAAATTTGTCTGTTAAGTTAAGCCAGTGTTTTAAGTGTTTTATCTTTGTTTATAAATAAGTCATAACAGTACATATGTATCAACAGTAGTTGAATTAACAACATAAAGTGTCATGTTATCATTTGTAAATACGTAGAATTAATTTTCTGTAGGATGTTGGAATTAATACGTTCATATGGAACATTTTGTTGCCCGGAAAACGTTTTCTTCTAAGGATTACACCAAGGTTCCAGTGTCACACGGGCAGTACCTCCTTTACTACCAGAAGAGGCAGACCGATACACATGCTTATTGTTGTTGATCACTGCAAAGGTTTGAATGTTTTATATACTTTGTATATTGCATTTTGTATTATAGACGGATTGGGATTGGCGCCTTCCAAAGTTGACCAGTGACATTTTCAGTGCTTTAATTCTTCATTGTCTGCCTCTCGGCAATTAAAATTAATATGAGCATCAGGATTAAATCGATATTTTATTCCATTTATCAAGGTTCAAAAAAGGTGGTAAAATGTGTGAAGCCAAAGTGGCTAGGTAAACTGATTCCCGTAAAATAATGACCCCGGTCATTATTTTAAATGTAACATTGACCCCTTTCTATGAAATACTGACACCCCTATTAAAATAATGCTTCTCCGTTTTATACATAATATATTGACCATATCTAACCTTGAACTATATAACAATATGGATTCAAGTCACAGATTGTGGCTTATTGTTGTTGTTGTTTCTGCTGCGTCTGCAGCTGACAAAATAATGTAGTATACATCGTAACACGAAGGCCTCACTATGAAATAACATAACCTTTATTAAAAATGAATTTTCAAAAGGGTTTTTATTTAAATTATCGTTATTTTACTAAAGGCGAAGCATAATAATAATACAATAGATGAAAATGGAACTTTGAAAGCTTCCGAACACGACACAAATGAACATATTGCAGGCTCGGTTTGATTGAGTCTGTTCATGGGCAGTAATATGAAGGCATATTACTGCTCACGCTGTCTAGCCCCGGGTTGAGCACAACTCAATATTTACACCAATGAACAGTACAATTTCAATCCATCCCAAACGATGGTATGCATATGGGGTGAACATAGACCCTTAAATGCGATATTTTCAGATTAATACCATTCCATGTTCAGCTGCGTATGGTCCCCAGATAAAAGAATGAGTTTGCCCTAAACGAGAAAACAATGGGCGGAACTAAACAGAATTGAATTTTGACAGGGCATCAGAGAATATAAATCCTTCATATCACAGACAACGCCTAAGGCAAAATTTTAAAAAGCAGGAAATATATCGTTGAGGTGATTGCACAATATCTAAATCTATATTGGCTGAGATATGGAAAGCACCCACCCATTCATAAACTGGCCGAAATATACCGAGATCGTTTATAGGTTACTATAGAAACAGAGAGAACCGATGTTTAGGCTGGCGGATAATTTGGTTTTGTTTACAAACATTGCATTATCATCTTTAAAAGTCATCTGAAATGATCCGGTCATGTATGTTGATATAAATTAAGATCATTATATTATGACGGAAAGTTACTTTTCTGAATAAAATAATGACGGGCGACGCATGAGCGGGTAAAATTATTATATTGTTCTGCGATCGGTGGGGATTATTTTGTTATAACTTGAAAGTGTACCTTAGATGGGTAGGTTTAGGGCTTGTGATAAGCCCTTATTCTATAAGGGGAGAAAGTTCTGTGTGATCGGTTTCATTTTTCTATTGGAGTCAGTTTACAACGTTTCACCGAGATCACACTTACTTTAAATTGTCCTAACGTTTCATATCCCGATGAACGCTTTAAACTATTCGTTCAATTATTAATATTTAATTTCTTTAAATGCTATTAGTTTTTTTAATTATTTTAAATTTATAAATATCTAACTTTTTATTGTCCAGGTGTTGAGAACAAAACAATTCGCACAAAAGTTAGAAGAGTAATAAGGAGAAAGTGAAGAATGAAGAAGAGCCAAGACTTAAACGAGTTTATGAAGAATACGACACAAAGATTTCACTTTTGTCGCGGGTCTCTGAGACAACAACGCAGTTTGGATCATTTAAGCACAGTTATTGCAAACATGTTAACAAGTTAAATACGTTTTATGCTGTAGATAAAACTTAATAAATGTATCAAAGCCCAAATTGAAACAGTTGGATAACTATTTTATAACAGTAGTGCTGTTACAGCACCCTTTCAGAGTTCGACAGTTCAAAATTGCCGATAAATAATGATAAGGTAAGTGTTAAGTGGATACTAGTCGTACATTACGCGGTTATGTCGAATTGTGCCAATAAAGCTAAAGTTTTGAATTTCATTTCATATAGATAAGAGATCGGACATCAACAGATGCTAAGCTTAATGCTTCTTATGCCCATTTGGAATACTAGCTTTTAAATGGTGGAGGAAGACCCCAGGTGCCCCTCCGAACAATTTTCAGGCCCAAGCGGGCACCTGGGTAGAACCACCGACGTTCCGCAAGCTAGCTGGCAAGCTTTCCGTACATAAAAGATCATGACCCTGGTAGGTCACGAACTCACAGCGGTGAAGAGCAAGTGATTCTCAGTCAGAAACCTTAACCACTCGGCCACGACCGCACCTGAAGTCTCTGTCAGTCCCTAAGTATGTCCGTCTGTCGGTCCGCCCGTCAAAATTGCTTTAAATTTACAACTTAAAATATTCTAATATCTTCAAAACTAATTAATTGGTTGACATCGAACTTCTGATTCTCATCACTTTAGTAAGCTGCATATCGCATTACTCCAACAGCTTTGATTTAATTCATGACGCTTCTTTAAATTTATATTTGTGTGAAAAGGGAGATAATAATGAGTAACTTTACCCGAAATGTAGCATATGACCTTGCTGTAATGGAAGCTAAAGCTTGGTAACGATTTTCATTTTAATGTACTATGGCAGTCGTCATTGCACTGTCATCAATAAAAAGAAGATTACCAAAATCCTTTTACGGCAAAATGCAGTTTAATAAAACTTAATTGCCACATATTAATGTTATTGGTGTATCTTTATTTTACAATCGTTAAGAAAAGTAAGAACAGTAAAGAAAAAACACTAGATCTAACAATTCCTAAAAATTCCATTTACATTCAAACACAAAAACTAACCATTGAACACAAAACATCAATTAACATCGGTAAAATGAGACTGACCACACTATATGAGGCCCTTTCAAAGAACAAATTACGAAGAGAGCAATCAACATTTTATTTATTTGTCATCTATTTACGCCGCAAGGAAATACAAGGTCAAACAAAAATTTATATATATCTCATACCGGTATTATAAACATTTATTAGACTTAATGACCTCAGAGATTGTTGTTCGAATTACGCATTCCAATCGATCGGCCTTCTGTCTATTCTTTAATCTTGTCTTTTCTTTTGTGATTTACGACCTTAATACTTAAACCGTATTATTGTCAAAAAAGTGAAATAAGCGTATCAGGAAAAGACACGTCCAGCAGACACAGCCTCCGCACACAGTCAAAAAAAAGTAGTGAGGAGAAGCAAAGCAAATTGACGGGTACTTAATGACGTTATCGAGACCAGTGGACGTATTCATAAAGCAACTTAAGTTTTAAAATGACTTATTTTTCCATATATTTCTTAGTTTTTGTATTTTTTAACATAAGTTTACGAAATTTTCTTAAATAGTATTCATAAAACATTTTACCTTAAGAAATTTCTTAATTTTCGCTAAATTGATATATTTTCTAGTTAAAATTTAAGATACCTACCTAGGTGTCTTAAATTTTAAGAAATTTCTTAAGTTTAACATCAAGATGGCCGCCAATAACTTCATTTCAAAGCAGACGATCATCTAAACATACATTTTCAACATTAGTTATCAGTTGGTATCTTATTTACGTTCTATTTTCGTCCACTCTTAATTCTTTTTACAGACTTAAATGTATGTTAGACTGTCGTTTAATGATTATAAAGTTATTATTTATATAGTGTTTAATACCCTGTAAACAAAGGTAGGACGATAATGATCACTCATTCGTGTTCTATTCAAATCGACCTCAATATTTGTCGTACCAAAATAGTTCTCAATATTTGTCGTACCAAAATAGTTTACATTCTTTGAAAGATTTTAGGGACCTTGACGATATTAGTATTGGACCGACTAATGCTTATACAATTCATCAACGTACATTCGAAGCTAATCAAATACAGAATGACACATCAAACTGCCCATTCCCCTAATAATTTTTTAGATCTGTTGAGTTTTTAGACTGGAGCGCGCACGCGCGACAGTCTTAAGTAACGATGCCGTGAACTCTGCGACGCGCAGTCTTTAACTTCGGGTGTATCATTGCGATCACGAGAGCGTATCAAGTAAGTGGGGTTTTGTGGTCACCGCGACAGCAGGCCGAAATGTTCTGCGCAAGTGTGAAGCACAATGCAGCACACCATTCCACGAATGCTGAGCGATTGATAGTAAGTTTCCGTGTAATTTTGGAGCATCCATGCCAAAAATGCCAGCTAACAAATGTAGAGTAAAATAACGATCAGCTACGACAGTGAACAAGCAACTGGATATGCATGAGTAGTTTAGTTACGCCTGAAAGATTTAGTAGTTGTGTGGCATATAAAGTAGTGCATTTTAAGAAAATACATATATTTCGAGAAGGAATGCGAACTTTGAAAGATAATGCTACAAATAAAAACAAGAAAACTATTTAATGTTGTTGTTCGGACAACTATGAAATGATATTAAATAAACGATTAAAAACAAATCAGTCACGTGACAAGCGGGAGATAGCGTGGGTTGCCATTTTGGTTAGGTTAGAGTAGTTAGAAAGATTTAGTAGTTGTGTGGCATATAAAGTAGTGCATTTTAAGAAAATACATATATTTCGAGAAGGAATGCGAACTTTGAAAGATAATGCTACAAATAAAAACAAGAAAACTATTTAATGTTGTTGTTCGGACAACTATGAAATGATATTAAATAAACGATTAAAAACAAATCAGTCACGTGACAAGCGGGAGATAGCGTGGGTTGCCATTTTGGTTAGGTTAGAGTAGTTGTTCCCGACAACCGTTAACAAGCTTTGATCTATTTCCAACAAGCGTTAAATTCGCCGACATCCGTTTATTCAAAATCGACATGTCATAATTTTCTGTTTCTTGCATTGTAAACACAGGTCGCTTTTCAATACACACCTCATTCAAGGTTAAGCAATTGGCGATTTGACCAATCACAATCGATTTCTTTACTATCAGCTGGATAACTCCGCCTCCCCACGTGGTCGCAAGTCTGACGGTGTCGTTTGATCGTATTTTGGCTCTGCCGACTGTTGATATTCTCAATTAATAGCAGGTGTGTTTGACATAATGTTCAATGATTAGAAGACAAACACTTCTAAAATTGTACTGTATACATGTATGAAAATAATTGCGCGATAATTGATTTGTTTAAACAAATCTATTGGCAAGTTGCAGTTAGAACTCATATTGCAAAAGAAATGCATTCTGTGGCATTTTACTGCGCTATCATCGTAACGATCAGTTTATTTTCGTCGGACACATTTTCAATTATGATTGTGCGAAAGAATGACGACTCGTCGATTCTATCTTATTTCAAGAGAAACCGGCCTTGTGAGGCTGATGCCAACTCCATCGGGCATTCTGAACTTCAAAATCCAAGAAATGAGATCGAGATCATTCCGGATAGCCCTTCAAGAGCGACTCTGGCGACGCAAAGTACCCCTTCACGTCGGGAAATTACTCCGACGCCGGACGCGGTACCCCAACATGCCGAGACACTGAATCAACGCCGGCTACCTCGAACAGCCAGTTCGATACAGTCAGGTGCCGATCCTAAGTGGAAGAATGTCTACTCCTGGTTGCAAAAAGTTGGCAATGGTTTTTTTTATATATATTAACTTAGCCTTGTGACTTGCATTAAATAAATAAAATAACTCAATTTTCATGCTACTATTATAAAAAGGGAAATATGCATATCAGGAATCGCCACACTCATAAAACACAGCCTCCCCTGCAGCAAAAAGAAGACAGGAAAATAAATGATTTGTTTGTTGATTGTTTAACAAAAAAGAGAACCGTATGGGTTAGCGCCTTGGAACAGTCAGTGGCAAAATAATTTGCTACTGGGGGTTTAAATCAGGTTCTAGGGTGAACTATATAATTTATTATACCTGTTTGTGTTAACTGAATACCTATTATGATATTATTTATATAAATATATATATGAAGCTGTCTATATGTTTACTGGTATCGTAAATTAATTTAATTTCAGATTGTGAGTGGGGTTTTCCACCTTATCAAGAGTGAAGACAAAGCTTAGAAGCAGGCTTAACAATTCAACATTAAATTCATTGTTAATGATATCGATGGAAGGTCCTGATGTACTGAAGTTTGATTATAATAAGGCAGTCAGCACTTGGGCCCAAGAAAAAAAGAGGCGTCTGAAAGTTTAATCCTTATCCTGTCAGTTGTAATGAAACACTTTGATATGTGTGAGATATCTTGGACAATGAAGGTGAAAAACTAACTATACAGAGAATATAGTTGACATTGTAACTTGATGAGATCAGATCAGTTTAAGTAATTAAAACACATGTTGACATACTGTTTACACATTGTTTCACATTATTTATGTTTTTTTACTTTGTACCTTTCTTGGCTCTAAAGAGATAAAAAAAACATCTATGTACTATATACAGTTGTTGCAGTAAACTTTGGTACAAATATAAAACTGTATAAAATGATAGTTAAAAAATAAAGTTTCGCGAGCTAAAATCCACGAAACGTCCAGCGACAACCCTTCCAAAAATCCTGGGGAGATCGTAAGTAATTTGGCGAATATTTTTGTTAATGCATTGTTGCGATCGACGTAAAAATTAAGATTGTAACTGTTTCAGTCTCTTAAGGTATGTGAGGCCTTGTGCATTTCATTGTTGACACTACTCAGTTGTGGCGGAGCCTGATCATCGTTATTCTAGCAAACTTTAACCACTAATCATACACTCCTGCATCAAAAAGACCCCCAACCTAAGATTAAGGTGAAAACAAAGTGGAAAACCTTATTTCCTTGCATCAAAATACAAGTACCTGCATCTATTGAAATCCCTGAATATACTGAATTATTTGCTAATGTTGATGATATTAACTGTCACAAAGTTTAACGAAAAAATCACACATAGTTTCATATGTTTAAAGTAATGATATCTGTGCAGGGCAAGTTCGATTCAACCAGCGCGCCAGTCTTTCAACGCTTTCAGTGCTTTGATTGAAAATTGTTAAAGCTTCAACTTCATGGACGATGTCAATGTGTATTGTCAACAAGTTGAACAATCATTTGTCGGTGGTAAAGAAAAGCACAGTAATGAAAAGCTTTTTTGAGCTATGTCTTAGGGTAGCTAGTTAGATACTTGAAACCTCGGTATATTATATTGATGATACATGTACATTTCACTATTAATACAACAGAGCTTTGTCAGACTGATTTGGGAAAAAGGCCCCTGTTGAAATTGGGAACTGTTTATGTGGTATACATTGCTTTTACTCTCGGGTTACATATATAAATTTAAGGAATGTAGTTTTCGCAGATCACTGATCAAAAGTAAACTAACAACTTTTGTAATTTGGAAAGCTTCTTGATTATATGGATTCTCATTTTTTTTTCTATTTTATAAACAAAAGGGTATTTCTGTTGATATGGGAGTGTTTCCTTGAAATTGGGGATTCTTTCCTTGAAATTGGGAAAAATGGTCCCTATGGGGCCCAATATCAGCCCTGTGAGACATATATATATATACACTGGTCAAAAGTTCTAAGTGCACACTTTTTAATTTTGAATATCTTAAAGTAAACGTATTCAAATTGAATGAAAGTTTGATTTAAAGTTAATAATGATCAAACAACAATAATTTTTTGAAAACCGTGCATATGATTTACGTTTTACGTCATCCACGTCGGCATACGCTTTTTATGCATTATCCCCGTGCGGCAAGCGAAATTTATTTTTTTACAATCGTTTTTGTTTTTCACATGTTCACCGACTCAAGACAAACACGAAAAACACACCAACAAATTGTAACCATGGAACGGTTGACGTCAGCAGACAACGACATTGCCGTCAAAATTCTTTTCACAGGCACAACTTCAAATTTGTTGTAAAGAAATCTTGACGGTTTTCGTAAATGCAAAAGAAATACCTTATTTTGCATATTTTATTAATTTAAGAAGAAAATCAAACGATATTTTTTTTCTAGATTGATTACGTTGCTTACGTTGAACGCTGATGTTACTCAATTACGTCATTAAATATTTACGTAAAACAACGTAAACTCGAAAAAATTAGTGTAAAATTTGTTGGATAAGTGTCCAATAAATAAAAATTTAAAACTAAAATTTATAGAAATTCAATAAACTTCAATATCGAATTATTCGAAAATGACGCTTATTCGGTCAAAAGGCGTATCCGAAAACTGGTCAATTTTACCGAAATGAATACATTTTTTTCGTTTGGAAAGGCTGTTACACATCTATCATAGAAAATTGTATCATCCCAAACTGCTAGACAATTCAAAAACTTTTGGCACAAAACATTGTGTGAACAAAGGAATTTTCTCCTTGAAATCCTGTAAAAACGTTATGGATAAAATAAAGTTGAGTCAGCTGGCGCATTGTGCCCAGCTGACCATTACAAAGCTACAGAAAGCTATTTCAGTGCAATGGAATGGCAAACTACAGTATTTCCTTTAAATCTGCGTGAAATTTAAATTATACAGAGATGAGAAAACGATCACAAATGATAGCCGATGCAATGATAATTAACTTGAGAATTTCTTTCTGAGAACAAGTGAGCTAAAATATTATTATTTTTTAATCTGGTTAAGCAGACTTAAAATTTTTGGTGTGCTTTAATAGAATATTGATTCTTCTTCATTGTAATTTACACTATTTTGAAAGATTCAATCAAATTATTGGAAAAATTAACATTTATCAAGTGTGCACTTAGAACTTTTGACTAGTGTATATATATGGTATGCTTGTTTAATCTCAGGTCCATTTGTCATTGCTAAAACACAATACCTAAATCTTGATGTTTATTTGAAAAAGATCCAAGTTTAGGCGTTGCCAAATTAAAAGTCAATTGTTGAAATTAAATTGATTCATCCCATTCATTTTATGTACTGAAGTTTTGTAGTCTTAATTAAAAAAGCTAGTTCTTTTGACAGAATAGGGAATCAAAAGCTTTGCCACTTATATAGATTGCAGCTTTAACTGGGATTAGAAAATGTTCTGACAATTTTAATAACAGAAATCTTGACAAACAAAAATGCCTCCAATAGTTTTATTTAACTGGCAAGTCTGATATACATTTTACATGCTTGAAGAGAATTAATTATAAGAATTTGCATCAGAATTCTCAACATTACATTGTGATTGAGTTTTAATTCTAAATGCTTTAACTCATATTTTTCAGGTTGAATGGTATGGTGTTGATACAAAAAATATGAAAACAGACACAGGAGCCTGCTACTGTTGTTATTCATATAATTTGAAAAAAATGTGTTAGTTTCATTTTAACAAACATATAGAGGTCTTTCATTTTAATTCCCCACACATTCTGACAAAATCATTGAGGCAATGTTAGAAAGCTGTAAAATATCTTACATTTTCTGTTTCTGACCGTGAAGTTAAGAAAGTGAAATTTCAGAGAGTATATATAAACACTTTTTTTATTGTTCATATTCATTTTTTAGCTTCTTTAGATTTCTTGCTGAAAATGGCTCCTGCTATGTTTTAGCATAATTAGACATTGATTTAGTGTTAATGAATGCACATAAACTGAATTAATAGTCTAAGTTGATGTTTCAAGGATTTCAATTGCATCTGATTAATTTAAAGCACTCGAACATTTATCATTTGTATCCTTAATTAAAAGACCTCATTGTATTTAGGTTTTCATCTATGTAATTGGTCTAAAACTTAATGAGTTATCTTCATTAAATAAATAGATTATTTTGACAAATTGCACGACAACAGTCAAACTCTATTATTGTTGCAATTTGTTAAATTGTTTTGCTATTCCTTTGACATTCTACTTATTTTTAAGTATCATTCTTACAACAATTGCAGGGTTTGTTAAGTGAATAGTAAAAAAATCATATTTCAAATATTTACTTTTTTGTTTTACATCGTTAAGTTAACAGTAAAAAAATCATATTTTAAATATTTACTTTTTTGTTTTACAGGAATCTTCAAGAATAGGTTCATCGAACCAATTTAGACTGGATGTTTCGCAAAAGTCACCTTCTAGATCATGTGGGATCAGAATGTTTTGAGCTCAAAGTGTAGAATGCATTGGATGTTCAAAGACTTATTGAATTGGCTTGTTAGAAGTTGATATTTGTAAATAAATCATAATTTAACTTACACATGAAGAGGAACACTTAGAAACCAGTTAAAATGAGAAGGCTGTTGTGTCATGCAGAGACATAGTGAAATAGTTAAAGTGATTTTAGTATTATGAAATGTTAGAGAAAGAGTGACATACATGTAATTATGTACATTTGCCAATAAACTGGCTGAGGATATGTTGGACACATTAAAATCATCACAGATTTATAAACATGAGAAATAAAAAAAATCAAACACCTAACTTTATTAATGTGAAATAATAAAATATTGTAAACTATATACCAGTTATTTTTTACCTTTGTTGTAATTAAAATGTTTTTCTTTTACATCAGCTGGCAAGTACTTGCTATCATTTCTGGATCTTCACTGGCTGTTTTTGTTTTGCAGAAGTAACCTAATGCATCTAAAAGCAATCAGTGTAGATCCTGATCAGATGGCATGGATGTGCTGGCTGATTTGGATCTACACTGTTCTTCCAAGTGATAATAGCTGTATCCCACAAAGGATAATGTTAAAATAGCATGCAAGAGCATTATTAAATATATTTTTGGCTATTTAATTCACTTATGACAACTTTAAAAATGTAACATTGAACTGGGATTAGTGTAACATTTGGAAGAAAAGAAACATATACTGTATTTATTTCATGATTTGGGAATTTCAGCCCTTTACAATTTACAGGCTACCAAACAAGTGAAAAAAAAGAATAAATGAAACATTATTGGTTTTGATGGTAATTCACTTTTCAAGAACTATCCCAGAATAATGATCTTTCAAGAAATCTCCCAATTTAATGCTTTGTGAAAAAAATTTCAAGGGCATCATATAGTGGCCGCTTACGTCCGTCCTCCTTTTGTCCAGACTATTTCTCAGCAACAGCTGGCATGAATGCATACAATTTTATCAAATGGTTTTTAAGAAAAGAGTTAAATGCACTTATTATTCTGTTCTAATAATTGCCATAATAATTACAATACAACATCATTTAAGACCATGCTTGTCCTGGATATTTCTTTGTAACTTGCAGGTGATATTCAACTACAAGGCACTATGAATAATATCAGCATATTAAAACGGAATGTTTTTTTTACAGAGTTATGTCCCTTGATAGTCTGTAGAGAAGAATATATGACCATTCTTGTCAGGGCTTTAGCTTGGCAATCACTGGCTTCAATTTTGTAGCGCTTCATGAAGATTAACTAAAATAAGATGTGCATATTAACACCATGTTCTAGTTTGGTGATTTGTTTAGTGTAAATGCTCTTTTTCCTAAAACATGAAATATGACCATTCATCTAAAAAATTATGGATTATTTAATTGAAACCACCTGTTTTATGACACTTCATGGGAGTTTTCACTGAAATGAGGAGTTGTGCCTATTGGTACTATTTATCAGCATCAAAATTTTTTTTATAGAAGAAGTAACCATCATGTGTAGAACTTGTGAAGCTGGGGTTTTTGTTTCTGGCCACGCCCATTAAGACCAGAGTTATAGCCCCTTATGCATTTCAATATAATGCATTCAGCTTGTAATCTTGTATCACATATAAGTTCACAAGTACATGAGTCACAGTCATAAAACTTTACAGGCATGTTAACCATCATGTGTAGATGTGAACCAGACATGGGGCGAATTAAATTTTAATGCTATTGCATTAATAATGCATTACTTTTTGTCAGTAATGCAAGGTAATGATTAATGCAACAGATTTAGCATTATTTTAATGCTAATTTAATGCATTACCTATACCAAAATGCTGTAAAGCTTAGCATTATTGAGCATTAATTGGATTGTGTTTACTACTGGATTTTGTTGATTCATTTTATTAAATAATATTTATATTAACAGTAACCTTTTTATGCAATGATACTAGAAATATTTAAAATATTATATTAGTCAATAACATATCTTATTTATAGCAAGAGAATAGCATTAATATGACAGTTAAGTATTTTGATATGTGTTCACTATTAGTAAAACAAGATACAGACTATAAGTGGTCAAAGCCTTTTCATCAGAATGTTGTAAAGTTTAAACATTTTTTATGATTAAGCCAGTTATAAAGCTCTGTCAACAAATACGGCACTTTAAAACTGTTTTACTGTACACATTCATTGGGACAAGATATTTCCAACCAATTGTCAAACATTTAAATGTTCCTGAAAATGTTACTGGTAGAAATTTGAAGTTCAGTGCAAAATACCAAAAATGTTGTTCTGAAATAAGATAGCATCGAAATCAAAATCATTGAGACTTGCACAAAACTCTTACTTTCACAATCAAATGAAGTTATTTTTCTAACCATTTATCCAAATTATACTTACTGAATCAGTGTCATTGTAAAAATATTAGAGACTATGTCAGATTTCAGGAAATCAGCATATAATGCAGATGCAGGTGACATAATGATTTAATTAGATAAGTTGGCAGTGTAGTCCTTTGCCAATACAACACTCTAAATGTGTGAAAACAGCAATAAGCCAAAGAATAAAACAAAAGTGCGGAAAAAAGCTAAACCTGTCATTATATGTACCGAGGTGTCATTTTAGATCTTCACTCTTTCAGATTGATACTTTGTTTTTTCATCTTTGGGGTGATTTTTTGGAAGATGATCCATTTTGTACATATACTGACAGTTGACTTTTTATCAGTTCACTTGTGAAGAATAATGCATATTTTAATGCATTACTTTTTGAAATAATGTTAATTTAATGCATTACTTTATCAAAATATAGTAATGCTAATTTAATTTAATGCACAAATTTGGCAAATAATGCTAATTTAATGCATAACTCAATAATTCGCCCCATGTCTGATGTGAACCTGTGGTTGTCTCCTGCCACACCCATTAAAACCACAGTTATGGCCCCCTATGTTTTTCAGTATAATACATTTACCATGTAATCTTGTATCACATGTTAGTCCAAAAGTATGCAAGTCATAGGCAAAAGAATTTAAAGGCATGATTACCATCACATGTAGCTTTGAACCTGGGGTTTTGTTTTTGGCCACGCCCATTAAGACCAGAGTTATAGCCCCTTATGCAATTCAAATGTTAGTCCAAAAGTATACGAGTCATAGGCAAAAAACTTTAAAGGCATGTTAACCATCACATGTTGCTTTGAACCTGGTTTTTTTTTGCCACGCCCATTAAGACCAGAGTTATAGCCCCTTTTGCAATTCAATATAATGCATTTAACATGTAATCTTGTCGCATGTAAGTCCAAATGTATACGCGTCATAGGCAAAAAACTTTATAGGCATGTTAACAACCATGTGTAGATTTGAACCTGGGGTTATGTTTATGGCCACATCCATTAAGACCAGAGTTATAGCCCCTTATGCGTTCCAATATAATGCATTCAACCTGTAATCTTGTGTCGCATGTAAGTACACAACATTTATTTCAGTGGCCAATCATTAAAATGCCAATGGCATAGAAATTATCCTTCCAACCGAATTGTCCGAGGTAAACTAATCAGTAACTACAATTACCTGTTGATGAATTTATTAATTGGCCAAGTTATTAGAAGGAGTGAAGTGTCTGAGATGTTGAACTTTAAGCATCCAACTTCAGATCCAGAGGTCACTGGATTAATTTCTCCATATTCATAATAACGGTTTTGATCATTTTTTTGCACTGCATAATTTGTCACGTGGCTTTATAACAAAATTTTACTGGTTTTGATGCGATTTCATTAACGCTGTGTCTATTGCAATAAAAAAGCATAGGCATACCTGTGGTGTATCGATGTTTAACTAACTGCTGAACGGTAAGACTGGGAATATCCCAGTGTGGTTCACCCATGATAAGGTGTGCCAGCAAAAGGCTGCCTTGTGCGTGAAATTTACATTCATGGACCTTGTGGCCTCTTCTATCACTTCTCCGGATACTTCTTTACCTGCCATTACTTTGCAAGACAACTTCTGCTGCTAGGGTATTTTTTTTACTTACATCCGGGTTCCATACTATTTTAGTAATGTTTTTAAAATCCGGGAATAATTATACTTTCTGATCTAGGCGCAGGATCCAAATCAGCAAGAACAGGATGATATAGATATAAGAAGCAAAAACAACTTTTAGGTTTTTCTGGACGAATTATGGGTCATGTGTTATATTTATTATTTAACTATTGATAAATGATGTTTAATACGTCCATCCAGTTTGACCCAAGAGAGATAAGAGGGCTACTAAAAAGTTCAGAAAAGATGTTGTTTTGGTAAATACGTGATTTTTGTTATTTTTGCATTCAAAATTATTGTTTTAGAAATAAAATGTATTGTTATGAACGTTTTTATGGGTAGAAACCTTAGTTTTTGAAGTGAAATTGTTGAGTGATTTTGACGGGGTAGAAGAACTTTTTGAACATCCCTTTCAATAACGGAATTTATGTTTGATAAGGGAAAATTTCAAAGTAATTTGTTTGCATTTGGTAAATTGTGTAGATTTTTTTTATTTTTGTTAAATATATTTTAGATGTTCTTTGATAAAACTTTATTTTTATTTGCGGGGAAATTTTATTCGGATGTGCGAATGTATATCTAGTGAGGATTCGGCGTAATACGTCATTGTGCGTGATATCTTTGAGCTGACCCCTCTGGATTTTCAAGATGGCGTGCGACATGTGAATGCTTTAGAAATAAATTCGTTATTTTTACTGTGAATGCATAGTGGATTGTATGAGGTAAGTGCCAGAGATATTTATTTATTGTTTTATATCGATATAACTAGGTCAAAATATGTTATCTCTAAGGTCGAGAGCATTCTATAAATAGCGATCACGTGCTAACATATACCTCGTCAGTTGGGTCAAGCGTGATGCAGCTTACGTACGCAACAATGTTAATTTTTATCAGGAATGTAGTTCTAGATACCTGTTTTTATATACCCTTCTCGTTCATAATAAATTTGAATACGCTGGAAAAAAAATTATTCGACATCATGGTTTAATAAAAACAAAAGCAACATTAGTTTCATGTTATGGCGCAAGAATATCGTAATGGTTATAACAAGAAAAGTATAACACACACGTGTTATATGTGGACGACATTCATGCTAATGATGTAATGTTCCTGAGCCAAGTTGTGGTTGGATCCATCTGATTGTAGCTATGAAGTGAATAGTTGTTTGACCTATGATATGAAATAGAGATCAAGTATAAGTAGTTATATAAGTGGTAAATTTTACTGAATATCACATATGACTGGCAATGATGTGATTATGATATCTTGAAGAATATCAGCATGGATGAAAGATCCCTGGGTAGGGGGAAGTGGATATTGTCCACATAAGTTAAGCAATGTAGTAAAAACGTTTAATTAGACTAGATATCACAAAACATAGACATGAGAACTTCTGGCATAAATAGATGTTGCAATTAAATGATACAAAGTAAAAAGGTGTTTTATGCAATCCACATTAGTCGTAAGAAATCTTCGATCACAATGAAATTGTTAAAGCTTAACAAGAACCTTTCAATAGGAAGGATTCACAGCTACGTCATCAATTGTGTTATCAAAACTCTTGAACACATTGTAGCATCCCACCTATCCTCTCACTTGACTACCCATAACATACTCTATGATCTCCAGCACGGCTTAAGTGAAAGACGCTCTTGTGAAACACAACTCATTGAACTAACTGACTATCTAACCAATAACATCGCTTCAGGCAAACAAACTGACCTAATTTTACTTGACTTTAGTAAAGCTTTCGATAAGGTAAACCATCTAAAACTTCTCTATATCCTTCAAGAATATGGTGTGTCTACTCAAATACTCAAATGGACTCGCTCTTTCCTCATAGGCGGAAGCCAAAAAGTCATACTAGACGGTGAATGCTCAACAGAAGTACCGGTAACCTCTGGAGTACCCAAGGGATCTGTCCTTGGTCCTCTATGCTTTCTCGTCTATATAAACCAACTTCCGTCTTCTGTTTCTAAATCCCAAGTCCGGCTATTTGCTGATGACACTGCCATCTACCTCACCATCAACTCCTTGGCAGACTCACTAACGCTACAACAAGATCTTGACAAGATGCAGGCATGAGAGAAGGCGTGGGACATGGAATTTAACCCCTCAAAATGTCAAGTCTTACACATTACTAAAAATAAACATGTCATTAAAAACAAATATTATCTCCACGGTCAAGCACTTGAATCTGTTACACATGCAAAATACCTAGGGTTAGATCTTTCTTCTGAGCTTAATTTCAACACACACATAGCAAGAATTACAGCTAATGCTAATAAATCCCTAGGCTTTATCAAAAGAAACATAACAACCAACAACTAAAAAGTCAAAGAACTGGCAAACAAGAACATGGTCCGACCCCAGGTAGAGTACGCATCTACTGTCTGGAACCCATACACCAAGACAAACATCCACAAAGTGGAAATGGTCCAGAGGCGAGCAATAAGATGGGTCAAACCAGACTACTCTCCTCTTTCCAGTGTCACGGCTATGCAGGGGGAGCTGGGCTGGAGGTCCTTAGAACATCGAAGGCTTGATGCTAGACTTATAATGTTTTATAAAATATACCATAACATCGTAGCAATAAACCTCCCTTCTTACATACAAAGACCGAACAGACAAACCAGGCATATGTACCCCCTCTGTTTTAGACAGATTCAGGTCACGTCAGATTATCACAAGTTCTCATTTTTTCCTCATAGTATCACTCTTTGGAATAGACTTCCCGTTAATATTGTAACCCTGCCTGATCTTGAGCATTTCAAGCAGGCAGTGGCTGGGATCCAATACTAGTCGGGTACTCTTTGTTTTTATCTCTTTTACTTTTAATCTCCATTAAATCTAGCACTCACTAACATTTTAACACTTGTCTTGGCATCCAAGATCACAATTCTTGACTTTATTCTTTCACAACCTTACTAACACTTCCGACGTGCACCAAGACTTTTTTTAGTCCTGCCATTAACACTCGAAAGAGGAGTCGGCAGTATTTAGAGATAGATAGATAGATCAGTACCACATGATACACATTTCTAGGAAGGTGGTACAATACAGTGTAAACAATGGTTCCTTGTGATAAGATATTAGCTGTAAATTTAACAGAAAATGCTGAACCTTGAGTTAAGTTTCGCTCATCTGACATAACATGAGCATTCAAATGTTTAACTAAAACTTTGATTACAGTGTCTTTGATTACAGTGTCAAGGTTTAAATTTGTCAAGGAAAAGGCAAGTATTAATTGAAAAGATTCATAGAAATTCTCATAGTATTTTCATATCAAGCAGTTAAAGCATGCATTATATAATCTTGAGCTGGAGGTGGTCAGAAACAGGTGCAGTTTCAGTATCTTTATGATGTATCATGACTTATCTTGTCTGTATATTTATGTTTATAATATTGTAAAATTAATATGGCTAATTATGTATGTAGGTATTCTTACTAGTAATTAAGTTAATATACTTATGGACAATAAAAACGGACGGTGGGGATAATTGCATTTTGACAAGGAAAATATACATATTATCAACATTTTTCACAGTTTCATAATACCGAATGCATTGCAGTATTTTAGATACCAAAATTATGAAAATTTATTTATAATAAAAACGTTATTGCGTAATAAAAACTGTACCCCGAAATAAAAGAAACACTTTTTGCTAAATGTGACAATGAATTGGTTCAATCTGTTTCCTGTTGTTCATTGTCATTAAGTATATTTTATCAAATGTAGAAATTAAATGTATTGTTTTTGTTGTTGTTGTTGCTGGGGTCGAGAAGGACATTATTATTAATTGATTAGGGCAAATGGTTCCAAATTTATAGTACCATAATTCACAAGAGAAAATCTGTATAGGTGCAGCAAAATTACTATTCTGCCATGCAACATAAAATGTCTACAACTAAACGATTGACTTAATTTTCTATACCTAAAGCGGAATGTAAGAGGGTCCTTTTCCGCCAACAAAATATCAACTGAATTTGCATGTCCACTTGTTTTTAATTGTTTGCTTTGTCAATAATAAAATACAGCCGACCACATGCACTTATCCACTTTTTAAACTGATGTTCATTTGTTTTTGGTTTTGGAAAGGGTATAAAGATACATCGTTCATGCCATCTTTGTCTGTATACCTCGAGTCACCTTTACAAACACCATAGCAACATGGTTGTGTCTTACTAAACTTTTTTTTAAAGATTTTGGTTTCAGATCCATGCCTCAACACAAGCGAATTTATAGTAAACTGAATGCAAGTCATACAAAATTTGTACCGCTAGCAAGGTTGTTAAGGTCAATTCTTATCAGTGAATTTTTAGCATATTGCTACCTGTGAATCCTTCCTATACAATATTTACATGCAAAGGGAGAGCAATCAAACATTACTTCCGTTATTGAAAGGGATGTTCAAAAAGTTATTCTACCCCGTCAAAATCACTTAACAATTTCACTTCAAAAACTAAGGTTTCTACCCATAAAAATCACGATCAGAATACACATTCTCATAATACATGTAATACACACGCTGTAGTGATATTTTGATCATGCTGGTCTAGTGACAGCCCAGGACATATAGGAATAACTTCTACGTTTGCTCAGTAGAGGGAGAAGTTTAGACAATTTGGGAGACGTAGCACACAACAAAAAACCAAGAGCTTAATAATTGCCAGGGAATGGCTTAAAGGGAGACTTGGCAGAAACGTAGCTGTAGTGTGCTTCTGGTGTTTATGTTTTTGACCGATTACATATGTGTTGCATGGCTGATCCCAAACCTATTGACAAGCAGATGAGCATAACATCATGTGTATTTGTAATGGAAAATAACTGTTACTTTTTTGCAGGTGTGGTTTGGAATAGCCAAGATTACCCAGTTTGTGGAAGTGTGGCAGATTTAGGAATCATTATTGGACATGTGGACTGATAGACTGATAGTGTGTGGTGGCTTGATCATAGGTCAAACAACTATTCACTTCATATCTACAATCAAATGGATCCAACCATAACTTGGCTCAGGGACATTACATCATTAGCATAAATGTCGTCCACATATAACACGCGTGTGTTATACTTTTCTTGTTTTACAAGACTTCCCTATAAACATTCATAAATTCTTAAACCTCTGCCACCGTCTTGCAACCAAAAGCCATCTATAAGTTAGAAAAGTTGAAACATTGTGTCCAAATCTACTCGTGAGCTAATAAATTTAGCTAAGACTGAAATACTCGTTGACATCATTTGCAGTGTCAGGTACTTTAATGCATTGTGAAGTGCATGATCACGTCTGTCAAACGTATCCTCCACAACCACATAAGAGAGAAATGTTAATAAAATGAAAATTAAAAGTACGGCATGATATTGTCAGTTAAGCCTGAAAACAGACACATGTCGACGAGGCAGAAAAAAATAAAATAGTACTTTTAAATAATGTTTTCCTGATCGATGGCGATTTCAATGTTATCTTTTGTTAAGACTTATTACGTATTAGTTGTAAAACACATTAATTTTAATGCAGGTGCATTGTAATAATTTAAAACATATACTATAATTATTTTATTTGCGTTTGTCTAATGAGTGAATTTGGGAGGGACGGAGCTAACGGAAGAAATATAGAGGAATTTTTGGTACCATATGATTTGCTATACACGAATAAAATAGAATCTTAATTTCAATGCAATCTTCTCATCCGGCGCATTAAGGTTTTAGAACTGTAATATTTCCGCCAAACATCGACTTATGCCGTAACTTATTCGTGTTTTCCGAACGCCGATTCGTACGTTTCCGGTTGATACTATTTTTCGTAACTGGGGACTACTCTTTAGGTGTTTCCCGCGATTATGAAGTTAATTTTTGGGAAAAAACGGTATAATCAATAGTTTTAAAATTCGGAAATAATTGTTATTATTCTTTATCTTCATTTAGTAGCCATGAAAACTGAAATATTATTACAAAATACTGACTCTTTTATAATACAGCAACAGAAACTCGATATGAAACTAAAATGATTGTGGAATCTGTACTTTCATTTAGGAAAATGTTGCTATTTTATTGTTGCTATATTTGAACAGTTTTTTTGTGATACTTGTCTTCAATAAAAGTAATTTTGTTTGCACGATGATTTTTCCCTACAAAAGAATGCTTTGTTTTTTAATATTTGATTCTATACACATTGCAGATAAGTTTTATGTATATCATAGTTATTTTACTGCATTAAACATGCACAAAATCACAGATAAAAACTTGCTTAATTTTTGCAGCTCGGAAAAATGTGCATTTCCGAAGCTGGGGTGCACTTAAAAAAGTCAATTTATAAAGTGTTAGAAATAAATTCTAAACATAATGCTCGTTTTTTCCTATTCAGGTATGATGTCCTTTAACAATTAGCTTTTATGTTACAAAATTTAACAAGGTTTGAAAGAAATAGAGATGAATTTAGCTTCTAGTATGTTTGATTTTAAGCCCATTTTTCGAAACAGAGGGTCCGCTTTTAAAATACTGAATTTCCCGAGTTACGCACGGTAAATGTTTTTTTTAAACTCTTGTTTAGATGTCTAAATGGATGTACTTGGAAATGAAAACATCAAAATCCCAATCTGCAAAAGTGCATATCCATATTTTCACGACAAAAAAGTAATGTTAACACGAATTTATTTCTGCCACAACATAAAGATAAAGTTTTTATGTAAATAATGGAGAATTTCACGAAAACACATAACTTTTCACGAAACCTTAAAAATTTCACGAAAGATATTTTTGCATGAAAATAATGGAAGATTTCACGAAATCAGATTTCGTAAACCGAAAAACAGATAACTTTTTATGAAAGCGTAACAATTTCACGAAAGATGCCAGTTATCTAAAAATTATGGAAGCATATTTGTGCCACAACTTAACCACATCAATAACGTGAAAATAATGGATGTTTTCGCGAAAAAAAGTTATCTGTTTTCGAGAAAAAAAATCTGTTTTCGTAAAATCCTCCATTATTTTCGTGGATACTATATCTTTATGTTGAGGCAATTTAGAGCATTATCAGGAATAAATTCGTGTTAATTTTTTTCGAGTGTAATTTATCTGTTTTCGCGAAAAAAACTTTTTTTGCAAAATCCTCCATTTTTTTATCACGTTATTTTATATGGTTAAGTTGTGGTGAAAATATGCTTCCATATAAAACCTTAACAACATGCTTTTGTCACACGCCATTGCGCGACTTTGATGTTTCGATAATTAAAGTACCATACAAAAGAAGTGATTTAATTTTAGTAAACGAGACATGTTCCTGGTCGTGTGATAGGAACCTCCGCTAATGCGTAAAGTCGTTTTGATAAATCATGAATCTGTCAACCCTGTCCGAAGCCAGGTGAGCTAAGAACTTTTTAAGATAAGTTGGCATTCGGCAGGGAATATAAGCGTGCCTAAGCGACCGAGCAGCTACTGAGCGTGAAGATATTGACGAAAGTAGTTGTATTTTTTTTTTTATGATATAGTATCGCCTCTAAAATTTGCTAAATATTGAAACAGAGGTGAAACCGTTTTGTAACACTGAGATGGATGCTAATAAACTTTTGAGTATCGTTACTATAGCTCAGATTTTAGTGGTGCCATGTAAGTATGTTTCTGTTTCTCTTTTTACTTTAAATAACAAAGAAAGTGAAGTTCTTTATTTTTTTTTATAAAAAGTTAGATGTTTGGTTTACCGTTAAGATATATCATTTGTTTACTCAAATCATACCGCTAAAAGCGTTAACTTTACATTTATCAATATTTTAGCCAAACGCATTAAGCGGTATAGTATGAGTGTATGAAATATTTGGAATAATTTTTTAAAGATGTAACAGCTGAAAAAGATAGTCCAAATAACTGTTCATACATTTTAACCTTCAATACATTGTTCCCGTGATTAGAATAAAATTTTCTTTGAACCGATTTCGGCCATAAAGTGTAAAAGCAACTTTCAAGAATCTCATTTAGAAAAGAAAACATTTTTATTTGAATCATTGGCTTAAAATAGTTAAATTGAGATTTGAAACTAGTCTCAAATCTCAAGCATCTGAATGGCTAAAATGTAGACAAGTCTCCTTTTAACTTAACAAATCATTTAGATTCGAGACGGGTTTCTAAGCTCAATTTTATAACCTTTGAGTCTAATATTGTTGTTAATCATAACAAAATGTTAGGTAAGATAAAGCATATTTATACAAATTGAAACAATGCTCTTTGTCTTGGACCAGTATAAAGGAAAAACATTGTTTTTTATTTATTTTAATGGAGACTTTTCTCCGATTAGACTTTTTAAGTTCAATCTTGGGTGTCACACTTTGTAAGCATGAAAAGCAATCTTGACATTAGTCTCCATTTTCGGTTGGGTTCGTTGGTTTGCTTCTGCTTTTTAAACAAGTGTTATAGAAAAAAAATTCATTCAAGGTCGTTGACGGATGTATTATGTCCAACACATATATACAGTGTAACAGTAGAGCCAATTGCTGAAAAGGCAGCAAACACATGCCATTGAATAGATTTTTTTTCAAATTCAGATTCGTATTGCTGAAAAATTAAGGGAAACGCTTACTGTCCGTTTAATATGCTCTCATTATAAATCAACGTCACTTTCAATCGTTTTTATTTTCTGAAACTTTTATGCGCTTTTTTGTTGGAATATGTCGGAATTATGGCACAGCTTACTTAATAAATATGTCAAAAACACTGACATTCACATTTAAATGAGAAATTAATGGAATCGTTAAAAGAGCATTAAACTTTTAGTGTAGTCATGTCTTATAACTCAACCCATGTCCTATAAATATATCATTCACTTTAGAAAAAAAAACAAGTTTCTTTACAAATTCTAATAATTCACGGAAATAAAATTTTACTTGACAATATGTATAGGTTATAGTTTATTTTGAGGCTTGTATGAAAATTAAACGGTCAGGCCCAGCGCAGCTGGGCGACCGTTTTAATTTTTCATACAAGCCTCAATATAAACTATAACGTATATAATGGTCGAAATTATTTTTGTAACTGACTAAAAAGTCGCCGCCTAAATAACCATATATGGGTATGCAAAAATCAATAGTCAATGTGAAAGTAGTTTTGTCATTCAATGGCCCGTAAATATACTGAGAGAATATTTTAGAAAGTGAATTATGAAATTTCTTTATCTGAAAACACCATGAGAACATTACTGATTTTCAGGGAAAAAAAACCTGTGTAGCAGTCTATCATTGCTTTGAATAACAAGGTTTCAACCGTGGAAGTTCCATTTTACCCTTTATTCATTAAGAAAAATTTTATAGCATGGTAAAATAGTTTATTTCCGGATCAATGGGCTCATCCGTGTAGTCTGATCACGACCGACGCTTCTCCCTGTTAGATTCACTAGGTTATTTGTGACAAAAAAGTGTAAAATACTGATCAGATGACATTGATTTAATAGGTGATCTTGATCTAAACTGGTCGCCAATTTGATAACAGACGTATATATGAAATAAAGAGTTAAGAAATTCAAGAAGATTATCATAAGCCAAACAAGTCCAAGCTAAAATATTTATAAGATTTTCCTTTTTCAGACGTTTTAAGGCACGTCTCCTTGAACCCTGTAGAAGATCGTCGACGAACTATACATGTTTGTCAATAAATGTTCGAAATATTTGAAAAATACTGCATTGTCATTGGCTCAAAAATAATTTCAACCATTATGTTTCCTTTTTGTCGTCATTCTATGTGAAGATGTACTTTAAGCAAGCATTACAAATTAAATCGGTTGAATGCAGTAAATTAAAGCACATTTAACTTTATGACATTGTTATAAAAACTCATCCACTTTATGAAGTTGAAAGGCGTATTCAATGTTACGCTCGGCATATTCTAAGGCCACACACTGTCTTGGAATATGACCATAATAGAAAATTCCTTATATTTTTTAATAAACAATATATTTTATTGATCTTCCATGTAAATTTAAAGATAAAACAGTTGAATCCGCTATACTTAATCATTTTAAGAATACTGAATCAACTGTCGTTTGTTTTAAATACAACAATACAACAACAAAAACGCACATGTAATTTCAATACAATTACCCCTTTTGTTACAGATGGTTGAAAATACACCTAAGTATTGAGATTGTTCAAATTAAAAAAGCACGTATTGCTATTAGCGTGCCCGTCATTTCATAACCGATGATTTTAACGCTTTAAAGGACTGTAGAATCCGCTTTTGGATCTGTTAAGGTTGATAATATAGAATTCCTTCTGAAATTGAGTTTAATTCACTTCGTGCAGATATTGCAATGTCTTAAAAATTGTTTTCTAATAAATGATGTTCTTTCTAACTTGACAAAAACAAATAATTATTTCAAATATATGACACTCGCGTTTTAGTTTTCGTATAATAGATGAAAAGAGAATTTTGAAAGCAGTAAACGAAACAGCTCCATTACCACCTCGACCTCGGTTTAATTGTCGTCATTTGAAAAAGGGAATTCAAGACTCCTATAACAGATTTGTATTAAATCCTGCTGATGAACGGTCAGTGGCAAACGTCTAAAATATAAATAGAGACTCAAGTATTGAATTTCAAAAATACAGATTAGATTTTTTGCTTAATATGTACATTTAAAATTTCATTATTGTTTTTAGCTCACCTGAGCACGAAGTGCTCATGGTGAGCTTTTGTGATTGCCTGATGTCCGTCGTCCGTCGTCCGTCCGTGTGTCGTCAACTTTTTCTTCAAACGACTTCTTCTCCTGAACTCCTGGGCCAATCTTGCTGAAACTTGGCAGGAATGTTCCTTGCATGAAGCTCTTCCAAAGTTGTTCAAAGAAATCAATTCCATGCAGAACTCTGGTTGCCATGGCAACCGAAAGGAAAAACTTTAAAAATCTTCTTGTCTGAAACCACAAGGCATAGAGCTTAGATATTTGGCATTTAGCATCCTCCAGTGGAACTCTACAAAGTTTGTTCAAATTATTTGCCTGGGGTCAAAATTGGCACCGCCCCAGGGGTCACTTCATTTTACAAAGACTTATATAGGAAAAACTTTAAAAATCTTCTTGTCTGAAACCACAAGGCCTAGAACTTAGATATTTGGCATTTAGCACCCTCTAGTGGAACTTTACAAAGATTGTTCAAATTATTTCCCAGGGGTCTAAATTGGCCCAGCGCCAGGGGTCACTTCGTTTTATATAGACTTGTATAGGAAAAACTTTAAAAATCTTCTTGTCTGAAACCACAAGGCCTAGGGCTTAGATATTTGGCATTTAGCATCCTCTAGTGGACCTCTACAAAGTTTGTTCAAATTATTTCCCTGGGGTCAAAATTGTCCCCGCCCCAGGGGTCACTTCATTTTACATTGACTTATATAGGAAGAAATTTAAAAATCTTCTTGTCTGAAACCACAAGGCGTAGAGCTTAGATATTTGGCATTTAGCATCCTCTAGTGGAACTCTACAAAGATTGTTCAAATGATTTCCCTGGGATCAAAATTGGCCCTGCCCAAGGGGTCCCTTCATTTTGCATGGACTTATATAGGAAAAACTTCAAAAATCTTCTTATCTGAAACCACTAGGCCTAGAGCTTAGATATTTGGCATTGAGCATCCTCTAGTGGAACTCTAAATAGATTGTTCAAATGATTTCCATGGGGTCAAAATTGGCCCTGCCCCAGGGGTCACTTCATTTTGCATAGACTTATATAGGAAAAACTTTAAAAATCTTCTTGTCTAAAACCACAAGGCCTAGAGCTTAGATATTTGGCACTTAGCACCCTCTAGTAGAACTCTACAAAGATTGTTCAAATGATTTCCCTGGGGTCAAAATTGGCCCCGCCCCAGGGGTGACTTCATTTTACATAGACTTATATATTTATATAGGAAAAACTTTAAAAATCTTCTTGTCTGAAACCACAAGGTCTAGAGCTTAGATATTTGGCATTTAGCATCCTCTAATGGAACTCTACAAAGATTATTCAAATTATTTCCCAGGGGTGTAAATTGGCCCCGCCCCAGGGGTCACTTCATTTATATAGACTTGTATAGGAAAAACTTTAAAAATCTTCTTGTCTGAAACCACAAGGCCTAGAGCTTAGATATTTGGCATTTAGCATCCTCTAGTGGAACTCTAAAAGAGATTGTTCAAATTATTTCCTTGGGGTCAAAATTGGCCCGCCCCAGGGGTCACTTCGTTTTGCATAGACTTATAAGGGAAAAACTTTAAAAATCTTCTTGTCTGAAACCACAAGGCCTAGAGCTTAGATATTTGGCACTTAGCACCCTCTAGTGGAACTCTACAAAGACTGTTCAAATGATTTCCCAGGGGTGTAAATTGGCCCCGCCCCAGGGGTCACTTCATTTTTTTATAGACTTATATTGGAAAAACTTTAAAAATCTTCTTGTCTGAAACCACAAAGCCTAGAGCTTAGATATTTGGCATTTAGCACCCTCTAGTGGAACTCTACAAAGATTGTTCAAATGATTTCCCTGGGGTCAAAATTGGCCCCGACCCAGGGGTCACTTCATTTTTTATAGACTTATAAAGGAAGAACTTTAAAAATCTTCTTGTCTGAAACCACAAGGCGTAGAGCTTAGATATTTGGCATTTAGCATCCTCTAGTGGAACTCTACAAAGATTGTTCAAATGATTTCCCTGGGATCAAAATTGGCCCTGCCCAAGGGGTCCCTTCATTTTGCATAGACTTATATAGGAAAAACTTCAAAAATCTTCTCATCTGAAACCACAAGGCCTAGAGCTTAGATATTTGGCATTGAGCATCCTCTAGTGGAACTCTAAATAGATTGTTCAAATGATTTCCATGGGGTCAAAATTCGCCCTGCCCCAGGGGTCACTTCCTTTTGCATAGACTTATATAGGAAAAACTTTACAAATCTTCTTGTCTAAAACCACAAGGCCTAGAGCTTAGATATTTGGCACTTAGCACCCTCTAGTGGAACTCTACAAAGATTGTTCAAATGATTTCCCTGGGGTCAAAATTGGCCCCGCCCCAGGGGTGACTTCATTTTACATAGACTTATATACTTATATAGGAAAAACTTTAAAAATCTTCTTGTCTGAAACTACAAGGTTTAGAGCTTAGATATTTGGCATTTAGCATCCTCTAATGGAACTCTACAAAGATTGTTCAAATTATTTCCCAGGGGTGTAAATTGGCCCCGCCCCAGGGGTCACTTCATTTATATAGACTTGTACAGGAAAAACTTTAAAAATCTTCTTGTCTGAAACCACAAGGCCTAGAGCTTAGATATTTGGCATTTAGCATCCTCTAGTGGAACTCTACAAAGATTGTTCAAATTATTTCCTTGGGGCCAAAATTGGCCCGCCCCAGGGGTCACTTCGTTTTGCATAGACTTATAAGGGAAAAACTTTAAAAATCTTCTTGTCTGAAACCACAAGGCCTAGAGCTTAGATATTTGGCATTTAGCATCCTCTAGAAGAACTCTACAAAGATTGTTCAAATTATTTCCCTGGGGTCAAAATTTGCCCCGCCCCAGGGGTCACTTCATTTTGCATAGACTAATAGAGGAAAAACTTTAAAAAATCTTCTTGTCTGAAACCACAAAGCCTAGAGCTTAGATATTTGGTATTTAGCATCCTCTATTGGAACTCTTCAAAGATTTTTCAAATGATTTCCCTGGGGTCAAAATTGGCCCCGCCCCAGGGTTGACTTCATTTTACATAGACTTATATACTTATATAGGAAAAACTTTAAAAATCTTCTTGTCTGAAACCACAAGGTTTAGAGCTTAGATATTTGGCATTTAGCATCCTCTAATGGAACTCTACAAAGATTGTTCAAATTATTTCCCAGGGGTGTAAATTGGCCCCGCCCCAGGGGTCACTTCATTTATATAGACTTGTATAGGAAAAACTTTAAAAATCTTCTTGTCTGAAACCACAAGGCCTAGAGCTTAGATATTTGGCATTTAGCATCCTCTAGTGGAACTCTACAAAGATTGTTCAAATTATTTCCTTGGGGCCAAAATTGGCCCGCCCCAGGGGTCACTTCGTTTTGCATAGACTTATAAGGGAAAAAATTTAAAAATCTTCTTGTCTGAAACCACAAGGCCTAGAGCTTAGATATTTGGCATTTAGCATCCTCTAGTAGAACTCTACAAAGATTGTTCAAATTATTTCCCTGGGGTCAAAATTTGCCCCGCCCCAGGGGTCACTTCATTTTGCATAGACTAATATAGGAAAAACTTTAAAAAATCTTCTTGTCTGAAACCACAAAGCCTAGAGCTTAGATATTTGGGATTTAGCATCCTCTATTGGAACTCTTCAAAGATTTTTCAAATGATTTCCTTGGGGTCAAAATTGGCCCCGCCCCAGGGGTCACTTCATTTTGGATTGACTTATATAGGAAAAACTTTAAAAATCTTCTTGTCTGAAACCACAAGGCCTAGAACTTAGATATTTGGCATTTAGCACCCTCTAGTGAAACTTTACAAAGATTGTTCAAATTATTTCCCAGGGGTCTCAATTGGCCCAGCCCCAGGGGTCACTTCATTTTATATAGACTTGTATAGGAAAAACTTTAAAAATCTTCTTGTCTGAAACCACAAGGCCTAGAGCTTAGATATTTGGCATTTGGCATCCTCTAGTGGAACTCTACAAAGTTTGTTCAAATTATTTGCCTGGGGTCAAAATTGGCCCCGCCCCAGGGGTCACTTCATTTTACATTGACTTATATGGGAAAAACTTTTAAAATCTTCTTGTCTGAAACCACAAGGCGTAGAGCTTAGATATTTGGCATTAGCATCCTCTAGTGGAACTCTACAAAGATTGTTCAAATTATTTCCCTGGGATCAAAATTTGCCCTGCCCCAGGGATCACTTCATTTTGCATAGACTTATATAGGAAAAACTTCAAAAATCTTCTTGTCTGAAACCACAAGGCCTAGAGCTAAGATATTTGGCATTTGGCATCCTCTAGTGGAACTCTACATAGATTGTTCAAATGATTTCCCTGGGGTCAAAATTGGCCCTGCCCCAGGGGTCACTTCATTTTGCATAGACTTATATAGGAAAAACTTTAAAAATCTTCTTGTCTGAAACCACAAGGCCTAGAGCTTAGATATTTGGTACTTAGCACCCTCAAGTGGAACTCTACAAAGATTGTTCAAATGATTTCCCTGGGGTCAAAATTGGCCCCGCCCCAGGGGTGACTTCATTTTACATAGACTTATATACTAATATAGGAAAAACTTTAAAAATCTTTTTGTCTGAAACCACAAGGTCTAGAGCTTAGATATTTGGCATTTAGCATCCTCTAATGGAACTCTACAAAGATTGTTCAAATTATTTCCCAGGGGTGTAAATTGGCCCCGCCCCAGGGGTCACTTCTTTTATATAGACTTGTATAGGAAAAACTTTAAAAATCTTCTTGTCTGAAACCACAAGGCCTAGAGCTTAGATATTTGGCATTAAGCATCCTCTAGTGGAACTCTACAAAGATTGTTCAAATGATTTTCCTGGGGTCACAATTGGCTCCGCCCCAGGGGTCACTTCGTTTTGCATAGACTTATATTGGAAAAACTTTAAAAATCTTCTTGTGTGAAACCACAAGGCCTAGAGCTTAGATATTTGGCACTTAGCACCCTCTAATCTCTACAAAGATTGTTCAAATGATTTCCCTGGGGTCAAAATTGGCCCCGCCCCAGGGGTGACTTTATTTTACATAGACTTATATACTTATATAGGAAAAACTTTAAAAACCTTCTTGTCTGAAACCACAAGGCCTAGAGCTTAGATATTTGGTATTTAGCATCCTCTAATGGAACTATACAAAGATTGTTAAAATTATTTCCCAGGGGTGTAAATTGGCCCCGCCCCAGGGGTCACTTCATTTTATATAGACTTGTATAGGAAAAACTTTAAAAATCTTCTTGTCTGAAACCACAAGGCCTAGAGCTTAGATATTTGGAATTTAGCATCCTCTAGTGGAATTTTACAAAGATTGTTCAAATTATTTCCCTGGGGTCAAAATTGGCCCCACCCCAGGGGTCACTTCATTTTGCATAGACTTATATAGGAAAAACTTTAAAAATCTTCTTGTCTGAAACCACAAGGCCTAGAGCTAAGATATTTGGCATTTAGCACCCTCTAGAGGAACTCTACAAAGATTGTTCAAATGATTTCCCTGGGGTCAAAATTGGCCCCGCCCCAGGGGTCACTTCATTTTTTATAGACTTATATAGGAATACCTTTAAAAATCTTCTTGTCTGAAACCACAAGGCCTAGAGCTTAGATATTTGGCATTTAGCATCCTCTAGCATTGTCTAGTGGAACTCTTCAAAGATTGTTCAAATTATTTCCCTGGGGTCAAAATTTGCCCCGCCCCAGGGGTCACTTCATTTTGCATAGACTTATATAGGAAAAACTTTAAAAAATCTTCTTGTCTGAAACCACAAGGCCTAGAGCTTAGCTATTTGGCACTTAGCATCCTCTATTGGAACTCTTCAAAGATTGTTCAAATGATTTCCCTGGGGTCAAAATTGGCCCCGCCCCAGGGGTCACTTCATTTTATATAGACTTGTATAGGAAAAACTTTAAAAATCTTCTTGTCTGAAACCACAAGCTGAGAGTACTTTTGTAGTCAGGTGAGCGATATAGGGCCATCATGGCCCTCTTATTTTAAATATTTACAGGTTTTTGCCAGTTTTCAAACTTCGGCACGTCCAATTTCGGATTCGGCGCAAGTAACAATGGATTAGCCACCGGAAGTATGATGATGGGTCTCGGTTTTGGATTCGGAGATATGACACCACTCCAATATGCCGTCGTTGACAATGCCGTTAAAACCATTATAGGCCCTCACGCAAGTCCTGACGTGATGCTTATTCAATACGCAGTTCAGCAAGGGGGTCCTCCGACCTCTTTGTTTCAGTTACTAGGCTATATTCCATATTTCGTTAACATTGCCAATACAGCTGGATTGCAGCAGACAGGTCAGGCATCAGCCTCAAGCTTAAGCCCTCAAAATATTCAAGAAATCATTGTACAAAGGGCTGTTCAGTGGATGAACAGTAGGGCGGGACTTACCACAATGGTGATATAGAATTACCAAAATGATGACATGCGAGAATTGTAAACGAACTGAAATTAAATGAAATTTAATGAAATTTTTTGTTTTAAGTCTCAAGTTTAGGAAAAAGATTGATATAGGACAATCTAAACACAATAACATTCCACGAACTTCGAAACAATCTACTGTGTTTTAATTTAATTGCATTAATATAACTATTTAGCAAACATGGCAAAGTGGCTTTAGAATTAGAAAATAGTATAGATCATATAAAATCATTAGAATGGTTTAAATATGCACAATAAATTCTAATTACCTATCAAAATTGTTTTCATGTTTTATATCAATTTAAACCAACCAAACACTTTGAAAACGCCAACGTGAAAAAGCATTTTAACAGAAGTGACTGCATTGAATAACAACACTCATGCCGGGACACATGCAACAAGTACACACGCACGCCCCGACGCACGCAACGTGGAAAAGCGCAAACACAAAATTACTATAACTTTACTGAACTATTCCTTGTTCCTTAATGCAAGCTTGTTGTTGGGTATGTACGTCTATGAAATATATCATTAACAGGTCTTTTACTTCTACGTTTTACGTTTTAGGCCTGTCTATTACGCAATTTTATAAGAAATTAAGCCCCATTAACGCTTTGTTTTTGAAAATTTCCTCTTCACTTGCTTTCGTTTAAGCTTTATACGAGACCGCACATTAACACCTGAGAACAAAGTTTCGAAAATAAATGGTTTGTTTAAATGTCATAGCTGTGTTCCTTTCAATTTGGCTAAAATGACGTAGGTATGTAAAAAGAATCGGAAACTTATAAACACTATTTCAACTCTTGGTTGACACATGTATCATTTCTTCCATACACATCATTTTTATGCTAGAATAGAAAAAAATGAACGAGAGAATACTATTTTCAAAGCACTCCGGAAGTCATTGTGATACAACGATGATATCCTCGGTATGGAAGCATATTTGTGCCACAACTTAACCACATAAAATAACGTGAAAATAATGGACGATTTCGCAAAAAATGTTGTTTTTTTTCGCGAAAACATCCATATTTTCACGACAAAAAAGTTATGTTAACACGAATTTATTCCTGTTAGTGCTCTTAACTGCCACAACATAAAGATAAAGTTTTCATGTAAATAATGGAGGATTTCACGAAAACACATAACTTTTCACGAAATCAGATTTCGTGAACCGAAAAACAGATAACTTTTTATGAAAGCGTAACAATTTCACGAAAGATGCCAGTTATCTATGGAAGCATATTTGTGCCAAAACTTAACCACATAAAATAACGTGAAAATAATGGAGGATTGCGCAAAAAAGTTTTTTTCTCGCGAAAACATCCATATTTTCACGACAAAAAAAGTTTGTGAAAATCTCGAGATTTATGAAAAGTTAGTCAATCCCGTCTGGACGTTATCAGTGACGTCGTCTATCGACTTGCTACAGTAACAGATCCTGAAGTACGGAGTACGGAACTCTATGCGGTACGTGCCGGACCTAATGAAAAGTTATCTGTTTTCGAGAAAAAAAAATGTTTTGAGAAAAAAAAAACTGTTTTCGTGAAATCCTCCATTATTTTCATGGATACTATATCTTTATGTTGAGGCAATTTAGAGCATTATCAGGAATAAATTCGTGTTAATTTCTTTCGTGTGTAATTTATATGTTTTCGCGGAAAAAACTTTTTTTGCGAAAACCTCCATTTTTTTTCACGTTATTTTATATGGTTAAGTTGTGGCACAAATATGCTTCCATATTGCCTCGGTTATTTAGATTCTCAATTTTTTTCCGGACGGATTATGGGACATGCATTGTATTAACAGTAATCTATACCTGGATTATAATTAATATTTTGCGAGGGTTGTTTAAGTCTAGGTAGTGTGGTATTTTGTAGATTCAAAGAAAAGTATTCCAAATGTCAACACATGAAAGGTTTGCTTTGACAAAATACCAGAATATGAAGCAAATGCTTCATTTGAAATTCACAGTAGCGCTATTTGTGCAGTGTGGCGGCAGTAAAAAGACACCCCGTACATATAGTCAGTACTGCTATCAGTAAAATAATCTGTTACCAATGTCATGAATTGATTATAACGTTTATCAGGGTTATCCGATCAACCTTTTTGGGGGTTTTCCCGCCTAGCTCAGTCGGTAGTGTTGTCGGAATTGCAAGGCTAGGCACTCTCACCGTGTCGGTAGGGGTTCGCTTCCAAATAGAGGCAAAATCACTGGAACAAGGATTTAGAAACAAAAAAAATATTGATATTTCTGATATAATTTTTGTAAAACCTTAAATATAAAATGCCACATACTGTGCAGTTAACCATTAAATAATACAATATGTCCAACCAACTTAGAAGATTGGAAAACCCTGGTTGGGTGACGATTTTAGAACTGAAAAGAAGTGGTTGATTCGGTGTGATTGTTAAAAAACTCGAAGAAAATAATAAATAAAGAGTTAGACGAGCTCAAAGGCAGTTTGGTATAATTTACCAGGTGAGAAATAGAAAATAAATGAAAGTGACCGACACAAGTGTTTGCAAATATTTAGGTAGCTAAGGACTCTTTTAGCGCATTCTAAAATTAACACAATTCTTAAGGAGGTTCTTAACGAATATGATTGTGGGCTTTCAGTTCTTTGTAAAATGTCGGGAAATCTATGTTTTTAGAACCTCTTTTCGCGTACTTCAATAATCCAAGTGCGGTATATACATGTGGAACCTCGAATACACTGTTACCATTTGTGTTTTAGGTTTAATAAACGATGTTTCAAGTTTGGAAACGAGACAGCGTACATAAGTCTAGCATACAAACATCTTTTAACTTATCATCTAATTTGAAATATTTAGAATACATCCGTTTCCCTCTTTTTGCACAGATTTGAAATGTATGTTTCAATGTCTGGTAAATTATTAGTTTAATGTGTAAAGTGGTTATTCAACTGCTTCGTTCATCCGAATAAATGCGCTAATTACCAAGCACATGTTAAAACAAAAGAAAAAAAGCGTTTGCATCAGAATTCTGTAATTCGTGGACAATTTACTCGTAACTGAAACACCATACCTGAAAATAGATATGTGTTATTCTACAATATTTTCAATAACCTGAGTGTTTTAAGAAATTTTAGAAAGACTCGCTTCATGTCTATTTTGGGTTCAATGCCAAATCACTTTCCCGATAATTGTTTTAAAACCAGAAATTATTATGATACATGTAGATTATTTTTTAACATATTGTAGAAAGGTGTTCAATATCTGAATGATAATCGTTTTCCTAGACGCACCAAACAGCACTTGCAGAGTTGATGCAAACGATACTTCGTTTGTGTGAGTGTCTGTGATATTTAAAGCATTTTGATACATCTTTATCATCCAAACGTTAATAAGCCCCATGACATTCTATGTCTTCACTCTTACTAAGATGACAGTAAGTATAATAATTGTCGGTTTTTAAAAAGATGCTGCAAAATTATTTTTCCTTGAAGCCGTTAAAAGACACAATTGGAGCTTTTTTGTCGAATTTCATAGAGTTGTTGGATTTTCATTTCAGTGTTATTTTTACAACATTCTGTAGTGTGATATATCGACCCATTTTGTACATTTTAAGTTAGCTTATATAAATATTAAGTATTAAAAATGCTTTTACCTGTGAAATTCAATTGCAATTATATTCCGATCAATGTGCTAGTCACAATATATGCAACACATTATTTAGAATTGTATTTGTAATGATCTGTCATAATTTCGGTTTTGGAAGTTTCTTCTTCCGTTTTCTGAGAAAAACTGAAAACTCTTGTACAATACCAAACCGTCGGAGCATATTTTCTAGCCCCTATATTAACATTTTCAATTCAATGTGTAACTATTACAGTATTATTTGAATCGCAAGATGTATACATAACAAATATTGTCGTAATCAAAGGCAGCATCCCTGTATCATGCATGCATTATTGTATTCTCCTTATCTGTAGATTTGCCATTTTCCACTACATGACAATACCGTACGGTGAATCGAGTTTAACTCAGTAACACTTAACTTTGTATATATTTTTTATGTTTTGTATTTGTATCAATATGCTACATTCGAATGCTTTTGTAACTTCTATTACTTGGCTTTGGCGTCCAGTCTTCATTCTTTTGAGGATCTCGATTAATTGACTGAAATAGAAATATCATCCTTTGAGAGAGACAGAGAGAGGGAGAAAGGAGACAGAGAGAAAGAGAGAGAGATTTTTCACTGAAAAATGCATACACTGTATGAGCTTGACATGTCTATTAAAACCACTGAAACAGTCATAACTATCTTTGAAACTGCATTTGTATTACAGAATATTTTTTGTCTGTTTCAGTGATAAAGTATTAAATTGAAGAAAATTTAAGAATAACGGACAATAGTTAGAGTATTCTGACGTGTTTTCTTTGTTATGCACTGTGATCGTTTGGTTAGCATTCTCTTACACGTTAAAATTGTTAAGCCCTTTTTAAACTGTCTGCATTAGACGGTTTTCCACCATCAACATATTTAAAAAATAGTAGGGAATGTATTAGAAATGTTCTTTAAGTTCTTATAATCGAGGGCAATGTCATACACTTTACATGTTCCTTATCAAATGATTTAATGTTAACTTTTTTCAAAGAAAGATGAATGAATTGTAATAGTTCAATGTTACCTGTGTCATTTGTACTAATATTTCCACCTGATGTTCCAATAAGCGCTGTCTGTCCTCAAGATAACACAGTTGTTCCTCTTTTTTCCATTGATACTGTTTAATGTAATCCACAGCCGCTGTCAGTAAACAACCCTCACTCCGGGGACACCTTTAATATTTAAAAGTTTCATTTTTATATGAATTAAAACCAAACAACTGTATTTTACATTTTTAGGGTATGCCATAATTCAATAATTACCACGATCAATTTTAGATAACGCTAGTCATTTTACACCCGATAATCTGGGATCATCACTGCCCAAAGATATCATATCTAACGTTTTATTATAACTGGTATGCTGTATCTGTCGACTGAATATTAGAATTCTACCGGAGCAGTGAGTAAGTAATATCAGCAAATAAGATGCTTGAGATTGGTAATGGATATGTATATTATAGCCCAGGTCCCCGATCCCCTGGTTGAGCGCAACTCAGAGTTAACATCAGTAGACAGTACAATTTCGACCCATCCAATCTGCAGCTTTAAATCTTTATCCAATTAGTGATACAGCTTAGCTACTTTTGTTGACCCCTCTGTGATCCGGTAATAAAGAACATTCCTCTAGTTATCATTCTCCGTAAAAATGTTCGTTTGTGCTTCAACAACTTGTATTATAGTGAATCGCCATTCCTTATCAGCCGACTTGTACAAGAATTATCCATTACATAGAAAAAAAATGAATAAAAAATCTCATTTTCGCATAACAAATATCTTTCTTACGTAGGATATGAATTCGGTATCATGATGTCCAGTTCTGTGATTTTGTCAGTCATCGCGAACTGTTTGTTTCTTTCATCTACAAAATATGAGTACGTGAGCCTAATACAGAGGTTTCAAATCTAACACAAGTTTAACAGTAAGATCAGGTTTTGAATAATTATGATAGATTTTTTATTTTTATCTTTTTGTAAACAAGTAGTATGCATGACTGTAGATACAAATCGTTAACCCCTCGTTCCTGATCTGCTTTTATACTTCCGTGAAATGGTGATTTGAATATTCTGCAGAAACAGTGTGTTTCTATGGTTCGTTGAAACTTAAAGTCGATGAAAACAGAACATCCCTGTCATCCCTGTCATCGTGTTCTTGCCAGGTGCTCTGGTCTCGGTAAGTACATTAAGTACCCACCCCTATGGCTTTGCAATGCTATAAGCATATTATGTTTTATAAGTTTATGTGCTTTTTCATGCATCATTGCTGAGCTGATGGGTTGGTTGGAGTTATTTCACCAGGAGAACTTGTACTTGTTTGTTGATTTGCGAACCTGTTTGGGCAAGTGTGATGTTGATGCACCCTAGTACCTTTGTTTTGCCACTGACCGTTCCAAGGCGGTTCTCTTTTTTGTTACTTGTTTGTGATCTCTGTTTTGAAGCTGATTATTTTATTTACTATGCCCTCTCTTGCTCTTCTTCTTGGCTGGTTGGGGAGGCTGTATCTTCTGAATGTTGCCATTCCTGATATGCATATTTCACTTTAATATGTAAATAAGAGTCGAGATCTTACGTCTTGTGCAATGATTCCATTCGTTCATTACATTTTTTGACGTTATTAACCTTCCACAAAAGCATCCAAGCTGCGGAATTAAAACCCTGAATGATCTTACGGATTGGACATCTCAATCTTAATACGGTCAATGTGCAATAACAAAATCAAAATAGTATCTTTTATCATTTTATTGTTTGCGGAAACAGTTTTAAGAAAGCTTAAGATAGCTTAAGACCAAGACGTTTTTGTTTGTTTTTTTGAAACATTTGAATAATTTTGATTAACCTGTGGTTCACATTGTAAATTTAAGAAATGTATTCTATCTTTATTAAGTAAAAGTCAAGATTTCCCGACGTGTAGTTACAGGCTGTTTTAATTTCATCTTTGTATTCGTAAGAAATCGTAACATAACGTCGATCTTCGAATTCTCAACTACATTTTTAAAGAAACATTTGTCACTATAAATATTGAATAGATTTTTGACGAGTCTGTCTACTACATGTACACGTCGTATATGTGTAAAAGAGAGAGAGACTGTCTATGTAACAATTTAAAAACCTACCTGACTTTCTAAATTTTGGAAGTCCGTAAGTCTCTTGTTTTAGACAGAAAGATGTTTTCACCAGTGATTTTAAATGCCACTGATTTCTGAGTTATATATATTTAGTATCACCTTATTACGTTATATATTATGCCATTCTGTAGAACGTTCACCTTTGTCAAGCCTGGTGGGCTTTCGTTTCAAAGTGAGCGACTGTCAGCCATAGCTTTACAATTGTTTTATTTATGAAAGGAAATTAAAACAATTTCTGTCTTATTATATAATTACGTTTTCATTTATGAAAGACAAATCTTAATCAATTATTCGTTTCAAGCCTACAAATCAAGGTCGAAAGGACGGCCTATGCAAATTTCCATGAATATGTTTTCGAGAAGGTCAAAATGAGACTATTCTTGTTATGCGAAAACAATTTTGAATCTGTTCTATTGCTCTTTTCGGAAAAAAATAAAGTATGTTTACTTTTCATTTATTTCCTTTCTATATTTGCTCCTAAGAAGCTTTTACCATTATCTTGAGACTGTTCTAATTCAAAATTTTGCTATCAACCTGCCGGTCATATCGTTACAGGGGATCTAAATGTTATCAAAGACTTTAGAATCCGCAATTTAATTTCAAAAGGTCCAAAATACAGAATTCCATCGGACATCGACTTTAATACCTGTCGTGCGGAAATTGCAGAGTCTTTAAACTCTTTTTGCAACAAATGGTGTAAACGAGAACATGCTGAGCCTAATGCTCTTTCAAACTGGAAAAAACAAATATTCAAAATAATTGACACTCGTATATCCTTCTAGAAACATAGCTTTACTACCACCTCGACCTCGTTTTAACTTTCGTCATTTGAAAAAAGGTATTCAAGATTTTCACAACAAATTTGTTTTAACACCTGCTGATAAGGCTTCAAATAATGTTATTATAGTGTGACGTATACACTATATAAATGTTCAAACTGAAGAGCTTAATAGCACTAATGCTTATACACTGACTTCTTCATCTGAGAGTGATATTGTTACTGCACACACTCTACAAATTACAAAATTTAGAATCAGTGTTGAGCCTAAACAAGACAAAGTACCTACTATGTATTGGTTGCCTAAAATGCACAAAACACCGTACAAAGCAAGATTTATCGCTGGCAAAAATTTATTTTGGTCTATAAAAAATTCAAATGACGTTTTGGAGAAACTTAAATCAAATAATTTTCAGGCGTTCTGTTTGTCTACATATGATTTTTCTACCTTGTATACTTCTCTCCCTCATAATTTAATAAGAGACAAGCTAACCAGTCTCATTGAAAAAACTTTTGCTAGAGAAAATAAAACATTTATTGCTTGTAATGAACATAGGGCATTCTTTACAGATGGTTCTTATGATAATTATACTTCATGGACCTGTCAAGACCTTATCCAGGCGCTCACATTTTTATTGGATAATATTTATTTGAGATTTGGTACCTCTATTTATAAACAAGTAATAGGCATTCCAATGGGTACTAATTGTGCACCCCTTGTTGCTGATCTGTTTTTATACTGTTATGAAAGAGATTTCATGTTATCTCTTTCTACCGAACATCAAGATGATATTATTACAGTTTTTAACAACACCTCGAGGTACCTTGATGATTTATTAAATATAGATAATAACCATTTTCCATCACTGGTTAATAAGATTTATCCTAAAGAACTACAGCTTAACAAAGCGAACACTTCAGAAAAGCAAGCAAACTTCCTTGATTTAAATCTATCCATCGAAAATGGTTACGTCACTACTAAAATTTATGATAAAAGAGATGATTTTAATTTTAATATAGTAAATTTTCCGTTTCTAGACGGCGATGTTCCTCGTGCAACTTCTTACGGGGTTTATATCTCACAGCTTGTTCGCTTTTCAAGAGCTTGCAACGATGTGAATGATTTCAATGAACGTAATCTTTGCATTACAGAAAAACTTTTAAAACAAGGTTATCGGTATCACAAATTAAGGAAAACCTTTTGCAAGTTTTATCGCCGATATCCAGATCTAATTCATAAATACAGCTGCAGTTTAAAATCACTATTGCAACAAGGAATTTCACAGCCAGGTTTTTATGGAGATTTAATTTATAAACTTAAGAAGATAAAAGGCGATGTTAATTTCTCCCGGTTATTCGTAAAAACCATCTGTAAATTTAAAAAGAAAGGTTACCAACATGATATTTTACAGCGCTCTGCAGGCCTGGTGATTAACCCATCTACAGTTGATCATTATGCTTACCTCTTTGGTTGCACGACGGTGGCAGGGGTGTAAGAGTTTATGAAAGTTTATGGGGAAATCTTTTCATCGTGTTCTTGCTGATTTTACTCCAGGTGCTCTGGTCTCGGAAAGATCATTGAGTACCCGCCCTTTGGCTTTGCAATGCTATTAAATTCTTATGTTTATATGTTTGTATGCTTTTGCATGCAACATTGTTGAGCTGATGGGTGGGTTGGAGTTATTTCACCAAGACAATTTGTACTTGTTTTGTGATACGAGAACCTGTTGGGGCAAGTGTGAGGTTGGTGCACCCTAGAACCTGGTTTAAACCCCCAGTGGCAATTTGTTTTGCCACTGACCGTTCCAAGGCGGTATCCCCAAAGGTTCTCTTGTTTATTAATTGTTTGTGGCGTCCTTTTTGAATTGACATACATATATAAAACATGCGCTCTCTCTATCTTCCTCTCTTCTTTTTCGCTGCGTGGGGAGGCTGTGTTTTTTGAGTGTGGCGATTCCTGATATGCATATGTTGCTTTTTTAGAGACCAACTTAGTGGTAGACGTCAATTTTTGACCTGTGTCTGACATTTGGTTCGGTTGGTATCGAAAGATTTACTATCTAAATATAAAATTAATGTGAAATACCGACTAAAATGAGCATAGGAAACTGAACGAAACAAATCCGCGGCAGAGTTCGATTGGCATCACGAATGTAGGAATATTTGTTTATCTTAACTAGTCAACGTTGCATTGATAGTGGATAAATACTAATATACTAAAATACTAATATATTGAACTCATATATCAAACATTTTGAGTAAAAAAATCAACTTTCAAAAAAGTCTTATACAAATGCACGGTATATTGTTGTAATACCATCTGTAATTACATGTAGTATATTCTGTCGCCCTAGTAACGAATTGCACTTTTTGCTGCATCGATACGTTTGCTAGTGCAAGATTATGTGGCAGAGAATGATTTAGTAGGAATAACAGGCGTCATGAAATACGATAAGAGAATATTATGTAGAATGAGACATTTTTCATAAAATGTTTCTAGCCCCGTTTTGAAAAAAATACCATCGTGCTCCTGCTTTTTTAACCCTAGTGCTTTGTTAAAGCCCCCTCGCCCTCCCACCAAAAATACTTTAATATGCCATCAACAATTTTGTTCATTTGTTATCATGCTTCTTCATGCAGTATAGTCGAAGAGTTAATTGGGTTAAATATTTAATATTTTCTTCTAGACAAGTGATACATGGTCGTTCTTCAGAACCTGAGCAAGTATGCGGTTAATGCATACAAGGACCTTGGTTGGTAAACACCTGTGTCGAATTTGTTACGGCACTAACCGTTCCAAGTAGTAAAAACCATCAGTTTTATTGTTTGTTATTTGAAATAGATCGTTCAATAAACTCACATTCCTCATTTATCCTTATCATTTGATGCTTGAACGTCTGTGTTTTCTGTGAGTGGCGCTTAAAGATATGCATATTCTGTTACGAACTAAATCTGTTAGTATACTGAGCCAAAATGAAAACTTTACAAAACAAAATATGGAAAACTCCAATTGCATTAAAATCCCAGTGAATGTTTATATCTAGAGGAATTCGACCACCAATATGTTCACCTGGAAGTTGTCGGTTCAGTATCTATCAGTTTAAAAAAAAGAAAAGATATACGTGGTTGCCAAAAATTAAGCGTTGGATTTTGTTCTTTCTTTAATAAAAAGGGAGGTAATTAACAGAAAGGGATATTAAAGGGCTTACCACATACCTTCCAATCACGTTCATCGATAAAAAGAACATTATCAAAATCTCAATAATGATGAAATACCGTTCAAAGAAATTTTGCACAATTGAATGTTACTAATGTATCTTAAATTTGCATACAGTAAGACACGTTAGAAAAGTAATGAAAAAAAGCTAAACCTAAAAATTCCTTAAAAATTCTATTTACAAACATTCACAAAACTAAGCGATACAAAACATAATTTTAAATTTCCACGTGAGTGCAATGATACTGAAAAGAAAATGATCTAAAGTGTCTTACCATCTGCAAAATAAAGATACATTAATAACATGCATTTGTGCAAAGTTTCATTTAACGACATTTTGCCGTTATTGAGATTTTGATAATTTTCTTTTTATCGATAAACGTGATGGGAGGAGTGTGGTAAGCCCTTAAGTAACTTATTTTATAATTTTTGCATCAGTTTGCTTTAAATAAAACAGTTCAAGCGACTGTTCCTATTTATTTTAAGAATACTGAATCGCCTATGGTTTGTTATAAATACAACAAACCAACTAGAAATACAATTTTTAATTACAATAAAATTACCTCGGATTTACAGATCATTGAAAATACACCAAAATCTTGAGAGTGTTCTAAATATAATAAACTTCTAAATATTGCCATAAGCCTGCCGGTCATATTTTTACCGGTGATCTTAATTTAATCAAAGACTCTAGGATTCGTAATTTAATTTCTAAAGGTATAGATATAGAATATAGAATATCATTCAAAATTGATTTTAATGCATGCCGTGCAGAAATTGCTGAGTCTTTAAACTTATTTTGCAATAAATGGTGCAAAATAGAACATGCCGAGCCTAATGCACTTTCTAACTGGAAAAAACACATATTCAAAATAATTGACACTCGTATATCATTTTATGAAAGAAACATTGCTTTATTACCACCTCGACCTCGTTTTAACTTTCGTCATTTGAAAAAAGGAATTCAAGACTTTCATAACAGATTTGTTTTAACACCTGCTGATAAGGCTTCTAATAATGTAATTATAGTGTGACGAATACACTATATTAATATTCAAACTGAAGAACTGAACAGCACCAATGCTTATATACTGACTTCTTCATCTGAGAGTGATATTGTTACTGCACACACTCTACAAATTACAAAATTTAGAATCAGTATTGAGCCGAAACAAGACAAAGAACCTACTATGTATTGGTTGCCTAAAATGCATAAAACACCGTACAAAGCAAGATTTATTGCTAACTCTAGTTCTTGCACTACTACTAAATTATGCGTGCTCTTAACATCTTGTCTTACAGCTATAAAAGAACATGTAATTAGGTATTGTGATAAGGTTTTTGAAACTTCTGGCAAAAATTTACTTTGGTCTATTAAAAATTCAAATGACGTTTTGAAAAAGCTTAAATCAAATAATTTTCGGGCGTTCTGTTTGTCTACTTATGATTTCTCAACATTATACAGTTCGCTGCCTCATAATTTAATAAAAGACAAGCTAACCAGTCTCATTGAAAAAAACGTTTGCTAGAGAAAATAAAACCTTCATCGCTTGTAATGAACATAGGGCATTTTTTACAGATGGTTCTTATGATAATTATACCTTATGGACTTGTCAAGACCTAATAGAGTCGCTAACTTTCTTACTGGATAATATTTATGTTAGATTCGGTACCTCTTTTTATATACAAGTAATAGGCATCCCAATGGGTACTAATTGTGCACCACTTGTTGCTGATCTGTTTTTATACTGTTATGAAAGAGACTTTATGTTATCTCTTTCTACTGAACATCAAGATGATAAAATTACAGCTTTTAACAACACCTCGAGGTACCTTGATGATTTATTAAATGTAGACAATAACCATTTTCCATTACTGGTTAATAAGATTTATCCTAAAGAACTACAACTTAATAAAGCGAACACTTCAGAAAAGCAAGCAAATTTCTCGATCTAAATCTGTCCATTGAAAATGGTTATGTCACTACTAAAATTTATGATAAAAGAGATGATTTTAATTTTAATATAGTAAATTTTCCGTTTTTAGACGGCGATGTTCCCCGTGCAACATCTTATGGCGTTTATATCTCACAGCTTGTTCGCTTTTCAAGAGCTTGCAACGATGTTAATGATTTCAATGATCATAATCTTTGCATTACAGAAAAACTTTTAAAACAAGGTTATCGGTATCACAAATTAAGGAAACCTTTTGCAAGTTTTATCGCCGATACCCAGATCTAATTCATAAATACAGGTGCAGTATAAAATAACTTTTGCAACAAGGTATTTCACAGCCTTTTTTATGGAGATTTAATTTATAAACTTAAAAAGATAAAGGCAGTGTTAATTTCTCCCGGTTATTCGTAAAAACCATGTGAAAATTTAAAAAGAAAGGTTACCAACATGATATTTTACACCGCTCTGCAGGCCTGGTGATTAACCCTTCTACAGTTGATCATTATGCTTACCTCTTTGGTTGCACGAAATCTTTTCTTAAAAGAACCTAGAAGCTCGATAAGTTTCTTTTATCCCTGTCATCGTGTTCTTGCTGATTTTACTCCAGGAGCTCTGGTCTCGGTAAGATCATTGAGTACCCGCCCCTTCGGCTTTGCAATGCTCTTAGCTTCTTATGTTTTATATGTTTGTGTGCTTTTGCATGCAACATTGCTAAGCCGATAAGTGGGTTGGAGTTTTTTCACCAAGACAACTTGTACTTGTTTTGTGATATGAGAACCTGTTGGGGCAAGTGTGAGGTTGGTGCACCCTACAACCTGGTTTAAACTCCCAGTGGCAATTTGATTTGCCACTGACCGTTCCAAGGCGGTAACCCCTCGGGTTCTCATTTTTGTTTATTGTTAGTGGTGTCTTTTTTGAAACTGATCATTTTATTAACCATGCTCTCTCCCCCTCTCTTCTTCTTGACTGTGTGGGGAGGCTGTTTTTTTTGAATGTGGCGATTCCTGATATGCATATTTCACCTTTTTTTTAAAGATTGTGTTTTCCTTCTGTTCATGCCATAAACTTCTAACGTTGACATCAAATAATCTTTTTATGACTTGAATGCTAAAAATAATCGGTCTCATCATTATTTAGAAAAGAGGAGATAACTTTGACCTCTGTGAAAAATTGACCCCATCTTGCCGCTTGATTAAACAGTCAGATACGTGCAAATACCACGATGTAAATGAAAGGCAAAATAAAGCATAACTAAATATTTTTTTAATTTAAAAACTGTGTTTTGCTGTGTATATTATTAATTAATAGTATAAATAATCTATTTATGTTTTCTTTTTCTCATTATCATTTGACTGCTTGAAAAGGCAGACTGTTTTCTATGAATGGCTTTACTTTATTTGCAATTAAGGTATGAAATGACTCTGCAATCAGCCTTAAAAACAACAAGTTTTAGCTTTCCAAAAAGCTAGTCGGTCATTAGCAGATAAATTAACAGAATAAGTATCGCAGCAAAGTTGTTTTTTACTTGTTTTGCGCGAAAATTCGTCCCGGAGAAATTAAATGATACTACAGAATTTTATTCATGTATTTTATGTAGAAAAAATGACGTTGTTTAAGCACCAGCGAGTTGGAATTAAATATGGTACTGGTATATTAACACGAATGTTCACAGAGGTACCATAGAACTTTCCAAAGTCGATACTTATTTGTACAGTGAGCAGTATTCGTTACCAACATTCATAAAGTGTTGTTTAAGTTGAGTCTGCAGATCTGGTCAAACTTGAAGTTGATGAGCGTTAGAAGAAGTAAACAATAAATTAGGATGTTGATGCATTTATTATTTTCACTTAAGCTTTATGCTGCTCATATTTTTTGTTTGTGTTATAACGATTTTCTCTGAAACTATTACAGAAAATCGAGAAGCACTATTTGTATTTAAATCAATTTATGAAATTCTCGTCATGCCACTGTTCTGAAAATTTTTAACAATTACTTCTTTAGTTTAAAGGATGGTTTTGCATTGCTTGCAGTATATTCTAGTAGATCGCTCTTACCTAGGAATGATAGTGCATGAGTTGTCTACCTTACTGTACCGAAACCAGATCCGTTATATTGCATGTGTATGTGGTGGCAGACATCTTCATTTTTGAAATTTTAGCCAGTTTCCGCCTTTTGCAATGTTTGCAACCCCTTAAAATAGATGAACAGGTAACTTTGAAAATCACCGAACACGACAAATATGAAAATATTGCAGGCTCGGTTTGACTGAGACTGTTTAAGACTTTTTAGCAAAAATATAAAATACCGCATCGTAATCAGTGCTCCAGCTTGGATTTCAAAAGGACAGGAATGTGAACGCATGGGTAGAAGTTTTCATCAATTATCAAAGTGAACGCAGTGACAGGAGTTTTTTGAGACCCGCATTATTTCATATAACATGCCTTTAGCATACACCTGTATTGACATCATTTAAAAAAAAACAAACAAAAGAAAATGTGCAAGAACCTGTAATATATTACATGTTGAAGTTGTAAATAAATAGCAATACCAACATTTTAAAGAAATTATTGACGATCAGAATAATAATTATAATCCCTTCGAGTTCCTGTAAGGCTTCTGTTGCAAAATGGTAAGATTTAAATGCATTACTTAAAAAAAACGGAAATATATATAAGTAAACTTATTTTGTATGACATCAAATAAAATTTATGCGCTTTTATTTCAAAGCGGCTTAAAGTTTCAACTTCAGTGCCATGTTTTTTTGTTAAAGGTTATGCTAATGACCGACTAGCTTTTTGTAAACTTTCGTTTACAGACAGCATTTCCAGCCAAAGTCGGATATTCGTGAGTCTCTAAGAAAAACATAAACGGTGTCATGCTTTTGACGAACAAAATCAAGATAACTTAACGAATCTATTTCATATATGGCATCATTCTGAACAGTTGTTTGATTCAAATAAAGGACCAGTTCAACTTATGTGCAACTAAAAACTTTGCTATAAAGGTTTGCATCACGTGACTTTCTAAATAAAGACGCATAACATTATTTCTAGACGCTGTAGAAAATACAACATACGTAAGTTTACATAATTTAACATGTCGTTATAGATCAGCTCAATTTCTGATTTGCCGTAACTACAATGTTCAAATATTGTTTAATCAACATTTAAAAGACTTTTCTTGCAAGTAGGGGGGACGAAATAACATTCGCCATTTTAGACGAGCGGTTTTGTCTTAAGTGACAACGTCCGGTGCCGCTGTTAACTGGTGTTACCCTTCAAAGTTCAAGTTTGGTCCATTATGATATGTCGGTCATCAGGATGATCGACACTTAAATTAAGTATACAAGTAACAAGATGATCAACTTTGAAGTCTTTTCTGGAAAACATCTTCTCTATATATCAAGCAATCAAAAATCAGCCTATACACTATCTTTTTGCATGCGTAAACAGGTGGCATAGTCTAAATTTTGCGTTTCGTCTGGTACGGCATATCACTTTTAACCGGTGTTCAGGCTAAAGATCTCAAGTTTGGTCGATTAATATGAACTAAGGCACTGCCTCAATGCGAGCTCTAGTGCAAAACTCTTTTATCTTCTTCCGATGTTGTGCATAATCCCACTCTGGGGCATTGTCGTACATTTGGGTGTATGATACAAGATCGTGCGTGTGGCGCAATTATATACATGCAGGTAAAAGTAAAAACAGTCAGCCGCACTTCTACAGTGGGGTGGTCAGCGCTCCCTTGAAGGCCTCTAGGGAGTCGGAAGTGGCAGTGCTATGGTAGCGCGTTCCACAGCCGGATACCCGAGGGAAAGAAAGAGTGCCGATAAATGTCAAGCCTGCAGAAGGGGACAACAAACTTCAGTGAATGGCCTCTGGTATTGATAGCAGATGGGTGGTAGGCCGTGCATGGAATGTCGACAAGTCCATGTACAATCCGGTATACCATCACCAACTTCGAGTGTGTGCGGCGCTCTTGAAGGGTTTGCCATCCAAGATCCTTTAACATCTGGCTGGTGCTACTAGTGGTCCTGTAGTCTCCCTTGACAAACCGTGCAGCACGCCGTTGGACTGCTTAAATCTGGCTGATGTTGTTTTGGGTATGTTGGTCCCATACAGTGCTAGCATACTCAAGTATGGGCCTCACGAGCGTCTTGTAACTTTGTTCCTTAATACTTTCAGGACAGCTGGAGAGGTTTTGTCTGAGGAAGGCTAAGGTGTTTGTAGCCTTTGTAGCTGTTGTTGACACATGAGTGTTCCAGGACAGGTCATCAGACAGATGAGCGCCAAGGTATTTGCCATTGGTTACGATGTTCAGCTCTTCATTGTGGATGGTATAGAAGGACTTTATAGGGTTTTTCTTTTTAGTGAATCTGATAACCTCGCATTTGCTGGCATTGAAGGCCATCATCCAGTCCTTTTCCCACTGCTGTAGCTTATCAAGATCTACCTGTAGGGCTCTTGCATCTGCTGGAGAGCGTATCTTTCTGTACAGCAGGCTGTCATCTGCAAACAGACGGGAAGTGGAGGTAACATCTTTCATTCTTCTTTTATGTACAAGCCTAAAGCTAATATTGAAATGCTGGTAATAGCACCTTTGCTAACACAGAATAACATGTGATAATAATCTAATTATATTGATATACTGGAAACACCAAAAAATAGTATTATTAAAAATATTTGCATTAAGGTTCCCATATCAGGCATGACTGCATCAAAATAGGCATATGTTACAAACAAAATGCACGATAGTCAATATAATGGATGCACACAGATATAAGATAAACTATAAGACGCACAATACCGTTGCACCAAAATGCAGTAAATGTTTCTGGCATATGAAAAAGCTGAAATCAAACCTGTCATAAGCAGCCACCTGCCAATAGCAACCACCTGTCTTAAACAACCAGTTTATAGATGTCCTAGACCGACACATTGTTATAATTTTTATCTGTCTTAAGCAGCCATCTGTCTTAAACAGTCACTTTTTGTCACTCTCTTGGGTGGCTGCTTAAGACAGGTTTGACTGTAATTATTAACAAACATAACGCTTATGATGATTTTAGAAGCACCACAATCTAACATGTGATTCCTCGTGTTTGTAAATCCATTGTACAATGAGGGTATAAAAATATGTCTGTATTTTTTTACAATATAAAAGACTTTACTGCGCTTTGCAAGAGTGATTGAGAAATTAAATCAAAATATCACTAATCAGTTTGACTTCCCCGCTCTGTTTCAATCGCGATGACGTCACGCATTGCCTCACAAAATGGAGATCAATACAGCAACTGTAAACAATGGCAGCATGCCATAGGAAATTTAAATTTTGCGATTTTAAGCTCGATAGATGTTTGAAAGAAAAATCCAAGAGTTTGCAGCATATGACTTTTTTGTATTTCACAAAACAGGTATTAGTTTTTAGATTTGTTAAGAAATCGCCTGTTTTAGGTTGTCACAAATGAGCTGGGACAAACTATAATAATATATGATATTTTGATATTATGGTGTGGAATACTATTGAGCTGTAGAAATCTCTATGAAAAAAGTCACCATCTTCTGGAATATTATGAACAGCAAAATTCTTATTGTTTATGTGCAAAAATCTTTTGTTCAGTTGTTTTTCCCAACACTTTTCCATTTTGTGTTTTGCCTTTTTTGGCCACCTCAGTCTGAGGAAAATGAAAGTAAACTTAATCTTATTGATTGCTATTAAAATGTCAAAATGCATATTTTCGTTTGTAAGTGAGAAGGAAAATTAGAATTAATTACACTTATTTTATCGAATAAATCAAACTTTTGTGATAAGGACTTCAGCATGGGGCGAATCGTTATGGGGCGAATCGCCTATTCATGTAAACAAAATGCACTGCAGAACCAAAAGTGAGAAACAATGGGTCGACGTTTCGCATATATTTGACAAACACATGTACAAACATAATGAAATCTACCTCAAAGCATTCAAAAAGATCTGTCAGGAAGCCTGAATCGCTAAGTTTACAGGCGCGGACGTAAAGGTTGATGGTGTTTCGACAGCCTCGGTCTGACACCCTTCGGGGCTCGCTCGCTAGAGCTCGCGTATAATATGTCGGTCATCAGGATGACCGACAACAACAAACAAACTTTAAATTAAACGTTGCAGTCAGAAACACAGATTCTGTTTTATCTGTTAAACACTCTTAAATGATATTGCGAACCCGTACGAAGACAGCGCCTAGACATGCAATTCCGATCACGCTACCGATTAAGCTAGCCTGGACGCCGAACGACTGCGCGCACTATGAGCATGCACAAAACAAACGATGTCGCTCGGCGGTTATGTAATAGCGCAGAAAATCAGCGCGGTAAGGTCTCCTACAACCACACAGGAACTTCGTGTTCCTGTGATGGCATTTATTGCGGCTCTGCTGCGCTCACTCGGCTAGTCTACGCGCTTATGCAGAATATTAATTACTTTACAGTGGTCGTACAACGACTGTCGGACCGCCGATAATGGCGTTCCCAATGCGCTTCTACCACGCCCATCGGCGTTTGCATTACAAAAAAAAATAATAAAAAAGTAGTATAACGAACAAGAAATGACTTGTGAATGTACGGCATCTGCTTGCCTATATGCAGGTCAATTAGATCCATGGTGAATTAGACGTTTTGCATAATCATTAAACCACAACGAAGGAGAAGGACCAGAAGGCGTAGAAGGCATTGCGTCTGATAATGGCATTACGAAGGCCGAAGTATGCAGCATGGTAACTATCATCAAATTAAGCCTGAACCGCGATATGACGACCAAGCTGAATAATGAACTACCTATAAGTGCCGTTCGCCATATTTGACGAGCTCCTAGATATGCTGCGTCCTCGCATCACCACACTAACAGAAACAAACTGTATTGAATACCGCTTGAACTAGAATCATAGGTTGCGCGAACGCAAACGAACATCTTCAACACGGGGTCAATGCAATGTGAGCGCTTTTAAAGCGCAGTGTCCGCAAATGAAGCTCCGTGAAAGCGCAGATAATCGCAAAAAGGACCCAATACAACACAATGGGATAAAAGATGCAACGCGTTGATAACTGTGAGGACGCCATGACATTTCTACGTTAAAATGAATTGATCTAGCGCAATAATATCGGTGCTATGGAAAATAAAACAAAGCCTCATGCCAATATAGTGAAAACGCAGTTTATTGTATGAGGATGCACATTAAAGCTATTGAATGATCGTCACGTCATTTGACACTGTTGACTTATTTTAAAGGACTTATCTGCACTAGACTTTTTACAGTCATCATGCAGCAAAAATGGTGTTAGTTAACACTTAAGCTGTCTGTTATTTTCTCAGCCTTAATATAGTCGAACCTCTCTACTAAGAACTGTAACTGGACTTACGATATTTATATTTGTGAATATATTGAGTAGCACTCAACCCGGGGATCGGCAAATCAAGCCTTCAATTTTTGATTTTTAATTGTTCAGTGACCTTTATCGTGGCCTTTCTTTTTAAATAGTTCCAATGGGTGGTATAAATGATGGTGTAAAACCCCGCAAAACTGTACAAAGGAACTTATAATTCTTATTATTGAGGTTGTCTTAATTTCTGGGTGGTCATAATAAGGAGTTTTACTGTATTTTGAATTTTAAATGCATTTTACGATTATTCAAATTATAAGGGTTGCTAATCATTTATATTAAGGAAATACGTTTTACATTTCCTTCTCCATTTTCCTTTATTTTCGGTCGAACGACATGCAAAATTTACCCGCTGGCATTTAATTCTAGTAAAAAAAATTAAACATTTTACAGACATCGCGACAAATGAATTATGTAATTGTTTAGATGTTAACAATGCGTAATTGCATGAGTGCAAGTCATTGACACAGTTTGCAAAAGTGCACCTTTTATTCTAAAATTGTCTCGTGCGATCTAGATAATCAACACGAATTTATCATTCTTGACATGTAATAGTTTCTTACATTTTCGATTCAGACTTCAAGTCTATTATTATGCATATCTCAGTATTTAACAGTCTCTGACAAATTACCATTGAAGAACAGATATATTCACTTTTGCTGAATAGGATTTTGTTGATTTCATTTCCAAGTACGCTCATTTAGACATCTAAAAAGAATATTTATAATTATTTAACACGCCTCACTCGCGAAATTCGGTATTTTAGACTGAAGGTGTTCTTCTGTTTCAAAACAACGGCTTAAAAATCAAACATTCTAGAAGCTAAAATCATATCTTTTTCTTTCAAAGCTTGTTACTTTTGAGCCATTACGGCTTATTGATACTTGGACAATACAAAACAAGCATTGTGCTATGAAATTATTCCTAACTCTTTATATATTGACATTTAAATTCTCCCCATATTCGGAATTACACATTTTTCCGAGCTGCACAAAATAATACTGTTATGCAAATTATCTACAATGCAAATAGAATCAAATGGTAAAAATCAAAGCTCTTCATCATTTCGTTTTCATTTTATTAGCCTACAAAATAGTTACCTAAGGCGCAGTTCAAACGATGAAAAAACACTACATGTATAATACTAAACATGCTAAAGGGCGGCTTTATTCACAAATTTTAATGGTCATTTGTGGAACCATCTTATTAAAAAAAAACAAAAAAACAACAACAACAAAAACAACAACAACAAAAATAAACAACAAAAACACGCCATATGCAAGCAATCAGATAATTATGCTGGATTGAAATTTAACTTTAAGAATTCAAAGTAATTTTGGCTACCGCAACCAGAGCCACCAAAGAATTCTTTTATAGGTAAAAATGATCGTGCACACACATAAAGTTACTTTTATAAGACAATTATCATAAAAATAATAAAACAAACCTTGTTTTTTGAATGAAAGTTAAGATTCGACAATCATGTTATTTCCCTTTCCATGGACAATTCAAAAAATTAATAAAGAAAAACAACTTTTATGTGAAAGAATAAATAAGACAGTTTTCAACATAAACAAATACTTCTTTCCTAAATAAAAAACAGCAATAAAATTGTTAACCTTTTGATTCAAACTCTTACTATAGTAACCACTGTATTCTGTTTTGTCTGTTCTTAATTGAAACAATCGTTCACTAGATATGTTCCATGTACATTAAATGATTTTACTTAAACATGAAACCCACTTAATCCAACGACAGTACAAACAGATCGTTATTTTGTTGCTGTAATATTACAAATGTCAGTTTTTTTGTAATTATATCATTAAAATATTTCAGTTTCAAAGGATACAAAATGAAAATAAAGAATAATAACATAAATGTACCCAGTTTTACCAATATTGATGGTACGATTTAAAAACCCAAAACAAAACCTAACAATACTTAAAACAGAAGAAAAAAGAAAAAAATCCCGAGGATTGAACAGGATCCGTTAGTATTTCAGCTAATTGCCGATGCGCCACAGTGGTATGACGTCAAAGCGTTATGAACTTTATATAACCTCTGTTATTTGCTTAGTGTGGTTTGTCTGCAGCCCGTTTTGATTATATTTTAATAAAATATTTCTTTACATTACATACAGTTTTTATGCGCGTTTATTATTATTTGTTTTATTTAATTTGACGTCATAATCTCGGGAAACGCCTAAAGAGTAGACCCCATATACAAAAAGGTAGTATCAACCTAAAACGTTCGAAACGGCGTTCGGAAAACACGAATAGTGATGGTAAAAGTCGATGTATGGCAGAAGTATTGCAGTTCTTAAACCTTAAATCCACACATCAAATATCAGAAACGGCCACACACAGAAGACCCAACCTCTCAACACAGCAAAACAGTAAAGAAGAAAAAAGAAAACCTGTAATAAAATGATCAATTTCCACGAGCAAGTTTCAAGAAATTTCCTCGTGAGCATGTTCCATTCTCAACAAAAATTAATTATTTAGTGTTCAGGTAATGCAATACCGCATTTTATTGTAGCCATGGCGATGCAAACAAATAGCACACATTGAAAGTCAACCTTGAATGCCTTATTGTTTTTAAATGATGAAACTTAATTGCAGATTACTTGGTTAACGTTATATCAATGTTCCCAAAGCTTATAATTTCGCTATGATGTTAGAAAAAAATGAAATAGTGGAGATCGACAAAGGAACACCATGGTCAAACCACACAAACGTTAAAAAGAGAATGTGCAATTATTGTAAATACACATATACACATTATCTGCAATAAATTATCGACTTTTTATGAATTTTTTTTCACCGTCTTGCACCGGTTAGAATTTCAGCCGGTAATAAAGCCAGCCTTGCCAACAGCCTACTAGTATAACAATACAGAGCCAAAATGAAAAATTGACTAAATAACATGAGAAACTCCTATTACAATAATGATGCCAGTGAATGCAAATAATGGAGAAATATGATCACCAATATGTTTACCTTGGATGTTGTCGGTTTAGTATATATCGGTTTAAGAATTAAAAAAAGCAAGTTATTTGGTTGTTGACAATTTAGAGTTGGAGTGTGTTGAACTTCTTCCTTTCATTAAAAGTTAGGTAATTTACAACTACTGATATTTGTGTTACTGTGTCTTATTTCTTTTCATCAGTGGACGTTTACTGTTGTCTTTTTCCTTCTGTACAAGCCATAAACTTATAAATTTGACTCTCAAATAATCGGTTTCAGACCTTAATGTAACAAAATGTCGATCTCGTCATCATTTAAGAAAGAGGAGAGAACCTACACGTCTTTGAATAACTACATCTTCCCGCTTTATCAAATGTCTATACATGTTTAAATACCCAAAAATTGAAATAATGATAAAATATACCATCACTAAATAATTGTTTTTGAATATAAAAAAGTTAAGTTTTCAATTTTGCTCAGTATGGATAAAAGGTAATATGTTACTATCTGTAACAATGAATCATTTCCTTAAAACTAATGTGCAAAAAGATTAACCTTACCACTATTGTCTTTGGCCGGTGACCTATTGAAACTGATGCAAATATTAGCCTATTTGCACGAAGAGGAATTTTATGGCGTCAAAATGCACATACGGTGATATCGTAAATAATATTTATGTAACAGGATCACACCTATTTGCAAATCAAAACCGCAATATATACAGCGCCTAAATATATAATTACGAACTGCATCACAGAACAAGTAACAAAATAATATATTGTAGCGTTGACTGATTAATGCTTGTGAAAATATGACTACTCTGCAACTTATGATAAAAATTCTGATAATGAACGAGCTAAGACTTTAAGCCGAACGCATTCGCATTCTTACACAAATTATCACAATTTTAACCTTATAAGGCACTTGAAAAAAATGTTGTTTAAGTAGGATAATACAATTAATAATACTATAAGATAATTTTAGCACCGAAAGCGCATTCCGAAATGAGCAGTGGTATAAATCTTAAAGAGCTATTAATATAACAAACTGTACTTAAACGTTTAAAGAGTCAGTTTGAAGAATCAAGATAAATTAAAAATAGGGCTCATATTTCAAACGTTGTATTAAAAAAGTTTGCTTGTATCCCGATATAGCCGGGTATCTGGATAACACATTTTGTATTTTATTTTCATCCATAATAACATTAGATATTCCTTTTCTATTTTTAGCGTTCTTTTCAAGAACTTTCTGTTAACATCGAGTGTTTTTCTTAAATTTACAAATGAGTTTGCACGTTCGATATACAAAACTACGTATACATTACATGATCTAAAAGATACACTTTCGATAAGGGATAAGTAGAGTGAATATCCACCCTTTTATGATCGACAATCACTGCAGTAATGAAATTACTATATAACTAAGTGGAACTTGATAATGTGGCTTTTGCGGAGCGATCGATCAAAAACTTTAACGTGAAACAAATCGAAAAACTGAATTGTGCATTAATGAACTCTAATTTATCCATGTGTAGCATAGCATGAAATTTAAATTATACAGAGATGAGAAAACGATCACAAATGATAGCCGATGCAATGATAATTAACTTGAGATTTGCGTTCTGAGTACAAGTGAGCTAAAATGTTATTATTTTTTAATCTGGTTAAGCCGACTTAAATTTTTTGGTGTGCTTTAATAGAATATTGATTCTTCTTCATTGTAATTTACACTATTTTGAAAGATTCAATCAAATAATTTGAAAAATCAACATTTATCAAGTGTGCACTTAGAACTTTTGACTAGTGTATATAACATGTATAGCATTAGAGCCAATCGCTGAAAACGCAGCGAACACATATCATTGAATAAACATTTTATTTTTCAAATTCAGATTCACGTTGCTATTGCTTAAACTTATTGGAAGGGTTAATGTCAGTTTATTATGCTTTTATTATAAATCAACATCACTTTTAAACGTTCTTATTTTTTCATGCGCTTTTATGTTGGATGAATTCGGCATTCTGACACAGCTTCCTTAATATGTCGTAAAACACTGACATTCCCATTTAAATAAGAAATTTATGGAATTGTTAAAGGAAAATTAAACTTTTAGTGTAGTCATGTCTTATAAATCAACCCACGTGCTATAAATGTATCATTCATCTTAATGAATAAGTTTCTTTAGAATTAATGCTAATAAATTATGGAAATAAACTTTTACTTGACAATATGTTTCCTTTTTGTCGTCATTCTAAGTGAAGATGTACTTTAAGCAAGCAGTAAAAATTAAATCGGTTGAATGCAGTAAATTAAAGCACGTTTAACTTGATGACATTGTTATAAAAACTCATCCACTTTAAGAAGTTGAAAGGCGTATTCAGTGTTACGCTCGGCATATTCTAATGCCACACACTGACTTGGAATCTGACCATAATAGAAAATTCCTTATATTTTTTTTAATAAAGCAATATATTTTATTCATCTTCCAAGTAAATTTAACATTTGGAACGGCTATTCTTAATTATTTTCAGGATACTGAATCAACTATCGTTTGATATAAATACAACAAAAGAACAACAAAAAAACATACATTTAATTTCAATAAAATTACCCTTCGATTTACAGATGATTGAAAAAACACCTAAGGATTGAGATCGTTCAAATTAAAAATACACGTATTGCTATTAGCGTGCCCGTTATTTCATTACCGGTGATCTAAACGCTTTAAAGGACTAGAATCCGATTTTGGTTTGTTAATGTTCATAATATAAAATTCCTTCTGAAATTGAGTTTAATACACTTCGTGCAGATATTGCCAGGTCTTAAAACTTGTTTTGTAATAAATGGTGCTGATGCTCTTTCTAACTGGACAAAAACAAATAATTATTTAAAATATATGACACTCGCGTTTTATTTTACGTATAATAGATGAAAATGGAAGCTGGAAAGCCATAAACGAAACATAGGTCCATTACCACCTCGACCTGGATTTAACTGTCGTCATTTGAAAAAGGGAATTAAAGACTCACATAACAGATTTGTATTATATCTTGCCGATGAGCGGTCAGCGGCAAAACGTCTAAATATATAGAGAGACTCAAGTATTGAACTTCAAAAATACAGATTTGATTTTTTGCTTAATTATGTAGTCATGTAAATTTTCATTATTGTTTTTTTTTTAATTTTTACAGGTTTTGGGCGGTTTTCAAACTTCGGCACGTTCAATATCGGATTCGGCGCAAGTAACAATGGATTAGCTGCCGGAAGTATGATGATGGGTCTCGGGTTTGGATTCGGAGATATGACACCACTCCAATATGCCGTTGTTGACAATGCCGTTAAAATCATTATAGGCCCTCACGCAAGTCCTGACGTGATGCTTATTCAATATGCAGTTCAACAAGGGGGTCCTCCAACCTCATTGTTTCAGTTACTGGGCTATATTCCATATTTCGTTAACATTGCCAATACAGTTGGATTGCAGCAGACAGGAAAGGCATCACCCACAAGCTTAAGTCCTCAAATTGTTCAAGAAATCATTGTACAAAGGGCTGTTCAGTGGATGAACAGTAGGGCAGGACTCACCACAATGGTGATATAGACTACCCAAAATGGTGACATAGGAGAATTGTAAACGAAGCGAAATTAAATGCGAACTGATTTGAAAATTGAGCAAGACTGAAATGAAAGGTCAGCTCGTATGAAAAGTTCGTTTTCACTCTCAATACGTTTAACAAAACGATTGATATAGGACAATCTAAACACAATAGCATTCCGTGAACTACGAAACAATCTACCGTGTTTTATTTCAATTGCATTAATTTAACTATTTAGCAAAGAGGCTTTAGATCAAAGAAATTAGCAAATGTTATAGATCATATAAAATGCTGTTCTTTTGTTCTTTTAGGAAATTAATAAAGTATGTTTACTCTTCATTTATTTCCTATCTATATTTAAAAAAAAAAACATTTGCTCCTAAGAAGCTTTTAAAACCAACTTAGTGGTAGACGTCAATTTTAGACCTGTGTCTGACAATTGTTTCGGTTGATATTGAAAGATTAAGTAATTGAAATTAAGTGTGAAATACCAATTAATATGAGCATAGGAAACCGAACGAGCCAAGCCGCGGCATGGTTCGATTAACGTCTCGAATGTAGGAATATTTGTTTATCTTAACTAGTCAACGTTGCATTGATAGTGGAATAAAATAGTTTGCACTCATATATGAGACATTTGATTAAAAAAAATCAACTTTCAAAAATTCTTATACAAACGCGCGATAAATTTTTATATACTATACATTGTCGTCCCAGTAACGAATTGCACCTTATGCTGCAACGATAAGTTTGATAGAGCAAGATTTTGTGGCGGAGAATGTTGTAGTAGGAATAACAGACGTCAGAAAAACGATAAGAGAATGTTATGAAGAATGAGCCATTTGTTATAACATGTTTCTAGCATTGTTTTGAAAAAAATAGTATCGTGCTCTTGCTTTTTTTACCCAAGTGCTTTGGTCAAGAACCCCCTCCCCGCAAAATTAATTTAAAATGCCTTCAACAATTTTGTTCATTTGTTATCATGCTTCTTCATGCAGTATAGTCGATAAGTTAATAGGGGTAAATATTTATTCTAAGTGAAACATGGTCGTTCTTCAGAACCTGAGTAATTGTGCGGTTAATGCATACAAAAACCTTTATATAAGCAAAAGAGAACATGCCGAGCCTAATGCACTTTCTAACTGGAAAAAACGCATATTCAAAATAATTGAAACTCGTATATCATTTTATGAAAGAAACATTGCTTTATTGCCACCTCGACCTCGTTTTAACTTTCGTCATTTGAAAAAAGGAATTCAAGACTTTCTTAACAGATTTGTTTTAACACCTGCTGATAAGGCTTCTAATAATGTAATTATAGTGTGACGAATACACTATATTAATATTCAAACTGAAGAACTGAACAGCACTAATGCTTATATACTGACTTCTTCATCTGAGAGTGATATTGTTACTGCACACACTCTACAAATTACAAAATTTAGAATCAGTATTGAGCCGAAACAAGAAAAAGTACCTACTATGTATTGGTTGCCTAAAATGCATAAAACACCGTACAAAGCAAGATTTATTGCTAACTCTAGTTCTTGCACTACTACTAAATTATCCGTGCTCTTAAAATCTTGCCTTACAGCTATAAAAGAACATGCAATTAGGTATTGTGATAAGGTTTTTGAAACTTCTGGCAAAAAATTATTTTGGTCGATTAAAATTTCAAATGACGTTTTGAAAAAGCTTAAATCAAATAATTTTCGGGCGTTCTGTTTGTCTACTTATGATTTCTAACATTATACACTTCGCTCCCTCATAATTTAATAAGAGACAAACTAACCAGTCTCATTGAAAAAACGTTTGCTAGAGAAAATAAAACCTCCATCGCTTGTAATGAACATAGGGCATTTTTTAAAGATGGTTCTTATGATAATTATACCTCATGGACTTGTAAAGACCTAATAGAGTCGCTAACTTTCTTACTGGATAATATTTATGTTAGATTCGGTACCTCTATTTATAAACAAGTAATAGGCATCCCCATGGGTACTAATTGTGCACCCCTTGTTGCTGATCTGTTTTTATACTGTTATGAAAGAGACTTTATGTTATCGCTTTCTACTGAACATCAAGATGATATAATTACAGCTTTTAACAACACCTCGAGGTACCTTGATGATTTATTTAATATAGACAATAACCATTTTCCATTACTGGTTAATAAGATTTATCCTAAAGAACTACAACTTAATAAAGCGAAAACTTCAGTAAAGCAAGCAAACTTTCTCGATCTAAATTTGTCGATTGAAAATGGTTATGTCACTACTAAAATTTATGATAAAAGAGATGATTTTAATTTTAATATTTTAAATTTTCCGTTTTTTGACGGCGATGTTCCCCGTGCAACATCTTATGGCGTTTATATCTCACAGCTTGTTCGCTTTTCAAGAGCTTGCAACGATGTTAATGATTTCAATGAACGTAATTTTTGCATTACAGAAAAAAAATTTAAAACAAGGTTTTCGGTATCACAAATTAAGGAAAACCTTTTGCAAGTTTTATCGCCGATACCCAGATTTAATTCATAAATACAGATGCAGTTTAAAATCACTTTTGCAACAAGGTATTTCACAGCCAGTTTTTTATGGAGATTTAATTTATAAACTTAAAAAGATAAAAAGGCAGTGTTAATTTCTCCCGGTTATTCGTAAAAACCATCTGTCAATTTAAAAAGAAAGGTTACCAACATGATATTTTACACCGCTCTGCAGGCCTGGTGATTAACCCTTCTACAGTTGATCATTATGCTTACGTCTTTGGTTGCACGACGGTGGCAGGGGTTTAAGAGTTTATGAAGGTTAATGGGGAAATCTTTTCTTAAAAGAACCTAGTAGCTCGATTTGTTTCTTTTATCCCTGCCCAAGTAGTTAAAACCATCAGTTTTATTGTTTGTTATTTGAAATCGATCGTTCAATGAACTTAAATGCCTCATTTCTCCTTATCATTTTGATGCTTGAACGTCTGTGTTTTCTGTGAACGGCACTAACAGATACAAATGTATGCATATTCTGTTACGAACTAAATCTGTTAATTTTATAAATTGATTGTATGAATAAACTGTTCATGTTTTATTCTCACTATCATTTGACTGCTTGAAAATGCAGACTTTTTGTATTATTGGCTTAACTTGATATGCATATTAAGTTATGAAATGACACTGCAATCAGCCTTTAAAAACGACATGCGCCTAGACATGCAATTCCGATCACGCTACTGATTAAGCTAGCGTGGACCACCCTCCTCACCTCGAAAAAAATGTTGATCGGATAACCATGGTAACATTATCAACACTGCATGATATCGGTAACCAATTTTGTACTGAAAACAGTAATGACATTCTTATGGCCACCACACTGCACAAATAGCGCTACTGTGAATTTCATTTGATGTTGCCACTACTGGGGAATCACCCGGAAAGTACCCGGAAAGTACGGTGTCAGCGCCTAGCCGTTCAATTCTGCTCAAGCTATCTATTGAGCTTACCGGGAAAAGCCCCCACAAAACAGGTTGACCATAACAACCTGAAAAACGTTATCATCACTACATAGGATCTGTTACCGATTGTTTACTGTATGAGGAGACGTTTTTACTTTTTACGGCCGCCACATTGCACAAATAGCGCTGTTGTAACTGTGAATTTCAAATGATATAATTGCCCCTACTGAGGAGCGAACCTATACCGTAAGGGCTAATGTTTCAATAGTCCAAAACACTGATTTTTTATTTCATTTGCATTATACATATAAAGGTTAATAGTACCTTAAAGTTTATCAATATTATATTGTTCACTCCGTTCATCTACAAGATATATTACTCATCATTTTTTAATTCTTTTTTTGTATTGGGGGGGGGGTGCAAAAAAAATGTAAATTTTTAAAGTTTAGGTCTGCTTATTGCCTTGTTAGGGCAACCCCATTCTTATATATGGAGATCTAATGTCGCTTGTAATGGAATGATATAAATCTGAAATGTTCTAATGTTCTATGACCACACCAAAGAAAACATAACTGTAAACAGGCATTACAGCATTACACTTGCATTATATGCATCAAATATAATGAAATAGATTTAGTATTGAATTTAATTTAGCATAAATTGGTCCATTTGGACAAAAACAAGACTTGTGAACATGAATTATTTCATCTTATTCCATATACGGATTTTAGACAAAGCAAGTACATGTCTCCTTGAATTGATTCTGCTAAGGTTTCTCACACTTGTTCCATAATATCCCGGTTCTTATAATAAATGTAATGAAAGCTCAGCGTAAAATACCAAAATGACAGAACATTAAGTGTTACCTTTTGACTTTCCCGCGAAAGAAATTCAAACTCAGTAGCAAACATCCTAGTCAGGAATATAGTTAAAGTTCATGCATAAAAATCGAACAATAACAGTACTGCTTCGACTACAGCGCCCAGCCACACATTGTAACAGGCTCACTATACCACTGTCACACTAGGGCTATGTTCTTACGGCAATCTCACAGCGAACGCAAAAGTGCGCACAGTAAGATTGCATCAAATCAGTGGCATTAGACGCATTGGGTTCAAATAGAACTCCGAGCGACTGCGCGCAGTATGAGGATGCACAAAACAAACGGATTCGCTCGGTGGTCGTGTAATAGAGCAGAAGAGTAGCGCAGTAAGGTCTCCTACAAACACACAGGAACTCCGTGTTCCTGTGATGGCGTTTATTGCGTCTCTACTGCGCTTATGCAGAGTATTAATTATTTTATTGTAGTTGTACAACGACTGTCGGAGCTGACAAGCCGATCATGGCGTTCACAATACGCTTCTACCACGTCCGTCGGCGTTTGCATTACAAAAAATAAAGAAGTAGTATAACGAATAAGAGATGACTTGTAAATGCCAGGCTTCTGCTTGCCTATATGCAGGTCAATTAGATCCATGATGAATTAGACGTTTTGCATAATCATTCAACCACAACGAAGGAGAAGGACCAGAAGGCGTAGAAGGCATTGTGTCTGATAATGGCATTACGAAGGCCGACGTATGCAGCATGGTAACTATCATCAAATTAAGCCTGAACCGCGATATGAGGACCAAGCTGGTTAATGAAACTACCTATAAGTGCCGTTCGCCATAGTACGAGCTCCTAGGTATGCTGCGTCATCGAATCACCACACTAACAGAAACAAACTGTATTGAATACCGCTTGAACTAGAATCATAGGTTGCGCGAAAGCAAATGAACATCTTCAATACGGCATCAACGCAATGTGAGCGCTTTTAAAGCGCAGTGCCCGCAATTGAAGCTCCATGAAAGCACTGATAATCGCAAAAAGGACCCAATACAACGCAATGGGATAAAAGATGCAACGCGTTGATAACTGTGAGGACGCCATGACATTTCTACGTTAAAATGAATTGATCTAGCGCTATAATATCGGTGCTATGGAAAATAAAACAAAGCCTCATGCCAATATAGTGAAAACGCGTTTTATTGTAAGAGGATGCACATTAAAGCTATTAAATGATCGTCACGTCATTTGACACTGTTGACTTATTTTAAAGGACTTATCTGCATTAGACATTTTACAGTCATCATGCAGCAAAAATGGTGTTAGTCAACACTTAAGCTGTCTGTTATTTTCACAGTTTTAATATAGTCGAACCTCTCTACTAAGAACTGTAACTGGACTTACGATATTTATTTTTGTGAATATATTGAGTTGCGCTCAATCCGAGGCTCGGCAAGTCAAGCCTTCAATTTTTGATTTTTTATTGTTCAGTGGCTTTTATCATTTCTTTTTTAATAGTTCAAATGGGCGGTATAAATAATGGTGTAAAACTCCGCAAAACTGTACAAAGGTACTTATAATTCTTATTATTGAGGTTGTCTTAATTTCTGGGTAGTCATGAAAAGGAGTTTTACTGAATTTTGAATGTTAAATGCATTTTACGATTATTCAAATTATAAGAGTTGCTAATCATTTATATTAAGGAAATAGGTTTTACATTTCCTTCTCATTTTGCTTTATTTTCGGTCGAACGACTTTCTTTTTTGTATGCAAAATTTACCCACTGGCATTTAATTCTAATAAAAAATTAAACATTTTACATACATCGCGACAAATGAATTATGTAATTGTTTAGATGTTAACTATGCGTAATTGCATGAGTGCAAGTCATTGACACAGTTTGCAAAAGTGCACCTTTTATTCTAAAATTGTTTCGTGCGATCTAGATAATCAACACGAATTTATCATTCTTGACATTTAATAGTTTCTTACATTTTCGATTCAGACTTCAAGTCTATTATTAATGCATATCTCAGTACTAGTATTTAACAGTCTCTGACAAATTACCTTTGAAGAACAGATATATTCACTTTTGCTGAATAGGATTTTGTTGATTTCATTTCCAAGTACGCTCATTTAGACATCTAAAAAAGAATATTTATAATCATTTAACACGCCTCACTCGCGAAATTCGGTATTTTAGACTGAATGGGTTCTTCTGTTTCAAAAAACGGGTGAAAAATCAAACATTCTAGAAGCTAAAATCATATCGTTTTCTTTCAAAGCTGGTTACATTTGAGCCATTACGGCTTATTGATACTTCGACAATAAAATACAAGCATTATGCTTTGAAATTATTTCTAACTCTTTATAAATTGACCTTTAAATTTTCCCCATATTCGGAATTACACATTATTCCGAGCTGCACAAAATAATACTGTCTTGCAAATTATCTACAATGCAAATAGAATCAAATGGTAAAAATCAAAGCTCTTCATCATTTCTTTTTCATTTTATTTGCCTACAAAATAGTTACCTAAGGCGCAGTTCAAACGATAAAAAAACACTATAATACTAAAGGGCGGCTTGAAAAAACAACAACAACAACAACAACAACAACAAAAACACGCCATATGCAAGCACTCAGATATGCTGGATTAAAATATAACTTTAAGAATTCAAAGTAAAATTGGCTACCGCAACCATAGCCACCAAAGCATTCTTTTATAGGGAAAAATCATCGTGCACACACATAAAGTTACTTTTATAAGACAATTATCATAAAAATAATAAAACAAATTACTTGTTTTTTGAATGAAAGTTAAGATTCGACAATCATGTTATTTCCCTTTCCATGGAAATTTCAAAAAATTAATAAAGAGAAACAACTTTTATGTGAAAGAATAAATAAGACAGTTTTCAACATAAACAAATATTTCTTTCCTAAATAAAAACAGCAATAAAATTGTTAACCTTTTGATTCAAAACTCTTACTATAGTAACCAATATATTCTGTTTTGTCTGTTCTTAATTGAAACAATCGTTCACTAGATATGTTCCATGTGCAAAAAATGATTTAACTTAAACATGAAACCCACATGATCCAACGACAGTACAAACAGATCGTTATTTTGTTGCTGTAATATTACAAATGTCAGTTTTGTTTGTAATTATATCATTAAAATATTTCAGTTTCAAAGGATACAAAATGAAAATAAAGAATAATAACATAAATGTACACAGTTTTACCAATATTGATGGTACGATTAAAAAACCCAAAACAAAACCTAACAATACTTAAAACAGACGAAAAAAGAAAAAATCCCGAGGATTGAACAGGGTCCGTTAGTATTCCAGCTCATTGCCGTAGAGGTATGACGTCAAAGCGTTATGAACTTTATATAACCTCTGTTATTTGCTTAGTGCGGTTCGTCTGCAGCCCGTTTCGATTATATTGTAATAAAATATTTCTTTACATTACATACAGTTTTTATGCGCGTTGATTATTATTTGTTTTATTTAATTTGACGTCATAATCTCGGGAAACGCCTAAAGAGTAGACCCCATATACAAAAAAGGTAGCATCAACCTAAAACGTTCGAAACGGCGTTCGGAAAACACGAATAGTGATGGTAAAAGTCGATGTATGGCAGAAGTATTGCATTTCATAAACCTTAAATCCACACATCAAATATCAGAAACGGCCACACACAGAAGACCCAACCTCTCAACACAGCAAAACAGTAAAGAGGAAAAAAAACCTGTAATAAAATGATCAATTTCCACGATCAAGTTTCAAGAAATTTCCTCGTGAGTATGTTCCATTCTCAAAATAAAAAATATTTAGTGTTAAGGTAATGCAATACCGCATTTTATTGTAGCCACGGCGATGCAAACAAATAGCACACATTGAAAGTCAACCTTGAATGCCTAATTGTTTTTAAATGATGAAACTTAATTGCAGATTACTTGGTTAACGTTATATCAATGTTCCCAAAGCTTATACTTTCGCTATGATGTTAGAAAACAATGACAGAGTGGAGATCGACAAAGGACCACCATGGTCAAACCACACAAACGTTAAAAAGAGAATGTGCAATTATTGTAAATACACATTATCTGCAATAAATTATCGACTTTTTATGAAGTTTTTTTCACCGTCTTGCACCGGTTAGAATTTCAGCCGGTAATAAAGCCAGCCTTGCCAACAGCCTGCTAGTATTATAACTATACAGAGCCAAAATGAAAAATTGACTAAATAACATGAGAAACTCCTATTACAATAATGATGCCAGTGAATGCAAATAATCGAGAAATATCACCGATATGTTTACCTTGGAAATTGTCGGTTTAGTATATATCGGTTTAAAAATAAAAAAAGCAAGTTATTTGGTTGTTGACAATTTAGAGTTGGAGTGTGTTGAACTTCTTCCTTTCATTAAAAGTTAGGTAATTTACAACTACTGATATTTGATTTACTGTGTCTTATTTCTTTTCATCAGTGGACGTTTACTGTTGTCTTTTTCCTTCTGTACAAGCCATAAACTTATAAATTTGACTCTCAAATAATCGGTTTCAGACTTTAGTGTAACAAAAAGTCGATCTCGTCATCATTTAAGAAAGAGGAGAGAACCTACACGTCTTTGAATAACTACATCTTCCCGCTTTATCAAATGTCTATACATGTTTAAATACCAAAAATTGAAATAATGATAAAATATACCATCACTAAATAATTGTTTTTGAATATAAAAAAGTTAAGTTTTCAGTTTTGCTCAGTATGGATAAAAGGTAATACGTTACTATCTGTAACAATGAATCATTTCTTAAAACTAATTTGCAAAAAGATTAACCTTACCACTATTGTCTTTGACCGGTGACCTATTTAAACTGATGCAAATATTAGCCTATTTGCACGAAGAGGAATTTTATGGCCGTCAAAATGCACATACGGTGATATCGTAAATAATATTTATGTAACAGGATCACACCTATTTGCAAATCAAAACCGCAATATATACAGCGCCTAAATATATAATTACGAACTGCATCACAGAACAAGTAACAAAATAATATATTGTAGTGTTGACTGATTAATGCTTGTGAAAATATGACTACTCTGCAACTTATGATAAAAATTCTGATAATGAACGAGCTAAGACTTTAAGCCTAACGCATTCGCATTCTTACACAAATTATCACAATTTTTACTTTATAAGGCACTTGAAAAAACGTTGTTTAAGTAGGATAATGCAATTAATAATACTATAAGATAATTTTAGCACCGGAAGCGCATTCCGAAATGAGCAGTGGTATAAATCTTAAAGAGCTATTAATATAACAAACTGTACTTAAAAGTTTAAAGAATCAAGATAAATTAAAAATAGGGCTCATACTTCAAACGTTGTGTTCAAAAAGATTGCTTGTATCCCGATATAGCCGGGTATCTGGATAACACATTTTGTATTTTATTTTCATCCACAATAAGATTAGATATTCCTTTTTCTATTTTTAGCGTTCTTTTCAAGAACTTTCTGTTAACATCGAGTGTTTTTCTTAAATTTACAAATGATTTTGCACGTTCGATATACAAAACTACGTATACATTACATGATCTAAAAGATACACTTTCGATAAGGGATAAGAGTGAATATCCACCCTTTTATGATCGACAATCACTGCAGTAATGAAATTACTATATAACTTAGTGGAACTTGATAATGTGGCTTTTGCGGAGCGATCGATCAAAAAACTTTAACGTGAAACAAATCGAAAAACAGAATTGTGCATTAATGAACTCTAATTGATCCATGTGTAGCATAGGAGGAACCTGAACTGGGGTGACCGCCTTTGAACGGTCAGTAGCAAACATGATTTGCCACCGAGGAGTTTAAACCAGGTTCTAGGCTGGACCAACCTCACATTTGCTCCAACAGGTTCTCATTTGAATATACGAGTACAAGCTGTCTTGGTACATTAGCTCCAGCCCACCTACCCACAATTTCGACAATGTTGCATACAAACGCACAAAGATATGTAAAACAAAGGAAGCATTATCAAGCAAAGAGCTAGGTACTCAATGTCCTTTCTGAGACTTAAGACCCTGGAGTCAAACCAGCAAGAACACGATGACGGGGACAAAAATTCAATTCGGTCTTTTAGATTCTTTTACAAAGTTTCCCTATAATCCTTCATAAACTTTAAAACCCTTACCACCGCCGCGCAAAAAAGAGGTAAGCAAAACGATCAACTGTAGATGGTTTAATCACAAAGCGGTATTGAATATCATGTTGGTAATCTTTCATTTTAAATGTTCAGATAGGTTTTACGAATAATTCTGAGAAATAGGAATTGCCTTTTACTTGTTTATAAATCGCTTCCCCATAAAACACTGGCTTAGAAATGCATTGTAGAAGTAGTTACATGTAATTGAAACATCAAAATGCATTTTAAAACTGAATCTGGGTATCAGCTATAAAATTTGCAATAGGTTTTTCTAAATTTGTTGTAACGACAACCCTGTTAATAAGTTTTCTGTTATGCAATTATTACGGTTTTAAAATCATACATGCTCTGGAAAAGCGAACAAGCTTTGCAGTATAACGCCCGTAAGATGCTGCTCGAGAGACATCAAATAAGTTTGTAGTTACGTGAACATTTTAAATGGAAAGATTAATATCAAGAAAGTTTACTTGAAAGATACCATTGCATTTCAGTATTTTAAATGACGCGTGTTAGACCACTCGGCTAATTGGACAAGTATTTGGAGCTTTACGCTTTGTATTAAACAACGGTTAAATTATTTATTCATTGTTTACATGTAACGTCAATGTAAACGCGAACGTAAACAAAGCCGAATTACCGTTGTCTTATAATAACATGAAGACTAGTTCATAGCATAAAATAGATCAGCAACAAAGGATGCACTGTTGGTAACCCCAGGGATGCCTTTTACTTGTTTATAAAAAGAGATACCAAACCTAGCAAAAATATTATCCAATAATAAAGAGAGCGACTCAGTCAGGTTTGAAAAGTCTTATCATGAGAAACATCTGAAAAAACAACTCTGTTCAATACAAGCGATAAAGGTTTTATTTTCTCTTTTTTCAATGAGACTGGAGAGCTTGTTTTTAATAAACCATAGGTAAGTGAAGTGAAGTTTTCAATGTGGCAATAAACGAAAGTTGGCAATGATAACAACTGCAAATTATTTCATTTAACTTTTGTAAAAATCATCGTCTGATTTTTAATAGACCAACATAGAGTTTTGCCAGTGGTTTTTATCAAAGTTTACGCAATACTTATTACGTTTACTTTTAAGGCTGTAAGACAATATTTTAAGTACTGGGATAATAAAGTGGTTGTGCAATAACTGGAGTTGGGGATAAATCTTGCTTTTTATGGCGTTTTGTTCATTTGCGGAAACCATATATAGAAGGTATTTTATCAAGTTTAGGAGCAACACTAATTATTATGTGTGTAATATGAAAAGTCTGTGCCTTAAAGATAAAATTTCAATGTCTGATTATGAATGGTATTGCCCCTTCTGGAAAGCGAGCCCGAACCGTCACGGCGACAGCGCCAAGCCATGCAATTCCGACAAAGCTTACGACTCAGTTAGCCGGGACACGCCCCCGCCCAAAAAAGAGGTTAATCGGATAACCCTAATAAACGATATCGTCACTGTCAGTCATTGGTAACGAATGATTTTACTGAGGACAGTATTAACTATGGAAGAAACGTGTAGTTGAAACGAAAGAGCTTTTTGTACACATTTTACTTATGATAAATATTATTTAATGTCTAAGGTCCTTTTTCCATCTTTGGTTATCAGAGTAGCGTTTCTTTGCCGTGTGGCGGCACGTACAATCATTCAGCCCAATCAATTACGCCCTTTGAACGCCATTGAGCACTATTTTTATATTTGTTAAAATATTGAGCTGCACTCAACCCGGTCCTAGGCGGCGCGAATATTTTCATCACTTCCCACCAACATACTTATTCAAACTGAGCCTGCAATATTTTGATATTTGTCGTGTTCAGTGTCTTTCAATGATTTTCAAAATTTTCCATCTGCAAGTATCAAATCCAAGAACAAACCATTTCTCAGACTTAACCAAAATATTCACAAGTTACTAAAATAGAATATTAAATGAACTAATCTAGTTTCAGTCTGTATCCTGTCTGAACTTTTATATTTTTCTATAATGTAATTTTACCCTAAGGGAAGAAAGCAGAAGTTATTTCGTCTATCAAATCAGCGATTTATATTAAATTGAAGTTCGTGAAAAACACGGATGTTATTTTTTGGCCTACATTTCATCTACTTTTCATTAGCTGACATTTACCACTTAAAACAATGTATTCTTTCTTGTGCAAGTTTATTTTTGTCATTATTAAACATAAAATATGATTTTGTGACTGTTTTATTATAATATACTCGTAAATATAAGTATTTGTTTTTTCCTTATCGTGTTATAAATGACATTCAATATACTCGTAAATATAAGTATTTGTTTTTTCCTTATCGTGTTATAAATGACATTAAAAACTATATTATTTAAAGTACCTCTATGAACAAAGACATATAATGAACAAAACTGAAAACTTACCAACTTTTAAATTTACAAATTTGTTTGGTGATGCTATATGTTACTTTTCGTTTATTTTGTGGTATTTGCATATATCTGAACATTTGATTAAGAGAGATTAATAAAATGATCAGTTTTCAAAAAAAGACACCACAAACAATTAACAAAAATGAGAACCCGAGGGGTTTCCGCCTTAGAACGGTCAAAATAAATAATGATAATTTTTAACATGAACGTCTCAAACTGATTATTTGACTGTCAAATTTAGAAGTTTGTGGCATGCACAGAAGGAAAACACAATCTTGAAAGCCCACTGATACAAAGAAATAGAACACAGTTACTTAAATATATGTATCCGTTTTTGCAAATGACCTTGCTAAATTAAAGAAAAAAAAACATAATCCAAATCTTAATTTTCTCAAATCACGTGATTTATCCTCTTTTCTTTTTAAAACGATAGATAAACATGCTGATAAATTTTCTCAAGATATTAGCATTTATTAATGTAAAAGGTTTTTGTCCATGATATTTTTGTCAAGTTTTCATTTTCGCTCAGTAAATGTCTGAACACCAATCATTAGAACCGATGTCATTTACCTTTACCAAAGTGCAAGCACAAAAGTACTTTTAACTACAAACGGATACATTTCAAGGACACACTGGTCTGATAAGCATAACAAGTAGTGTTTATTCGAAATGAATGACAGGACCAGTGCCCAAGGTTATAATACTGAGCACGGAAACCAGTCTAAAATCTCAAGCATCTTATTGGCTGAAATGGTGTCCAGTCGCCATTTCAGCCAATCAGATTCTTGAGATTTGAGACTGGTTTCCAATCTCAGCTGTATAACCTTCAACCTTGTAGATGTCGAAATTATACGTAAGAAGTATCAAAGGTGTTGGGAACTCTTTATTTTAAGGATGACGTCCATTATGGATGACAAAATGATGGCATCATTATTGCAACAAAAAGTTATTTCTAATGCATATCAGGAATTGCTACAACGAGAAATAAACAGCCTCCCCACGCAGCCAAAAAGTACAAAGGAAAAGATAGCATGAGTTTATAAGAGAATCAATTTCTAATAAGAAACCACAAATAATTAACTACATGTATAAAGAGAACCATTGGTGTTACCGCATTGAAACGGTAATAGGCAAAATAGTTGGCCATTCGGGGTTTATACCAGGTTCTAGGGCGAACCAACCTCACACTTGCTTCAATAGGTTCTTCTTATGAACAAACAAGTACAAGTTGTATTTGTGCGATTACTCCAACCTTCCTATCATCTCGACAATACTGCATGCAAAAGCACAAAAACATATTAAACACAAAAAGCTTATAGCATTGTTAGGCAAAAGAGTAACTGGAGTCAAACCAGCAAGAACACGATGACAGAGATATTAGATGCAAATAGAAATTCAAGGATCTCTATAAAATATCCCTATATTCTTCATAAACTCTTTGCAATTAATGGTGTAAACGAGAACATGCTGAGCCTAATGCTCTTTTAAACTGAAGAAAACAACATATATTCAAAATAATTGACACTCGTATATCCTTCTTATAAAAGAAACTTTGCGTTATTACCACCTCGACCTCGTTTTAACTTTCGTCATTTGACAAAGGGTATTCAAGATTTTCACAACAGATTTGTTTTAACACCTGCTGATAAGACTTCAAATAATGTAATTTTAGTGTGACGTATCCACTATATTAATGTTCAAACTGAAGAGCTTAATAGCACTAATGCTTATACACTGACTTCTTCATCTGAAAGTGATATTTTTACTGCATACACTCTACAAATTACAAAATTTAGAATCAGTGTTGAGCCGAAACAAGACAAAGTACCTACTATGTATTGGTTGCCTTTCAAACTGGAAAAAACATATATTCAAAATAATTGACACTCATATATCCTACTATAAAATCACTTAGCTTTATTACCACCATATATGCTCAACAATTATGTTTTGTAACTGGTCCAGGTTGAAGCAAAAAAGCAGTTTTACAGGAACACGTTGATATGATATAATTCTTTTTGTATCTAGAATTTCCGCCGCGTAATATCATATCTATGCTCGCTTTCGTAACACAGTTTTGTTTCTGTTTTTCAGTGTACGACAGCGCTTGTTCTGGTGTCGCATAATAGCAGCTATGGGTCCTATTGTCCGGCGGCGCCAGCGTCGGCAGCTGCATTGGCGGCTGCTTTGTCCGGTTGTCCCCAAACTTTAATGAAAAACTAAATGTTGCCTATAACTTTGAAAGTATTTGACCTATTAACTGCATACTTAGAATATATCATCTGCATGGACAAAGCCATTTCCGACATTAAGAATGATTACTCTACTTATATTATTTATTGTTATTTCCCTTTCAAATGACTTTATATCGAACTTAATGTTGCCAATAACATTGAAATATATTGTTCTATTAACTTTGGAATACTTGGAATATATCGTCTGCAAAAATAAAGTCATCTCTGACAACAAGATTGATAACCCCGGTTTGAATATTTTTTACTTATGCCCCGTTCAAATGACTTCAATATGAAACATAATGTTGCCTATAACTGAGAGTACTTAATCAATAATCTTAATACCTGGAATATTTCATCTGTATGAACAAAGCCATCTGTGACATTAAGTATGGTAACTCCTATTTCTTTATTGTAAGAGTTATATCCCTTTTAAATGGCTTTAATTTGTCGGTCATCCTGATGACCGACATATTATAATCGACCAAACTTGAGATCTTTAGCCTGAACACCGGTTAACAGTGACTCACGGTCCAGAACGGATAATTTAGACTATGCCATCTGTTTCTAAGACGAATGCGAAAGGAAAGTGTAGAGGCTGATGCTTGATTGCTTGCTATATAGAGAAGACGTTTACTTGATTTCTTGCTATATAGAGAAGACGTTTACCGGAAAAGACATTAGTGTAGATAATCATGTTTCTTGTATACTTAATTTATTTTCGGTTATCCTGATTACCGACATATTATAATGGACCAAACTTGAACGTTGACGGGTAACACCGGTTAACAGCGGCACCGGACGTGTTCACTTTAGACAAAGCCGCCCGTCTAAAGCTTTAGAATGCTATTCCGTTCCCCCTATTTGCAAGAAAAGTCTTCTAAATGTTGATGATACAATATTTGGACGTTGTAGTAACATCAAATCAGAAATTGAGCTGATCTATAACGGCATGTTAAATTATATAAACATACGTGTGTTGTATTTCTACAGGATGTAGAAATAATGTTATGCGTCTTTTTTTAGAAAGTCACGTGATGCAAACCTTCATAGCAAAATATTATTTGCTTATAAGTTGAACTGATACTTTATTTGAATCAAACAAATGTTCAGGATGATTCCATATATGAAATAGTTTCGATCCGTTATATTAATTTTGCTGGTCAAAAGCAAGACATCGTTTTTGTTTTTCTTAGAGACTAATGAATATCCGACTTTCGCGTGAAAGGCTGTCTATAAACAATAGTTAACAAAACGCTAGTCGGTCATTAGTATACACTTTTAACCAAAAATGTATTCCAAAATCTAGAGTTTATGTTCAACAACAAAATTTTGTCACTGATCTAGGGTGGGGGTGGGATGAGCAGCCTGACAGGGACTCAAATTATTATACTATTCTGATCTTCAACGATTTCGTTAGAATGCTGAACCTCAACATTTCAAATTGCTGGTTCTCGCACATTTTCCTGATTTTGTTTGTTTGTTTTAATGATGTCAATTTCAGTGTATGCCATTTTAGATGAAATAATGCGGGTTTCAAAACAAATCATGTCCATGCGTTGACTTTGAACATTGATGAAAACTTCTACCCATGTGTTAACATTAAAAATTTTCTTTCTCGTGGTATAAATCACCAAACATACGGTCGTGAAATAGTAGAAGCTTATAGCAAACGAGGAGATGTTTTTAACAGGAATTTAGGACACGAATGCTCAGAACTTTGCTTAATTGTCAAAATATTGCCTTTTAAAGAGAGATTTTGCTTTTTTGCGCTTTCCAGTGCAAATGTTGTGAATGTTCTCAGAAGTTAACGGAAGTTTAGCGAATTTGAGGTGACCATTGTTTAAAGTAAAAACAAGAGGTCAGCGATTTACAATTTGTTTGCGATTTCCAGTGCAATTTCGGTGAATGTTCTCAGAAGTTACCGGAAGTTTTGGGAATTTGACATGACCATTGTTTAAAGTAAACAAAGGTGATCAGCATGGGCAATATTTTTTATCTAATATCACAAGCGTAGTCAATGGGGCGGCGGTACGCTAAAAGACAGTCAACAATACGATAATTTCACTGCGGACACAGAGATAAACGACTAGGATTGACAGAGGAGGTTAATTGCACTTTATGATTACACGTTCAGCGTGGTAGCATCAATAATGATTTTGTTTATTGAACTAGTCTAATATCAATTTATAGGATAGATGGCGTTGTTGAAAAATCATTTCAATCCATAATTACAAATGTAGTTGTTATCAGATAATCAACCTCATAATTTTGCATTTCACGAGCGCACTATTGGAATGTTATAACCAGAGCTGCGAGAGATGGATCTCTTCATTAGTTATGAACAATACATTTTACCTTTTATTAGCAATTACTCATTCACAGGGACATTTATATATTATGCTCTTTCTCAAAGATTTGCATAAAAGTGCCTACTTTTGAGCTTGTTGCGCAAAAACTGCCATGTTTTTAGATCTATCTATTTCCCTGTCCTTTTGATATCCAAGTTGGAGCACTAATTACGATGCGGTATTTTATGTTTTTGAAATGCTTAAAAGTCTAACAGGCTCAATGAAACCGAGCCTGCAATATTTTCACATTTTTCGTCTTCGGTGGTTTTCAAAGTGACCTTTTCATCTATTTTAAGAAAAAAAAACTTAAACGATTGTTTTAAAATAGAAACTTGGTAACCATTCTGTACGTGCATCTGTATTTTCATCATTTAAACTTTAACTATTTAATTGTTACAAAACTTCCGCCGCCATAATATTCAAAACTTGCCCTTGAATATATGCATTATTAACGAAATACGAATTGATTTATTTTGTTTCCCCTATTCCCTCTCAAAACCTCATCTATCCATGCGTTCTTTCCTTGGGATCTATAGTGAACGGTTGGACTCGTCGCAGTTGCAATCCAAATTGAGTTTAACTTGTAAAAGATTAACGGGGATACCCTTGACACCAATGTCTGCTTCCCCATACACATGCAATATAACGGATCTCGACTCGGGGGCGTCCGTGGCCGAGTGGTTAAGGTTTCCGACTGACAATCACTTGTCCTTCACCGCTGTGAGTTCGAGACCTACCAGGGTCAAGATCTTTCATGTGAGTAAGCTAACCAGCTAGCTTGCGGAACGTCGGTGGATCTACCCAGGTGCCCGCTCGAGCCTGAAAATTGCCCGGAGGTGCACCTGGGGTCTTCCTCCACCATGGAAAGCTCGTATGTCCACACCATAATGTCCTCGTTTAGAGGCGGGAGGGACGTAAAACTGGGAAGTAACAACAACAACAACAACAACAACAAGGATCTGGACTCGGTCTTGGGATACTAAACAATATCATTATTTTGACAAGTACAGTAAGGTAGACAACACAAGCACTATTATTTCTATGTAAGGGCGATCTACTAGAATATACTGCAAGCAATGCAAAACCAGCCTATAAAGTAGAGAAATGGTTGTGAAGAATGTTCAGAACAGTGGCATAACGACAATTTCTTTGATGATAGATTAATTTAAATACAAAAAGTGCTTCTTGCGTTTCTGTAATAGTTTCAGAGAAAATCGTTCAAACTAAAACAACAGATATGAGTAGCATAAAGCTTAAGTGAAAATAATAAATGCATCAGCATCCTAATTTATTGTTTACTGTCTTCTAACGCTCGTCAACTTCAAGTTTGACGAGATCTGCTGACCCAACTAAAACTACACTTTATGAATGTTGGTAATGAATACTGAATATTATAAGCATGGCTTTTCTGCTCAATGTACAAATAAGCATCGACTGTGGAAAGTTCTACGGTACCTCTTTGCGCATTCGCGTTAATGTAACATATTCATCCGATTCGCTGGTGCTTAAACAACGTAATTATTTCTACACGTACTGAATAAAATAATAAATTACGTCTACTAGAGACATGATTATTTATAATAATGCATTTTGCCGGTACACGTCTTCTTCATGTTTCAATAAATCAAACATCAGCCGTTCAACTTTATTTGCATGCTTTAAAGTAACAGCATTGTACAATGTATATATGTTCTCTTGTTTATGTTTTGTACATACAAAGAAATGTAAATGGAAATAAACTTGAAACTTGAAAAATCAACTAAATTCACAAACATTTGTCAGATACAATCTGTGTGACATTGATCGACAGAAAACTGGCAATATCATTGACTTACATTGGCCCAAAAGTAAATACAAGCACGAATACATACCTACTTATTCTATAAATTTATTTGTTAATGACCGACTAGCTTTTTGGAAAGATAAAACTTGTACGAAATTTTATGTAGGACGAACAAAAGTATTTCCATTCCCACAGGGCTCAAATTTCCAATATTCAATGACCATTAAACATTATTTCTATCATCTAAACTCATAGAAAACCATACATTGGTGTGATGATCTGCATTCCATCTATTGAAAAACACACAGGGTGTTAACGTACCTGTGTGACAATTACTGATTACTAAAGACCCTATTCGAAGAGACCCTATTTTAAACGCGGAATCCCAAATATGGTGCCACAAATATACACCTGTTCCGCTGTTACGGCACTAGTCCATCTATATCTAACATAGGCACGAACAAACAAGATATAGGGATGAAATTAAATTCGTTTCTTTTAGTGACATGTTATCCCTGCAAACATGAGGCCCTCGGATGAAGAGAAAAAGTTCTCATATATTAAAACGGACTTCATGGACCACGAAGGAATACAAAGCCAAAATGTATTGATCCACATTTTTATATCTGAGAGCTGCTAGTCTGTTGAAAATATAACATCTTTACTATTTCACTTGGATAATATTTGGAGAACACTTACAGATGCAGTTACACAAAATAGTATGATTAATCTTTTGAACTTGTTGATAGAAAACTTCAGTAAATAACAATATCAGTTTAAATTTCAGAATACTTTGAATAATTGTGTTTCATGGAATTCATTATCTTCGGCCTGGTCTGTGGACAATATCATGAACTTAATATTGGCTGCAGTAGAATTCTCTTTCTTCTTAAGCAGTATATGGAGATTGACTCTGAAAACGTCTATGATACCGCAAGAACATAAAGGAGCACGCCTATTGCTAAATCTGTTCCTAAGGTTACTTCGATCAACCTGTTGCAGACCCGGATTTACCAGGGAGTGGCGCGAACTGGCCAGTCCCGCCATGTAAAATCGGCCCTGTTAATCACGTGACGGATCTCCATTAGGTATCCCAACATTACCGATAATTTCTTATCAAGCACGTACACCTGAATCTGAACCTAGACGAAATGACATGGAATACTTCCAGGTTATACCCTTTAGATGATTGATAAAATATGAACATTCTGTAGGCTTCGCTGATATGGATTACCGGTGGCATCGAAATATAAAAGCAAAGAAGACAGTTTTTAGACTGGCGCATGCGCCAGTCTTAGGTAACGATGCCGTGAATACGGCGACGCGCGGTCGTTAACTTCAGGTGTATCATTGCGAGAGCGTATCAAGTAAGTTGGGTTTTGTGGTCACCGCGAGAGCAGGCCGAAATGTTCTGCACAAGTGTGAAGCACAAAGCAGCATACCATTCCACGAATGCTGAGCGATTGATAGTAAGTTTCCGTGTAATTTTGGAGCATCCATGCCCAAAACGCCAGCTAACAAATGTAGAAACAAAATCACGACCAGCCACGGCAGTGAATAAGCAACTGAATATTCATGAGTAGTTTAGTTACGTCTGAAAGATTTCGCATAAAAAGTAGTGCACTTTAAGAAAATACAAATATTTCGAGAAGGTATGCGAACTTTGAAAGATAATGCTACAAATAAAAACAAGAAAAACAATTTAACGTTGTTGTTGGAACAACTATGAAAGCATAATAAAAGAACGATTAAAAACAAATCACGTGACAAGCGGGAGATAGCGTGGGTTGCTATTTTGGTTAGGTTGGAGTAGTTGTGGATCGAGATTTTGCTCGGCTTACAAGGACCGGGCCGGGCCCCAGTGTTCTCCCCAGCTATCATAACGGTTGTCGCGCCCGACAACCGTTAACAAGCTTTGATCTATTTCCAACAAGCGTTAAATTCGCCGACATCCGTTTATTCAAAATCGACATGTCATAATTTTCTGTTTCTTGCATTGTAAACACAGGTCGCTTTTCAATACACACCTCATTCAATGTTAAGCAATTGGCAATTTGACTAATCACAATCGATTTCTTTACTATCAGCTGGATAACTCCGCCTCTCCACGTGGTGGAATTCGCAAGTCTGTCGGCGTCGTTTGATCGTATTTTGGATCTGCCGACTGTTGATATTCTCAATTAATAGCGGGTGTGTTTGACATAATGTTCAATGATTTTAATGAGATGCGATCATGAGTAACAATTTGGTTATTCTTTGTTCTGTGATTAGAAGACAAACAAGAAAATTGTACTGTATACATGTATGAAAATAATGGCGCGATAATTGATTTGTTTTAAACAAATCTATTGGCAAGTTGCAGTTAGAACTTCAATTGCAAAAGAAATGCATTCTGTGGCATTTTACTGCGCTATCATCGTAACGATCAGTTCATTTTCGTCGGACACATTTTCAAGTATGCATGCGCGAAAGAACGACGACTCGTCGATTCTATCTTATTTCAAGAAAATTCGGCCTTTTGAGGCTGATGCCAACTCCATCGGGCATTCTGAACTTCAAAATTATAGAAATGAGATCGAGATCATTCCGGATAGCCCTTCAAGAGCGACGCTGACGACGCCAAGTACCCCTTCACGTCGTGAAATTACTCCGACGCCGGACGCGGTACCCCAACATGCCGAGACACTGAATCAACGCCGGCTACCTCGAACAGCCAGTTCGATCCAGTCAGGTGTCGATCCTAAGTGGAAGAAAGTCTACTCCTGGTTGCAAGAAGTGGGCAATGGTTTTTATATATATATTTTCTTAGCCTTGTGACTTGCATTAATTAAATAAAATAACTCAATTTCCTGCATCTATAATAAAAAAGGGAAACATGCATATGAGGAATCGCCACACTCATAAAACAGCCTCCCCCTGCAGCAAAAAGAAGAGAGGAAAATAAATGATTTGTTTGTTGATTGTTCAACAAAAAAGAGAACCGCATGGGTTAGCGCCTTGGAACAGTCAGTGGCAAAATAATTTGCTACTGGGGGTTTAAACCAGGTTCTAGGGGTGCACTATATAATTTATTATACCTGTTTGTGTTAACTGAATACCTATTATGATATTATTTTTATATATATGAAGCTGTCTATATGTTTACTGGTATCGTAAATTAATTTACTTTCAGATTGTGAGTGGGTTTTTTCCACCTTATCAAGAGTGAAGACAAAGCTTAAAAGCAGGCTTAACAATTCAACATTCAATTCATTGTTAATGATATCCATGAAAGGTCCTGAAGTACTGAAGTTTGATTATAATAAGGCAGTCAGCACTTGGGCCCAAGAAAAAAGAGGCGTCTGAAAGTTTAATCCTAATCCTGTCAGTTGTAATGAAACACTGAGTTTGATATGTGTGAGATATCTTGGACAATGAAGGTGAAAAACTGACTATACAGAGTATATAGTTGACATTGTAACTTGATGAGATCAGATCAGTTTATGCAATTAAAACACATGTTGACATACTGTTTACACATTGTTTCACATTATTTATGTTTTTTAACTTTGTACCTTTCTTACCTCTATGTACTATATACAGTTGTTGCAGTAAACTTTGGTACAAATATTAAAATGATAGTTAAAAAATAAAGTTTCGCGAGCTTAAATCCACGAACAGTCCAGCGACAACCCTTCCAAAAATCTTGGGGAGACCGTAAGTAAGTTGGCGAATATTTTTGTTAATGCATTGTTGTGATCGACGTAAAAATAAAGATTGTAACTGTTTCAGTCTCTTAAGGTACGTGAGCCTTGTGCATTTCATTGTTGACACTACTCAATTGTGGCGGAGCCTGATCATCGTTATTCTAGCAAAATTTAAACACTAATCATACTCTCCTGCATCAAAAAGACCCCCAACCTAAGATTAAGGTGAAAAAAGTGGAAAACCTAATTTCCTTGCATCAAAATACAAGTACTGAATTATTTGCTAATGTTGATGATATTAACTGTCACAAAGTTTTATATGTTTAAAGTAATGATATCTGTGCAGGTCAAGTTCGATTTAACCAGCGCGCCAGTCTTTCAACGCTTTCAGCGCTTTGATTGTTTCCCCATTGGCAACGCAAACTTGCAAATATGTTTTTTTTATCTCCGGTTTCCGTCTGAATTATTGTTTCGTCAACTTGTGAAAGGAGCTGAATCGCCTTTAAATTTTAAATAGTTTTCATTTTCCTCTGTTTAAACGAAGCTTACTTAGTTTAGTTATCAGTGAATAATTATATCGTATATTACTTAGAGTTACATGTAAGTACACATAAACGCAATCAAAATTGAGCTTAAACGTGTAAAACATTCCCCAGGAAACCACGTAACCCTAATGTCTGACCCTACATACACATACTATGTCAATGATCTTGTTCGGTCTAATGTCATTGCGATTTTAGCATTTTTTTACAGTAAAGTACACAACACAATCAATAACACTTTCATGTAAATCGATCGTTTAAAATAAAATTTAAGACCAGCCTTTACAGTAATTTTCCGGCTGAGAAGGAATAGTTGTGTAACACCTTCGGAACAGTGACATAATGACAATATTTTTGTCATGGAACTAATTAAAAACAAATATTTTTTCGTTATAACAGATTCAAAGAAAATCGTTTTAACAACAACAACAAAAAACAATGTGATCACCACAAAGTTCAAGTGAAATTAACACCATACGAATAAATTTCGTACCGTCTCCTAGGTAACGTTCACTGAGTTTGACCTGATTTGCGGACCAAACTAGAACCACACTGTATGAACGTTGGTAATTAATACTGACAATGTATATTAGCGACGCTTATCTGCATAAGTGTACAAATACGACTGTGGAAAGTTTTCTGGTACCGCTATGAACTAGGACGCATTCATATAAGCACATATTCATCCAGGTTTACGATACTTAAATAGCTGCATTATAATTAATATACGTCCTGAATAAAATTATAAATTAAATATAAAAGAAACATGATTATCTACATAAATGTCTTTTTCAAGCAGTCAAACATTAGTCTCTACATATCTATTTGCATGCGTCTTAGAAACAAGTGACATAGTCTAAATTATCCGTTCCGTCTGGTACGTCATCACTGTGTAAAGGATAGACAATGAGTGGAGTGGTCTATGAAAAATAGACGCGAGCGCAGCGAGGTGTCTAGCCGACTTAGACCACGACTGCAAAACCCCGAAATTCTCGTGCACAAAGCATCGATCCCCCACAATTTACAAGCCGTCACACAAACTTCTGTCATTCACAACTCGTGTATAAAAGGAGGCACATGTATTTAGTGAGTAAATTTGTAATTGTGTTGTAAATTTAGTCAGAAATTCAATCACATTAAAAACTTATGTAGTTTTAAAGTAAGTTTTATATTTTTGTCATTCATTAAAAAATAAAGTGTTTGTGTGTTTTAAAGAATAAGTTCATAAGTTCATCATCATCATCATCATCATCATCATCACCACCACCACCACCACCACCACCACCACCACCACCACCACCACCACAACAACAACAACAACAACAACAACAACAGTATTGATTATATCTGTTAGTGTATTAAATTTTAAAGACGTAAACTGTTACCATGTTTCAAAAATGAAACCAAATACACGGTGTACGTTTATATAGTTTGTATGCTCAAGGTTCTGTGGCAGTTGTCATTGCACTATCATTGATAAAAAAGAATATTATCAAAATCTCTCTAACGGCAAAATGCAGTTCAATAAAACTTAGCACAAATCATTGTTATTTGTGAATGTTTATTTTACATACGTAAAGAGAAGTTAGAACAGTAAAGAAAAATAGTTAGACCAAAAAATCCCTAAAACTGCATATGCAAAAAACTACACTAAAACGAAGCAACACTTAATATCAATTTAAGTGCCTTCATGAGTAATGAGCTACTTACAACAATATCTTAGAGCCTCTTTCCTAACAAATGTATAGAATACGAGTTATTTTTTAATGTGTTTATGACATTTCCTCGTCGCGAAAATGGATGACAAAAATAAAAATGCCGATTTCTCTCTTCATAATTGAGAGTTCTTTTCAAGGCCCTTAGATATTGTTGTCAGAATAATTTGACGCATGTGGGCATTTGAATTTTTGTTTTGTGTTGCTACGTTTTAATGATTTATTACAAATAGAATTTTAAGATTTTTTAGGTCTAACTATGTTTCTTTACTGTTCTTAACAAACATAATCATACACCAATAACATTGATTTATGCAAAGTTTGATGGGACTGCTTTTTGCCGATTTAGAGATTTTGATATTTTTCTTTGTTGTCTATGACATAGCAATTGCAATTATCACAAACATGTATCGATAGCGCAGTATGACACTAAGATATCGACCGTCCACTTGTTAATATGAGATAGTACACGAGATGCACGTGCGTCACGAACCTTCGTAGACAACGCCAAGGAGTTGTCTACGGGATTTAGACAACGGTAATACCGGCCACTGATTGGCCAGTGGACGGTAGCTGTGGTCTAATAACCGGTGTTTATGCTTAAGAGCTCAAGTTTGGTCGATTATTATGTCGGTCATCCTGATGACGACGAAAATTACCAGGCGTACACAGCGCTGTAGAATATTATGTTGGTAAAAGTATTTCTGTTATGCAAAGATTACGTTCATTAAAATTTCTACCATCATAACACGCTCTAGAAAACCCCGTAAAATGTTGTACGAGGATTATCGCCTCAAAAAACGGGAAATTAACTAAATGTGTTCGCTTTTCTGAAGTGTTCGTTTTATTAAGCTATAGTCAATAAGGAAAAAATCGGAAAAGTTTGAATTTCCTGTTGAAGAAAAAGAAAATGCTTATAACATTTCTTACAAGTTTTAGCTTTCCAAAAAGCTCGTCGGTCATTGGCAGATAAATTAACAGAATAAGTATGTATTTGTGCTTGCATTTACTTTTTGACCAATGGAAGTCAAGGCTTTGTCCAGCTTTCTGTCGATCAATGTCACGTAGATTGTATCTGACAAACCATTTGTGAATTTAGTTGACCATTGCTGTTACTCTAAAGCATGCAAACAAAAGTTGTAGGGCTGATGTTTGATTTTTTGAAAAATGAACAAGACGTGTACCGGCAAAAGACATTAATGTAAAAATGTTTCTAGTAGACGTAATTTATTGCTGTTAAATTATTTTATTTCGCGCGGGTTTAATTTTCGCGTATTTCGCGCTACGGCAAGATCGCGAAATTCAACCCCAGCGAAATTAAACTCTTTTACAGTGTTTATTATAGGAAAACACAGTTGCGCTAATTCATATCGCCGCGAAGTTGTTATTTACTTGTTTTGCGCGAAATATCGTCACCGCGAAATTAAATGATACTACAGTATTTTATTCATGTATTTTATGTAGAAATAATTACGTTGTTTAAGCACCAGCGAGTTGGAATTAAATATGTTATATTAACACGAATGCTCACAGAGGTACCATAGAACTTTCCACAGTCGATGCTTATTTGTACAGTGAGCAGTATTCGTTACCAACATTCATTAAGTGTAGTTTTAGTTGAGTCTGAAGATCTGGTCAAACTTGAAGTTAATGAGCGTTTGAAGAAGTAAACAATAAAATAGAATGTTGATGCATTCATTATTTTCACTTCATAAGCTCTATGCTGCTCATATTTTTTGTTTGTGTTATAACGATTTTCTCCGAAACTATTACAGAAATTCAAGAAGCACTATTTGTATTTAAATTAATTTATGAAATTCTCGTTATGTCACAGTTCTGAAAACTTTTCACAATTGTTTCTTTTCTTTAAAGGATGGTTTTGCATTGCTTGCAGTTTATTCTAGTAGATCGCCCTTTCATAGTAATGATAGTGCGTGAGTTGTCTACCTTACCGTACCGAAATCAGATCCGTTATGTTGCATGTGTATGTGGTAGCAGACATCGGGGTCAGGGGTATCCCCGGAAATCTTTTATAAGTTAAACTCAATTTGGATTGCAACTGCGGCGAGTCCAATCGTTCATTATTATTTTGACGAATAGTCACTAAAGATTGAAGACCAGAATATTCTTATTTCAGGTATGAGTTTCTTTGGTATATTGTTCACGAATTTCAGAGTTCTCATGCAAACCGTTTTTCTTTTGTTTTAGTATGTGCTTGGTAATTAGAACATGAATTAGACTAAATTGGGCTTGCAAACATTAGTACATCCTTAGCTAAATACATTTCTTCACTAAAATCTAGGAGACAATAAGTATTCCCACAAAATTTATTTTTGAAATTTTAGCTAGTTTTCTCCTTTTGCAATGTTTGCGACCCCTTAAAATATATGAACAGGTAACTTTGAAAACCACCGAAAACGACAAATATGAAAATATTGCAGGCTCGGTTTGACTGAGACTGTTAAAGACTTTTTGGCAAAAAAAAATTAAAATACCGCATCGTAATCAGTGCCCCAGCTTGGATTTCAAAAAGACAGGGAAATAGATAGATCTAAACAAACAGGGCAGTCTTTGCGCAACAAGCTCAAAATAAGGCACTGTTATGCAAATTTAGAAAGAGCATTGTATCTAAATGTCCCTCTGAATGAGTAATTGCAAATAAAAGATAAAATGAAATGCAATAAAGACATGAAAAGTCATCCAACTAACTAGTTTAAAACGCTCGCAGCTAGAGTTTTAACATTCACAATTCTGAGGTTGATTAGCTGATCACAACTAGTTATGAATTGAAATGATTTTTCAACATATTTGACTTACAAAGTACTTGTTAATATATGGCACAAAAAAAACTGAGTACGCATGTCGCATTTTATTATATTAATATTGATATAAGACAAAAACAAAAAACAAACTCATTGTTGATACTACCCTGGCACTCTGAACCAGACATGGGGCGAATTAAATTTTAATGCTAATGCATTAATAATGCATTACTTTTTGTCAGTAATGCAAGGTAATGATTAATGCAACAGATTTAGCATTATTTTAATGCTAATTTAATGCATTACCTATACCAAAATGCTGAAATGCTTAGCATTATTGAGCATTAATTGCATTGTGTTTACTATTGGATTTTGTTGATTTGTTTTATGAAATAATATTTATATTATCAGTAACCTTTTTATGCCATGATACTTGAAAAATTTAATATGTTATTAGTTAAGTACATATCTTATTTATAGCAAGAGAAAAACATTAATAAAACATTTAAGTATTTTGATATGTGTTTACTATTAGTAAAACAAGATACAGACTATAAGTGAAGTCTTTTCATCAGAATGTTGTAAAGTTTGCACATTTTTTATGATTAAGCAATGAGATCTTAAGCTAAGTTGTCTTAAGAAAATGCTAAATTTAAAACAAATCAATAGCCAGTGATCTATAAAGCTCTGTCAACAAATACAGCACTTTAAAATCTTTTTACTGTACACATTTATTGGGACAATATATTTCCCACCAATTGTCAAACACTTAAATATTCCTGAAAATGTTACTGGCAGAAATTTGAAGTTCAGTGCAAAATACCAAAAATGTTGTTCTGAAATGAGATAGCATCGAAATCAAATTCAACCTTCAGATTTGCAAAATACTCTATCTTTCACGAATGAAGTTATTTTCTAACCATTTATCCAAATTATGCTTCCTGAATTAGTGTCATTGTAAAAATATTAGAGACTATGTCATATTTCAGGAAATCAGCATATAACGCAGATACAGGTGACATAATGATTTAATTAGATAGTAGGCAGTGTAGTCCTTTGTCAATACAACACTCTAAATGTGTGAAAACAGCAATAAGTCAAAGATAACATAAGATAAGTGTGTGAAAAAGCTAAACCAGAACATTGTATTAATCTATGTGTACTGAGAATAGTTTTATTGTAAGTTCTTGAGGTGTCACTTCAGATCTTCACACTTTCAGATTTATACTTTGCATATTAAACTTTGGGGTGGTTTTTTAGGAAGATGATCCATTTTGTACATATACTGACAGTTGACTTTTTATTTTTTGTCAGTTCACTTGTGAATAAAATAATGCTTAATTTAATGCATTACTTTTTGAAATAATGCTAATTTAATGCATTACTTTCTCAAAATATAGTAATGCTAATTTAATTTAATGCACAAATTTGGCAAATAATGCTAATTTAATGCATTACTTTTCAAAATAATTCGCCCCATGTCTGCTCTGAACGTATAATCATAAAGTGCAATTAACCTCCTGTGGCCATTCTATTCGTTAATCTCTGACGTTCGTAGCTAATTATACGTATCGATGACTGTCTTTTAGCGTACCACCGCCCCATAAACTACGCGTATGATTTTAGATAAAAAAGATTGTTCATGCTGATCTCCTATGTTAAATAATTGTCATCTCACGTTCGCTAAACCTCCGGTTATTTCTGAGAACATTCACCAAATTGCACTGGATATCGCAAACAAATTGCAAAATCCATGACCTCCCTAAGTTTACTTTAAACAATGGTCATCTCACATTCGCTAAACTTCTGTTAACTTCTAAGAACATTCACAACATTTGCACTGGAAATCACAAAAAAAGCAAGATCTCTCTTTAAAAGTCAATATTTTTACAAAATAATCAAAGTTCTGAGCATTTGCTTTGTCCTAAATGCTTATTTAAAACCGAGATCTTGTCATATGCTATAAGCCTCCACTATTTCACGACCATATGTTTGGTGATTTATACCACAAGTTAAAATTTTTTTAATGTGAACGCATGGGTAGAAGTTTTCATCAATTTTCAAAGTGAAGGCAGTGACAGGAGTTATTTGAGACCCGCATTATTTCATATGACATGGCATACACCTGTATTGCCATCATTCAAACAACAAACAAAAAACAACAAGAAAATGTGCAAGAAACTGTAATATATTACATGTTGAAGTTCTAAATAAATAGCAATACCAACATTCTAACGAAATTGTTGACGATCAGAATAGTAATTATAATCTGTTCGAGTCCTTGTCAGGCTGCTGTTGCAAAATGGTAAGATTTATCACCAGCTTAAATGCATTACTTAAAAAACCCGGAAAAATATATAAGTAATCGTATGACACCAAATAAAATGTAAGCGCTTTTATTTCAAAGCGGCTTAAAGTTTTAACTTCAGTGCAATGTTTTTTCTGTTAAAGGTTATGCTAATGACCGACTAGCTTTTTGTAAACTTTTGTTTACAGACAGCGTTTCCCGCCAAAGTCTGATATTCGTGAGTCTCTAAGAAAAATGGTGTCTTGCTTTTGACGAACAAAATCAAGATAACTAGCTAGCGAATCTATTTCATATATGGTATCATCCTGAACAGTTGTTGATTCAAATAAAGGATCAGTTCAACTTATGTGCAACTTAAAACTTTGCTAAAGGTTTGCATCACGTGACTTTCTAAATAAAGACGCATAACATTATTTCTATACGCTACATACGTATGTTTACATAATTTAACATGTCGTTATAGATCAGCTCAATTTCTGATTGGCCGTAACTACAATGTTCAAATATTGTTTCATCAACATTTAAGAGACTTTTCTTGCAAGTAGGGGAAACGAAATGGCATTCGCAAGCTTTAGACGGGCGGTTGTGTCTAAAGTGAGAACGTCCGGTGCCGCTGTTTACTGGTGTTACCCTTCAAAGTTCAAGTTTGGTCCATTATAATATGTCGGTCATGACCGACCATTAAATTAAGTATACAAGTAACAAGATTATCAACATTGAAGTCTTTTCCGGTAAACATCTTCTCTATATATCAAGCAATCAAACATCAGCCTCTAGTTTAAATTATGCGTTCCGTCTGGTACGTGATATCACTGTTTACCGGTGTTCAGGCTAAAGATCTCCAGTTTGGTCGATTATAATATTTTGGTCATCAGGATGACCGACAAGAACTAGGGTTATAAATCCTACAACAGCTGGTCATTTTAAGAGACAATAGTATAAACGGGATATGAACCCGAAACTTTTGCGCTGAATGGACACCATTTATAAATTTAACAACTGCCTGTAATCCAAGAGAAAGTGTAACAGTAATTAGGATATGATCTTGATGAAAATTACGCCATTGAATTCAATAACTTCTAGTACAAGCAACCTGGATAAGATTTTATTTCATTAATTAATCTAAACATCTTCATTTGTGTTCTGTACATGTAAAAAAATTACAATGATTTGTCAAAGATGGCCATAACCTACACTGCGCTATTAGCATTGTCTTCACTAGTCTATTTCATTGGCTTTTCTCAATAACTGCGAACGTGTTTAGGCATGAACGCTGTTGAATGACAGATATTAACATTTATTATAGAAGTACATGATTGTATTAACGTTTTCAAAAAGCAATTAAGACTTAAATTCCTGCATCATAATTCTGTCTGTCGTAACATCATGAATTTATTTGTGAGTATAACGCACAGTACTAAATTACACATAATTAATTATTTTTCTTAAAATAGTTGCAATGAAGAAGTTATTTCTGTAAAAAGCGTGCACTTGTCATTGTAATTTAATTGAAGAATTTCTATAAAATATATCTCGTAACTAAATTAAATGAAAATAAGTAATGACTTTTCAAATGAACACAGGTTTGTCCGCCACATTGCACAAATAACGCTACAATTACTGTGATATAAAAATAGTCGAAGAAGGAACATTAACAGCCAACGAACACGACAAATATGAAAAAAATTCAGGAAGTTGATTGAGGATGCTCATGGGCAGCAATGGAGGTGCTTGTTTCAGCCTAATCCGTCTAGCTCGTGTTCAGCGCATCAAAATACTTACATTAATAAATAGCATCAATTTCGAATCAATAACATTTAAATTTCTAGAAATCCATTAAGAATTATGTTCCTGAAAAATACATTACCAGTTTGACGTGATCTACTAGCAAGATGTGAGCAATATTCAAAATTTATAACTTTAACTTTTAGACCTTTAAACCATAAACATATGATGTTATGTCTTGCAAAGTCGTCGTTCGAGGGAACACATTCATAGCCGATGCAATTATAGCGTAAATAACACAGTTAAATTCTCTCATATCTTGTCTTAAATATACTGATTAGACCAAAATGTCGACGAAATCTGCTCCTGTTTGTCATTCATAGGGAAACATAGATATAGAATAAAACTAGTTCTGAGACATTGAAGTATTCAGACAGCGGTTTTTTTTTATATCAATCACTTCGACAGCCGTGTTGTTAACATAGCTTCAACTAAACATCGCGGATTTAAGTCGTTTTAAACTGTATGTTTCGATAATCGTTATTATCACCCTGCTAGATTACTGTCAGGTAAAAAGAGCCATCAATCGAAGTAGTTTATTTGCTTTTTATTTATCTGAATAATAAATGAACATGTATATTATTTACTACTCTTCATTGGTTTATATGGTTTATAAAATTAGGTCAAAAGCCAGCTAAGACAGTGAGGATAAAAAAGCAATGTTTTGCCCTTGAACAATAACGTAGAACCTACAAGAGAGGTTCCCGAATTACTAATATACCACATAAGAATTTCAGAGTTTTAATGCAAATGTTTTTTCCCATCTTGTCTTTAGATTGTTATTGGTCATTTTGATAACCTCCATTTTTAGAGAGGACATTGTCTTTTATATTGTTGAATTTTCAATCAAACCATCAAACCGAGCCTGCAATAGTTTTATATTTGTCGTCTTCAGTGGCTTTCAAAAATCCATTTTCATGTTTTCTTTGGTTTTCCAGTCAAGTTTCCAGCACCTTTAAAACTACGTACATGCAATTCCAAAATCTACACTTACAAACTTTTCTAAGTATACGCCTGCGTACAAGGGCATTACTGGCTTGATAATTGAGCTATTGCTCTAAAACTTTCAATAAAACATGCAAGTAGTACTAACTGATTTATTAGTAAAACATTATTCAAAATTACAGACAATTGACTGCTCACAATCATTTAGAATACTGACACCCACTAAAAACATTCACAATTATAGCAGTTAACGAAATTCACAATTATATCAGTTAAAGACGCATATGGCCACCGTCAGCGATGAAAGGTTTAATCGCGAAATATTGTTGAAGCGGATTTTTTATCATTTGTAATCAGTTATAATGCTGTGGGTTGGTGTGTCAATACACAAGAGGACTGTAGCAGTTTTAATCCGATGGAACTTAAAATCTGAAAAATATCAATGACACGACCTTGTTCCGGTTGTCCTTCCACAACACAAAGATGCATGCAGTTTAAGCATGATAGTGCAGCGTGTTTTCGTTCGGCGAACATCAGGCGTTTTCTTGAAGTGAACAACGTCAGAATATTTCCATGGTGCGCAAGAATTCCGGATCTAAATCGAATTGAAAATCTGTTGTGTAATCGTGGAAGAGGCGTACGAAACAGGAGGAACCAACCAACGGGCTTCTTCAGGAATGGGCTTAAGATCCCATAAAAAGTCATTCAGCACTGTATAAGCTCAATGAGATCAATGTGTCTTGCAGTTTTACGCGCTGTTGGTGGTCATACTCTGAGTTATTTAGGTTTTATAAAATGTCACAAGGATTTCAGTTTCGTTATATAATTGTATGTCGCTTTTTAAAATTTTTTTTTGACATGATTTGGAGTTAAAACCCTTAAAACCTATAAACATTCTTTTCAAACATTTTTTGTGGCAGGCAGTCAAAGTGCTGCCATAACTTGCATAATATTTTTATGATTTATACCTATTGTCTATAAAATACACATTTTTATTTTTATTGTTTTAGCACTTAACATGTTGATAATATTCGAAGAGAATATTCGAGAAAAATTGTTAACGTTGTGTGGCTCAGAAATTTACTGTTGACAGCGTTAAGCGGTTTAACTGGTCTAATTTAGTGATCAGACTCAATGCATTATAAAAATAATAAAAACAACACAAATCCCGTTTTCAGCTTTTAAGAATAACAAGAGGGCCATGATGGCCCTGTATCGCTCACCTGAGTACAAAAGTACTTTCAGCTTTACCCCAAGGCCAACATTTAAATAATGCTGGTAAAGGGTCTCTTTACAATACTCAACACGAAATATCTAAGGTCTAGTCGCATTAGTTTCAGAGAACAAGGAATGTAGTTTGACTCTAGCAAACATTCTACATGTCTTCAGTTCTTACTATTTAGCTCTATGTAAAAATTGATAAGCCCCTGGGTGGGGCCAATTCGAGCCTGGGGTCATGATATGTATAAACGTGGTAAAGGTCCACAAAGTGATGTTACATGTAAAAATTCTAAGCTCTATGTGTTATGGTTCTAAAGAAGAAGACGTTTACAAGATTTTTCCTATATAATTATGTAAAATGGGCGACCCCTGTGGCGGGGCCAATTTTGACCCAAGGGCCATAATTTGAACAACTTTGTTAGAGGTCCATTAGACAATGTTTCATGCCAAATATCTAACCTCTAGCCATTGCGGTTTTGGAGAAGAAGATTTTTTAAGTTTTTACTATATATTGATATAAGGAAAACCCATGACCTCTGGGGCGGGGCAAATTTTGACCCCAGGGCCATAATTTGAACAACTTTGTTAAAGGTCTATTAGACAATGTTTCATGCCAAATATCTAACCTCTGTCCATTGCGGTTTCGGAAGAAGATTTTTTAAGTTTTTGCTATATATTGATATAAGGAAAACCCATGACCTCTGGGGCGGGGCAAATTTTGACCCCAGGGCCATAATTTGAACAACATTGTTAGAGGTCCATTAGACAATGTTTCATGCCAAATATCTAACCTCTGGCTATTGCGGTTTCGGAGAAGAAGATTTTTTAAGTTTTTGCAGTATATTGATATAAGGAAAACCCATGACCTCTGGGGCGGGGCAAATTTTGACCCCAGGGCCATAATTTGAACAACTTTGTTACAGGTCTATTAGACAATGTTTTATGCCAAATATGTAACCTCTGGCCATTGCGGTTTCGGAAAAGAAGATGTTTTAAGTTTTTGCTATATACTGATATAAGGAAAACCCATGACCTCTGGGGCGGGGCAAATTTTGACCCCAGGGCCATAATTTGAACAACTTTGTTAGAGGTCCATTAGGCAATGTTTCATGCCAAATATCTAACCTCTGGCCATTGCGGTTTCGGAGAAGAAGATTTTTTAAGTTTTTGCTATATATTGATATAAGGTAAACCCATGACCTCTGGGGCGGGGCAAATTTTGAACCCAGGGGTATAATTTTAACAATCTTAGTAGAGGACCACTAGGTGATGCTACACACCAAATATCAAAGTTCTAGGCCTTACAGTTTCAGAGAAGAAGATTTTTTAAGTTTTTGCTATATATTGATATAAGGAAAACCCATGACCTCTGGGGCGGGGCAACTTTTGACCCCAGGGCCATAATTTGAACAACTTTGTTAGAGGTCCATTAGACAATTTTTTATGCTAAATATCTAACTTCTAGCCATTGCGGTTTTGGAGAAGAAGATTTTTTAAATTTTTGCTATATATTTATAAGGAAAACACATGACCCCACCCGGGCGGGGCCAATTTTGACCCCAGGGCTATAATTTGAACAATCTTGGTAGAGGACCACTAGGTGATGCTACACACCAAATATCAAAGTTCTAGGCCTTACGGTTTCAGAGAAGAAGATTTTTAAAAATTTCATGTTCAAAATCTATTTTTATCCTCTGTAACCTAGATAGGCAATGGACTGGAACCATTTGAACAATTTTGGTAAAGCTTCATGCAAGTAACATTCCTGCCAAGTTTCAGCAAGATTGGCCCAGGAGTTCAGGAGAAGAAATCGTTTGAAGAAAAAGTTGACGACGCACGGACGGACGACGGACGACGGACATCAGGCGATCACAAAAGCTCGCCATGAGCACTTCGTGCTCAGGTGAGCTAATAAAACATAGAACTCGGAGGGGTGTTCACGGTTTTTCAAGAAAAACACACACAAAATAATCGATTTAGAATCTACTCCCTTTACAAAAAGGTTCCATCTTTAATAGTGAACCGTTTAAGTCAAGTTCAAAAACTAAAACACGGAATAAAAATTTAGGGCTGGGGAGAAAAGTAGTGCGGAAACACATAAAGGCGCTACACCCTTTTTCTTCCATCCCTCCATTTTTTGTGAACGTGGTCAGCAAAATGTGTGTCCCCCGACAAAGGGATCTCTGGATTTGACCCAGAGAAATTGCCATATCCAGAAAACACAGCCTCTCAACAAAGCCAAAAACGTAGGAAGGAAAAGAGAGCATGGGACAATCATCAATTTCAATGTGACAATTCAAGAAATCCTGATGAGTTACCGCTTTGGAACGGTCAATGGCGAAATAATTTTGACACTGGGGGTTTAAACCAAGTTCAAGAAAGTTGGAATAATAATTAATTAATAATAAACTGTTAGATTAAAATAATGAGTTAATTTAATTCTGCTTGTTACCAACTTAAAAAAAGGACTTTTTGCAGCTAAAACAACGTAAAAAGATAAAACGGATATACTGATACAGGTCCATGACAATAAAAAAATGTATATCAAAATATCCAATACCTACGGAAGCCCTGGAGGGACATTTATTACTTATTATTTATATGTTATTTCTAATTACTTATAATTTATAACTCATTATTTATTACTTATAATTTATAACTTATCATTTATTAATTGTTCCCGTTTTCTCCTTTGTTGGCGGCAACCTGAACGGAGATAAGTGACGAAAAGGTTTGTAATTTTCTTTCCTATTATTTTTACGTAGAGTTGTCCCTTTCTGGGGGGGGGGGGGTCACATGTTTTATACTGAATTATATCTTGAAAACCTCCAATATCTTCTGGTCTACGACCACAAGGTCTGGAGTTTTTATAGTTGGTATTTTGCATTTACTAGTGAAGATATACTTAGGATTATATTGCTTTTTAATGCTGTGATCATCTAACATAATTATATCCTGGTAACTAATATCTTTAGATTATAACACAACATCAACATAGTATGCCAGGTCATTAATAAAGTTTTAACTATTTTGTAATTAATGTTTGACACAAAGGTTTGCTATTCATATGCATAGGTTTTATTTTTGCTCAATCATAGTCAGATTTAAGTATTGGATTTTTCTTTTTTCCAGGGACGTGTTTAACCCCATGTAACAAGTGGGCGTGAGCGTGGTCGGCGATCTGAATACAAAGTTCACCTTGGATGGCAATACTTCAACCGAAATGCATTCCGTGTAGTAACAAATGCAAAGGGTGGAGGAAATAGAACTATAATTTGTAAAGCTGAAGAACAAGTAACTGTTGAGCAAATCATTGAACAAGGGAAAAATGATTTTAAGGATGGCAAAAGTTACTTTGGTGATTTAAGTTCCATGTCAGTTACACTCACTGACCCCAGAGGTGAAGAGATCTCACAGTTTAAAAATTTTGATTATGAACCTTGTTCTTACACAGAGTATCTGACATCAAATGGGCTGTACCCATCACGGTGTCATCTTTACTTAAGAACTTAATGGTTACAGACACCACAGGACGTTAAAAATGAATCTGAAGGACAAACATGTCAAGCACACACAAAGAAATCGTATTTGGTCAATAATGAACCATTGGGCACTATGGATGTCAAGTATGGAAAACTTATGACCCCTGGGGCGAGGCCAATTTGACCCCAAATAGTATAATTAAAACAATCTTGGTAGATGACTACAAGATGATGTTATATACCAAATACTAAAGCTCCAGGCCTTGCTGTTGTTACAGACAAGAATATTTTTAAAGTTTATATTTTGAAAATCTATCTTTGCACCTGTGTCCTATTAAATTATGCAATGGACCAAATATTGATAAAAAGTCACCCAAGCATCATTCCTGTGAAGTATGGTCAAAATTCGTTAAGAGGTTTAGGAGGAGATGTCCATTAAAGAAAAGTTGACGACGGATTTTAGTTACGAACACCAGCCCATCACAATAAGTCACCATGAGCATGTTGTGCTCAGGTGACCAAAAAAAACACAGGCTCATATATGCTTTAGAGGTGACTATCCTAAAATAATGCTACGAAATTCACAGTTGTGTGTACGAATGGTTTCAATAGTGTTAAAGTCTTTTTTTATTTTAGTCATTTCAAAAAAAGGTTTCACCCCAGGGGCATAATATGAACAATCTTGAACGATGGGGAACAGTATCTTATAGCCAAAATAATTTCTTCCTGAGAAAAAATATTTTACACTGTGATTTTTTTATCCAAGAGGCGTAACTGGATATACTGACAAGGGTACACACCGAATGCCTTTGATCTTAACGAGAATGTACAGTTTTATTTTAAATAGTTACATGTGTAAACAAAGGGGATTTATATTGGTCTTGCTGTGTACTTTGAAAAGCCAAATAGAAAATTGAGTTAAATTACCAGTGTATTTTTATACTTGTGATTTATTACTTATTATTTATGAACAAAGGGGATTTATATCGGTCTTGCTGTGCTTTGAAAAGCCAAATAGAAAATTGAATTAAATTACCAGTGTATTTTTATACTTGTGATTTATTACTTATTATTTATTACTTGTTACATATAATCAAATACTTATAACTTATTATTTATTACTTATTATGTATTACTTATAATGTATTACTTATAATTTATCACTTATTATTTATAACTTCTGCTTTGTTCTTGTGGGGGCAGATCCTGGAGAAACATAATATGTAGTAAAACAGAATTAGTACTTTTGTACATTATTAGTAACATATGTTATACTGCTATAAATGTACATTATGCCGTTATCTACATATTTTTTTTGCATAATAACCTTAACTGGACATTTTGTGTAGGTGTACATGTATTGCATAACAGTAAATCACAAGCAGCTGTGTAAATAGCTAGGCAGAACTTCTTAGTTAATGTAATTGACTTCAGGATCATAACACGATATTAATTCCTCATACAGCCTGAAACCATCCTCTGCGTTACTTGGTGTCTGAAGGTCTGGTTTGAAACAATATGCTAATTCAGTGAACACATTACTACATGTTTGTTTTGGGGGAGCATACAATTCCAGGCACAACTCCACGTCATCCAAGTCAACTGGTTTTCCAAGGTCCTGTCCCCCATACAATTCCGTAACGTGATGGAGCACAAATGGTTTACCACAAGGAAGCTCCCGGTACATCTTTTGGGCGCGTATGTTGTGAAAATTCCAGTGGTCTGCTATGCGATCCAGTTCTGCTTGCAAAACATCCATGAGACAAAATCTCAAACATTCTACGTGAATTGGATTCAGAGAATCAAACCTGCCACGATCTCGTAAATCTTTCAATTAATTAATCCACCAATGGACTCCCTGTCGCCTTAAGTAACTCCACCACGCTTCAATTCTCTGATTCGACGTACTTTTCCCGTACATGAAACTTTTCATACCCGCCAATGAGTCCCTGTGATTATAGCGAAGAAGCGGTTGTAAGAAGCTAATATTCGAATTTTCAGTTCCACAATCCCCTCGTATAACTCTTGGTGCACATTTTATTTTCTTAATATTATTAAGATAATAGTATGCGATACATTTTGGGTCATTGTTACTTGCTCCGACATCCAGCCACATTATTCTACGACTATATCCATCTATAGCCCCATGAATGCAGAACCCAAATGGTTTTAGTTTATCGTAACCGTCTATATGCCAGACGAAATTCGGACCCTTTACATTATACCGTGTTCACTTTTGTCTGTGGGCTTTACGGGATAAAACACCTTCCGGATCTACTTATTTCATTATACGCCTTACTTCATTTCTTTTCACATTTATTTTATAATCATTTTCCAAACGTCGCAACATGCTTCTGTAGCCAATACACTGTCCACCTAACTGAATTTCGTTTGTAATTTTATTCTTAACGTCTTCAAATGGTGTACTTTCAACATTTCGACGGCGAAGTTGTTTACTTTTAAAATGCGTTTTAAATGCCGAATACTTATGCTGATATTGTGATATCTGTATAATATAAGAACAATTTCACAGTATTTAAATCCCGCGAAAAAATACTCTTTGATCTTCTGAAGTCTGCTCAATGCATCATGACTGTCTGATCGTACATATGAGGTCCCTGTTGCAATAGACAAGTCTATTGTCAACATAAAAGCCAGACAAGACGACAAAAGCACGGCCGTCGAAATCTGAAAAGAGGAAAGTGGCATGAATCTGATAAGTATTTCATTAGGTGGATTATTTACTATGCTACAGCTTAAATTCTGCTGAAATCTATATTTAATTACTCTACAAATGGTACATATAAGGTATTTCATATTCTAAAATATGCTGTTGGAGATCTCAAACGCTTGCTAAATATACATTTGTACTTCAGTCGGCTTTCTATGTTAGTATTTAGAATGCATTATATAAATGTATTATCAAAATTAAGGTTCTTTTTTACATAATTTTCATAAGGAATACTTACACAATTAATTTCGATGAAACAGGGAAGCTTCATTCCATTTCTGAGAAAAATAACTGTACGTCTTGTTCACAAAAGAGCATGCTCTCGAATGATGCGCTCGAAGCCATAGCAAATAAATAATAACTTATAAGTAACAAATAATAACTTATAAGTAATAAATTATAACTTAAAATTAATAAATAAATGATAACATATAAATAATAAATGTCCCTCCAGGGCTTCCGTAAGTATGTGTTTTGCTGCTATTTATATCAAATTTAAGTAAAGCATGCAGTGATTATCAGAATGAAATAATTTTATGTGAATGAAAAACTGACAGAATGACATACAACTTATGTCATACAATGGGCGGTATTATGCATCCAAGAGTATATAAAGGTCCTCTTTCGTTAAAGCGCTATCCATTTCTGAAAAAAAGACAGAAGAATGCCAATCAAATTTGACAAGAAATAAGCGTTGGTAATGTCAGAATTTACAGAGAACTGCGTAAGTTAAATCTTTTACTTTTCTCGTCATTTTATACTTTGGAAACTTAACTTTAAAACAATTCTGCTACATGTATTTGTATGACGTACGTAGAAAAAAAAACCAGTTCAGCGTAACACAAAAATTACATTGATACGCGTTTTTTTATAAATCATTTAATTATAAGTATTCCTAAATAAAAAAAAAATAATTCAAATTTTTTAAAAAACTTTTCTTAGAATTTATTTATCTATTTTGCACCACACATTTTTCATAGCTGTCCTCACGTGACCATAAGTAGGGGAATGCGGTGGAGATGTTTAATTGATCAGAATTCTGAACAATATTATTAGTATATATACACACACACTTTTTTCATTTTGGTATTCTTTTTCGGTAAGCATGTTTCGTACACTTTTATAAAAGCTTTAATTTTACAAACAGAACAGATAGATATGTTTAAATGTTATAATAATGATAAACGATGATATATTTCAAGTAAATTTCTGTTTTAAGAAAGTAAATTCTGACACAAATCTAGAATAATATAAATTACAATTATAATTTCATACAAAAGCACTAAACAAAGATTTTTTTACAGTACTATATTATTTATATTAGACAACCGTAAATATCTGTCTTGAATAGCATGTTTTGTTCACATGACTCGTTTCACTATTGCGTACAAGTATTGCTGGAAGTTTGTTTTCTCTCGTTTTAAAAATACAATTATTTTCACTAATTAAAAGTTAGTTGAACTTGATCAAACATTGCAATGATCTGTTTTATCCATAATATATCTGTAAATCTATATTGTTCATAGTTAAGACACGATCAATACATAATAATGATACCAATTTTACCTAACTTGCAGTTATTCAAATTCTTTTAATTAGCTGATGGTGATTGGAACAATCTCGCTAATTAATTGATAATTAATTGCTAATTAATTGATAATTAACTTCTATCTTCATGTCGCTAAAGTTCGTATATAACCTTCGAATATTTAGTGATCTATCAAATACAAAACTTAACATAAGGTTTTGAATTAACTTGTTCTCAAAACATACTTTTATACCAAGAAAGAAGAATCGGAATACGTGGCCAGGATGAAGGAGCAAATTGAAATGTAATGTCTTCCAATAAAGTTATTTTGATTGCAATATCATGTATTGAGTTTGTCAGAAAAAGGATGACAAAAGGTTAGCATTTTTATCTTTGTCCATCTCTTATTTAGGGCCTTCCACAGTCCTTATTGCGCTTTAATTAAAAATAGAAATTATCCAGATCTCTCAGACACCAAAATGTAGCCCAATAAAATTCGCCCCAATAAATGTTTTCAATCTGTTATTATTTTACATACACTAAGAAATGTTTAAACAGCAAAATAGCTTCAAACGTCTTACAATATTTATTGACATCCAAATGTAAAATTAATTCAATAAAGACAAGTGTTTAAACTGCAATTTTAAGTAATATTGTACTGAAAATATCATCTTGTTTTCTTTTATCTAACAAATGGATACAATATGAAATAATGTTTAATATTTAGTTTACCTGGAGGGGTTGTCATGTCATAAAGTATGCAACTCTTGATATATCTCTTTATAAATGACAGTTCTCTAAAAAGACACAATACATTGTTGTCAGTATTGTATAACTCGTGTTGGCATTTAAAATATGTTTTTGTCGTGTAGTTTGTGTGTTTGGATGCTAATGGAATTTGAATGGTACAGCTTTGGATAGTCTTGGAGAGTGTTCTATCATCCCAAGGATATATCTCCTTTTAATTTTGCAATTGGCGATCTCTATGATAGGCAGGATATATATTCTCAGATCACCAGTCGAACTTTTACTATGTTCAGATTGAACGCCAAATGGTTTCTTGTTGAATGCCCTTTCTTTTATCTGGGGACAACACGCCTCTGATCATTTAATGGTATGGATCTGAAAAGAACGCATAAATGTTCACCGTCATATGCACCAAGTCTAACATTCTGGATGTATCAAAATGTGTATTATTTGCTCGTGTAAATTAGTGAGTTGCGCTCAACCCGGGTCTAGGCGGCGTGGGCAGTAGTATACATTTTTATTACTGCCAATAAACAAGCTATATTAAATCGTGCCTGCCCCTTTTTTCAAATTTGACGTGTTTCGAAGCTTTCAAAGTTCTTTATTCAGCTTTTTGTTCACAACTATAACAAAATTAGACCTCTTAATATTTAAACAGTTTCGTCTTTGTTTGAACCTAGATAAGAATGGTAATTCTTTCGTTCCATTGGCAATAATTCACGTATATCTGCTGATATAACTAAATGTCGTTCTCTTGAGTAAAGAATCGCACCTTATAATTTTTTTTTTCTACAGAACCTTTGCTAAGTCTTCTGGACAAGCCTAAACTAAGCGATGCCACATCCTTTCATTCAATGCTGTGAAAGTTAAAAGATGTCTTCGAGTGTAGGCGCTGATAACAAAGACATTGCGGTAGTTGGCATTGGCTGTAGATTTCCAGGAGCTGACAACATCGATGAATTCTGGAAGGTGCTTGTCAATGGAGAAAATCACGTGACTGACATTCCACCGGATCGATGGAACGCAGACTTTTTCTTCAGCGAAAATAAAGATGAACAGGGAAAAGCGTACGTGAAGAAAGCCGGGCTTCTTAACAGGTAATTTTTTTCTGTTGCAAGTCTTTGTTATACAATATCTGTTTGGGATTCGTTTACACCTAAAACAAGCTTCATGTGGAGGAATCGTTAAATACTTTTGGAGACTTCGAAGTTTATATTAGATATAGTTCTCCTGTTAGACTCAATGGGGACATGTAGAAAATAATAAGTATTTTTAATGTCAACTAAATAAAACAATAATTTTATTTATCAATTTTTATAAATTATTTATGATTGTAAGAAGACCTTTTTTCTTTCTGTTTTCATTTGAGGTTTTTGCTTTTTTAGGGTTTTCGTTTTACACATCGTAGACTTAATTTTCTAAACGTGTTTCTTAATATCTTTTTTTTCTAATAGAGCAACACATGATATTTTTAGAATACCTGTACGTTCTTAACACCATATAGGAAGTGTCAGATTCAAAATATTTTTTGCAGTATGCACAATTGTTTTAAAAACTATATAATATTTATATGACCTTGTAAATGCCTGTAATTTCAAGTCAAAACCTATAACGTCATCGGTGAACTTACTTCATTATAATATTTGTCAATACAGATATTTTTAATGTTTTCAGTTCCTGGTATCACTATACGTCTGTGTAAGTGTACTCGGATATTTATTGAGTATTGTATACTTGAATTCTTACAGAAAATTAAAATATGCATATCATAGGCTAGTTTACAAGTGAAAAAGTTAAAGGTTTTCCCATACAAAGTTACAACCCCTCTACGTAAGCAAGCGGGAAGGCAAATAATAACACTGAGTTTAAAAGCAATATAGAAGTGTGTGGTTGTTGGACCTAGATTGTTATTTTAATCTCCACCTGCAAAATATAAAATGTATGCGGTAATCGTCAGTAACAGTTTTACTAAAATGTAAGTGCGAATTAATTTGTATGTCTCGACTTTCATTCTGGCATATTAGAATTCCTTCAGATAACCTAAAATGAGTACGTAAAAGATCAAACTTTCATCTTATTTTTTGTAAAACACACCTATTAAAAGAGGTTTATGAGGTTGTGAAGGCTTTAGTTCGGAGCATATTTTAAATTTCGGAGCATAAGATTGTTATTTTGTCATCATGTCATCAACAAATTTCGTTAGTTTTTCGAGTTGCGGCTACGCATTGTCAACTGCGCAGAAGCTCTGGGCTGAAATTATAAAACTGAGATTTGAAACCAGTCTCAGATCTCAAGAATATGGTTGGCTGATATGTAGACAAGTCTCCACTTCAGCCAATAAGATCCTTGAGACTTGAGAATGGTTTCCGTTATCAGTTTTAAAATCTTGGGGACAGAACTAAGTCCGCTTGACTATTTTCTTTGGGGATATCTTAATAACAGAGTCAATAAGCCTGCCTCAACATCCCTAGAAGAAGAAAAAACAAAAATCTGTCGAAAAATCCGAAATATTTCATTGACACATGCATAGCTATAATTGCAAACTTCAAGAAATGCATTGACGTTGTTTTGCGACATCGAGGACGTCATCTTAAACACGTTTTGTAAAAATGTACTATTTGTGTCAGACTCAATTTGTGAAGGTGTTTATTGCAAATATAATCTAATTTTTATATAAAATATTATTGTTGTATTTATTCGTTGTATCTTTTATTTTAATATATATTTCTTTATTGAAACATTATGATGATGCAAACTGGCAACATATATTATGAAACACCCTGTATGCTATTGAAGTTTCACAATTTTTCAGCAAAAATCTCACACAACACTTATTTTAAATAATTGTGGATTTTGTTTATCTTCTTATGTTATAAATCATTCTTTACTATTATAGTCATGACGAATGGGACAATAGGTTATTTGGAGTGAGTGACAACGAGGCTGCCTGCATTGACCCACAGCAACGTTATGTACTCGAATGTACACACATGGCACTTGAAGATGGAGGTATTACAAGAAAAGAAATCGGTGGAACTAAAACTGGTGTTTTTATAGGTGATAAATTATTTTAAAATGTTAGTTTGAAGTAAAAAGGAATTAAGGTATATAATTATGTTTGAAGACAACCTTACTAAAATCTTAGCTGATTTTAACACTTGCCACTTTTTATACCATTGAAATCGAATAATTAACATTATTGACAAAAGAGTGCTGCCGTATCTTGTTTACTTGTATAACGATATGTAAAGCAGAGTGTTGAAGGGAAGTGCAAGACGATGTATCAATTTATTTTAAGATATTCGTAGTTTGTTTATTTTGTTTACACTATCTAGGAGTAATGAACGACGATTACAAAGGCATGTCATCGGTCGACCATAGTGAAGACTCAAACTACACGGCAACAGGTTTGAGCACTACCGTTATAGCTTCCAGGTTGTCCTTTGTATTCAATCTACAAGGACCTTGTATGGTGGTCGACACCGCATGCAGTTCATCGCTTGTTGCAATGCATCTTGGATGTCAGGCTTTGCGAACTGGTAAGAGTTTTAGGTTATTTAATATAATCATCCAATTTTTTTATTAGTTTCAGTATTATGGAAACAATTATTCGAGGATCAGCGAATGCCTAGTAATATCATAATGTCTGTAATTCCAATGCAAACCTTACTATGATTCGACATCAAATATTGTCACTAGTCGGTCAGAGATATGAGGTCAAACAACAAAATTAGATGATTGTAAATCAAATATAAGAGTTTTATGCCGCCACGAAGTAGGAGGCATAAAGAGTTGCACTCGTCCGCCCGTCCGTACGTACGTCGCCGAATCTTGTGGCATCAGCTTCTCTTAAACTGTCACGCGGATTTCTTTTAGGCAGGATGTGTAGATGATCGTAAAGAAAAGATTTTTCATGCGATCAATTTTACCAGTTATGGCGCTTTGTTAATTTTAGCAATGAAATCGTGTGGCATAAACTCCTAATTTACTATCAGGCGGATTTCTTTCAAACGTGTACAATAATCAAGCTTGATGAATAGATTATCATAAAGAAAAGAGTTTTTCCTGCGGCCATTTGTACCAGAGTTATCGCCCTTTGTTAATTTAACTTATTTAATTTTGTGGCATCAACTTCTATTTGGTTGATTTCTTTCTCTTTCAAACTTGCACAGATGATTAAACATGATGTGTAGATTGTTGTAAAGGTTATTGTCTTACAACTATTTTCACCACAGTTATCCATTTGTTTATGGTAGTCATAAATTTTTATGGCACGTACTCTACATTAACTAGTCATGATGATCACATGTTGTTAATAGTTTTTTGTTACAAATGTTGTTGCAGCAGTGGGGGCATCAGTGTCCTGCGGACACAATCTAGTTTGAAAAGATTTTATAGAAGGTAACATTTTTTCCTGAGAATTGGTTTAAAGTAAAAATTGCGCACTTAATTGCATGCCATATTATATTTCGTTGGATTCCAGAAGAGTTTTATGCAACATTTTACAATAATTTATCACATACTGTGTTTCTTTAACCTATAACTGTATCAATTAATTGTCTACTTTTAAGGTGATTGTGAAATGGCTATTTGCGGTGGAGTAAATAGCATTTTAGCCCCTGACATGTTTATCACCTTATGCCGAGCTCGGATGATCTCAGCTACTGGACAATGTCAAACATTCTGTGACTCAGCAGATGGTTATGCACGAGGCGAGGGATGTGGTATAATCATTCTGAAATCGCTTTGTAAGGTAATGTGTTTGAACTTCTGTATTAATATTTCACTTTTTATAAAACGTATTTTATTTGAAGTTGAAAGAATGCAAATTATAATCAGAAATGGTATTCCACAGACAAATTATGCATTTGAAACGTATTCGTCTATCGATTTTAACATTTTTGTAGATGCATTGCTTGACTAAATTTAAACTGTATCCGTGATGAATAACAAATTCTTAATATTCAGGCAGTTTTAGATGGGAATAAAATATGGGGTGTAATCAAAACTGGAACCAACCAAGATGGCCATGTTGCTCAGCCAATGACAGCACCCTCTGGAGAACAACAGTATAAACTTCTGGAAGATGTATATAACACATACCAGGTGCATCCAAAGGATCTGCAATATATTGAAGTTCATGGTATGTATTTGCAATAGAGTTGGCAGTTAAATTCATTTCAAATGCTAAAAGTAAATTTTATCTGAATATGCGTGATCGCACACACACACGCACACACACGCGCACACGCATGCATACACATAACGTTTAACCATGCCAACACATTCAAATTCATTATTAATTTGACTAAGATTGAAACTTTAATTGAACAGAAGTCGACGGCTAAAACATTTAGTCTTTTTTTTAATTAAAATTTTGTAAGTAAGAATATTAAATTGTGTGATTTTTATTCATATTAAGTGGATACCAGTAGTTTTAAAGACATAAATGATATTTAAACTAAATTAAATTCATAATTTTAACATTCAATCACAATTCTTTTGTCAGGGACTGGAACACCTATCGGAGACCCAACTGAGGTGAATGCGATTGGAAAATTTGTTTCGTCTTTCATGTTGAAAAATAAAAGCAATGACGAACACGACCGTATAAACGACAGTATTCAGTTAAACCAACCATACTGTGAAACTCAAAGAGCGAAACATATTTTGATTGGCTCAGTTAAATCGAATATAGGTCATACGGAAGCAGCTGCAGGGGTGGCAGGTCTAATCAAGGTCCTTTTAATGATGGTCAATGGAAAAATCGTCCCATCTTTGCATGTCAAAAAAGATAAGTCAAACGTCAACAAGAGAATAATTCTAGATAACCATGGGTTAGATATTGCATTAGAAACAACCGATTGGGTAGAAAATGAAAGAGGTGAAAGACTCGCTTGTGTGAACTCGTTTGGTTTTGGGGGATCAAATGGACATTGTATCGTCTATCAACACAAAGAATACTCTAAACCAAATAAAGGGTATACCGACGAATCATGCACAACAGATATGCGAGTAATCTGTATTTCTGCAATCGACAAAACTTCACTAAAGAATAACCTCGAATGCTTGTGTACAGATATTGAGCTATACAAAGTTGATTTGAGGGACATTTCAGCAACCTCATTTTATCACCGAGACCATTTTCCTTGTCGAACCATTTTATTTGGTCGAACTTTACAGGAAATTATTAATACAGCGCATCTACAATCCTCACAAATTCAGGAAATAAAATCACGATGCGCTACGCAAATAATTTTTGTTTTTTGTGGAGTTGGTACAACCTGGCCTGGGATGACGAAAGATATTATGACGGAACAATCAGTCTTGCAGACTGTCAGAAAGATTGACGAATATCTCGAGCCCCTAACGGGATGGACGACTGAAAAATTGTTCATGGAGAAAACGAATGTCATCGATCCTTTCCTTAACCATTTAGCGATTTTCTCAACACAGGTTGCTTTATTCGAATTGTGGAAATCTTACAATGTTGTTCCAGACGTGATAATAGGACAGTCGGTAGGTGAAGTCGCCGCTGCTTATGCATCAGGAGCTCTGAGTTTAAAAGATGCAGTCCAGGTTATATTTGTTAGATCAAAGATTCTCGCAGAACAAACAGGTGGAAAGATGCTCGTAGTTGGTAATTCTAACATGGATGAAATCGAGTCGATATGTAAAATGTATGACGGTAAAGTTACAATTGCTGTTTACAACAGTACTACCTCTTGCACTCTCTCAGGTGAAGCGGAGGCAATTGATCATTTGTACAATAATATAAAAAATAACAAAGATCTTCTGGTTCGTCTTCTTAATATCAATTGCGCTTACCACAGTCACATGATGGAGCCCTGTTTAGAGGATATAAAGAGTAAAATCGTTCTCTGTGACCCTGGTCAAACAACAGTTCCACACATTTCTACTGTAACCGGAGCAATGAGTACTTCGACAGATTTTCGCACTGGCGAATATTGGGCTGAAAATGTAAGAAAACCAGTTAAGTTTATGCAAGCAATACGAAAAGCCACAAGAGAGGATTTAACAAATGTGTATCTTGAAATCGGACCAAGGCAGGTGTTGAAGATACATTTGCCCAATGTTGTTGAACCGAACATAAAAGCATTGTGCTTGCCGTCAATGAATGCAAATGACACAGATTGCTTTTACAGATCTCTATCGAAACTTTACGAATTAGGGCGAGATATTAATTTCAAACCATTCCTTTTGGATTCCTTTAATCAAAGAATAGCAATTCCAAAGTATCATTTTAACAGGAAGAAAGCCCTGTTTGTTGCACCAAAAACTAAGCTTTTCCTGGGCGGTAATTTGCAGAAAGAAAACAGTCATCTTTTCTTTCGAGAAAGCACTAAAAGTGATTTCAAGATAGTTCTTACAAAGGAAACTACATCTTTTGTTTATGAACACCTTTTAGACGGTTCACTGATTGTTCCAGGCGCTACCTACGTTGAGGCAGCTCTTCAACTGGCATTTGCAAGAACAGATGCATGTATAAATGAGATTACAGTGAAATTACAGCTATTGCATACATGCACACCACCAGATACAGGTGAATGCCTTATACAATTCGATGGCGAATTAGGAGAGAAAGAAGGAGAGCTTTTTACTTTTACAGGATACAAAGACGATAGATATCTTTGCAAAGGCTCAATATCACACCGAATAAGTCCCGGAAAAAGCATGATGGATGTAGAAGCAATACGGAGAAGACTTACGAAAACCTATTCCCAGGCCGAAAGTTATGCATGTCTAAAGAAAATCGGGTTTTCTTACGGGGAATCAATGACGTTGATACAAAAAACTTGGACAGAAAGAGACGAATGCTTGGTAGAAATAATTATTCCCAAAAGTGTTAAAAAAGAATCCAAGAAGGTTCATATCCACCCATCTATCATAGATTCAATGTTTCAAACGTTTGCAATAATTAATGCTGATACAAGACAAAATGAAGGTGAGGGTGCCGTGCCTCATGGCTTTGACTCTTTTTCCATTAATAGGATGCCGCAAGAGAGGATGTTTGTATACTCCCGTTTAGTACGGAAGGTGGGATCAATCGATTTCTATAATTCAATTTTGTTGACACCGGAAGGAATTGCAATTGCTGAAATTGTAAATTTTAGGACGAAATCAACGAAGATGGATACTATTTACACTTCTGTCGAATATAAAGTTTTATGGGAAGAGAAAAATGTCGAAAGCACTAAAGATACTAGTTACAACAAAAAGATACTAATGTTTGGAACCAAAAGATGTATTAATTGGCTGAGAAAGCGTGATTCATCTTTGTTTATCTATATTGAATTAGGAACTGATTTTCCCAACACGAAACGACGTTTTTTAGAAACATTGGAAAATAATCCAGGTGTTGACACTATTATATTTGCTCCATGTAGCCATATAAATGAAGAAAGTCACGTCAACAACATTTTCAAATTTCCACTATACCACTTTTTGACAGTTCAAGCATTGATAAGCATGGTAACGGCCAAGCAATTGCATCTTTCTATTGTCGTTGTGACAGAAGAAACACAATCAGTTCAGACATCTTTGTGTACAAATATTTATGGAAGTGAACTGTGGGGATTTGTCCGCTCTGCAAGGATAGAAGTGCCACATATTAATTTTACCCTTATTGATGTCGAGTTGGATTATATCAATATTGAAACATTTTCCAACGTATTGATGTCACCTCATATTGTTCACGCCGAACTAGCAGTACGAAATGGATCACTTTACACATTTAAAGTCGACATATCTTTGGAAGAAAAGGAAACCGCTTTAAAAGCTCGTCCGTTTGAGGCACTGACCAGCTTGAAATTACGGTCAATGGATAAACAGCTTTTGAAAGAACCTTTTTTTCTTCAGATCCCGGAAAAGTCCAAAGAAGGCCGTGTAAACTGCAAACAAATTTGCCTTCAATCAATTTGCCTGCATGATTCTAGAATAGTGCCTCTTGTATCTAACGAAGACAAAAGTAGTTTGTATCAATGCGAAAGGTACGGATTTCCTGTTGTAGTTGTTGAGGGTTACGGACAGTTGTTACATAATGAATCTAATGTTGCTCTTCGGAACAAGAAGCATATGAATGATGGAGATGACGTGATTGGGTTTTGCTACCCTGTAGAAGCCGCAGCAGTCGTAAATGTCGATGAAGAATGTATATTTAAACCGAAAAAGATTCCAAATTTTGTGCCCGGAATTATTTCGAAAACTGTTATTTCATTCAACTTATGTAGCGTTTGTCCGAAACAAGCAACTGTTTTACTTGTTATTGAACAAAGTTCAAGCGTGGAAAACATACTGCTTCCCACGATGTTAAAATCCCTGAGGAAGGCGATAAATGTAACTGTCCTTCACACTCACGAGTTGGATCAATTTAGTTCTGAAATATCGAATGTGAATGCAATACTGCTTTTATGCTATCCGAAAGAGGGAATGTTGGAAAAGTTCACAAACCTATTTCCGAAAGTAAGCATTGTTATCACTCTTGACCATTATATCCAGAACTTTTTCCAAGCTCTCAAAATAGTGACAAATTATGATCTACATATAGTGAGAATAGATGAAATATTTAAACATGAACATCTCAAAATAAGTGTACCAAAAGTATTAAGATGGCTTCAGCAAAACACAAACAGTAACCAGCTACGCTCAAAAACTGAAAATCGTGGAAAAGAACGGAGACTTTACAATGGACAAATAAATGACGATACACTCAAACTAGTTCCTTTTGACGTGTATAAAATTGCAGATTCCAGAAACACAACTACTGTTTCAGTTCTAGCAGGAAACGAAACTTTATTCCAAAAAGACGGATGCTATTTGTTTGTTGGTGGATTAACAGGATTGGGAAAAGAGTTAATAAAGTACACTGCAGAGTTTGGCGCTGGCTTTATAGCTACCCTATCAAGAAGAAAGCCATCCCTGGAGCAACTAGATCAAATCAAAACATTAGAAAAGCGTTACGGTTGCAAAATCATATGCCAGCAAACTGATATAACCGTTTACGAAAGCGTGTTGAATGCTATACTGACCATTCAAAAACTCATCAAGCCTGCTTGTATTAAAGGAATTTTCCATGGTGGTGGATTGCTGAACGATGGTTTGCTTGAAAACATGTCAGAAGCAGACGCTTCACAAGCAATGTTACCCAAAATTGTAGGAACATGGAACCTACATGAAGCAACAAAGCACCTGTCGTTGGAATATTTCGTTATGCATTCTTCCATTGTGTCCATTATTGGAAATCCGGGTCAGTGTAATTACGCAGCAGGAAATTCCTTTCAAGACTCTTTTGCATTGTACCGCCAATCTCTTGGGTTGTGTGGACAAAGCATCAATTGGGGAGCTTTACCTTTTGGAATGGCACATACAAATGATATTGAAAATAAGTTAAAGAGTCAAGGAATATACGTTTTATCAAATGATGATGTCAAATCAAGTTTTCTTAAGGTTCTTCAATCCAAAACAGAGGTGCAGCTGATGTTTGCAAATTTAAATTGGGTAAAAATTCAAACGAGTGGCATGCTTTCAAGTAGTTCGCCATCAAAATACAAAGACTTGTTTCTAAAGCTTGGAATAAAAACAAGAAGTTCAGGAAAATCAACGGGAGATGAAGATGTTCTTCTGTCTATATTTGATGATAATTTTAAAGTCCTTGAAGAGTCACAACAGCAGAATCTCACCATGACATTTTTGAGAAGACTTCTTTCTGAGCTTCTTGTCGTGCAACCTGAAGACATTGATGAAAACACGACTTTATTCAAACTTGGTATTGATTCCATGGTTGCAATGAGTTTAAACAACGGGATATTTCAAGCAACAAAATTACGTCTTTCAGTTGTGTCCTTGTTGTCAGAGTCTACTTCACTGAAGTCCTTAGCAAAAACAATCATACAACATATGAATTCGGAAAAATCAACAGAACATGTCAATGAACGTTCTGTGGGCGAAAATGCAACCGAGCATTTGAGCTACCTTGATGAGCAGGTAACATTTATGCAGAGACGGGTTCTAGATTCCTATCGCGACAATCCTAAAAGAAGCGGTTTCATTTCCGAATTCAATTTTGAATTTAATGGTTTCAAAGTTCACAAAAAGGAATGGAAAACGATTATCTCATTACTCTTTGAACGACGGAGTGAATTGAGGACGATTTATATCCAAGAAATATCCAATGGGACTCTACATTATAAACCACTTATTGTTTCTATGGAGGAGCTGGCTATTCCTTTGAAATTTGTTTCCTTTGACAACGTGTTTCACGATAAAAAAGAAGATGTAATCTTTGATTTAACCAAAGAAGTTTCAGTTCGCTTTCTTATAGGCACAGAGAAAAGAGTGTCACGCATTAATATTCAGCTTCATATCGTAATGTCTGATTTGAAAGCTATCTCATTAATTATAGAAGAAATTGGTTTGTGCATGCGGCAGATATTAGGAAACGTCCATCTGCAAAATCCCGCATTACCAAATATACCACTAACTGTTAAGCAGGACTTGTCTCCGAGGATGGATCAAATGAGAACATTTTGGAGCACCATTTTAGTAGACGGGATTGAGCCCTTTACATTTACAGGAGACACCTTCAACCAACTTGATGAAGCGTTTTGGAAAGAAGTCACCGTTACCGTACCAGATCAACTAATCGAGCAAATTAAACACTTTCTCAAACAGAAGGGACTGACTTTGTATAATTTTGTGATGGCTGTTTATATGGTGGTTTTGTACGGACAAACGTCGAAAACACTGATACCGATACTCACGAACTATGATATAAGGGCACACGTTCCTTCACTCAGAAACGTCATAACCCGTTGTGTGAATGAGATTCCAGTCGTAGGAGAAGTGACAATGTCAACCAATATAGACCTCTATCTAAGAGCTTGTGCAGAGAGATTTAACAATATAACGGAAAATGGAAGTTATCCTTTTGAACTAATTCAAAAACAAATGCAGTCGGAGAGCCTGCGACAACTCGTAAGCCGACACAAGCTTACAATGGAAGATTTGTCCGTCCTTAACGCTTTGACAAAAGGTGATGGTTACACCATACGCATTCAGAATGTCGCTCATAGACGAAAATGCTACGAATCTTGCTTATATGTCTACCATGACCTGAAAGAAAGAAAACTGATTTTTGAATATGGATATAATTCAGAGGCATTAGATGATAAACGAGCTGGGCAAATAGTCAATAATATTATGGCCGCTATGCAAATGATAATTGACAATCATGAAATAAAAGTGGGAATCATTGTAAGTGCATTGCAATTCGAAAATAATGTCGACTTCAGCTTTTCGAGCACTGACCAAACTACAAAAACATTTGAAGCATGTTGTAAAACAGAAAACAGTTATAATTCCAAAATGAATGAGCTTGAAACGTCTACGCTGAATGGAAAGCAGATTAAAACGGGAACATGTGGACTCGATGAAATCGTAAAAGAAGGTATCTGTTATTATTAATAAACATAAAAAAGAATTGATGTTTTCCGACCCAGAGTCGATTACTGTTTTTTAAATGGTTCCGTTCTTCTTTTATAAATAAATTTAACAAGCAAAGTATTAGTTTCAGAGTCAATGTAAGAGAATATTGAATAAGGCCTTTTAAAGTCTATAAATAACTGAAACTGCACTTTTTGTTTGATCCTGCTTAAGAAATGATAAATACATTTGTTTGTACCAAATATCAAATACAATAAATTTTAAACTCAACGTTTAACACGTTAAGTCATTCTGGCTGATTTTGAATTATTTTTAATGAAGCTTACTACATAACTTAAGCTTCAATTATTGAAATACATGTACCAGGTAAATCCATGTTCAGATATACCAGTTTCCGAAGGATTAATGAAAAACCGGTAAGCTAAGAAAAAAATATGCTGGATCAGTGCCAACACAAGGGACATCACAAAATTAAAGGAAGAATATATCATATATCGATAGTACAATAAATTATGTATTTTGCGTACATATTTTTTTTTTAAATTACTGATATAACTTTTATAAACTGGATTTCAGGTTATCTTTGCAAACAGACACTACAGGGTTTTGTCCATAGAGTCCATGCTCAGCTTTCACGAGCCAGGGATACTCAGTCCGAAAAATGCGCGACGTTTCAGTGGGGTACTAGAAAGAAACGGAAAACACTGGCGGTTAAAGATTTTGAAGAACTACACGTTAAATGCATAAATGGTAAGACTTTTATTAAATCTTGCTGCCTAACAATATTCTAGAAAAGGAGTGTTGAAATTTATTGATAATTACTAGTTAGTAGGAATATTTATTGATAACTTCTAGAAATTAAGAGGAAAGAAAATTATTTTAAAAACCACAAACAACGGCATGCAGTTGTATAAATAATTATCGACGACAGTTTTGTAAATCACTCAATGCCTACTTGTTAGTGCGATTATGTTCTTAGGTATAATTTTTCTTCTCTTTTTCTAATTGTTTTATTCTATATGTTTATTAGTTGTTTCCGTCTATTTAACCAACATTATTAAAATCTAACTTACAGTTTTAATTTGAAAGGTTTGTAGCCAAAAGATGTTATTGATATGGCTCCTGAAACAAAAAAGTAATTGACGTGTTGTTTGACAAGAGATAGAAATTTCTGATTTAAGAAATAAAAACCAAAATAAATATGTCAGGACGTTTTCTGTATGAAGTGATTAATGAAGTGAGGAGGGTCTGTTTCTGCAAGAAATGGTTTCTAACTTTCTTTGTTTGAATATCAAGAGAGGATATGAGCACTTTCGAGGATATTATCATCTGAGAAACCACTATAAACTCTAACACTTTGGTAGAGTTAAACCAAATAAAATACCTAGGAGGTATTGTAATCGATTTGAGTTTACTATAAAACCGTGGAAACTTTTCTTTACATTCACGAATGTTCATTATGAATACAATGTCAAAATCATATTTTCTCAAGTTCTGTTTTGTATTTTTTCTTGTTTATGGCATATTTTGTTTTTAAAATTTAATTTTTGAATTCAGTAAGACTGATATAATGTGTTATATTTTAAAATCTTGCACTGATTAATTTCACCTTTTCTTTAGGATCATTTTGCTTATATATAAAGACTGCATCTGGATGGAGTGTTTTTGTATGTGATAACAAAAGTGAGGCATTGGAGTGGTTCCAAAAATTGAAAAAGGAGACTCAGAATGACCTGGAAAACCAATCTGAAAGCTGTTGGCTTTAATATAAAGAGACACTAATGAGCAGAAAACAATCACAGGTTATAGTTTGAGTTACTGTTCCAGATATTTGAGGAATAATGGAGAATGTTACCACGGTTTTACATACTTGTTATAAAGGATTATACATTATTTTATTGCAAATATATAGTTATATACAATGTTGTGAATATATTTTGATGCGCAAATATTTTGATGTTATTTAGTGCAATAAATCTTTGAAAATCATTTTGTTAGGTAAAACATTGTAATCCGTTTCTCATGCATTTTTGTAAATATATTTTCACATACATTTTTGTAAATACGTTTTCAATTTTAATACAATGTATGTTATGTTTTTATAACTAAGTTATTTATGATATTAACTATGAAAAACTTGGTGAAAAACAATATTTACTTTGCCAAAAAGATAACACTTTTGTCATCTTGCAGTCTTATTAGAAAAAATCAGAAAAAATCAAAAGCACTGAGAAAGTGCTCTTTTTAAACTGATATTGGTTTTGTGAATATAAAATGACGACCTTCTAAGCCAAAACTTGTTATATTCTTTTAACTTGTTTCTCCTTTTTTTGTTAGTTTTTATTTTTAATTCCATTTTTTTTTCAAATTCAAATGAAGTCAAAAGAAATGAAACAAAATAAATATCTTTATCAGTTCATCAATTATAAATGTTGTTGATTCAATATTATACATAACGTTTGAATTATTGTTGTGTTATGGAAGATATTATTGATTAAAACAAGTTAATTACCACCATAGTATTTTTGCAGACTGTGTAATATATTTCTTTTTTCAGTGCGTTCGCTATAACCGTTTGTACAGTTTTTACTGTATCTTAATATTTATTTAATTTGTTTATATATATAAAATAAGAGGATAACAGTTTTTCAACTTATTTCACACATATAATTTACATAATTACATATTAGATGTTTACATTTTTCAATTTATTTCACTCATATAATGTACCTAATTATATATTATAATTTATGTTACATTTTTTAATTTATTTCACTGATTTAATTTACATAATTGCATAAATGTTTACAATATATCATTCTTCTACAATAACAAAGTGCACGTTTGGTAACTAGATAACTTGAGAATCACGTGACAGACAATCACATCAAATATTTATCAGTAAATTACTTTTACACAGTTGACATCGTTATGTTTCCTTTGTTTTGTAAGACATTGATGTTGTCTTTAGATTCCTTAAGAGTACTTAATCTACTAGCGTAGATTTAAAAAATCAGTTTCACGTGACTGTCTACCTATCTATAAGTTTACAATAATGTTTGTCATATGGTACAATTTTTGTCTCTTTGTTGTTGCAGTTGTTAAAAACTTAATTTTAATGTGCGGTTGTTGAACAAATGTAAGCGCTTCTCATGGTCATGTGACTGGTATAAAATGCCCAGGAGATTGAGTAAATGTAGAACATTTTCATCTTATTGATGTCGTTTTATGTTTATAATATTAAGGTATAAATTGATTTCGCATTGAATTCTGCAAATGATGCACATTTGTGGAATAAAATAACTGCCATGCTATTGCATCCTTTAATAACGTACACGTCATCAATTCTTATCTATGTTAGCCGAAGCCCAATCAGAGCCATTACCGTTTATAAATAAGTTAACACTTTTAATTATTTGTTATTTGTTTGGGACTTTAGATAGTGTATATATTACATCAACATTAAAATTACATAAAAATTGTTATTATGCTGCGAGTTTGAATGTGTGAATATCTAAGCATATCTAAACGCTATGGCCGCTGCGATGCTAAATCTTTCCCCGGCATGATCTTTATCTTGTATATTTAAACGCATCATTATATATGCAGTATGGTGGCTTAACAGAGACACCCATCCTAATAATAATCCTAATATGTCACGTAATGATGATCACTTAAATCAGCATGATCTTTGCAACCTTTTCAGAGGTTATGGCGTTTTAATATTTTAACTATTTGACAATTTTAAGGGGCACAAGTTATTGATATTTTTACACAATAGTAGGATATTGTTGATCTATTTCTGTCCAGGCTATTTCTCAGCAACTGGAATCCTGCAGTAAAATTCAATGAAATTTTATGTTAACTTTCACTTATAATAAAATCTTGTTTCCTTATAATATAAGCTTATCATGAATTCATATCACTTTAATTATGCTCATATAGCATTCAGTTGTACAATGCCTACCTTGACCGTTTTAGAGCAACCACTTGCTAGATTAAACGACCTGTATAAGAAGTCAAACTTATCTCTTGACATGACCCTTAAATCGATTGGCATGCTATGTACTATCGTTTCCGATAATACATTGTAAAACTTGCTCGGATTCTCACGTATGCGGGTATGTGTGATTTATTCAATCCTCATTATTAAAGTACTCATCATTATAAATTTACGCGCCATATTAAGTAAACCTAGTTTAATTGCTTTTGCAATTAAGGTATATCCTGATAAAGTTGCGGATTTAATTTGTCCGAAAAGAAATTAAACTACTCTCTTGAAGCATTAAAAGGTTCTTGGTTGACTCATTTGACTCAAAGGCGAACAGTGTTCACCCGATCTTACTATGCGGATGCACAATGACCTGTGTCTTCATTGGTCGCTCTATTTTGTAATTTTTGCTTCAACATTTTACTATTTTCTTTTATGTTCACATTAAGCAACGCTATATTGATCACAATAGCATATAATTTACATGTTATTGCGGTTATTTATAGCAGTTTGACATTGTATAATTTAATACGACCATTGACAATAGTTTCAAGAAGCACAAGCACATTCTTTGTAACACGAGATTTTCTACCTTTTCCGGCGAAACGACAGTAATATTTCTCTATTGCCGATGAAACATTGAACACACGTAACAGCAATAAATTATTAAACACATTCCTTTTGCTTTATTGTTTTATTTGAGTTAAACGTATTTTGAATGTTTTACTTCTTATATCGTGTGAGTATATTTCTGTATGGAGTTTAGGCCTATTATTTCTTCTTTATTTCGATATTTCGTATGTTGAAGATGTTTTATGCCCCCCCCCCCACACACACACAGTGGGAAGCATACTCGTTCGTACGTACGTACGTACGTCCGAACGTCCCCTAATTGTTGTGGAATCAACTCCTCATGAACTATTGGGCGGATTTCTTTCAAACTTGCACGGATATTCAAGCAGGATGTGAAGATGATCGTTAATTAAAGATTTCTTTCCTGCTACCATTTTGCCAGAGTTATGGCTCTTTGTAACAAATATTGTGGAAGCAGTGGGGGCATCGGTGTCCCGCAGACACAGTTTAGTTTATTTTTATTGATGTAACAGGTTAGCTACTGAACCGGTTAATCGCATTTTACAGTGACGAGTTTTTGATTAGTTTACTGTATAAGTACTAATATTGGCGGGGGTTTAATTTTGGCGATATTGGCGGTCAGGGTCAGTTGCGACAATATAAAACACCGCCAATAAAAATCCTGTCAATTTAAAACACCGCCAATATAATACTTATATGGAAGGCATATAACTATGATACAATATTACATAGTTTGTCGCAGCTTCCTCCCATGATGAAGAAAGATTGTTGCATGTTTCTTAATTTTGTATATTCTTTGAAACATGAATAATACTTAAAGAACACGAAACAAGAGTACTTGAATGTGTAATTTATTTTCTTTAGAAATAGCCAGAAGGATTGTTATTTTGCGATTGTCGTCCATTCGTTTCAGCGGCACTTGTTTTGAACTTGAAAACTTATAATGCGTCAACAAAAGGAATATAATTGTAATATCAAACAAAGTAATCAAGTACTGTATTAGGTAGCTGCGATAATGTTTTCACACTTAATATTTAACAATAGAATAACTGCGAAGTTTACATTTCTCTTCCATTGTCCAATATCCGCCATTTTACATCAAGGGTTTTATTTTGGCGGTCTGGCTTGTTAGCGCCAATATATAACCCCGCCAATATAAAACACTTTAAAATACGCCAAAATTTGACACCGCCAATATTAAGCGCTATACAGTACTCATATCGAGATAAAGAAAAATACAAATCTATTAAAATCTGTGCAGCCACTTTCATTCCGAATACCCGGGATGTTTCTCACACATCCCTTGAGGAGGAGCTTAGAAACTGGCATGATGGTAATCTCGTTAATCAGAAGCAGAGGTGATTTGGACCAAACATCGTTCAACTAACTTATGCCTTGACCAATTATTGTCTATAAGTGACACTACTCGAGAAGTGTTCAGTCATTTTACTTGCTATGTTAAAATAAGTTTAATTGATCTCTTTTTAACAAAAACAATGCAAAAATGCCTCCTCAGAGCACTTGACATATTTCGCATGTTATTAAGAAACAATCAACCATTTTACGCTACTGAAATGTATAATTGTAAACGATGTTTCACGACCTAGCATGTATGAATTAGCGCCGAATCTTATTTCATTCTATTATTTAGTGCTAAATTTGAATGTCAATGTCGCATATGTAATAATCGATTTTGTTTTCGTTCGTTGAAATTTCTTTAATCTAGAATATGTCCTCGGACACTGATGTCCCCACTGCTACAACATCTCGAACAGTGCCATAACTCTGGTAAAATGGTCGCAAGAAATAATCATTTATTTTCGTTCATCCACATGTTCATCTGCTTTGTCGCCTGTACAAGTTTGAAAGAAATCCGCCCGATATTTAATGAGAAGTAGATGCCACACGATTTTGAGGACGTACGCACATTTATTAGACAAGTGCAACTCTATATGCCTCCCACTTTGTGGGGGCAAGAAAGCATGTTGCACGTGAATGTAAACAAAAGTGTCATGAATTACCTATCAGAGCGTCGACAGTTTGGATGTCATTTCTAGCTTCATATTAATCGTGGACAGTTTTAACAGTACATCCCGCGTAATCGGTTTACTGATCGGTTACAAATTCCGGTTAATCGGTTAAAAATCCATAACCGGTCACCACTCGTTATTTTGGACCTTGTTATCGGTCCAGTCGTAGATTGTCTTGTCAATAATGTGACCATACAATATATGTACACTTTACACATTATTGCTGTAATTTATCCCTCTTATAATTCCCATGTCATTTGTTCAAGCTACTATAAAGACCGAAACGAGTAAGTTTCGAATGAAAATAAGAATCAGTAGGCCTTCTAAATTTAGCCTTTAAGTATAAAACGTTTTGATGTCATTTCCATAGTAGAAATGTTGTCAGATTATTTCTGCTATGTTGTTGATAAAAAGAATTATACAAATGTAATCTAGTATTTAACAAATGTTAAAATAATAACAGTACATTGTAATTTTGAGACGTTTTTAATTGTATTTACATATGACACTTCCCAAAAATCATTTTCTGGTATATTAAACACATAAATAATATTATGTGTCGTTTGATAAAGCATAATTCTCATTCTTGCTTAATTGTAAATAAGCATTTCTTGTCTAATCATGCATACGGCAGTCCGTACATTAAAAAATTGAAATATGCATATCATTAATTGCCACAACCAAAGATCAGTTAAACAGTCTCACCACGCAGCCAAAAAGTGGAGAAGAAAAGAGAGCATGCGTTTATATGAAAACCATTTTCTAATAAGACATCACAAACAATTAACGATAAAGAAATGATTGAGATACAAAGTACAAGTTGTCTTAGTGAAATAACCCCAAACCACCCATCTAATCGACAATGCTGCATGCAAAGGTAAACAAACATTTATAGCCAAAGAAGTTTACTGCATTGTAAAGCAAAAGAGCGGGTACTCAATGACCTAATTGATATCAGGGCCCCTGGAGTCAAATCAGCAAGAACACGATAGAAGGGATAAAAGAAACATATCAAGCTTCTAGGTTACATGATTCCCATATAGACATTCATAAACTCTAAAACATCTGCCACCGTCATGCAACCAAAGAGGTAAGCATAACGATAAACTGTAGATAGGTTAACTCTCCAGGAATGCAGAATATCATGATGGTTACCTTTTTGAATATACAGATGCTTTTTACAAACAACGTATAGAAATTAATATTGCCCTTTATTTTCTTAAGTTTATAAATTAATTCTCTAACTGGCTGTTTACCATGCTAACAACATGATAAAAGCTGTAGGCTTCAAAACAAAGAAATCAGCTAATTCAGCTTCAAAATGACAACTTATTTACATAGAACAAGGGATTTTGGAATGATCCTATATATTTTGAAGGTTTGGAAGGCTTTGGAAACTGGTTTATCTGGTTCCCATAAATATGTGTGCCTTTATGATAATTAAATGCTCGGAACTAAGTATCATCAATGTTGATGGAGTTTCATAAATGATAAAAAAACTTGATTACTGAACGCTTCTTTGAATAATGTTGTTAAAAGTAAAATAGGCATTTCAGGAATTGGCAATTCCAGCAGACACAGCCTCTCCACACAGCCAAAGAGCAGAGAGAAGAGAGCAAGGTTATACAATAATCAGTTATAGGAATACTCGTAACAAATCACAGCTTCCCACACAACTATACTCAAGGGATAAAAACGCGGGATAAACATGACGAGTATTCTAGTGTTTACCGTTTGCAGCTTTCCCCGTGAGACATCGTAATGCATTAATAGTACCACTTGCACCGTAACCTAGAGAGTTCCTTGGCAGATTTTCATGGTGAATGATCAACGCGTTCGCAAGATATTGCAAAAATTCCACCCTGCGTTTCTTTATCTCTAGAGCATACATTTTGATACAGATGATAGAATTTTATATAGGACGCGATGCAAATAAAAATAATTTTTTTATTGGTATCACGTCCTATATAAAATAAACATAAGCAATAAATTAACCCCCCCCCCAAAAAAAAAACACAAAAAAACAACAACAACAACAAAACACTTCTGAGTTACCACTTTTCAACTGTCAATTGCAAAATATGCAATCCATTGGTATCTTTTTAAAAATAAGCATCATCAGGTTATGAACAAGAACAAAGGTTTCTTTTGTAAACTGAATGCCGAACTTCACAAAGATTTTATTTTATAACTATATTTTACAGTTTTGCACTATTTTCTACCCTATATAAAGACCACCCAACCATTCGGACCACCTTTTCCCAGTCCCAGTGATGGTCTTAATAGCGGGGCCTCACTGCATTTGTCAAAAAGGAAACATGAGAAGCCACGACCAATATCAACATTTTGCAGGCTCGTTTTGATTGAGACTTTTCATTGGAAAAACTGGAAATACAAATACTGCCCCAGGTTTTACCGCAGCTCAAAACAAGTATTTTTAACAGATAAATTTAAATATATAAAGCCACCGGCCACGACAAATATCAAAATATTGCTGGCTCGATTTCAAGAGCCTATTCATGGGCAATATTGGAAATTTATATTTCTGCCCCACTGTATATAAACCGATTGTATCATCTACCGGATATAGCGCACTGATTGTCACAAAAACATAGTAAACAGTTCAAAAATGAGGAGATTTTGTATGTATTGTAATGAGAAATCCAATCGACAAATACATGTTCAACAGGCGATTCTCGTAGCACTTGTTTTGAAAGACGTTATTACCATTTTTATGCAATATCTTTCTAAAAAATCGCTAAAATCACTCACAAAAAGTACCGTTTGCACTGTGTACTGTTATAAAATCAGCGTAAATGTTTATGTTTAAACAGGTTTTGAGAGGTATTCTCATGCTAGCGATAAAGAAACATATCATTTTTATTCTTACAATAATAAGAATACCATAGCTGATCAACTAAACATCAAAACATTAGACCAAACATGCATGTAGCTTCGACCCAGACTGTATCATTTATTGAACATGCTAACTCAATCATTTGTATGTTTCTAGTGATCTATTTGTATCAGTTATGGCGATATATTAAAGATGATTTTAGTATTTTTTTTTTATTTAAGAACAACGGCTTGATGTAAAAACATGTATTTAAAGTGCTTCGTACAGAGATATGCGATACGTTATAAAATATAAGGGCCTCGGTGCCTTAATATCCTGCGGCGACACGAAACAATTGGATCTACCTGACTTCATTAGTTAACACCCAGGTCGCTCTGAGAACTACAATTTACAACAAGCGATAATTAATGTCGTCACAAAATGTTTTGGATTTGATAAACATAGTTTCAGGTTTTTTAAAAGTAATAGTTTCGAAACTGAAGGTTCACGATTATAAATACATACGCAGGTAGGCGTGACATACAAATTCTGAGGCAAAGCAAGTTATTTAAATACTGATATTTTAAGCTGATAATAAACCCTTTACTCAATGTACGACCAATGTAGATCATCGTCAGCTGAAACATCCATGTCATTTGATCGGAATATACAATGGTCCCTTGTTTTCAGAAATATTCTAATAAATGTAATATTAGCAAACAGTGTACAGCAAAAACAACGTACTACATATCCCATGTAGTAAAGGGTCAAATGGAACTTTAGCAAAGGAATCAATGTCTTGTTTTCCGCCCAAGGATTGACTATCACAAAGGTCTTCCCTTGAGACTCAGGTATGTTCCCATGCTGATTTCAGTTAAAGAAATGAACGAATTCGCTTTCTAACATATTCTCATAATGCATTTATGTTAGCCATTAAAATACTGTTTTGACAACTGATTTGTGTAAACTAGGTGTATGCCAATTTATCAGTTACAAAACAGTTTATAGTTTATTTCGAGGTTTGTATGAAAAATTAAACAGTCGCCCAGCTTCGTTGGGACTGACAGTTAAATTTTTATACAAGCCTCCAAACTAACAATAACCTATAGTCACTATTGTTGAATCATTCTGTTTTATTATTTTAAAGTTTTTCTCTTCGTGTTTTTGTACGCCATGGAATATTATTTCTCCAAATATACACGATTTGTATACACAATACATGTAGACGAACTCCTCCATCTTACATAAAAGCAAACACTTGATAAAATCAGCAAATGCGCATCGCCATAAGTGATACAGATTATTGGAAAATCATTTAACGAAGATCGCACTACATGATACAACAGAAATAGGTGTGTTTGCTATAAATGATAGTATGATAATACTATAGATGCTACAGTCATTAAGAAATACACCCCTCAAACATTTTAATAATTTACACTATCTATACATTTAAAGCAACGTTGTAATGTAATAATCTGTATATTAATGTCATAGAGTCATATAACTAGTATGTATTCGTGCATCAGAGCGTTTATTTGTAGTAAATAACAGTATTTTGATACAATCGCGTAGGTCATTTGCCACAAGTTTTTATCCCTATATATGGGCAAAACAAATGGTAGTACAACCAATAAGGACTATACAAAATATAACGTACTTGTTTTTGTTGAAGGTACTTAAAATGAACCTAATAATTCCGATTTCAATGTGTTATTTACGAATTGGTTACATCGCAGCCATGCAATCACCTTACTATATCCGGCATATGATACAATCGGTTTATATACAGTGTGCCCATGGCCTATCCCCGGGTGAAGCTCAACAAACCAATACGAAAAATATGTCTTGAGAATCATTTGCACTTTGAATATTATCTTTAACCTTAATCTTTAAAAAAAATATTGGTCGCTTACGGTGAACGCTGTTGGAAAACAACAACGTTGTCTAACAATATTAATGCTACAAAATTTATAGAAAAAATGTTTCCTCGCGTGCATGCCAATTATACACTCATGGGACATAATTGGTCATCCACTTGACAAAAATATTTTTATAGATGTTGTCTCTCTTTGGTTACATTTTTAGTATTGAAAACGATGTCACATGACATGTTTAGTATCATATGAAAAATAAATAATCACTGATGACGTCATTAACTTTTTGATGACGTCTTCACATTGTGTTCTAGAATATTTGTGACAAACATAAACATGGCTCAAAGAGAAAATGTACTAGTGCTGAGTAAAAAGAACTTAATACAATAAAATGTCATCAAGAATGAAAGAATGGGCGTATAAAATGTTTAACACTGACAGTATTTATGAACCGGGCATAGTTAATAAATTTATAGGGGGAGTACACAAGTCATCGGCTTTTTGAAGACTCCGAAGATTCAAGGTATTCAAGGTATGAAATGCATAATTACAGAAAGATTTGGAATACCCAGAGCTACTGTGCAATTTTGAAGAAATTTAAGCAGCATGGAGTAACAGAAATCATGCCAGGTAGGGAAAGAGTGTTTGTTTACAAAAAAGATGATAAAAAACTTTTCTCGGACGGTAAAACAAAACAGAAGAATCTCTTTACTGGACAAAACTACCATAGTGATGGAGGGTAAGTATGCTTATCAGTGAATTATAGAATTTTCCAGGTGAAAAAAGTGGTATTTCACTGTTTTCAAACAGTGGAATATCATTTTTATTTTCACTGATTTTTTCACGTTGGTACCCAAACGCACATAACATACCAAATGAGAACGTTTAGTAAACGGGCTCAAATTTGTATTTTTGACGTCATGACGTCACGCCATAAAACAAGCGGTTTTGGCGCCATTTCTTGCAATTTTTCTGTCAAATTCAGGCAAATTTTTACACTAAAATAAAAAGAATTTTTTTTTTACCAGTGAAAGATATTTCACTCGTGAACTCCGAAATTATGTATTTTCACTCGTGGCTTCGCCACTTGTGAAAATACGAATTCTGGAGCTCACTCGGTGAAATATATAGAGGATACAACATGTGTGATCATTTTATTCCAAAATTATTAAACGAGTCGTCTAAATCGATATGAAACGAGGATTTGCCGAGTTTTATATCGATTTAGATGACGAGTTTTATAATTTCAGTATAAAATGAACACGAATGATGTATTCTATTTATCACATACCCTGAAAAAACAAGCAAAATCCACGAATTGACCCTTTCTATCGCCTAGTAGAGCGAAATTAAAACGTGTATAATTCGGTCGTATCGGATGTTACATAAGCTAGTTCCCAAAGAATTTATCCTACCGTTTTCCCATTTGCCAAAATAAGTAAAAGTAAATAAATAATATTAACTAGAGTCTAGATAAAAGAATCTACCAGTTATAGGCTTCTGAGGTTGTGTTTGATTAAATAAATCGATCTTCTGTATGACGTCATTTGTGTAAACTTTCATAGCGGCATATGACAACATTGAAATTTGCTGAAAATAAACTCATACTTTGGATTGAAAATATGTTTCTCGTGTTTTTTTTTTGTTTGTTTCGGGGATGTTGTATGATCACACCGACGATGTTCTGGAAACGATGTCAGTGTCTGGGTCATTTTGTTTTCGGTTTAAACGAAATGAAAATGGCTTTGTTGCTGTTGTTGAATTTCATCATAGGCTTTCGGCGTATGCTAACTTACGGAGTAAACAAGATGTCAGAAAGTTTTATTTTCCGTGGATATTATCACAATATAAGGTATGCTTAGTTCCTTATAGAAGTTGATTGCTTGCCTGATGTGGTAGTTCATAAATTTGTTTTGATCGCTGATAACGCGGATGAATAGTGATTCGGCTACGATATATAACTAGTTATATATCGAAAATATATAACGGGTGTTATTACACTCCCACACCGGAAGGTATGTGATAAATTTCTATCTTACACTGGTAAAAACAAATATCCTATAGATATATAATTATCATGGTTCCAAGAAATGAAAGATTGTTTTGTGGAAAAATAATGGTATAAGTGAATATTATCTGATGAATCCCACATAGTTATTGGGTCTGATAGTCGTGGGCATATCTGGCGAAAGGATGATGAAGTAAACAAGCCCCACCTGAATTGCCCTATCCAGTGTATCCGCCATAGACGCCTCCGTGTTATGATCTTGGGTTGTGTTTGTTTTCATGGAATTGGAACTTTACCACATGTGAACGGAATTTACTCTAAATACACAAACACATTGGATAAAAATCTTTGGCCAGTATTAGATAATTTCGTATTGATGGAAGACAATGTTCCAGTTCATCGCAATATACTGATGAAATTCAACAGCAGCAACAAAGCCGTTTTCGTTTCGATAAAAAAGAAAACAAAATGTCCTAGACGCTGACATCATTTTCAGAACATCATCATTTTGTTTGGTCTTATAACATCTTCATAACAAAAGAGAAACAGTTAAAGCACATTTTCAATCGAAATTATGGTTTTACGTCAGGCAAAAAATCCAATGTCGTCATGCCGCTATGAAAGTTTACACAAATCACGTTAGAGATAATCAATTTATTTGTATGTAACACGAATCAGCCTATAAATGCAAATTTTTTTCCTAGACTAGCGCAGTTCAAATTATTTTTATTACTAGTTTTAGCTAATCCGGTAGGATACATATTTTGTTGGGGTTAGCCGATACGACCGCATTTCAAAATTCGCTATACTAGGCGATAGAAAGGGACAATTTATGGAAATTGCTCGTTTTTAAGGTTATGTGATAAAAATACATCAAACGCATTTTTATTTTACTGAAATTACTAAACTCGTCATTTAAATTGATATGAAACTCGATAAAACTCGACGTAAATGTCTCGTTTAAAGATTTCAGTATAAAAAAAATGAACTATGCATATCAGGAATGGCCAGGAATGGTTATACAATAATCAGTTCCAAAAAGACGCCTTGAATGAATCCTTTCGGGGATCCCTAAATTCGAAAGTTAGTTGTTTGAATTGAATTATCTCCCATTAACTTTATTTATCTTTATTTCAGTGTATCGAAAAATCCAGCAGACTTTCATTGTATGTGTCTCTGTCTATAGCACTAGTGTGCATATATATTCTAAAAATAAAAAAGGAGGAGGCACGATGCTAATAGATATTATCCGCTACAATTCTAAATGAATCAAACAGGACATAAGAAAAGAAAGCATGGGTATATATCATAATCAGTTACAAAACACAACATCCTAAACACATTTTAAAATAAGAAATCTTACGTGATTGGACCGTTTTTTTAGGTTCACACTTTGAGTCTAAAGCAGTGCTGAAGATTATCAAATCTTATCTGCATGTTTTAATGCATACTGTGTGTTTTCAAATATTCGTTACTTTCCATGTATTGTCAAAACTTTACTGCATTGAATTGCTGCCATAATGCATAAGCATCCATAAGTACATTGTCCTGTCAACAGTATGCGAGGGTGATGTTTTCTGAGGTATGCGTCCTTTCTTTTGTCTACAGTCTATGCAGATGTCAAACATATAAAACAACATTATGATAGCGAACTAAAGCTTTGAAGAGATAGGGGAATTGTGTTCCTTATTCATAATAATATTTCACTTTTTTATTCTTTAAGTAGAACACAAAAATTAATTTGAAAGCCGAAAGTTTCAACATACTTAGAACATGTAGAAAGCAAGAAAGGCTTTCAATGTTAAAAAATTGGCACACATAAATACACCTCGAAACATTTCGTTGATCGTTAATTTTAAAATATCTTATGTAAGACAAAGTTATATTAGGACAAACTTTATCACTACTGCCATATCTGCATTTAATTAAGTATAATGTCATAGTGACAGTTTGTGCATTAAACTCATTTAAATGAATGCATAAATACTGCTGTATAAAAGCTAATTATGACAATGTTGAGACGTTTTTGTCATTATGTCAGCCTCCATAACGATTATTTCATTATATTTAAGTTAGGGGGCCGTCGTCAAATTAACGTGCAACTGTACTTGAAGTGAACTAATTCATTTTTGAAGATGACTTGTTTTAAAAGTGAAATGATCTGTCTAAGCTTATGAATAAAGACAAATAAAATAAATTTAGCAGCACACGACTACATAATTGCCTTGAACGTTAAATCATTTATTAATCAGCTTTTTAAGAAACTTTAGAGTACAATTGCTGAAAACAATGCCATTTATTTACACTTCATAAAGAAGGTTTTAAGTTTAAAAACAGAAACAACTATTTTCTTTTATTTCTCGTATTTATAGTTGAAATATTTACTTTTTCGTTCATTATTTGCTCCGATTGTATGTATAGGGTACGACAAATTAAGAAGACTACATTGATACCAACACGTTTGATCATAGCTACTCATTGATTTTCCCTAGCACAAATCTGGTAAAACAGAAACATTTAAAATGTCTCTTGATGTTTTAAATAGAAAAATAAACCCATCGAGCTAATATATTGTTTTGAAGGTTTTCATTGAAATGTTCTTATTAAACTCTTAAATTACTTTTTAAAACGCAATTTGTAAGATTTATTTTAATATCTTGCAAATTATTTAAATAAAAAAAGAAAAAGAAACATACCCGTATGCATTTGTCAAACAATTATAAATGATTTACAAGACGTGTTTCCGTTCGCTTACTCAATAATACAATAATTGTATTGACGACATTCACATTAATCCCTGAACAGAAAAGCAAAGGCTGAAGCAGTCCTTTCCTATCTTATTTGGTTCCATGAATCAGCAAAAATATTCCAAATACAATCAAATATACTGATGTTCTATTTCAATTACTGTCCATCAATGAGGTGCACATTAAAACATTTGTGGTTTTTTATTAAGATATTGTCTTAACTTCACACACAGTCCGGTAATTTGTTTAGACATGTGTGTTTTTTTGCTCTGTTCATCACCACAATACTTCACAAGCAGTATACTCTAATGCAGCAATTAGTGGTAAACCCAATATATAGGCTGTAGGCCCCCTTAGCCTCTACTGTCCAGAACAGTATAACGGATCTCCCCACAGCATTCCATGTGAAGCTGTTATCCTGAAATATAATTTCCATGTTAAAGGCAACATTAAGTTTCATGGAAAACTTGCATTTCAAAAGGGCATAACTCAAAAATAGGGAAAAGGAGTTATCATTCTTGACGTCAACTGTGGCTTTGTTCATGAAGATGATATATGCCAAGTATTAAGAGAAAAAGACAAATAACTTTTAAGTTTATAGACAAAAACAGTTATATGTGACACTCTGAATATTACATGTATGACCTTTTAATTCGCTCTGAAGTACTGTCGACCCCAATAAATTTGATATCCATTATAACAAAATCATATCATTCGAAGCTTTTCTATTTAGAATAACTTTCTTTTGAAATAAGTAGAATATCATGACCCATCACTTTAACATCTTAAAAGAAAGGACCAAAATTCGCAAAAGGCAAAAAAATGTTGGTCATTCGGTCCGACAAACAAATCAAAATGCCTGATACACCAATCACGCGATGCAACCAGTGAAATACCTTGTTAAGAGAAACTTGAAAAGGTGGTTTCCTTTACATTTAAAGTTGTCGGACAACAGGGCCGGAGAGATATGCTTTTCTACCAGACCTTAACAAAATCAATCATGTCCGAGGGTCTGAGGCCTTTCGCAAAGTCCGTCTAAGATTATACCCACCTGAAAACATCTGTAGTGCTTAACACGGCTTCGCCAAGCTCCATATTCAAACATTTCACACCACTTCATTATTTGATGACAAAGTATATTTGTTGCAATTTTGAACAATATTCATTAAGCTTATTTTATCAATGGTTAACACGTCTTCGCTTTGTCGGGTATGCAACTAGTTTGGCACAGCAAATGCATATTTTTTTTCTGCAATGGCCCCTTGAGATTCATCTCCTGATCAAGAATACACAAGATTATCAACTGCCAACTGGTAATCTGACACACTATTGAAGAAGAACTTCTGAAAAAAGTGATTTGAGAAACAAAATGACGGCTTTTTTGTGTTTGAATCTGTGCACGAAACGCTTGAGAGTGGTACCTTGTATTTTAATTTTATTAATTAAGAAACCAAAGATAAACAAACTTCGTCGATTCAGTATTAACTTATTAAAATAGAGCTTGATGACGGATGCGAATACATAATTAATCATAATTTAAGAAACCAATAGCAACACCATAGAAATAAAAGATACAATTTTTAAAATCTTTTTTATCTATCCTTGATTTTTTAAACTGCAGTAACCAATAATGCATAATTCTGATGTTTTAGCCTAATACTGAATTTATATATCATGATATTTCTAGTTTTAAGTCTTAATTACAATGTTAACGGTAAGATAAAAGGACAGGCGGTTGTTAGACCGTATACGTCACAAAACGTATATGTCACATATGTGTGACATATTCGGCCGAATTAATCACACCTGCCTTCATGTGACATATACGTTTGTGCAAATTAGCGATAAAAATCTGCACGTATATATCACACATTTCATACAATGAACATATTTGTCCGTAGCAGTAGCAGCTTGCCCTCATTAACTTCAACGAAACATCACCATCAACATCATCATCACGAGTGATTTTTTGTTGTAACGTTTTCGACTTGCACATATGCAATATACAGTAAGGGCCGTTTAAACATTGTCAAATATTTTTAATAGACGAGAAACTGACATCAAGTTTTTGATGAGCGTGAAAAAACTAATTCCAACCGAATATGCCACATGTTCCATATTCGGCTGAAAGGTGTGACGTATTCCACCGAATAAATCACAACGTGTGACGTATTCGACCGAATATATCACACGTGTGACATATACGTTTTGTGACATAAACGGTCTAACAGGCGGTAATTTAATTAAATGTGACAAAAATATGTTGACACTTTAGTTTTCAAAAGATGACAATTAATATGTAAAAGTGCATACACAGCGTTTGCACTCTAAATAAATATGTAAGACAAATTCAATGTCAAAGAACTTGTTGCAGACATTGATACAGTGTTTCGGTCATATAAAATAAACTTCTCAAAAATTCTAATTGCACATTTGATAAATGTTGATTTTCCTTACTATTTGATTGAATCATTCGAGTTTGAAGTTTAATCCATTTCAAATAATTTAAGTTTAAGGTTATTGATAAGTGGGCACTTACCAAACGGATGTAAATCATTTATTTTCGCGTTTACGTTCTTTTACGTAAATATTAAAGTTTTATGGCGTAAGAGCGTAAAGTCAACGTTCAACGTAAATAACGTTATCAAGCTAGAAAATATATAATTTGATTTTTTTAAAATGATGATAAAATGTGCAGAAATGAGGCACTTCTTTTGCATATACGAATGTCATCATGGTGTTTGATAACAAATTAAAATTTGAGCCAGTCTACAGCACTGTCGCGGTCTTCAGTCGTCGAACGTCCTATGTGATGGTCTTGATTGTCAAAACGCATAGTACTTGCTCTCAATTCTAACCTGTGTATTGCAAATAAACAACTTGGCACCCCTGCACACTTCCCACTGTATGTGACCAATCTACTTAAATTTTAATCGAAACAACAAAGAAGTCAACTGTTAATCAATGAATTTGGTATGGCATGTTTCTTGCGTCCCCCCAATCTATTGTCACGGGCATTTGGAAAATCACAGGATCGTTTGCAACTTAATAAAATTCGCAGTTAGAGTCTGTGGTATAAAATGTAACATTCTTTATTATGCTTATTATATATTTGCAATACAAGAAAGAAATAAAGTTTAAATAAAAAATATACATATATTTTCGATATTACGTCCTGTGGCGAGTCATCAAAGACAAAATGTAATTACACTACTGTAAGTTCGCATAGAGAAATTTATTGAGGTAGAGTCGTGCACAAATCATAGAAAATAAAAAAAATACTCAAAAATATGCCAGGCGCGCCAATGTCGTTGCAGGATTTTAGTGCCAAAATCTTTAAACATTCGTTTCTGCTTTACTTGGTCATTACTTTAGTTGGGAATGAATTTCACGCTGTTCATGAAAATAAAGCATTCAAAAGTCAAAAAGTTTTCGGCTGTAACATATCTTATATCCTACGAAGATTATGCTGGGACCGCACCGTTTTTCCATTTTTTCTAACTAAAAACGATATTCCTTGATTATGAGACTTTTTCACTAATTCAACATTGTTTGTAGATTTTAAGTTTACGAAAACAAGATATTTTATTATTCTGACAAATTTTGACAGGACTGTGATGGCAGCCAAGCAGATTATTCCCCGAGTTCTGATACATCGAGAGGAAGTTTCTGAATATTCTTTGGTAGTTAAGATGATTAAAATACATAAAAAAACTCAAGTGACCCTCTAATTTCTTTACTTCAATGAAGATTTTTCACGCCAACGTATAATTTCGGACCGTCAAAGAAATCGGATGTTTTTTTCTTCATACACAGTGTTTACTTCACTTATACAGTAAAGCCATCGCTTAAAAGTTGACTATGGACTCGGCACACTAACGTTCATAAATTTATTTTATGCAAAATGATTCAAAAATATTTTTCGTCCGGTAGAACACCAAAAGTATCTCACAGCTAATTTTCTCTCTTAACCCACATCCCACCACAAACAGTTATTAGTGCATCTAAAATGTCTTCAACAGTTTCTAACTGGCGAAAGGATTGACCAGAAACTGGGAACCCTAAACTTAGCCATTCCGCCGAGCAGTTTTTTCTCTAATTAACATCGTCTTGAGTTGAAACATTGTAAGACGCATTTCTAGACTCAGATAATGAGGCAGAGTATTTTGATCTGAGTGCTTATAATTGTATTACTACTGCTCACAAAGAAAAAGTGAAAATCAAGTATGAATGAGTAGTTCAAAACCTGCTATAAAATTCTCACAAAATACGTTGGAATGCAGGACATATCATACAAATTTTCCAAGTTTTCCGGGGGAGGGGGGGGGGGGCGGGGGGAAGGCCCGCTGACCTCCTGGATTAGTTGAGACTAAAACGCTGTTAAAAATACGACTCGCTGAGTTGAACCAGCCTTGCTGAGATCCTGGATCCGCCATGAACATTCCATAGTTATAAAGTGTTGGTGTGAGTTTTTAGATTCTCCGGTGTGGGTGACTATGTGAAAAACAAACAAAAACAATTGTAAAAAATAAAATTCGATTGCAACACGGGAGATCCACATAATTGGCGTATGTTGACGTGGTAGACATGGTAGACGTAATGCGTAAAACATATGTACGGTTTTTAAACAATTATTACTGTTTGGTTACATTTAACATAATTTCATTTATTAATGATAATTTTATTTTGAGATATTTAAAATTGAAAGGTGCGAACTTAGAACTTTACGATAAAGAATTCGTTCAATGCCATTTAAGGGACATAACTTTCACAAGAAAACCTGTTTTGATATGTTTAATTTGCCGAACATTCTTTCCTGTGCTGCATTATAAACATCCTAACCCCAACTGTATACTTAAACGGATAACTCACTTGAACGTGAGTAAATTATTTATTCCTTAACCTCATAATACACCAAAACACAAACTATAGCTAAGTTTAGGGCTTTGTATACACAGGTAATTTCAATTTAATTTTCAGATGCCTGTATCTGTAAGTGCTGGCGTGTAACTACATTCAATGAATGGTTAGAATCAGTGGACTGGTAATGCGCGAGCCGTACGGATGAGTTGCTGACAGCGGTAACTCTGGTTTGTTGACGGTTTTGAAAAAAAAATATCATCATTACTGAACCTAATCTAAACTACAGCTCGAACCTGAAACTAGTAAATTGCTTTAAAATATTCAATATATCCAAAATATCCCTTGAAAGATAAGATGATACTGTAAAATTCATTTACGAATATAAGAAAAGACCAAATGCCAATCAAACCTGACTTGAAAGAAATCAATGATTTACACCGTTAAACGTTGACTAAAGACAATGAACAACAATAGAGTAGGGTGGGCGTGTGCCAACATGTTAACCGCTGAAAAGAAACACTTTTATATCCAAATAGCAGGAGATACCCACACATCTTTTCTTCCAAATACAAGGCAAAACGTATACACAGTGACAATGTCGTCAAGTACTTATTATTCGAAACGAAAAACAAATTGTCTCAGAATTCTGTAACACAAAACAATGCTTTGTAATGTGGAGAGGCTTTTATGCAAATGTGGATACGCATTTATTTGCGGGTAATCTAGTCTTGTAACTTGATAACAGCTATAGGTCAACCAAGCTAAATTGGCGATGTTTACAATTATTTATAAAATGTTAACACGGGTTAAGGCATATTTACGCGTTTAAGTACTATTTTTCTTTTTATATCACATCGCCCTGATAGCTCAGTGGTTAACGCGTCCGGCTGCCATAGGCCTAACTATTTTCGACATGGGTTCGATTCACACTGACACACTGCTTTTATTATTTAAGGAAATATTTAAAATTTATATTTTTCGGCGTTAGCTGTCTAAGGTCACTTTTGACCTAGTTTTTCGACCAATGAAATGTTGTAAATAATACTCGTATTCTCTTATTATGCAGAGGGAAAATGAAATAAACTATTTCGATTGGTAGCTATTTACACCAGAGAGGCATCTAGCAGGGTGGAGAGGTATCTAGTGGGATTTTTATTATTATGCAGCGGAAAAATCAAATAGATTAATTCGATTGGTTGTTAGTGGGTGTTGTATTTGAGGAAAAACATATTTACGATTTAAGTAACCAGTTAAGTCAATATTGATGGCTTAAATACAATATTATATGGAATATTCTTGGGTGTCAGGTAAACACTTGCATACAATACACAGTGTAAAACGAAAGAGAAGTGTAGATATTCCTGGTTCTTTCTGGTTCCATTCTAGTTCCTTTGATACTGATTGTTAATTTCAAGTACGAAATACAAGTTTACTGTAGTGTAGTGGCTAACACTCTCGCCTCTCAAGCGGAGGCCCCGGGTTCAATACTCAGGACGGACGCTTTTTTTAAAGTTAATATACTTAAAAGTTGGTAGATTTCGCTCTTGTAGCAGGCTGTTATTATTTATATTTATTAAATTTCAAGGACATTTATTCATCTTGAATTCTCACTCTACACGAGGTATTTTATTGAAACTGAATATTTTGCTTCAGTATCTTTAATCGACTTGTTATCACTGTATGAAATTGTTGCAACAGCTTCAACATTTTTTTTGAAAGACACTTTCAATAAATTTATGAGTTGTCATGATTCGATCGCTTAATCTCTAAGTCATACTAAGAAGGCAGGGAGGGTTCGTCGACAGCTATAACAAATAAAATAAAATAACTAAACTGTGTCTGCTTTGCCTCTCTGTATTTCTTTCTTTCTTATATACATGTATATATAAATCTTTTCCATCAACGCCGTTTATCTTTTTTAAAGATATTTCTTGTTTAAGTTTTGCTGCAGTCATTTCAAAGTTTTGTATGTATTTTGCTTCAGTTTATTTTATCGCGGAAATAATTATTGTGTAAATAATATTTTAAAAATGTAAACAAAAAAAAACATGTTTCGAACCTACAACCCATCACAGCATTGCTACCATTGCATTTTCAAGTGCTTAAAAGACTGCGTCTTAGACCACTCGGCTAACGGGACAAGTATTGGGAGCTTTACGCTTTGTATTAAACAAGGATTTAAATATTATTTCACTGTTAACATGGAACGTCAATGTAAACACGCCAATGTAAACATTGCCAAATTACCGTTGTCTAATAATAAATGAAATAAAAGGCTATATCCATTTCCCATTCGTGATATAATACATACTAAGATTCAGAACAATCAACTGCATAAGTACATGTATATGCTTTCAATACATATGAATCATTGGGGAATGTTATTCAAGCACGGCACAGTCAACTTTGAACTCTAAAACATGAGGTCTAATCTTCGTAAAAACCCATCCAAACTAACACGTCCTTAAAAGTTTTGACTGTGTATTTGTCATAGAAATGCCGGCAGCCCGTCTAAAAGCGCTCCCTTAATAATTTTTGGTTAGGAAGAGGAACCGTGTTTTTGTAGCAATGCACGAACGAATGTGATTTTGGGAACGTTCGGACTAGAAATACCGGAATGAAAGAACCTGTCCTTCATGCTTGCATATAATTATGGCATCTTCCATCAGATAAGTAAAGAATATAAACAAGTACAGCAACACAACAGTAAAGTTGAACGTTAAACCGTAAAATGTCTCCGTAGAACTGAATCAAACACGTAAGACAAACTACTTATTTGGCACTGGGAGCTGTGTATCACACACGTAACACATACAAGATACTTATTTGGCACCCTGGGCCTGTATCACACACGTAACACATACTACTAAATTGGAACTGGGAGCCGTGTATCAAACAAGTAAACCATACTACCGGTATACATTTGACATTGGGAGCCATTTATCAAACACGTAACACATACTATCGGTACTTATTTGGCACTGGGAGCCGTGTATCAAACACATAACACATACTACCGGTACTTATTTGACACTTGGAGACGTATATCAAACACGTATCACATACTACCGGTACTTATTTGGCACTGGGAGCTGTAAATCAAACACGTAACACTGACTACCGGTACTTATTTGGCACTGGGAGCCGTGTATCAAAGATGTTACACATACTTCCCGTACCTATTTGACATTGAGAGCCGTGTATCAAACACGTAACACATAATACCGGTACCTTTTTGGCACTGGGAGCCGTGTATCACACACGTAACACATACTTCTCATTTGACACTAGGAGCCGTGTATCACATACGTAACACATACTACTCAATTGGAGCCGTGCATCAAACCCCAGGCCTCCTAGTGAAACCTTTAAAACCTTTAAAACCCTTTATTTTCATAGCAAACCTTTAAAACCTTCATAACTTCTGGAAAAACCTTTAAAACGGTCAAATAGCCTGTTCTTTTCTTTTGTTAATGTCACAAAACAAAATTCGCCGTTTCAATTAGTGAGCAAAGGATTTAGAGTAGTTAATCTTATTATTCAACATATTTTAACAAAATTGGATTAAATCAAGATATTACTTTTAGAAGATCCCATTCATGTTTTAGGATTATGCGAAACTTTTTTGACTGAGAATACTGTAAATGATGAAATTCATATTCATGGTTATAATTTGGAAAGAAGAGACAGATTTTCAAAACAAGGTGGTGGAATAGTAGTTTATATATTAAAAGAAAATGTTTCATATCGGCGAAGATTAGACCTCGAAAATGATATCTTAGAATCACTTTTTATTGAAATAATTGTTCCAAACGGAAAGCCTTTCATTTTAAACTTTGTGTATAGACCGCCTTCCGCATTACAAAGTTGGATAGAGTCTTACGAACAACTAGTGACTAAAGCACAGGAATTGTTTGATGAAATATATTCTCCTGGGGATTATAATTTTGATTTCTAGCCAGATAAAGGATTTAAAAATAACAAATGGAATGCAACAATAATGTGTTTAGGCATGACGCAAATGGTTAAATCCCAAACCAGGGTAACTGAAGCGAACAGCTCGATTATTGACCACATATACTCAACCTTTCCTGAAAATATTATTGAGGTAACTATTCCCAAAATCAGTTTGAGTGATCATTATCCTATACGTTTTACCAGAAAAATCAAGCAAATGCGTTGTAACTCACCAAGTAGACTTCCCACGATAAAATACAGATCATTTAGCAAATTTAATGAAAACGAATTTAATACGGATCTTTTAAACTATAGCATTGATTATGTTGAATCAATACCGTACCCTTCTGATGCGCTTGATATTTTTTACAACATATTCTATGATGTGTTAAATAAACACGCACCGATAAAAGTTAAACGCATAAAAAGACAACATCAAACTGACTGGTACTCGGAAGAAATTAAACATGCTCGGAAAACAAGGGATTTATTTCATGCCAAAAAGGTCTGGAATAACTACAAAGTTTGGCGAAATAATACTATAAAACTTATTGAACAAGCTAAAACAATTTATTACAATAATGCTATTAAAGACAAATCGGATTCAAAATTACTGTGGAAACATATTAAAACTGTGTCATCTGATGATATTTACAAACCATGTTCATTGCCATCTACACTAATATTTCACGGTAGCACTTAAACTAAGGAACACGACATAATAAATGCCCTGAATTGTCATTTTATCAATATTGCTGACTCACTAATAAATTCCAACTTGTGTATCACAGATTTCAATGATTTAAAACTTTATCTAGATGAAAAATTGAAATATAAAGCATTTACTATAAAATTAATTACGCCATTTGAGGTTAAAAAGATAATAGATTCATTTAATATAAAGAAGGCTACTGGGCCTTATGGAATAAGACCAAGTATTTAAAAAATAAGTTGTGATTATGTTTCGTCCGCTATTGCGAAAATTATTAATAATTGCATAGTGTTAGGCGATTTTACCAACAAGCTTAAAGAGGCGGCAGCTCTTCCTCTTCATAAAAAAGGGCAAAGAGAAGACCCTAATAATTACCGACCGTTATCAATTTTAAACACTATTTCAAAAATTATTGAACGCCACGTGGCAAATCAATTGCATGAGTTTTTGCAATCTACAAAAATTTTACACAAGACGCAGTCTGGATTTAGGAAAACCAATTCATGCCAAACAGCCCTTGCATACCTAATTGATAACTGGATGACAGATATTGATAGTGGTAAACTAGTTGGGAGTGTATTCTTAGATCTAAGCAAAGCATTCGACATGGTTAATAATGAAATTCTTCTGCATAAACTAAAACTTTATCACTTTGATAACCAGGCGTTATAATGGTTTACATCTTATTTAACAGATAGACACCAATTTGTCAAGGTTAATAATTTCGAGTCACAAAAACTCCGTATCAAGTCCGGGGTACCCCAGGGTTCTATTCTAGGTCCTCTGTTATTTTTGCTTTATGTCAATGACCTACCTTTATCGGCATCAGAATCTAATCAAGACATGTATGCAGATGATTCAACCTTACATTGTTCTGCAAAGAATGTTTCTGATATTCATGAAAAACTTCAAAAAGATCTTATTAATATAAACAACTGGTGTTCTTTAAACAGCATGGTATTTAATCCAGCAAAAACAACTTGCATGCTCATTGGTCAAAATCTAAGATTTAAACGTTCTGCTCCTATAAATGTTTCAATAAATCAATTGCAAATTCAAAATGTTGAAACAAAGATTATTTTAGGTGTTGCCGTAGACAAAACCATGAATTGGTCAACACAAATAGACAAAGTGTGCAAAAAACTCAAGTCAAAATTACATCTGTTTCACCGCATATCAAAATATCTCACTCATGAAATGAAAGAAATGTTTTATAATGCTTATGTTACTCCAATTATAGATTATGGGTTAGTTACATGGGGAGGATGCTCAAAAAGACTGTTAGATAAGGTCTTCAAATTTCAACATAAATTTGCAAAACTGATATTTCCTAAACAAGCCAATGTGCAACGGTTAATTCTTTTCAAGAGTATAAACTGGTTACCAATAACAGACCGCTTTAAATACTATATTGCTATTCTCGTTTATAAAACGATTAACAATTTAGCTCCTTCATACATGAGAGAATTAATTCATACATGTAACAATGAAAATTACAATTTGCGATCCCAAAGTAATTTAAATCTAGTTGTCATAAAACCAAACACAGAATACCTTAAAAAGACTTTCAGTTACTCTGGAATGGTGATCTTGAATACAATTCCAGCTTCCATAAAATTTATATTGAAACTTGAAATTTTTAAAAAGACTTATCAAACTTACTTGCTAAAAATATTTTTGTTTGATTTTGTGTTGTTAATTTTTTTTAATTATTTAATAATTATTATTTATTATTATTATTTTGTATTATTGTTGTGTGTGCGTGTGTGTAGTTAGATGGCCTCTTGAAAATTAGTTTTGTATAATTGTTATTTGACTATGTATGAAACTTAAGAGTTTACCATCTTAAAATAAAGAATTTATTATTATTATTATTGTTATAAAACCTTTTTTTTCAGACTGCTTGCCGTGTCTGGCAGTTTAATGAATGTAATGGTTGCAATTCTGTATTTCTTCCCCATTTTAAGTGTTGTTATTGGGATACTGCTTGTGAATCAATTTAATGATTGTATAATTTAAACAGTATTTAATTATTTCAAACATGCCTATTTCCAATACCTCTGGATTTAGAGTGTGGGTTTCCATATACAAATTAATTGTTTTAGAAAATACATATATTATGTGTGTGTTCAACGAAACATCGGACAAAAAAACCCATTTATTTACTCTTTATTGTCTATTTTTTTACACTAAAGGGCCTTTATTTTCGTAGATAGGAGCCTTAATAATAACCTTTATTTTTGTTCAGGCATACTAGGAGGCCTGAAACACGTAACACATACTACTGGTATTTATTCGGCATTGGAAACCGTGTATCGAACACGTAAATATATTTCTCATTTGGCACTGGGAACCTTGTATCAAACCCTGTATTACACATGTAACACAAAGTACTCATTTGGCACTGGGAGCCGTGTATCACACACTTTACACATTTTACTCATTTGGCACTGGGAGCCGTGTATCACACACGTATCACATACTATTCATTTGGCACTGGGAGCCGTGTATCAAAGACATAACACATACTTCTCATTTTGCACTGGGAGCAATGTATCACACACAAAACACATACAACTACTTTGGCACTAGGAGCCGTGTATCAGACACGTAACACATACTACTCATTTGGCACTGGGAGCCGTGTATCACACACTTCACACATACTACTCATTGTGCACCGGGAGCCGTGAAGCACACAACCGTAACACATACTTCTCATTTGGCACAGGGAGCCGTGTATCACACACGTAACACATACTACTCATTTGGCACTGGGAGCCGTGTATCACACACTTCACATATACTACTTATTATGCACTGGGAGCCGTGAAGCACACAACCGTAACACATACTGCTCATTTGGCACAGGGAGCCGTGTATTACACACGTAACACATACTACTCATTTGGCACTGGGAGCCGTGTATCACACACGTAACACATACTTCTCATGTTGCACTGGGAGCCATGTATCCTACACGTAACACATAGTACTCATTTGGCACTGGGAACCGTGTATCAAACACGTAACACATACTACCGGTATTTATTTGGCACTGGGGGCCGTGTATCAAACACGTAACACATACTACCGGTACTTATTTGGCACTGGGAGCCGTGTATCAAACGCGTAACACATACTACCGGTACATATTTGGCACCGGATGCGTGTATAAAAACACAAAACACAAACTGCTAATTTGGCATCGGGGTCGTGTTTCAAACACGTAACACATACTTCTCATTTGACATTGGGAGCCGTTTATCACACACGTAACACATGCTTCATTTGGCACTTGGAGCCGTGTATCACACACAAAACACATACTAGTTTTTTGGCACCGGGAGCCGTATATCAAACCCGTTACAACTGATCTCATTTGATACTGGGAGCCGTGTATCACACACGTCACACACACTACTTACTTGGAACTGAAAGCCATGTTTTAAACACGTAACACATACTACTGGTACTTATTTCGCACTGGGAACCAAGTCACACACGTAACACATACTTCTCATTTGGCACTGGAAAGCGTGTATCAAACACTTAACACATACTACTCATTTGGCACTGGGAGCCGTGTATCACACACGTAACACATACTTCTAATTTGGCACTGGGAACCGTGTATCACAGATGTAACACATAATACTTATTTGACACTGGGAGCCGTGTATCACACACGTAACACATACTACTCATTTAGCACTGGGAGCCGTGTATCAAACACGTAACACATACTACTCATTAGGCACTGGGAGCCGTGTATCACACACGAAACACATACTACTTTTTTGGAACTGGGAACCGAGTATCAAACACGTAACACATACTATTCATTTAGCACTGGGAGCCGTGTATCACACACGTAACACATACTACTCATTAGGCACTGGGACACGTGTATTACACACATAACACATACTTCCCATTTTGCACTGGGAGCCGTGTATCACACACGTTACACATGCTTTTCATTTGTCACTGGACGCCGGGTATAACACACGTAATACATACTTCTCATTTGGCACTGGGAGCCGTGTAAAACACACGTAACACATACTACTAATTTAGCACTGGGAGCCGTGCATCACAGGCGTAACACATACAACCGGTACTTATTTGGCACTGGGAGCCGTGTATCAAACACGTAACTCTTACCACCGGTACTTCTTTGGCACTGGAAGCCGTGTATCAAACACGTTACACTTACTACCCGTACCTTTTTAACACTGAGAGCCGTGTAACAAACACGTAGCACATACTACCAGTACTTATTTGGCACTGGGAGCCATGTACCAAACACGTAACACATACTATCGGTACTTATTTGGCACTGGGATCCGTGTATCAAACACGTAACACACACTACGGGTAGATATTTGGCACTGGGAGCCGTGTATCACACATTTAACACATTCTAATGGTACTTATTTGGCACTGGGAGCCAAACACGTTACACTTACTACCCGTACCTTTTTAACACTGAGAGCCGTGTAACAAACACGTAGCACATACTACCAGTACTTATTTGGCACTGGGAGCCATGTATCAAACACGTAACACATACTATCGGTACTTATTTGGCACTGGGATCCGTGTATCAAACACGTAACACATATTACTCATTAGGCACTGGGAGCCGTGTATCACTCACGTAACACATGCTACTTATTTGGAACTGGGAACCGTGTACCAAACACGTAACACATACTATTCATTTAGCACTGGGAGCCGTGTATCACACACGTAACACATACTACTCATTAGGCACAGGAAGCCGTGTATCACACACGTAACACATACTTCCTTTTTAGTACTGGGAGCAGTGTATCACACATGTAACACATACTACTCATTCGGCACTGGGAGCCGTGTATCACACACGTTACACATGCTTCCTTTTTGGCACTGGGAGCCGTGTTTCACACAGGTCACACATACTACTCATTTGTCAATGGACGCCGGGTATCACACACGTTACACTTACTTTTCATTTGGCACTGGCAGCCGTGTATAACACACGTAACACATATTACTCATTTAGCACTGGGAGCCGTGTATCACACACGTAACACATACTACCGGTACCTATTTGGCACTGGGAGCCCTGTGTCAAAAACGTAACACTGACTACCGGTACTTATCTGGCACTGGGAGCCGTGTATCAACCACGTTACACATACTACCCGTACCTTTTTAACACTAAGAGCCGTGTATCAAACACGTAACACATACAACCGGTACTTATTTGGCACTGGGAGCCATGTTTCAAACACATAACAGATACTACCGGTACTTATTTGCCACTGGGAGCCATGTATCAAACACGTAACACATTCTACGGGTAGATATTTGGCACTGGGAGCCGTGTATCACACACGTAACACATACTGCCGGTACTTATTTGGCACTGGGAGCCATGTATCAAACACGTAACACTGACTACCGGTACTAAATTGGCACTGGGAGCCTTGTATCAAACACGTTACACATACTTCCCGTACCTATTTGACATGGTGAGCCGTGTATCACACACGTAACACATACTACCTTTACTTATTTGGCACTGGGAGCCGTGTATCAAACACGTAACATACTACCGGTACTTATTTGGCACTCGGAGCCGTGTATCAAACACGTAACACATACTACGGGTAGATATTTGGCACTTGGAGCCGTGTTTCACACACGTTACACATACTACCCGTACCTATTTGACACTAACAGCCGTGTATCAAACACGTTACACATACTACCAGTACTTTTTTGGCACTGGGAGCCGTGTATCAAGCACGTAACACATACTACGGGTAGTTATTTGGTACTGAGAGCCGTGTATCACACACGTAACACATAATAATCATTAGGCACCAGCTACCACACTACAACGGCACCGGAACACATGAAAGATACTACTTATTTAGCACCGGGCACTCAACGTCAACGCCACCGGGGTCGTGTATTAAACACATACATTAAAATTGCCACCGAGTATCACGTTTCACACAAACACAAACACCATACTAGAACGGCACTAAAGACTTTATATAAACTCCACATACAAAAAATCATAATGCATGGTTGACACTGTCGACCATACAACAACAAACGCTTAGTTACTACACACAGCACAACAGTTAACAAGGAACCACACAGCAACGACATCGGGGGCCACTTAAATTCCACATTCAACCAATTTTTAGCAATGAACCACACAGCAACGGCAGCGGGGGCCACTTAACGTCCACATTTAACCAATTGTTAGCAAGGAACCACACAACAACGGCAGTGGGGCCGCTAACACATTCAATACAATTGTTAGAAAATAACCACACAACAACGGCTCCGGGGCCGGTTACTTAGCACATACTACACATTGATAACAATGAACCACAGCATGGGGGCGAGTATCAAATACATTTAAATATTATAACATAATTAGCACTGGAGGCTTAAAACCACGGCCAGATAGCCCGTTTATCTAACACAAACACAACTTAAACAAATAGCTTCACAACCGTACAGGGGACCCATATCAAGTGAATGCGGTGTTCGGGTTTGCTCCGTAGTATTTTAAAATGTTCAAAAATTATTGGTTATATTCATAGGGAAACTCCGAGCTTTATATTTTTTTTAAATATTCAAATTCCCAATTCTCTTATTATCGAATGTGTGAATTGATATATCCATTTTATGGTATTGTCCGTCATATTTTTTATATATATTCTTAATGCTTTACGTGTGAATAGTTTCTTTTTATTTTAAGTATCGCTTGAGCATTTGAACAGCCCTTAACCTCTTTAGCCGAAACAAATAACCAATTTAAAGTCTTCTTGTACTTTGTGTTAAACGGCTTTTATGTGAAATAAAAGTTATATAATTTTAATTATTGTTCTTCTGTTGTATTACTATGGGATTACTATGAACTATTTATATAACTATTTGTTTGCTAGCTAAGCTTATATCATAGCATAATTATAATAATAATTATAAATAATAATAATAATAATAATAATAATAATAATATTATATTATTATTATTATTATTATTATTTTTATTATTATTATTATTATATTAACAAGTTATACGAATTAAATTTATATTGTTTTATTATTTTTTGTGTTGAATCCGCTAGTAATGGTTCTCCAAGCAGAAGTTGACATGCTTTCAAGCTTGGATTACATTTGGACTACGCTCTGAGCACTGGCTCTTGACCAGCCGCCCCACCCCCTGCCAACCCTTACTAATACGCCTTTTTGTAAAAATGGTGTCAAGTCACTAATATTATTTCATTCTAGTTAAATATGCGAAAATACACCGTTAGTTTTTCATAGATTCTTCACCCTAGTGCGACATCCAGAAATCCCCGACGCTTTTGTTCGGAGCGTTCTGATTGGTAGAACTATTGACGTAGTCCGGGAAATACTTTGCACACAAATCGTTCGACCAATCAAAACGCTCCTGACAAAAGCGTCGGCGATTTCCGGAAGTCGCATGGTTGAGAAGAATCTATGAAATAATAACCCGCATTTCGGTGACCGTTTTTTGTTGAATATTACGCGTATTTCGAGCTTTTGGTGAGACTTTTTGACATTGACTGTTTAGATCAGACCCTGTCGCGTTGAACCAAATAGCTGTCAGGCTGGACCCACAGTATTGTAGGAAAAACAGCCTCTCAAACGGGGGTAGGGTCTGGAGCCGTTCCTGACCATTTTCAATTATATACATAGAAATATAATTTTTTTAGAATACGACTTTGACGGTGTATTTTCGCATATTTTAATAGAATGGAATAATATTAGTTACTTGACACATTTAAAAAAAAGGCGTATTAGTAAGGGTTGGCAGGGGTTTGGGCGGCTGGTCAAGCGATAGTGGCTCTGGGGGATATAAAATCACTAATAACTAGACTTGAAAAAAATCAGACCCATCCTAGATGGTTAGGTTTGGGTAAAATTAAAACATGATATTATTGCCCATAATAATACAGTACAACAGAAGAACAAAGTTAAGGCTCAGTCATCATACACGTGTTTAACATATTTTGCGTGGTCGACGGATGTTACACCTCTGTTAAAGAGTGTTAAACTACAATTATAAACTGTTTAATGGTCCATTTTGAATTGCACTCTGACGAGATCCGACACTTTGATTAGGCAATTTCAAGAACATGTCAGATAAATAGTTAAAAATCATACATTTATTTTTAACCTGCAATTGAATCATTCTTGTGCAGGTTGATTACATTATTATTTATGTCTGAAACAAAGAAAAACGATCAAGGGTGTTGTTGTATATATATATTATAAAGAAGTACTTAAAACAAATTTCATATCTCTTTTAAGATAGTTAACATTTAATAAACATGTTAACGTTGTCAAGCGTAGCAGTTTTATCGTTGCATAAATTGTTTTATAGCATACTTCCAAATAATATGTAAAGTTTACAGACTTTGTTGAGTCTAAATATAGGCATTGACTTTAACTTCGCGTTAACTTTAACTGATATGTTATGAAAGAGGTAATGTATTTCCTTTATGATTTCTTGTATGATTTACAGCCCTAGTTCCGATCAGTTTCCAGTCAAATAATAATAAGCTGTGAATTTGAAACCAGCGTTATTCACTTAGTGGTCCTATTCTAAATTTTAACACATACTATTATGAAATTTATATTTTCTTTCCATTGTATAATGATTTTAAAATGCAGCTGTATTTTTAAATCAAATCTGTTTATCGGCGATTAAAAATGCAAACAAATTTTTCTTAGGCATTACCCCGTTCGTCATTCCTATGTCATAGTCAAAAAAAAGAAAAATAGCAAAATCTCTCAATGGCACAATGCCTATCCATCAAACTTTGAACAAATTAATGCTATAAGTGTAAGATTATTTATCATACGTTAAGAAAAGTAAGAACAGTACAGAAAAATAGTAAGACCTATAAAATCGCTAAAATCTTTCTTGCATTTTATCACAAAAACTAATTAACACAAAACAACAATTCAAATCCAAACATGAGTGAAATGATACTGACAATAATAACTAAGGTCCTTGAAAAGAACTTTCAATTATGAAGAGAGAAATCAACATTTTAATTATTTTGTCATCCATTTTCGCGACCAGGAAATAGGTCAAACACACGTTTACAACTAACTCACATTGTATATATTTTTTAGACCAAAGAACCTTAGATTTTGTTGTCAGTAAATCATTACTCATGAAGACATTTAAATGGATGTTTCGTGTTGCTTTATTTTTTTGTGAAAAATTGTCGTGAAAGAGATTTAAATATTTTTCTGTTTTGTTTATGACAGTGCAATGACAAGTGCCATAGCACCTGAACCATCAAGCGTTTTTCTGTTATGCAAATATTGAGATTTTTGAAATCGTTATCATTGTCACGCGTTCTAGAGAAGCTAACAAAAAGTAATATATGCATATCGGGAATCGCCAAACTCACAAAACAAGCCTCCCCACGCAGCGAAAAAGAAAAGAGGAAGAGAGAGAGAGAGAGAGAGAGAGAGAGAGAGAGAGAGAGAGAGAGAGAGAGAGAGAAAGAGAAGAGAGAGTATGTTTATTTATAAGTATGTCAATTCAAAAAGGACGCCACAAACAATTAACAAAGAAGAGAACTTTTGGGAATACCGCCTTGGAACGGTCAGTGGCAAAACAAATTGCCACCAGTTGGGGTTTTTAAACCAGGTTCTAGGGTGCATTTTATATTCTTAAGTTTGTAAATTAAATCTCCATAAAAAAACTTGCTGTGAAATACATTGTTGCAATAGTGATCTGCACATGCATTTATGAATTAGATCTGGGTATCGGCGATTAAACTTGCAAAAGGTTTTCCTTAATTTCTGATACCGATAACCCTGTTTTAAAAGTTTTTCTGTAATGCACAGATTACGTTCATTGAAATCATTCACATCGTTGCAAGCTCTTGAAAATCGAACAAGCTGTTAGATATAAATCCCGTAAGATGTTGCACGAGGAACATCGCCGTCTAAAAACGGAAAATTTACTATATTAAAATTAAAATCATCTCTTTTATCATATATTTTAGTAGTGGCGAAACCATTTTCAATGGAAAGATTTATATCAAGAAAGTTTGCTCGCTTTTCTGAAGTGTTCGCTTTATTAAGCTGTAGTTCTTTAGGATAAATCTTATTAACCAGTGATGGAAAATGGTTATTATCTATATTTAATAAATCATCAAGGTACCTCGAGGTGTTATTAAAAGCTGTAATAATATCATCTTGATGTTCGGTAGAAAGAGATAACATAAAGTCTCTTTCATAACAGTATAAAAACAGATCAGCAACAAGGGTGCACAATAAGTACCCATAGAAATGCCTATTAATTGTTTATAAATAGAGGTACCAAATCTCAAATAAATATTATCCAATAAAAATGTGAACGCCTGGATAAGGTCTTGACAGGTCGATAAAATATATTTATCATAAGAACCATCTGTAAAAGAACCAAGCTGTGAAATATACTGCACTTCAATTGAAAATTTCCACCTTTGCCGTAGCGTTTACATTGATGAAATTGGACCATTTGGAAATTGGCCAATTAGCACAGATACATTCTTGGTATTTCGGTTAACTTACAGTATTATCAGTCGTTCTCTGCTGTCCAAAAGATTAAAAGCTCAATATTTGATAAATATTTTAAAACCAACCAAACAAGAATGCATTGCTGGCAATGGGGAAATAGGTTTCCTCTTTCTTATATTTTCTTTGCGTAGCGGAAAATTTTATTTACTAAGAAACTGAGTTGTGAATGTTTTCTTTTACGAAACACTCTTCTGTTTAATTTGTCAAACTTTAAATTGTTTAAGCAGACGTCAGTCCAGACATTACCAGAAAATTGGAAGTAGTATTAATGGTAGCATACACCGGAAGTGTGTTCCTGATCTTCATCAATTTGATTGTTTCACATTCCGTCTTAAAAAAATTAAATTCACATGAAACATATTTTGTAAATCAGTGACAGTCAGGAATAATGACAAAAGGGGTGTATATAATTCTTATAAGATGTTGCGCATGGGACATCACCATCTAAAAGGGAAAATGTACAATTTTAAAAACAAATAATCTCTTTAATGAGGTAGTTTAGAAGAAACGAAACCATTTCCAATGGAGAGAGATTAAGATAAAAAGTAAATTTTGTTTATTTTTTTAATTGTTTCCTTTATAAAGCTTCTGTTCATCAGGATATATTTTGTTTTCTAAAGATGGAATGTTGTTATTATCTATATTTAACAAAACTTTTAGATACCTCGAAGGCTGTTAAAATTTCATCTTGCTGTTCTAAAGAAAGAGATAACATAAAGTATTTTTCAAAGAAGTATAAATACAGATCAGCAATATATTATTCGGTAAAATGCGAGCGACTCGAATAGGTCTTGACAACGCCATTAAAGTAGTTTTGTCATTAGGAACCAACTGTAAAATGTTTATTGTTGATTACAAGCGATAATGGTTTATTTTCACTTGCAAAGGTTTTTATTCAATGTTACTGGTGAGCTGGTCTCTTATAACTTTAGAAAAAGTGAAGTCTTCAAAGTGGAAAAATAATTATTTGACAAAGAGTACGCCTGAAAACTGTTTGGTTTAAAATAGCTTTTTAAAAATATGAACGAAAACGATTTTTGCCAGCGATTTGAATAAAAACAAACTTTAAAAGAAAACTGGCAAATGAATACTAATTTTTGTAAATGTTGTACTAAATTTTCTAAATATGTTATTCTGAATATAAAGAAAATCGTTTTATGATCAAATGATACATTTTTCCCGAGAATTGGTTGAATTAATTCAGTAAAATTCGGGTGCACATTTCAAGGTACGAAAAATCTAAGGGGAACAACTTGTGTTTACCAATGACGTCATTGGATCGCAGTTCGCCGTGATGGGTATCTGTCGCGTATAGTATAACATAGTAAATGTGACAATAACGTTATCCTGTGTCCGTAACTTTGCTAGTATATGAATGTTTGCATTTCCACATAATTTTTGCAAACACTAATATCAACTCCGATGCTGCTGCCTTTTTCGATCGGCGTTCGGAACTTTTTAATAGCGTCTTTGTACAAGCACGTAAGACTTATAGGCTTATAGTATTAATGGGGGACATAATACTGATTCGCATTATATTTGCACGAGTTGTGCATGTCCAGTATAATGCCACATGTTTAGATACTTATCGACTCGTGGTCCGGTTCCAATTTTTCACAAGTAGTCCGATTATGACGATTCAATATCTGAAAATCACAGCTACGGAAACCATATATCACATGTAGCCATTTTGGCGGATAATAGACGGTTGTTTTGGGGTTGAGTAATAAAAATAATATACTATTTTCATTTTGTTAAGTAAATTCATCATGTCCGTCTTGGCTTATTATACAGCGAACTGCATAGAATATTTAGAATACATAAAAAAAAACCCGAAGATATGCCTATTAAATATAGGGTAAGCCCGTCACTTCCCCTTTTGTATCCGCCTATGGCTATATGGACTAGAATATTAATAATTCTGCGCTTAGCAAATAGGCGATTTATACACAAACATCAAAATGTGTTGCTATCCTAAATCTGGTTTTAAATGACAACGTTACAGAACTCGAACAGTCTTTATTGTTTTAGTAAAAAGGCGTATTAAGAATATGCATTTCAGAAATACTCGTAAATCCTTCGCCCACAGCCACAAAGTAGAGATGTAAAGAAAGCATATTGTTTAAATTTGCTCTAATCAAGACAAATAATGTTACCGTAATTGGTTTTCCATAAAAGCGCAAGGCACTTGTCCCTGTTCTGTTTTACTGGTTCGGTGATACGCGTGTGATCTATGCCGCTAGCTATCTGGGACCTCTGCCGGCCACGCTCTAGTATTACATGATATACTGGCCCCAATCCCTAAATCACTGATTTAATAAGTGCATCCGGTGATCAAACGACTTGTGATATATGCCGCGCACTCTACAGCCGCGGAAAGCAGGAAGTACTCAGACACGTGTCAGGTATATCACGTTTGGCCGATAATCCCTCGGTATCGGGTCAATTAATTTATGAAAGTATGTGAAGTTTTGTATTCCAATATTATAGCAAGACTTTATTGATAATTATATTAAATTTAGTGATATGAAATACATAGCCGTTTTCCGGCGAATTTTTAACGAAATGATTGGTACTGATGTTGTCTTATATTCATTCTTGATCCCACTCCAGAAAATAAGGAGAGTAAACTCAATGGTAACTACTGCAATGCACGTCTGTTTTTGTTACGCAAGAATTACGAGTTAAGATATTTGCAAAATCGCGTAGAAATTCTTAGAAATTGTGTAAACCAGTATTACTGTACATATTTCCTGAAACATTTTACACACGAATAAGCCTTCACGTCATACTCACCGATAGTATTTAATTTAATATATTTATAATATTTAAGTCTCAATCTGTTGCTGTTACCAATTATAAAATAACTGATTTAAGTAATGCAAAAAATCTTCTCGGCTCCTTTATGTTTTCAGTACAGGTCTTGTTGTGGCATAACTTACTTACGTTTTGGCAACGTATTCACATTTCTCATGTATCTAAAGTTATATAGTCGACAACGCGTCGGATTGAAAACATTTACGAAAACTAATTGGCATTTATTATTATTATTTATTGGATTTAAAACAAAACAATGCCGATATTAATCGTGTTTGCAGATATGCGAACCTTTACCTTACCTTACTTCGAGTATCTAAAGAAGCTAATATCGTTTTGGTTTGTTTTTTACAATCGATCACAGCAAAAATATCCATCGACATTAAAATTTATCATCAAATCACTGTAAATATAATCAAATAAGTATACTATTTACACTATCGTTCATAAGCGCGAAAGATCCAATGACGTCATCGACATTAAGCTCCGCCCATTCTGAAATTCTAGTGATTTTTGGAGCGCTGAATTTGTGGATGTCAGTGAAAATTTATGGCGTTTTTTGTGCATGAAATCGATTTATTTATATGAGATATTGGTAATTACATAAATTGGAAAGTATTTTGTTGGAAACTAAGCATGTGTCAGTTTATCTTTAAGCAATACCTTTTTAAATTGATGAAAAGGGAACTTTGAATGCCACTGAAAGGACAAATATGAAAATTTTGCAGGCTCGGTAATGGAAATGCATTACTGCCCACGCCGCCTAGCCCCGGTCTTACTTAATATAAACAGTAAAATTTTGATCCATCCCAAACGATGTTATAAAAATGGCGGTGAACATTGAACCTTCAATGCGGTATTTTCAGATTAATACCATTGCAAGTTCAGCGGCGTATGGTACCCAGATAAAAGAATGAGTTTGCCCTAAACGAGAAACAATGAGCGGAACTAAACAGAATGGAATTTTAACAGGGGATCTGAGAATATAAATCCTGCATATCGCATACAACACCAGAGGTTAAATTTAAAAAGCTGGTGATATAATATTTATCATTAGGGTGTATTTTATGGCTGTAAACCTAGATATAAAGAGCACAGATGATGCAAGGACAAAGCGAGAGATTCATCACGTTAAATTTGTATAGGTTAGCGCCTTGGAAAGGCCAGTGGCAAAACTAAAACATATTTATTTAGCCAAATGGGCAGAAACCAATTCGACACGCGAAACCTTCAGCCTTTTCTATCCACAATATTTACCACATACTACAAATTGACTCTAATGAGCGCCGACCCCTTGCATTATGGAACAATGGAGTAACACGTTATATATTTATAAAAAGACACGAATCTCAAGATCTAAGTGGCACTAAAAGATTGTTCAAAAAAGGTTTCAAGTCGAAAGCCACTTATAAATACAAAATCCGGCAGTATTTGAAATGACATTGTTTTAACTTTGGTTCAAACATACTCCACGATGAAAGGCAGAAAATACAGGTTCACATTTCTATCTCTTTATGTTAAGTAAGGCTTGTGAGAAACCATTCATAAAGTCTCCGGTTCCTATCAACGCCGTGTAATTAAAGAGGGATGCGTTTTCGTTAAAAGTTAAGGGGTTTAAACTTAAACACGCAGTGCGTCTAAAATTATCTTTGACATTGCCCTTAAATAAAGTTACTTTTTCTTAAACATGTGCAGACCATGAAGTTAGACGCTAGATCTGTTTTGTAATCATTGCCATCGTATTCTTGCTCATTTAACTCCAATGGTTCTAATCTCGGTAAGGCAAATGAGGACCTGCCCTTTTGCTTAACAATGGTATAAGCTTCTTATGTTTTATACGTGTATGTGCTTTTTCACCAAATTGTCGAGTTGATTGGTTGGTTGGAGTTATTTCACCAAGACATCTTGTACTTGTTTGTTCAAATGAACCTTGTTTAAACCACCAGTGGAAAATTGTTTTGCCACTGACCGTTCCAAAGGTTCTCTTTTTCGTTGATTGTAAGTGGTGTATTTTTTTAAATTGATCTTTTTGTAAACCCATTCTCTTTTTTCCTCTCTACATTTTAGTTGCGTGTGAAGGCTGTGTTTTCTGAGTGTGGCGGTTCCTGATATGCATACTTCACTTTTTCATCTAAGTACAAAAATGAGATTACGCAAGAAATAAGGTAGTCACAAAAATGAAACTTGTCTGGGTCATGACCTGTGCACTTAAAATAAAGTTTATGAATTTTCGTGCCAGCGTTCGTTGTAGAAACTGAGAAATATTAAAATTGCTGAAACGGTTAACCCGGACAGACGTATGGACGAACGGACGTACGACGTACGGTTGGAAGGTTCCACACCTTGAGCATTAAAAGATTGAAATTAAAATCAAATAAAGACATATTCGAATGAGTTTAAAAGCATCATTTTGTGCACACAAGTTTTAATGTAAAGCAAGATACAAAAGATACATAAAATAAATATAAATATAAAGTACTCGTGGTTTAAAGGATACAACTTTTAAAAGTGAGAGATTCTTGCATTAAATTATTTCACTTTTTTCAAACAAAGCTCGTACGACAACATACACACTTTTAAAGTGCTTCACGTACTGCACTTTTCTTACTTGTTTAACTTGCCTGATTCAACCAATGTCGGACAATAGCGATACCTAATGGTACCGATGTCTGTTGAGAAGAGGAAAGCGGATATAACCTCGTAATATCGAAGTTAAAACAGCGATGCTCGATTACACCGTTTCTAAACGTTAATGCAACGGACGGGTTGTTAAGTAGTAACAACCTATTATGTCAGGCTCAAGTAAATAAATATCGCGTTTTTGTATCGCAGATTTCATAATGTAGTCGATATTGACTCCAGTCTTTCTAACTAATTTTTGAAACAAAATCTACCCATATCAGTCGTCCGACTTTGTAATATGTGGCGTATATAAAGGAATGATCTCACAAACAAATACCTTCCAAGCAGACAGTTTGGACAGCTAAGAGCCAGATGGTTATCATGCTGGTCTGTCTAAGGTAGCATCTGCGAAAATCTGAATGATTCGAGCATTTTCTTTAAAAATAATTAGCAATATAGATCGCTTATAACGAATTAGAAACGGTTTATAAATATCGCCCGCATGATAATGGAACACTCTTGATTTCATTCTTTTTATTCTGGTTATCTTTTTCAAAGATTTCCAAGAAACTATACAAACTATACAAATGCAGTTTTCTCAAACAATTCGGATTATACCGGTATCAACTGGACTCCACAAAGTACGACATAACCTGTCTAAACTAACAAAACTACCATACATACCGGTCGTGGCTTCGGTCTGATTTACAACATAACACTAGAGCCGCCTTAAACTTAGGAAAAGAAAATATGTCTTTTATGAACTAACATATTTGGTATGTGCACACATACTTTACTGACTCTTTTAGTTTACTCGTTAGGACACTAAAACTGCTTAATAATGTCCTAACTATAAAAATATGTCTCGCGGAGGAAATAAGGCAACACATAATAGTGAGTAACGAATAAACGCTGAGTAATAGAAAGTTGTCAGACAAAGCCTTGCTATCAACTCTAAATAACATAGAACGAGGAAACTAGACGTTATCCTGTGGAAATTCGGACACTTTTACGTCTATGTATTACCAGTCTAAGGTCTGTTTTATTTTTTATGCAGCAAATACTCGTCCGACATTACTTGTAAATATGATTAAGACTTCAATTTATCTTTGAGTTTTGTTTTTACATTTATATTAAAATATGACTCTATTTCTATTACAATTATAACTATTTTGTTTACTTACAAAAAAACAGGTACATATATATTGTCGAGATTCTCGCAACAAAACTAAAAAAGATACTACAGGCTATTCCGTCCATCAATTAAACTCTCTGAAATTCAGCTATGGAACTCGTATGAAAGCTGCTTAAAATCATAACCAAAATGAATAAGTTGACAGTCTACACAATAAAGAAATGGAACATTGCAGGTACAAACACACTGTATTAAAATAAATCTGTTTATATACAAACTGCACGTATTTTTTTTTACTTTGACTTAAGAAAACACAATTATATTGTTGAAAAAGCAGGATCTAGATTCGTTTAAAAATTAGCTTTTTGATAGTGTCTCAAAACGTTTATATCTTAAAAAGATTACGTGTACTTGATAAATAAGGTGCAACTTTGTAATTTAATAAAAAAATGAATTATTTTTTACAAATCGGTGTCTTAATTGTTACGTAAGCAATGTCTCACACACAACAAATTCACTAAGCAGATTTACTATTAAAGGATCTTTCAATTGATGTTCTTGTATTACTACTCAGTGTTGCGAATTTAAAGCTCGATAGCAGTTTATCAAATATTGAGACATATTGAATTATTTTATACTTTATTTAAATGTTTTTGAGCAAATACTCGCTTAACTTTTAGCAAATTGTTCTGGTATGAATTAACACGTTGACAAAACTACAATGATCTTTACAAGCTGTAAGTGTTATATATCAGTACGTCGTCGAAATAAAAGGAACAACTTGCAGTCATTTTATGTTGTTTAAGAACAGGAACCGTGCCTTATGACACTCAATATAAGTTTCTTTAAAAAATGAAACGCAGGCAAATACGTATATTAGAGATAATAAACACGCAGCAGTATGTGAACAAGGACATTGTAACTAGTTAAAACTGACAGGAAAACAAAACTTATGAGTAATCAAAGTTATTGGAAATCAATCACAAAAATGCATACAAGATGATCATGAATATTAAATAAATTACAGATGAGAAAGATTATGTGCGATGTTAATCAGACCATGGAAATAGCATTGGTGTGCAGACGTCGCAGCTATTTCGTCACCTATTCCTGTGGAAGGTGAAAGGTTCTTCGTATTGTAACGTGTGATGAAACCTTATTTATATATTTTATCTGAAAAGAAAGCAGAATGTAAAATATGGAAAAAGTGAAATATGTATATCTATAATAACAAGAATAAGAAATCTCCCAAAACAGCAACAATTTATAGTGATAAAGAAAGCAAGTGTTTCTCATCTTCACCTTCAAAAACTTTGTAGGTGGATTTGGTATTCCTTACGGTACCGTGCTTTAAATCTGTCACACAATTCCTAGAAGACGGTTTGTGCAGAATGGGGATTAGCAATGTAATTTCAAAGAAAATGTATATCAACACAGTAAACTAACACATTCGACAAACAGTTAAGTTGTTTGAACAATTTTAAATTAAATTACGATAGATACCTAGTTATGTGTCAAAAGTATATGAAGCTTGTTATTATACACCCACACCGGAAGTTATGTGATAAAACGTTAAATTAAATTCTCCACCTACTCGTTATAACCGTCTGTAATTTTTCCAAAAACACCACTGACAGCTTTAGGCTAAAGCGCTCTGCATGCTTGGTGATTAACCCATCTATGTACAGTTTATCGTTTTGCGTCTTTGTTTGCACGTCGGTGTCAGGGGTTTAACAGACTATGAAAGATTATATTTAGAAAAAATGTTGTAAAACAAACTAGACTGTCGATTTGTTTCGTGTATTTCTGTCATCGTGTTCTCCAATGGCGCTGCTTTTGGTAAGGTCATTGAATACCTACCTGTGTGCTTGAAAATGTTATGTTTCTTAATATGTTTTATACGTATGTGTGAGTTTACATGCAGCATTCTAGAGTTGTTGGGTGGGTTGAAGCTATTACACCAAATTTTGTTTTATGTGTTCATATGAGAACCTGTTGGTACAAGTGTGAGATTGGTGCTCCATAAAATCTGGTTTAAACACCCATTCTAATTTTTCCCACTAACCGTCCAAATGCGATACCCCGCGTTCTTTTATTGTTAATACTTTGTATTGTCTTAGATGAAACTGATCATTTTATGAGCCGGTTAAATCTTTTCCTCTCTACCTTTTGGCTGCTGTGTTTTCGGGACAATATCTGATATGTACTTGAATATTTCACTTGACTGTTTGTAATAGATTTTCGTTATGTTTTTCAAAATTATAATGAAACGTTGGCATAAAACATCTTGTATAAGAGTATACATACAATAATAACATACCGTCCATTGTTTGTCCAAATCCTGTATTTTTGTATTCTTGCATCTTGCATCGTCTACCGTTATAGTATCATGCATACATCAGTGATCTACCAGCCGTATCATTTGTTCCGATAAATGTATACAATATGGTTATATAAAGTTTCAGATTGAAAATTAATCCTAGCTTAAATAAGTTTTGGGAAAACCATAAAAATATTTTGATCTTAAAACCACCAAAATTCTATTTTCATCTTAACACAATAAAATAAAAAAACGCCACAAAACATGAATGCCAAACTAAGTATTATGATACTGACAACAATGTGTTATATAGATCCTAAATAATCTTTGCTTATGAAGTGAGGACAAAAACGTTTTTTTTCTTTGTTACTTATTTACGTGACCAGGACGTTTAAACACGGTAGAAACACTGTTAGTGTCTAGTTAAACTGACACTTACAGTGATTTTTGTCGGCAACGACTAGCTGATGTCCTTGCTTTCTGTGTATTCCTTCGAAACAACTGAGTACCAAACGTGAAAAATTAAAATTATATACAAATAAACAATCATTCTTTTCTGTTGTAAATGATGATATTTTTCTAATTGTTTTTGCGGTTAAACTAGTAAAGATCACAATTATGCGATTATTAAAGTGGTAAAACGAAAAATTTTTAAAAGGGAAGCATGGCAAAAAAAGTCATACAGACGAAAATATTCTACAATAGAACCAAATCGGCAATATTTGTAACTAGCATATATGCTTCCTTTACAATTCAAAAAATAGCTTTACTATTTTAGATAGTTTTTATATTATTCCTGTTAACATTAAAATATTAAAACGTTTTTGGCCCACAGAGCTTCATCACAGCTCATAGCTTTCACATATTGTATTACACATGCTCACAGAAACAGGAAATGAAAACAATTATAGCTTTCTTGTCTACTTTTGGAAGCTATCACTGTCAGCCTGACTTTGGGTATTCCGTAAATAATTTTTGTTCGAATTCTAATGAAAGAAGTAATATAACATGCCCGGTCATGCCGATAAAACTGTTTGTATTTGGTTCTTTTTTGCAGTCGTTCTTAAAGTAGAGCCGACGAATAGTTTGTGCGCAAGTTATGAATATTTTACTTTTTGTACAGAACAGCAAGTTACCTTTGGAAAAAATGCAATATCGGCTGCAATCGTTAAATAACTCATTTATTTGTTATCTTTATAGATAAAAGACCCTTTACCAATTGATATGGTGCAAATTTTAATGACACCTTTAAAAATAATTCAATACATCTTTTAATAACAACCTTTTAAAATAATTCAATAAATGAAATATAAAATTTATATACATGTATTTAGTATTTATAAAGGTACATCATACATGTACATGCATATCCGTTCCCAAGAAATGCATAATATAGTACTGCTTTGAAATTTTTGTTTCTTTGTTTTTCTTTGAAATAAAACGCGTAAATTATGTATAAAAACGATTCTCTTTTTAAAATACAATAATCGATAGAATTTCCAGTTATTGTTTCTTTTATTTAAATATTTTATTTAAATATTCTTACATTGTACAGAAATTATATGTCTTGAAACTCGAAAAAGAAAAAAACACTTATTCATTTATATGCATTACTTACTTAAATTTTATGCACATATCACTTTAGTTATTTTCTAAATATATATAGATTTTGTAATTTATTTGTTTTACGGTCTGCATCGTACAGAATGAGTACAAACAGTATTTCAGAGCAGATAAATAATGGTTTTACACTGACCAACTTAAAAAGTTTAAAAGTAAAACTAAGAAAAGAAAGAAACAGAAATTGACATTGAGGGTTGATGCTTTGGGATGATCCTTTAACATATTTATAAAATAACGGAAATGGTTCGATTTAAAACCGAATTATAATAATAAAGATTGTCGGATCACTTAAATAATATACTATTTTTAATTTTTCTTCTTTTTATATAAAAATGTATGTTCTACATTGACTTTTTAATTTTTGTTCTTGTGCTTTTATGTATCAAAAGTATACATATTTTGTTAAAATTGTCGGCTTTTAATATTTGATAAAATAAAATTATTCCGTTATAAACATTAAACGGCCATTCATTCGACATGACCTTAAAAAGAGTCTTATATGTTTAAGATTTTATGGAAGACATAATTGAAAGCTATTATTTTTAAACATGTTATGGCCCTTCAGAATCTTTTTTTGTTTTGTAAATAAAAATTTAAAACAATTTACGGAGATAAAATGTGTAATATCAAATTACCAAGCAAGAAAAATATCGAATACAAATACATCACAATGACTTAAACTAATATAGAAAAATAATATATATATATATATATATATATATATATATATATATATATATATATATATATATATATATATATATATATATATATATACCTGTTCGCATCTTCGTACAGAGTGATGAATGATGGCAATTCATTCAACTGATCAACTAAAGAAACTAAAACGCCTTTATTGTAACTAGAAACGCTGGTTTTAATAAAACCGAAACAACAGCGGTTAAATTGCACAAGCTTATGGCCGTTTAAAGATAATAATCACCATTGTGATAATTTTTAAATAAATCCATCGTTTTATGTACTAGAAACCAAATAACACATTTTTTGTGTTTCTATCTTGAAATTGTTTATCTTTTTGTGCAATGCGAATCCTAACCTTCTCAAAATGAAAAGGTTCTTGGTAACATAACGTTCAGCCATTTAATGATTTAATTCGTGTGATGATTAACTTTTAGGCTTGGTTGACAAGCGTAAGCATGTGCATGATACATTTCATCTGCTGTAATAGAACGAACGAAATGTAGTGATACGAAACGAAAGCAAATAGCAAAATCTCTTTCAATCAGAAAGCTGGTGTAAATGAGCATAGTTGTATTCAATATTCGAATCAATTACTACAAGAAATAAAAATGTGAAACATTGAATATTATTAAAAACGATAGACACACACGGCGAGGCAAACGATTTATACTGAATGAAACAAAACCTTCTTTATATTTTCAGTCATGTAGAAGTCCTAATGCAATGTTTCACAATAATTTTCACTTGAACTTAAACATATTAATTTGCACAAACCTTGAGATTTTTCAATTTCAAATCTCAGTCTGCCGACCATATTGTCACTGGGGACCTTCATATTTAAAAGGACTGAATAAGGATTATTCATAATTACCTGACAAATATTTATGTTCTCAACTCCGTTTTCAATAATAAATAATGTCATTTTCTACTAATAACCTTCGTTTCTGACAAAAAACGGCGTAGTTTTATTATTCCTAAAAGTGCGATTGTATTCTGCGAATAAAGGCCCCAAATGAAGGTGGTAAAACTGCAGCTGAAAATATACAGTCAGACTAAATTAACGAGAAAAATAGTATTTTAATGTATTATAGGTTTTATATTGACAGTTTTGAATTTTTATTTTCGGCGAACTTCAAACGATTAAGAATTGTATTTTACTCCGGAAAGACCATGCTATGTACATTGAGGTTTTACAACAGAAAGTTATTTTATGTTAATTATGTTGATTAACCCATCTACAGTTGATTGTAAGACTAACCGCTTCGTTTGCAAGACGATGGCAAACATCGTGTTATTGATGAGTTGACTCTAACACTTCATAAACACTTTAACTTAGATGAATACCTGTTTTTGACTGCGATGTTCTTCGTGCAACATCTTACTGGGTTTTAATATCACAGTTTGTTTGCTTTACTAGAGCTTGCAATGATGATAATGGTCGTAATCTTTGCAGGACAGAAACAAAGTTTTAAAACAAAATTATCGGTATCACAAATTGCGGAAAAACTTTGCAAGTTATATCTCCGATACCCAGATAAATTCAAAAATACGAGTGCAATTTAAAATCACTATTGCAGCAAGGTATTTTACAGCCAGTTTTATGGAGATTTAATTCATAAACTTAAGAAAATAAAAGGCACTATTAACTTCTCCCGGTTATTCGTAAACACCATCTGTAAATTCAAAACGAAAGGTTACCAACATGATATTCTTCCACGCTCTGCATGCCTGGTGATTAGCCCATATACAGTTGATCATTATGCTTACCTCTTTGTTTACAAGACGGTGGCATTCATCGTGTTATTGCTGATATTACTCCATGTGCCCTGGTCTCGGTAAGATCATTAAGTACTCGCCCTTTAGGTAAACAATGCTCTTAGCTTCCAAATTGTTTATACATTTATGTTTGTCGAGCTGATGGGAGGGTTGGAGTTATTTCACCAAGACAACTTGTACCTGTTTGTTAATATGAGATCCTGTTTGGGCAGGGTGCTCCTATAAACAGGCAAGTACAAGTTGTCTTGGTGATATAACTCCAATTCACCTTTTCAACTCGGCAATGCTGCATGCAAAATATCACAAACATATAGAACATAAGAAACATATAGCATTGTTAAGCAAAAAGGCGGGTACTCAAGACCAACTTGTGTCTTACCGAGACCAAGTCCCTAGAGTCAAATAAGCAATGACATGACCTGGATAAAAGAAACAGATCGAGCTTCTTTGTTCTTTTACAAGATTTCTCTATAAAACTTAATTAAGTCTTAAACTTAGATGAGTATCTACGAGGGGTGTTCAAAATGTAATGCAATAGTCATTCCAGCAATCATATTGATCAGCACGAACACGTTATATGAAAGTCTGCTTTCAGTATAACCTTTTGTCTAACAAGCCTAAAAATTTCATTTAGATAAATCAAAGCTTGACGACTTTAGTTTATATAGGGTAAACTAGAGTAAAGTAGCCTAGTTTTTGGCTAAAGCAAGTATCGGTGTCATGGTTTAGAAAAGAATATAGAAAAGTAAACAACAATGTTTTTATTTCATTTTGAATACATCATGAAGTTAAAACGTTTATACTTGTCCATTTGATAAACATTTATAAAACTACACCGATCTGCTACAAGCTTCGCACAACACAGTCCTAAACAGGGGAGGTAAGTTAAAATAATGAGAAATGACAGTTAAAACATTTTAGGGTTATAGACACATAAAGTTGAAAAGATAACTACTCAGGCAGTTTATACATGATTAATAAATTGTGAGATTCCAATAAATATCATTAATCTTAAATCTTAATCGGAAAAGTGTTTCCCTATTTGACTTGCTTAGACACCGTCATTTCAGTTTTTAAAACTGATCATTTTAATAGTAAAATTTTAATAAAGTCATACTTTTTTTCTTACAGGAAATCACCATTTCTATTAAAAATAATTCAGAAATAAGAAAAGATGATGAAGCAAACATGTGTTTGTTTTGTTTTTTGCCCTTAAAATTCGTAGTGAACTTTATTTACCCTATACAGATTCTGACAGAGCTACTTTATTGTAATCAAAACTCGCCAATATTTTTAGGGTATTTCGAGTAAATATTCCGTATTTTTGGAATGATGAATCGGCGATGTTCCTAATGCAATATCTTACGGGGTTTCATCTCACAGTTCAGTTCGTTTGCTTTTCTAGTGCAATGATGTTAATGATTTCAATGAACGTAATCTTTGCAAACAATGTTATCGGTATCACACATTAAGGAAACTCTTTTGCAAGTTTTATCGCCAGATTTAAAACAAAAATACGAGTGCAGTTTAAAATCACTATTAAAACAAGGTATTTTTCAGCCAGAGTTTGATGTAGATTAAATTTATAAACTCAAGAAAATAAAAGGCAATGTTAATTTCTCCCGGTTGTTCGTAAAAATCATAGATCTGTAAATTCAAAACGAAAGGTTACCAACATGATATTCTACAGCGCTCTGCAGGCCTGGTGATTAACCTATCTACTGTTGATCATTATGCTTACCTCTTTGTTTGCACGACGGTGGCAGTGATTTAAGAGTTTATACAGGTTTATACGGCGAACGAAAAGGTTTAAAAGGTAAAAAGTGCTGGTGCACCTATTAATGTATGCTTCTAACGTATACATTTACTGGTGCACCTGTTAATTAGCGGTCACCATTTTTGAAAATTGAAATTGAACCTGATAAATAGCGGTGGACCTACAAATATATACGTCGTATAAATTTTATGTGCTCGACGTATAAATTACCGATGTACCGCTAATTTACAAAGGTAACGGCAATATGAAAATGATCAACCAATCACAACCCCTGTTTCAAGCAGTTTTTATTGCTGAAAATATTAATTTAAAAATTAAAATTCGTTACTTTTTATTTTAGTTTTATGTTTGTGCTCTTAAAATTATTAACATTTTTTAAAAATAATTTTCAGAATTAAAAAAAAACAATTTAAGCTTTTAAACCGAGCAAACATTCACAGCATTTTTCAACATATCGTCATTACTGCAAAAACTTAAAATGGCGAATGTTAGGCATATTTGGATTGGCTATCATTAATATGGGTATAAAAAGCAAATGTATGTGCACTGGTAATTTATGCGATGGACGTATAAATATATACGATGGACGTATAAAAATGACGGTGCACCGCTATATGAAATGGCGCTGCACCGGTATTTCATAGGTGCAGATGAACATATTTACGTCCGTCGCGTAAATTTATACGTCCAACGCATAAATTTACCGGTGCACGGTAATTTTGTATGTAGATGCACCTTCAATTAACTTTTGAGCCTTTTCGTGCGCGATAGCTTAACGGGGAATTCGCAAAAAAACCTAGAAGCTCGATTTGTTTCTTTTATCCATGTCATCGTGTTCCTGCTGATTTGAATCCAGGTTCTTTGGTCTCGGTAAGATCTTTAAGTACCCGCCTTTTGCTTTGCAGTGCTATTAGCTTCTTATGTTTTATATGTTTTTGTGCTTTTGCATGCAACATTGTCGAGCTGAAGGGTGGTTTGGAGTTATTTAACTTTTGCTTGTTTGTTCAAAAGAGAACCTTTTGGGGGCAAGCGTGAGGTTGGTACACCATAGAACCTGCTTTAAACCCCCAATGGCAAATTATTTTGCCACTAACCGTTCAAATGCGGCACCCAAAGAGTTCTCTTTCTCATAAATTATTTGTGGTTTCTTATTTGATTATGGCATACTTATAAACACAGGCTTTATTTTCTTCTCTTCTTTTCTGGCCAAAAGGTGATTTCATAGGGCTTGATGTTTGTCCAACATATTGAATGCCACAGTTGATAGCATTTCTTGTTAAATCACTATCGACATTATCCGTTTGTCTGTCTATATCTGAATTAATGTTTACGTAAAATGTTCTCCCGATAACAGTTGACGTATTATTAAAATTACATTTCAAATAACTTTCACTTGCACTTGTAAGAATTGCACTCGTAAATGAAAGGAAAGGATCTGAGTCTTCCGTCGTTTAATTTAATCGGTCGAAAGAAGTCAAAATGTTATATTTTTAAGAATATCCTATTTACGAGTTAAAGTTGACCGTTTAATTTTTAAATTGTTCTTAAACAACAACAACAAAAACAACATACTGGTGAAGGAATTGAATGACATTTGATATACTAACAATACGAGAAGCTTTTTTAAAAAAGGCATTAAGCGTTATTCTTTTTCAAAAGAAAGGGTGTTACAAAGATTTGAATTTCAGACACAATAGTTACCTCACTGTTAAGATAAAATAATGTTTTTTGTCCTACATATAAATCATTTATTTGGAAACAGTTTTCAATCAGTTTTAAGATCTTATCGTAAACGATTAGCAAAATTTATATACTAAGAAAGGTTAATTATTTCTTTTTTGTTACAACTGCTAATTAATATGTCAAATTTGTTCAAAGTTGGCCAAATGTTGTAATAAAGTTTCAAATATTTTTGACGTATACTCGTGTACAAAGGGCAACTAATAGAAAGTGTTACAAATGTATTCATTTCCAATACAATTTAGATTACAGAATTTGCATTATCTGTAATCTCATGGTACTCAAGAATATCGACCTCTTTCTATTTCTAATTGATTTGATGACAGGCGGATCCTGCTTAGAACTATTTTAATTTGTTTTCACGTATTATTTCAAAATATGGTTCTAAATTAAAGGAGTGCTCTAATCGGCTGTACGCTATAAGTTATCGCGAGTTATTTATTGTTATACCATTGTTGATAATATTGATCAAGTAGTCTTTGTTTTATTATTGGTAAAACAATAACACGATTGTCTTGGTTGATCCGTCATTCGGACAGACCTAGATTTTCTGATAAAAATTTAATTTTGTATGCCCAGATGTGACTGTTGCATGATATATTACTATTAGCATCATTTCTAAGCATGAGATAAACTTGTTTAATTGTGCAATTGTTATTCGATTTCAGTATTTTTATCCAATATCGTAACATGTAAAATTTTCTTATAATTGACAAAGATACACCCCCATAAAGACCAGTTAAATTTATGGATTAAAACGTGTAAAACTCTTCGTAAAAATATTGGTGTGAATAGATTCTATATCTTAACATTCATTTAAACCCCAAACCTCCGATGAATAGTTCATAATTGGTGAAACAAGAATGTCAACAAGTTTACATTTTTCTTTTGTGCTTAATTCATATTTAATGTGGTTAAACACTAAAAAATAATGTACATTGCTTTAGATGTATGTTCGGTTATAGCTTTTTGTGTTCTGTGCCATTTTTGAAAACAAAATACGCCAAGATATTTAAATAACGATACTTTTGTTTAGATTTCAATAAATAGGTAAAAGTCATGAAACGTTTGTGTGTTGCTTTTTTCAAATTTGAGTACTTTTAGATTTGACATGTTTATTTTAGGCCTCGCTGATTACAAAACTGTTCAATATTGTTTAACATGGACTGCTTGCTTTTATTGTGTTAATTGATTAAACTGGAGTTAAATGGGATATTCCAGAGATGGAAAGAAGGTTTTAATTATATTTTAAATGTCATCAAGTCGAGGTGTTATTAAAGGCTATAGTAATGTTGAAGTTTGGTTATAAGAGATAACAAAACGTTTCTTACATAACATAATAAAAACAGATCAGCAACACGGAGTGCACACTTATTACCCATAGGTATTCCTATTACGTGTTAATAAATAGAGATACAAAATCTGACATAAATGATATCCAGTAAAAAAGAGAGTGACTCGGTTATGTCTTGCCATATGCATAAAATAATTTTCATAGGAACGATCTGTAAAAGTTCTACGTTCATTACATCCAAAGAAAGTTTGAATAAGACTTGTGAGCTTGTCTCTTATCAAATTATAAGGTATTGAAGTTTACAACGTGGAAAACTCATAAGTAGACAAAGAGGACGCCGGAATGTTATTTGATTTAAGATTCGTTAAAACGTCACCTGGGTTATTTTGAACCAAAATAGTTTTTTTTTATTAATCTGAACATTTTCAAGATTTTGGCCATCCAAAGTGTTTAAGTTCAAGTGTAGATCTAGGTCTTTTAGATAAATAACGACTCAAATTTTAGAATGTTTTGTTTTGTTCAGAATATATCGTTTGCATCGCCAAGTATATCAATCGTTTGAATTAATATTAATTGTTTCTTAAGAACAGATACAAAAATTGAAAACACGTTTGCTCATAAACAACAGTTTTCTAATTAAAAAAGATTTCGCTCTTTGCTTTCGTTTCGTATCACTACATTTCATTCGTTCTATTACAGCAGATGTATCGTGCAGATGCTCACGCTTGTCAACCAAGCCTAAAAGTTAATCATCACACGAAAATAAATCATTTGATCGCTAAACGTAACAAAACTAAGAACCTGATTGTCAGGTTAGAATTCGGATTGCACAAAACGCTTAAGATTTCAAGATACCCAAAAGTTGGTGTTATTCGGTTTCTATTTGATACGACGGTGTTGAACATGTGGATTTATTAAGTTAAACTATAATTAATAGAAAATAAAATAAATAATTGTTTTAATCTTTAATCGACCATGAGCTTGTGCAATCAAACCTCTGTTAATTCGGTTTTAAATGAATCGAATTTGAATGAAGGCATTGAAGTTTCTTTTGTCGATCAGTTTGACGAATTGACATCCTTCATCAATCTGTACGAAATACAGACAGACAAATACGGCAAACAGGTATATGTATATTATTTTTTATTATATTGGTTAAAATCATGGTGATCTTTTTTGATTCAATATCAGTCTTGGTTGTTTGTAATTTTATATTAAACATATTTTATTTGCGTAAAGTGGCCTTCTTTTCATTTACTAAAACAACCCGAAAAAAGCTAAATGAATTGCTGAGAGCTTGGCAAATAACTTATATTATTTAATTTGAATAAACTATTTAAAATCTTAGTTAATTGTTTGTTTCCTAGCTAATCGTAAGAAAACTTGAAACTATCGTATTATTGTTGTTCGTTTGCTATAATTTTTGTATCAAATTTAAAAGGTATTTTGGTTGAAAATATTGTCGCAATAATTATTGAAAGACGTTAATCTCATAAGGACGATTAACAGGTTTAAAATATTATCTTTCTAATAAACTTCCACGAACACATTTAACATAAAATACTATTTTCAGGTTAATACTCTTTTGCAAATTATTAAATGACGAAACTTTTAACCAAACAATTATACTTTTGATATATACGAAAGAGCAGACGTTCCATAATATAAACTATAAAAGTCAATGTAGAAATATACATACATTTATAAAAAAGAAATATTTAATATAAAAAATTTAAAGTGAGTGGACAAATCTGTACTATAGCAAATCAACGATTTTAAGTCGGTTTTCAGTCGAACCGTTTCATCAATTAAATAAATCTGTTCAAGGACTATTCCAAAGCGTAAATCCTCAATTCTTCATTCCGTTTCTTTATTTTCTATGTTTACTTTCCAAATCGGACAGCTTACAATCACAATTTATATGCTTTTAAATACTGTTTTCTTTACTAAACGATCGTGAACAAATCTGTTTGCAAACTCAAACAATCTATATGATATTATACTCTATTCCAAAAAGTATGAACTTTGTTTTTGATGATGTTTCATTAACTACTTTTAACATGCTTAAATATTTGGTAACAAAATTTTGATTAGAACATAAAAAGTATTACTATTTAATTTAAATGATCAATTTTGATACTGCTGTTCCTAAAGGTATGAATATGTGATTATGAGAAAATTGCGAAAAATATGAACATGGGGTAAATGCAGAAACCGCATTAAACCCGGAGTTTTCAGATTTTGTTTGTCTTTTATCACAAATATTACATACAAAACAAAAGAGGACTACTACAGTATGCTATGCGAGAAATAGGAGGGTAGAAATATAAACAAAATGCCGACCTCAATACTCATTGTTTTTGTGATGAAAATCTGGCTAAAATCTCCGCAAGGGCGCTGTCAAAAGTGACCTTTATACTATATAGGACCTGTATGCAATGCATCACACAAAATAAAATACCCTTTTATTCTTGAAGTTCATGAATAAATGATTTGTAACTTTTTTTTCTATTTACACATGTAGCTGCTATAGTATTACGAAATCTGCATGGAACAGAACAGTCCAACAAATTAGTAAAACTTAATACAAAGATTACAATGTGCAAAGAGAAGCGGATAAAAACTTCATTTTACAAAGTTTCAAGAGAACTGGATTGAACTGTAAATTTTAAGCACGCTGCCTTCAAGTTTGCAATTCTATACAAAACAATTCAAAAAGGGATGGTTCCCCTGTGCATTATATCTGACTTGTCACTTACAGTTTTATGAATATAAATAATTTTAACAATTAATGTTTAAAGGTACTTCTATACAACAGTTCAAAAATGGTTCTCTGGCATTATATATGACTTGTCATCAGCAGTTTTATGAAAATAAATAATTTTAACAATTATATGGTTTAAGGTAATCCAATAATTTTAGAAAATTGCAAATATTTTGCAGATTTTCCTTAGATAGACACTTCTGAATTTATCTTAATTTATTCTGTGAAAAAAGTGTTGTTAAGTTTTATTTACCAAAAGCCTGCAGTATAGGCAAATATTACATACATATATTGCATACACATACTTTTGTAGTTTTGTATATTGCTTTCTTCTAATAAAAGCTCTTTTCAAAATAGAAAACAATCGAAATTCGGTTGACAAATTATTGACCACTGACAAGCAATTATATTACTCTTTTGAAATATAATAATGAAATATATTCACGAAAATTACAACAAATAGAAACCTGAACTTACAAAATTAAACATTTCTTGATCATGTTCAAGTTCAGCAAATATTCTATCTGACGCTAATTGAGAAACGTCCTTTTACTAAACCAATTGTATTCACATAGCCTCCATCGATAAAAATGTCCTAGTTGTCCTCTAGAACAAACACCTTACCAAATATAGACCCTCTTGTCCTTATAGTTTGTGAATCGTTTTTAACATTTTCCGTTTTGTTGTAAACGCATCAAGAATTCTGTTTGAAACCGAAAAATGTTGAACAAATAGGTAAGCATTAGTACAAGTAACATTGCTAAGAGAGAATCTGATAAAAACTCGATAAAGTTGTTTTTTTGAACTCCCAGATGGGTAACCCCGTTTATTTCCCACTTAGGATTTTACATCTAACATTATTTGTTACAATATATATTTATAATAATATCAATTATTGGTATTAACATGTATGTTTTTATAATATTTATAATATAAAATTTCACACAAAAAGTAACAGAACAACAATAACAATAATAATAAAATCTTATATCATGTTACTTTCCTTTTTTTTTGAAAATTAAAAATATAATTAAGTGGGAGTTTTTGTAATGTGTGAAGTCCCTGGAATGTAGAATAAAAAGTTAAAAAGGGTGGGGTTTCAGGATGTTTCCATCCGCAAGTTTGTTTATTCTTATTTTGCTTTATAAATTATATCAACACCATATTGTCTGGTGTACATCCAATTTATATTTCAGGAATGTTATTTCTTTGTTTATACTTATTGTTGTTTGAAGGAAATATTTAAAGTTTTCCATATTTGGAATACAGTTTTGATATTTAATTTTAAATATGTAAAAGTATAATATGCGTATCAGGAATCGCCACACAGCCTCCCAACGCAGCAAAAAAGAACAGAAGAAGAGAGAGCATGTTTGTTACAAGTATGTCCATTCAAATAAGGCAAACAATTAACGAACTAGATGGGTGTTCAGTTGAACACTCGTGTCGCCCTCTGGTGCTATGTCGGAATAAAAATGCAAGTACAAAGAGGTAGGCATAGTGATCAACTGTAGATGGGTTAATCACCAGGTCTGCAGAACGCGGCAGAATAACATGTTGGTAACCTTCCTTTTTAAATTTAAAGATAGTTTTTACGAATAACCGGGGAAAATTAATATTGCCTTTTATTTTCTTAAGTTTATAAATACAATTTCCATCAAAATTGGCTGTGAAATACCTTGAAAAGGTGATTTTAAACTGCATCTGTATTTTGAATTAAATCTGGGAATCGACGATAAAACTTGCAAAATGTTTTCCTTAATTTATGATATCGATAACCTTGTTTTAAAAGTTTTTTCTGTTATGCAAAGATTACGTTCATTGAAATCATTAACATCATTGCAAGCTCTAGAAAAGCGAACAAGCTGTGAGATATAAACCCCGTAAGATGTTGCACGAGGAACGTTGCCGTATGATTGTAACCCAACACGTTTTTATTGAAGTTAAAAAGGAATCAATATTTGTTAATTTTAGTCTTCCTTCTTCGTTAGATTTAGTTAATTCCGTTCTTTTTTATTTTATCTGGTTTTTGTCCTATAAGAATTTAAATATTGAACTTTTTTATGTCCGCAATATGATTGTCTGAGCGGTTTTCTAAAACAGTGAAATGATATATTAGTGTTGGTATTTCAAATGTTTAATCACTGTAATTTTTCCTAATAATGTCAGTTTTCGATGTTCCCATTGTTTAAGATAATTTTTGAACTCATGAAGCTTTGGTTCCAGATTATTTTTTTTTTATGTTTTGTTATAATCATTACAGAAAGTCATTTCGGAGGTCTTTGCTTGAGTTGAGGTCCATATATTTTTATTATCTTTAGCGAGAATTATATTTGGCTTGTTTAAAGTGTCAATTATTAAAACTGGATTTTTGAGTATTTAACCTAACACCTGAAACATTTTAACAGTCTGAAATAACATGTAATAATTTTTTAAATGATTCTTTTTCTCCATTATTGATGAAAGTTGTAATAATGTTTCGTGATTGAAACAATCAAAAGCACGTTCAAAATCGGCGAAGAAAAGAAGACAATGCAAATGTTTTTGCTCTACATATTCTATAGTTTCAAATACAAGTCTTGTGTTTTCCCCAATATATCTTCCTTTTAAAAATCCTGTCTGTTTTTCACTTATAAGATACGGAAGCACTTTTTTAATTCTATTTGCTATTGCTTTTGTTACTATTTTATAGCCCACTTTAAATTAACTAATAGGTTTTCAGTTGCTTAATTCATTTAAATCTTTACCAGGTTTGTTTAGTAATGTAATAATCCCTTGTTTTTGAAGTTCTGTTAATTTAATTCACTCTTTTCAAATTAATACTTTATCGAATTAACGTAATATCTTTTAATTAATTCCAAAATTGTTTGTAAAATTCTATTGTTAAGCCATCTGAACCCAGTCTTCTGTTGTTTTTTATTTCATTTATCGCTAATATACATTAATCATCTGTAATATTGCATTCACATTGTTTTGAATGTGCATTATTTAATTTTTGCATATATTTTTTTTTTGAAAAAATCAATACTTGTGCATAATGTTTTTAAAGAATAAATTTTTCTGTAAAACTTAAATTGTTCACTTATTATTTTTGAAAACATTTTTTTCTTTACTTTCTACAACAGGTTTAGTTATTGATTTTTTCAGCATGTCTTTTTTCTAGATAAGCAAAATGATTTGTCTTATTTTCATTTAGTTTTACGTTTAAAACAAATGCTCTGGCTCGCAAAAGATGATCACTTACCCGTTTTTCATATAATTTATCAAGCTGCTCTTTTTGAAGTGTATAAATAGTATTTGATTTCTGCTAAATTTGTATTTTTATTAAAATTGTTTTTGATTACTTTTATTTCTTTTATCAAAGTTTCTTCTTCTATTTTGCTCATTTTGTATTTGAAGGTAATATTTTATAGTTTGATTTCGAATTTCTCCTTTTCATTATATCCCAAAGTGTATTAGGGGTTGCTCCATTGTTATAACGCGTTATATTTTCTATACTCTCTCTTATTGTATTTTGATAATCGGTTTCTATAAGAAAGATGTTGTTTTGTTTTTAAAATAGCCGTAGCCTCGTTGTATATCTACGCAGTTAAATTTCATCTAAACAATTGAATGGTCTGATTTAACAATAGTTATTATTTCAGAACGGTTAATTTTGTTTGATATACGTTTTGACACCATGAGAATAATCCAGTCTACAAAATATCTTTGGAATTGTATTTGAATGCCGGGTATATTCATTCTTATGTGTGTTAAGTCTATATTAATCTAACTGTAATTATTTCTTCAAAATGAATAATCTTACTTATTTATCAGAATAGCCACAGCCTCATTATTTGTATAATATTATGTATTTATTCTACTAGTATGAACTAAGGCACTGCCTCTCTCGGAATCGACGAATCAAAAGTGATGGATATCGTATGTTTAACATTATCAGTTGTTGTTTTACTTTTGAACCAAAACTGGTCAAGGTTTTAAGATTCAACACTAAATATTAAATAGGTGAATTCTTCTGTGGAGTTTGAAAGAATCCGGTGAGAAGTTAAATACACCAGTTTGCCTGTAAACTCTTAATTAAACATCACCAAAATGTGATCAAAATGCAAGGCAGGCTGATTGTATAAGAAATATAGACTCTGGTTAACAAGGTAAAATGTAAAACATCATTCCACAACACCTAAAATTCTGAGTTGGAATATGGTGACACCAATGACAGAGAAAGTAGCAAAGCTTGTCATATTCTTTGAATATTCAAGCTTGAAGTCAACAAACATACTTTTGGGTCTGAGGACTTAAGATAATACTGTGAGTGACAGAGCAATTTATTATCCGAATAGAATGAAACATTCAAATTAGTCCATGAACAGAAAAGCAAATGCTGGAGGAGTCTATTCCTATTTTCTATGGTTATATTAAACAGCAAATTATATTCATAACAAAATTATACTGATGGTGTTGTTCAGTTACTGTTCGAAGAGGTGTACAGTAAAACGTTTTTCGCATTATTTGATATCACAATCACACAGTATAATTGTATTGACAATTATTTTTCTTGTCCATCAAACTGCACAGATAAGCCTGCTGAACTGGATGTACACTGGTCACTAAAGTGATAAAGGGTGTATTCATGAAGTAAAATGTCAAAAGAAACCAACATAATAACTTATATTCATGCACTGGTAGATTCAGTGTGATGTCTCTGTATTAGTATTATACATTCATGCAGCTCTAATACATGAAAATAAAAAAAAATATCATGCAAACCTTGTATCTTTTTACTATGGTAATGTTCATATTCTGTGCCATAGCTGTCTACCAATTCTACATAAGTATCAACTCTATAGCCTTCATAAGCTTGGTGATACACATCTCTGAAAATAAATGTTTTATTTTAAATCATCTTTGATAACTAGTATGTCAGTTACACAGTACCTTTTGTGGCTTATGAAGATGTACATAAATTGCTGTTGCAGTTAAACAGTGAACAATTCATACTGTTGCCATAATTTATTTATTACATGTAGAGTCTTTTTATAAAAATCACAAAAAAGGAAGATGGTAATGAAGAAAGATTGCATGCCGTCTTTAATTCCTACACAAGATTAGCATAAAACCAGAGTGTTATAACATTTTAAAGACCACAAAGATGTTACAGCTGATCTGAATCTACATCTCTGCCATCTGACTATGAAAACTGAAACAACATTGTTTTTATTAAAAACAAAAAACAAAATGAACAAGATTATAAGATTAACCCACTAAATAGAGGATTTAATAAGTGACCACAGGGACCTATGTACAAAATGGTCCACAGAGAAACTTTGTGGTGTTTGATTCAGTGTCTGCCTAATGCCAAAAATTTGGCATGTTCATGTGATGGTGTGTAAACATGCCAGTGATTTTGGTACACCATAGTGATGTAAAAGAAGGGCTAATTCTGCGCTGTTCTTACTGTATATTAAGGGCTTACTACACTCCTCCCAATAACGTTCATCGATAAAAAGAAAATAATCAAAATCTCAATAATGGCAAAATGCTGTTTAATGAAACTTTGCACAAATGAATGTTTCTAATGTATCTTTATTTTGCATACAGTAAGACACGTAAGAAAATTAAAGAAAAAAAAGCTAGACCTAAAAATTCCTTAAAATTCTATTTACATAAATTCTCAAAAACATTATTTTAAATTTCCACGTGAGTGCAATGATACTGTTGTGTACTTTGTAAAAAGAGCGTTCAACTACTAAAAGAGAAATCAGTGATTGTCATTCACTTACGCGATCAGGAAGCGACCAGGAAATTGAAGGTCAAACACATTTTTACTATTATCTCGTAAAGATTACATTATGTTAGTCACGAGGACGTAACAAATTGTTCTCAGTATCATATTACTCATGTGGGCATTTAAAATGATGTTTTGTGTTGTTAAGTTATTGTGAACTTGTGTAAATAGAAGTTGAGTGAATGTTTAGATCTCGCTATTTTTCTTTACTGTTCTAACGCGTCTTGCAATCTGCAAAATAAAGATACATTAATAACATACTTTTGTGCAAAGTTCCATTTAACGGCATTTTACCATTATTGAGATTTTGATAATTTTCCTTTATTCGATGAATGTGATTGGGAGGAGTTTGGTGGTAAGCCCTTCAGGGTAAATTTATAAAAAAATTACCTCTCCAATATTATTTGCCCAATGCATGCATGTACTTTCCAATGACTTTATTTATTTTCTTAGTGAGCGATCATAAGATATTTTTTACACTCAAACCATCTGGACCCAGACCTTTATACAAAAGCTCGACACAAACTATTGGAATTTGAACTGTGAAAAATAAATAAATTTTCAAATACCAATTAATAGATCCTTTTCACATTGCTCCTTTGCGGAAAGGGTTTTCCGATTTTTATCGAAATGCGATTTCAGAACAAGGCGCCCTATGCCGACTTGCATATTATTAGTGAATGCTATGGGTTTTATTATGTTGACACAATTTCTTTAAAATTTTAAGTATTTGGACCCAAAAAGTGTTTTGGTGTAAATCGATAATCACACATGGAGTTTGCAAGGAAAAAAGAAAATATTTATTATGCAAAATAATCACGTTTATTGGATTAGAACAAGCGCTCATTTCAGGAACACAAGAAACCCAGTAGAATCTAAAATATTTAGGCTAATGAACCATACGAAAATTATTTTGCTTTTTACCATCTTTTATTTAATATATATAATTTACTATCGATAGATCCTGATAGGGCATATCTAGTCAGGCCTTAATAGCAAAATGTTACTCGATCGTTTTGTTTGTGGTTTTGAATTAAAAGAGAATACAAAAACTGGCGGACTTTAAGAGCCTCAGTCTATTTCTTTTGCTAATGAAGTGTGTCTAACAATCAAACTCGAGAAATTTAACTAATGAAAGGCTTATGTTTAATCTATGGCAATAATCGATCTAAGTGTTTCCAGGATTGTCTTTTATTTAAATAAAATCGAAAAACAATGCTTTGTCTGTTTCTTTTCAAACATTTCATAACCCCCACTTCAAGTTTATTCTTAAAGAAAACTGTTAGGAAGTGAACGTGCGCCTGATAGACTTATGTGGTCAACTCTTGTTATCAAGATTCAGTATACTGCAGTTGTCTGGTTAGAATAAACATCCTGTTATTTTGTGTCACTTTATCCATACCTAGAGGCCAGTGTTTCTTAAAAATTCGGCAGACCGGTCATTGACCGATTTTCGGGAAGAATGTCCGATTAAAATTTCACAATTGGTAAAAAATATCGGTCATGAATAGTGGCCCATAAATTGTTACAAAAATTACGTACATGTGCAATTTTTCACAGCTAAATCAGCAATTAACATGTCAATTAAAGAATTCACAACTCTGCTGCCATGATAACCACGAGTACACGTCCCGTGAATAGCCTGCGGCATAGACGAAACGGGATGTGGTCGGTTAAAAATTATAAAACAGTTTGATTTTATTGAAAGAAGTGTTAGTCCGATGTGCGTAATTCTAAATGACCGACGACCGAATAAAATTTATAATTGCTGTTTCTCAAATTAAAGAAAACTTATATCATGCGGACTTCACATTCAATTAAATTACAAATTTCAAAAAAAATCTACGCAAGCAACATTTATTTTCGACTCGGAAATAAATGATGCATACGTATACTCGTGCAAGTTCGTGTAGATTCAAGAATTACCACGTCCTTATAGAATCGAATAATATTTCCAACAAATATAATATCGTGTTACAGAGCATGATATGATCGACGTATACGGCATTTACGTAATCCGAGAGTTAATAGATGTTAAATGAAGTTATGATCTAAATAATCCACTTCACAATCGCTATGTAGACTGCTGTCGATTAATGTTTTGAACTATAATGTCACGTTTGAAATGCATGTGATGCTTGTGTATTACAACAAAGACGCTGATCACCGTAAACTTCAAATGTCGCGTGCCGCTCTAATAAATCAATCAAAGAGTTTTTCCATCTTCAACTCGAAAATCATTAATCTGTTGAGAGGTTGTAGGATATCGCCTGCGAGAAATTATGTCGTAAGGGAGGAATGGACTGGGTGTCAGAAGAGTGAAATGCGCTGAATGCGGGGGCCGGAAGTCGCTGTTCGTGCGAACCGGAAGTCGGAAAATAGTTCATTTTGGCGCCAATGTCTGATTGGGATTTTGAAATTTTAGAAACACTGCTAGAGGCTCTAAAATTTCATGCTTCGGTACGGATTAAAAACATCCCAATAGTTTCAAATAAACAGTTCCTCTAGGAAGATCAGCGAGGGCAAAATGATCGTTTTCAATCATTTTAAGAGTCAAGTAATTCAGTACAACTTGTCAAATTTCTCGGCATTGCGTTATAATCTAATATGTAATGATGCGGCCCAGCATAGATCTCTTATGCCTTGTTCTGAAATTCGGAGATTATGTGGAAGCGATAAAAACACGTAATACAACGGTTTTGGGAAACAGGTCTATTAATGGTCAACATGGCTTCACCATGCAACACATTTGAACTTGTAACAGTTACTTGTTTGACAGAGCAATTATTCCTAAAATCTGAAATAAATATTTAGTGGTAAACACGGCTTCGCCGTGCTTCCTATTTAAATCACTCTACACTATACCTCATTTTTTTTAAATGAAATGTAATAATTTTATTTGTTGCAAATAAAGCATTATTCAGATAGCATTTGGTAAACCCGGCTTTGCCATGCCTCAAATTTCAACTTATATATAGGCAGAGTAGCTATATGTTTTTTCTGAGAACCTTGGATTCGAGTCCTGGTCAAGTATACACATCTTCAATGCCATTAGCTGGTCAGATTTCATTTGACCAGTTCTGTTCAGTCTGCAACATCCAGCGTTAATTCAACGCAATACCTAATCGCTTTCTTACACCAAACTGAAACGAAAGCAATCGATAGTATCATCTAAACTGCAATGTTAAACTTACTGTTCGTGTTGATAATTGCAGTAAAAAAATAAAAATAGTAAATTTTCAATGTTTAGCATGCTGGGGAAACCGGTGTAAATGTCATTTTCTCACTTTGTATTTTAATTAACACAACGCCTAACAACTACCGTAATACGCATCGCTACGGTGGAGTCTACTGTTAGACACTAACTCTGTGACAATATTAGGTTTGAATCGATGTAGAAACTTATTAACTTAAATTTTTTGGCGAGTTAAATCTTAATTGTTATCTAACATATGGAAGAAGAACTTCTGAAAATGTGAATCGAGAAACAAAATGGCGGCGTTTCAGTTATAAAATCCGGAAGCAAGCCATCTGGACTATTGCACCCGGATGAAAGTCATATTGTCCAATCAAAAACCTTATTTTGCAAACCGGAAGACAAGGTCTCAAAGTTTCAGGGTACTGCTTTTTGCTCATGCGCAATACCGTAATCGGAATCGATATCCAGCGATATCCAGCTTCGCGCGTCGAAATCGTAGGGTCGATTCCGTAAAAAGTATCATTTCCCCAGTCAGATTTCCATTTCCTATTTGCTGGTAACTGTATTTCTTGGAGAAGGAAAATTGAAAACTTTTATCTCGCAACCATTTAAAAGCTTGTATTTTCTTATTATCTGCTAGACCTCGAACGTTATAACTACATATTAAAATAACTTTCGATATTGAAAAGTAAATATTAATTTTGTTTTATACTAGCTACGTTGGAAACGATCTGATAAAACTTTTCAAAAGAAAAATGACATATTTTAACAGATAAACAAATTTAAGCATTTGTTTAGACTCTAACAAGCGTTAGAGCGCCAAAATTCTTTACTAGCTGTGAAATTTAGATTTATAGTTATTAAAAAGCACATCATATGACATTATTCTGCGAAAAAGAGCGTTTGGCGAAAATAAATATCGTACGGGTGATTTTTTGTTAGAAAGGTTTCAAACATAAAATTTTGTTTGTTTAAAAGTTTCTTTCTTGTCTTTTTATCCTTAGATTAAAACACTCCCAACTTGAGTTGTACGGGTACTATAAACGTTCTTTTGACATAATTATTTGTAAATAATAATAAGTTATAACCAAAACAAAAACCTTAAACGCCAATTGTCATGGACGTTCGGTATCGCGCGCCATCCCATAAGCCCGCCGGATCTAACACATAATTTCTTTTGATGAAAAATCCGGTTAAAACTACTCTTGGTTCGTTAAAAATAAGTTTGTACATGTACTTTTACAATATTTTAAATATTCTTTTTGTTTTTGTGTAGCTATAAGAAATTTGATCTTTTTTCATTTTCGTTGTTTTGTTGTTTTGGTGTCCTTGCTTTATAATGAAACTAAATGCCATGTTCTCCGAGGCTTTCCTTTTCTTTATAATTTCCAGATTTAAAGCTATCACATGTTAAACCTTCTTTACGTTAGTAGTCTAATTTATGTAACGTTTAATTAAGCAGTATATATCTTCATAGAAGAACAATTCATTCATTTTTAAAATCATTGCAAAAATTGGCCCTGTATCAAAGTCAAACACAATTGTAAGTGTCAAGGCAGAATATGGTCCCAAAGTTTTTATGTTTCATTTCAGTAGCGCTTAGATAATGACACAAGGAAATATTTAATTATAATTTCAAATAATAAAACAAAATTGTTAACTTGAACTGATTTACTGATATCGAGCTCTAGCTCGGGTCGCGAAGCGATCCGAGCGTAAAGCTCGTCTTAAGGTCGCAGGAATGCCTATTTACTAACAGTTTTTTTTTTCGATATTCTCGAATTTTGCGCTGGTTACCGGTTGTGCAAAGCATAAGGCAATGTAAACACGGGAAAAAACCTGACCTGTAAAAGCTTACGGCAAAGTATTGTTTTGACAAATTTTGTTTATTGACCTTATTTTTATAAATCGCTAATTGCAAAATATCTTTAAAAATTAAACCTTATTATTCGTTAGCATTATTGTCGGACTAGCATTTTGGAAATCAACAAAAAATCGTTAGTTTAGAGAGTAGGTTGTCGTTCGTTGTAACCAATAGCAATACTAGCAATACTAGCAATCGGCCATTTTCAGACTCAGGAAATCAAGTTGAAAACAACTGAATTGTAGCTTGTCACTTAAGTTGTCAGTGGATTATTAGGCCTTTAAATTCAATGGGGCATAAGGCCCATGGACGGAAAAATCTGATGAATGGAGTTTTTCTTGATAACAAGATGTAAGGCTGGTGAGAACCAACTTTTATGTGAAGTTGAATTGTGAAATGGACCTCGCAATGTTCAGTTACTCACAGTGTGAGACACACTGAGCTTAGCTTAGACCAGCGCCACAATTCAGTTTTGTATAAGAGTGTTTTGTCACTGGTCATGTTCGTCATTCAGACATGTGAGCTCATGGCAGTCGAAGATATTGTGTGTGAGGGTAAATAGCTGAAAACTGAACACGAGTTATTAGATTTCTTTTTTAATTATTATAAAACGCATAGCACAAAAGCAAATCTACACCACAGGGGCTTTGAAGACTGACCCTGTTTTCTAAAAAAAAAATTGAAGAAACTGGCCCCCCACCTTCCCCCCAAAAAAACAACAAAAACAAAGAGGGTCTACACTGGGTCTACAATGCATAAACATAACGTTTATGTTTATTGTTTTGGTTGATAGATTGGGATATGTTTATGCACACCAAATTTACATGGATTTGGTATATGGATTACAGTCAATAGGCCACAAACAAGTCAAATTGGCCACACTTGATTTTGAAAAAGATCAAATAGGCCACAAAAATAGGCCACATTTTTATTTTATTTATAAAGATTTTATTATCATTTTGTTAATATGTTCTATGTCAGTTTATGATGTTTTATAAAATATTTTTCAACAAGTTGCTTCATTGATTGGACATTTTGTACAAAGCAACTTGTACTTTTTGCGGATTTATGTCCAAGACTATCATGACTAAACAGGTGGGAAACCAATTGACAAAATGTGCAACAAAAGAAAAGAACATTATAATTATTTTTTTGTGATAGCAATTTAAACAAAACAAAACATTAACATAGATAAATGTTAAAATGTTTTATATGAACATAATAAGTTGTAAAATCATCTATCAGAACTACAATTAACATCATTTATGTGTCAATATGCTCTTTTGATCAATGACCTTAGTCTACACAAGTCATTTGGCCTACACTAGCACAGAATCTAATATTGATGTGGCATCACACATAATCTGCGTATTTTGCATTGTCCAACATGGAAATTGGTTTAGAAATAAATTCATTTATTTATTAAATATGACACCTTTGATTGCATTAGCACTTCTGACTGTTACTGCAAGTAATGTAAATTGTGATCTTATATAACAATGTGATACCCTGACAAAACTGATTGAATCAACACCTTGGCTAGGTGTAGGGAACAGATTATGACTATTACTCAAATTAATTTACTTTTTGATGACAGTCCAATTTTTAAAGCAAAAATGACAATCAGATGATGTTTTTATTTGTTCTTCAGTTTCAGGATGACAAGCACAACTTTAGATATCAATTTACAATGATACTGTTTTTAAAAAGCTTATGTAAATCTAAAAACAAAACTAACTCTTAACAGTGATTGTCATATACACTAGACTTACCTGTACTACCTGAAATGACTTGTGGCCTATTTGACATGTCACAATTTAATTTTTATATATTTTGGCCAAATACATGACCGTTTGTCCTAAATGTATGAAATTTCAGGTTTTATCAATTTTATAGACAATAATTTGCTCAGAGTAACTACTGATTATTACCCTCTTAATTTTAATACACAGTAATATGAGATTTTAAATAAAAGAGAAATTTACCCTTTTACTCCACAGACATGCCTTTCTACCCATGTGAGACCAGTGTAGATCCAGATAAGCTGGTACATCTGTGCCATCTGATCAGGATCTGCAGTGTTCACTTTTTGGTCAGAAATAACCTAATGATTAAAACAAGTGAACATTGCAGATCCTGATCAGACATCATGGCAGTGCTGGCTGATCTGAATCTACACAGTTCTTCCATGCCATAAAGGTGTGTACATGGAGGAAAGGGTTAATTTCCACATAATATTATCAGTTATCAGTTGGGACCAAAACGTTTGGCCAGAAAGCAGACTACATGTGTACCAAGAATAGCATCAAATATCAATTTAGTGCTCATTTTGGGAATTAAAAGTGTTCTATTATTACCATATTTTCTGTCACATTTCAACATGCTTTCATAATCAAAATATGTATGTGAGGTACATGTATACTAGTAATCAAATACACTATTTACCTGGTGTCTGTTTTGTTTTGTTTTATTTTTGCAAATTTTGTTAAATATGCATGGTGTCACTAAATTTGCTCAGCATCAAAAAGTTGTGTTTTAGAAACTAAAAAAAGCTTTCATAATCATTTAAATTGTTGAAACAAAAATATAGATTGCTGTGAAGAGGAAAAAAACATTTCTTGCCATGTCAGTGGGTTTTTTGGCCTCTTTAAATACATGTGAAAATCTGAAAATACCGTACTCGGATCTGCTTAAGCTGGACTTTTACACAGAAAATGAAAGTTGCACTAATAATAAATACAATGATTTTTTTCTTTTACATGTTTATGTTTTAGCAATTGTAACAATAGAGAAGTTTACATTTTTTAATATATGGTACATTTTTAAGAGAAATTTACCTATTTTACAGTAGTTCTGCCTACATTTCTGCAATAAAAAAATAAAATCAAGAAAATACCAACTAGAATGAGCTTCAGAATTTGAAATTCAGAGAACGTTGATGCAGACTTAAATTCTTTCCAAAAATCACATATTTATATCATGCATGAGTAGGCTAACAAATGTTAGACACAATTTATTTTTTAATATTTTGGCCAAATACATGACATTATAAATCATTATCCGAGATTATTAAAGCTAGAGCTCGATAAGAGGCAGTGCCTTAGTTCATATTATTATGAACTGAATCATGATGATCTAAATAATAGAATAAAATGATTTAAAAATAAGTTATGTAAACCGTTTTACCTCTTTGATCGTTGCCACAGTAAAAATTGTTTAAAAAGGTATCATTGATTTATTGATATCACTTCTGCAAGAAACAAAAGGTTTTGCTAGAAGGCTTGTTTTACTCAACAAAATAAAATGTTTCAAAGAAAGAAAAGTCGTTTTAATCTTCTACTGTTGTTATTTATTTATCTTTCAAACAACGTTTTGTGTGTGCTATGCTTTCCGGAGACCAACAGGTAGTATTGATATATTTTTAAATGATATATTTAGCCTAAGCATCCATCATTTATATCCGTAAATCGGTGCTGCCGACGTACGGGTTCGCTCCCAAGTATCATTTGAAATTCACTGAAGCACTTTTTGTGCAGTGTGGCGGCCGTAAAACGTCTTCACGTACATATAGTCGGTACTGTTATCAGTTAGAAATCGGTTTCCGTTGCCATGCAGTGCTAATATTAAAAAAAAATATCGCGGTTAGCTCAGTTGGTTGCGTCGCAGGAATTGCAGGGCTAATCGCTGTCGCCGTGACGGTGCGGGTTCGCTCCCAGCTAGAGACAATATCATTTAAACCTTTTTTTGGTTATCCCGCTTAACTCAATAAGTAGCCAATATTGATTCGGATATTGTTTAATCACCCCAAAAGGATATACTTCCTGCTTTTTAAATTTTGCCTTTGGCGATGTCTGTGATATGCAAGATTTATATTCTAAGATCCCCTGTCAAAATTCTATTCTGTTTAGTTCCGCCCATTGTTTTCTCGTTTAGGGCACATTCGTTCTTTTATCTGGGGACCATACACCGCTGAACATGGAATGGAATTAATTCGAAAATACCGCATTGAAGTTCTATGTCCACCGCCATATGCATACCATCGTTTGGGATTGCCAAAATTGTACTGTTTATTTGTGTAAATATTGAGTTGCGCTCAACCCGGGGCTATGCGGTGTGGGCAGTAATATGCATTTCCATTACTATCCATGAACAGGCTCAATCAAACCGAGCCTGCAATACTTTCATATTTGTCTTGTTCGATGGCTTTCAAAGTTCCCTTTTCATATATTTCAATAAGTAGCGTAATTGCAATGACATTCGCATTGCATGGCTAGCCGCTGTTCCGTACGGATTCGCTCCCCCGAAGCGTATCGTTTAATACATAATAAATTAAAAAGACCACCTTATTGTTACAGAATTTGAATAATTAATCTGATCCTAGATTATCTCTCTTTATTTGCAGAACGCGACAAACCCAGGTAGTCATTCAGCAACAACATTGTCAAATCAAGATCGCACGAGCGAAATAATATTTCCTAATATGTGCATTCAACAGAATGACTCATCACATGCGAATGTCTGGCATCGCAACCAAGAATATTCTTTTAGAGAAAGACAAAGGAAACATTCTCATAACAACAGTAAGTCTATTGATAGCATTTGTTCTGAGTATTTGTTGCTGTATCTTCTTTGCAAGCACACTGAATGTTATTGCATTTAGTTTTGGTGGAAAAACGTTTCAAATTCTTAATTTACAGTTCGTTCGTTTTTTTATTGATTTTTAAAAAATTCAGTGAATATGGTTCAGCGAGATTGTAACTTGATTTACAAACTCCTAGCATCATTGTTGGTTACAATCTTCTTTCACTCCGTCTAGGCTGCTTTTATCTTAAACCCTACGATCTTCTTTTAAGTATCTTTCCGAATAACGAGTATTTTCGCGGTCGAAAATGTCTGCTTTTTTGCCGCAAAAATGGACTGAAAACATTATGTGATTTTTTATTTTTAACAGAAGTTAAGGCAGCTGCCTATTTTAGGACATAGTGGATAACGTGTTTCCTTTCTTGCTCATTTCTATGAATTGAACATTTAAAAAAAGTATACAATGTTCCCTTTGTTTACGTGTATTTTGTTTTAATTACAAATATTCGGAGTACGACAGGGTATCAATAGTATTTTTTTAATCGCATTTCTTAAAAAAACAACAACTGTTCCATATAATAGTTACATGAAAAGATAGGCAATTAAATGCACTTCAAAAGGAATATCACATAACATAGACCAGAAAGCTGTCAAAGAACAAATTGTTAAAAAAAGCAGTCGCCGTTCTCGCTTCCATTTCGAAAACTAGTCAATTAGGTCATTTATTTCTATCAATAATTACAGTGTCAAACGGACACGTTGGACTTAAAAGAAACATGCAATCACTGAATCAACAAACCCCTTCGTCATATGATCAAAGTATACCTGTCTATACCGAATATATATAATTATGTATAATTATATATATCATTGATGCAGGGCAGTCTGTTTCCGAGTGTCGAGGTGTTCACATCGTTGAAATTTAATTCAACATTTTGGTCTGAAATATAGGTCCAATATAGTACAGCTCTGTACTAGGGCATATTGAGCGGGTTGTTTCATTCAACGTGTATGGTGTGAAGAGTATTGGTTGAAGCAAGGGCTGATAGGGTTTCTTGATAGCGTCTTCAGACAATTGCTGGAAACACATGCTTCTGAGACACTTGTGTCCCTAAGGTAGCTTCAGAATAGGTGTTGAGGGTAGGGTATCTAGATAGTGCCTTCAGACAATTGCTGGAAACACATGCGTCTGAGACACTTCTGTCCCTCAGGTAGCTTCAGAGTAGGTGTTGAGGATAGGTTTTAGGTTTGACATGGTTCTCGGGCTATTGCTGACGAAGAGGTTCTCGCATCCTCAGGATATCACATAAGTCTGAGACACCATTGTCCAGCAGCGTTTTAGTGTTTAGTGTATGTTTGAAGGCGTTTTGCTTTAGGTTTGTTTTGCTTGTGATTTGTTCATGACTTTGTTAAGCACTGTTTGAAAGTTACAGTGCTCAGATTTGATTGTTGTAATAGTGGTATTGTGTATTGAAACTTTTGGTTCGAAACATCATTGTCTGGAATAAATGATCCTTATAGTTTATTGCTTAGCGTGTGCGCTGAGAGAGTGCTGGAAGTAAGTGTGTGATTGTTTTGTTTCAGACAGATTTTGCACAGGGTTAGTGCTTAAGAGTTTGAAATCAATTATTGGTCAGGCTGTTCATTGTCCAGGAGATTGTTTTCATATGTTGAGCCGATCCTTACTTTGATTATTTTGTCTCACCCCAATCATTTCTGAATCATTGTAATCATTTTGGAGCAAAATAGCTCGGGGAAAATGTATTATATTGTTCTAAGCAATAAACATTGCTTCAACATATATTGAAATCATTTTGAGAGAAAAAATAACTATATAGGCTGAGACAAAAAGTCAGTTTTATGCGCCTTCCGCTCGGGCACGTTACAGAAGTTACCTCCAATGTCCGCTAACGTGACTCCTATACCGGAAAAAATAATTGATCGCTATTTTACGTAATAGGAAACATGTACCTACAACTTTCGGTTTTGCAACAAAAAGTTACGTTATGAAAAAGGTGCAAAAAGGTGTTAAAACATGTAATACATCAGCGTCAGATATTTGTTTTAATTTTAAGAATAATTTATAAAATAATCTAGCTACTTGGACAGACTAAACATTTCAAGTCATCATTACCCAATTTAACTACTTTTAAATGAATTAACAGTGTTCCTCTTCAGTGCTAAATTGGTTCTCGTTTTCGGCTTAGCATGTCTTATATACTCCCGACATGTTTGAATAGGCCGGCGAGGATTTATTTTGAAGGCGGCATGCCATAACAATTCCAAAGTGACATTTTGTAAATGTTTCAAATTACCAAACGATTGTGAGACTGTATATATTTTCATATGGTTCGATCAAAAGATTCAACTTTTACTCCAAAATTACAAGCTATAAAACTTTGTAACCTAAATTGCCTGGGTAAACAAAGTTATTTTTAATTAAATATTCACATCTTAAGTGGAATCCGGCATCTGAATCCTTGAGTGTTTTTCTGCGACTGATACACTTATGTAGGTTGACGATCTTTTTTTTTCTTTCAAGGCGAAATCGATTTTAGTTTTGTTTTGCAAGTGATATTTTCAAAACATTACAAATTATTTCATCGTTAGCCATTAATGGCACGATGAATGAGAAGTCATATATGAGCAGAAGTATAATGTGCGCCGCTAAACGCTGTAAATCATTTTTTCTATTAGTGTAAGTATCAACACAATTAGATTTTAAAATATATGTCTGCAGATAACGTAGCCAAACGATGACATGTTAGGTTTTCCATAGTATACTGTATTACCAAGCCTCTGTAACATTTTAGACTAATGCAGTAAGTATTGCAACTTTCCCACATGTAGAACATAATTTTCAGCACAAAAGAAATTAAGATAAAAAGGTGTTTTATTTAGATCATTATCAACAAGAATGGTAAATGTTCTTAAAACATTAAACTGCAAATGTCAAACAAAAACAAATCTAATTAAAACAACAGACAAGTAACTTATATTTGCCTGTTGGCAACGATCGCATATCTGTTTATTGAATCTGTTATCCAGTATGTGTTACAAACATAGTCCGATCGTTAAGCTTTCTCGTATAGCCTTATTTACGGTTGATTTGCGGTAACGGGAAGTAACTCGTACATAACTGCGAAACTATTTATTGAAAATGCGTATAGTAAATATGGTGAAATATGCATATCAGGAATTGCCACATTTAAAAAACAGCCTCCCCACATAGTCAAGAAGAAGAGAGATGGAGAGAGCATGATTAATAAAATTGATCAGTTTCAAAAAAGACACCACAAACAATTAACAAAAATGAGAACCCGCGGGGTTACCTCCTTGGAACGGTCAGTGGCAAAACAATTGGCAACTGGGGGTTTAAACCAGGCACCAACCTCACACTTGCCCCGACAAGATAATAGTTATTTCAAATATTGATGATAAGCATTCCTATTTAACATTGTTAAAGGTTAAGACAAAGACGTCCCTTCATAATGTATCCGTTTTAGATAATTATCGTTGAGTAGATGACAACAAATTTGAAAACTAAATACTGAAGAATTTTAGTACATGTAATTAGTATATAAATAAATAGTACAAATTGATATTAATGTATAATTCTCAAACCTATTCCAATGACAGATTTTATTGATTCGAGAAAATAAAACATAAAACCTTATATGCATGTGCATGTGTCTTTAACAGTTGAACGAAGACGGAGATGCAGAATCAACGAAAAAATCAAAGAACTCGAAACGCTTATGTATGGTCACAACACATCTCAAAAGTAAGAATATTTCTTATTTTATTACATTTTATTTAACATGTTAAATTTGTTTCAAGTTGTGAACTTTTACATTTCTAACAATCGATAACTATAATGTATTTTTTTGCAGAGCGCTGTTGCTACAGTACCCGAGATTATACCTGCGATTACACTTGTACACTGAACGAACGGTAAACGCGAGCGGACTGAGAACTGAATGAATGGAAAATGACCGAATGAAAAATGATCACAATGAGGACCCGTTGATTTGACAGGGGACGTTAGCTGTCAAACACTATTTTTCAAGCTTCGAGGTCGCATGCGAAGTTTTACTTAAAGCTTGATTTGCGATCACTGCGACAGTGGCATTCAAATTGTTTTCGAATGAAACTGTTCTTATTAGGAATACTAGAGTTTTTAAGAATGATGCTTTCTTATATTAGTTTTAAGATAGATAGAAATAAATTTTGTCTAGAGATTAGATACCCACTTAAAAAAATAAATGGTCGATAAAATATTTACTAGCTATGTTGTAAGTAAAACAAAACTCCCTTTCTTTGCTTTATTCCATATGATTATTAAAACACCACTACTAAGAAACCTATCAAAATTAATGATAACGGTGGTTTCTTTAAAATTCTTAAAAGCTGATATATACATGTGCAGGACTCAGATCATGGGTGGGTCCCTTATCGCGGGCCGATTTCCAAATCGTGGGCCGAATTCCAAATTGTGGGCAAATTGCAAAATTTTCATCTATGCAGAATATAAGACCGATCAAATTAACAAACTCATATTAACATCTTAACATCTAAACATTTGATTGATAAAACAATGAACAAGTATGCCTGTTTTAATATCTGTTCACCTCATGAACAAATCTTCAGCAGCATCTGTGATAGTGTAAATTTTTCCCGCGTTTGTTTGTCGGTAACCAATACACTTGAGTGTGTAATATATGTTTTTCTCCGATGTTTAGGTAGAAGGAGACATCCTCCGTCAGGGACTGGCTGAACTGTTCCGATGGGTACATTGTCTGATGTAAATCGCGCACTTCGTCACTTGACTCCCGCATTAGTTTCTGTTCCAAAAGAAAGCAAAATTAAAAAATCAAATCGAGTGAAATGCAATGATCTATAAAGCAATTACAATTGAGTGAACTACACCTATGACCGCAAGCATCGCCGAAGCAACGTGACATGCCAGGCGATGCGCTTGGATTGCATAGATCGCGGAACGACGGCGCGCACTTGTAATGCCGTCGCTCGGTGTTATATGAGCGCAATTGGTCGCCCTACGACCAACTGGATCTCCGCGTCGTACATAGACACGACAGTGCGAAAAATGTGTTTGTCTTTGCATGTAGGGAGATTGTACGGCGTTCTCTGAGATGTCTATAGCGCTTGTACAGATTGTTATTTAATTTAACTGCACTTTAAACCATACTCTCTCTTTCTCTTCGTTTTGGCTGTGTGGAGAGGATGTGTCATTCTGAATGCGGCAATTCCTAATATGCATACTTCACTTTTTTACAATGAACGGATCTGTTACGGACAAATGCAGACAATCTTTATCACTACCATCGGTTCATTATGAGCTGCAGTATGCAAACGATGGTCTTCATTACCCCATTAGGGCGGTGTGACCGCCGTGAAAGTGCAGCGCACGCAGTGGAGGAACCGTGGTAGCGCAGACAATCGTCAACAAAAACTCCGTATGAACGCTATATACATGTACATGTAATAATCTCACATTGATTCCCTCTTTTCCAGTTTTCGAGTTTTGAATACTTACAGGCTCTTCAGTTCCTCTTCCACAATGATCCCCAAAATGCCTTCTGTAAGACTGTTTATAATATTCGCTTACATTGGGCTGTGAATAGAAAAGTTGTAAAGTTGTTTTCATTGATCTACTGCCATATGATGAATCGGATATCAAATGTTCAGATTACGATCATGGTAATTATATGCAATTTCGACATCGAAAGTTGATTTTGTAGTTGTAGGTTAAACGTTTTCAACAAAATTATGTGACCTATGTTATTTTAATGCAAAGACATGTCCATCAATAATATTGAATATATTGCTGTTGATGAATGCCTGCAAATATCACATCCAGACCTGCAAGAAAACCAACGTACCCAGTAATGAAACCAAACAACTCTCTAATGAATGTTTAAACATGCACACATTTTAAGCAGTATTTTGAAAAGCATACTAAGTACTAATATTTACTAATGATCAACGTCTACATACTGCAAAAACACGTTTTTAGGCTCAGGATGTACTGGCTAAAGGGATCCGGGATAGGCAATTCCTCCGATGTACTCTGAAAATTTTAAACACGAAACTGTAGAAATACCGGTAGTTTTAACGACTAAATACGCGTGCAAAATGTTATTAAATGTTAGTGAAATTAAAAGCTTGACTTGTCTTCCAACAATGATGTTTTACAACAGTACTAAAATTGACTGTTTTCCGATCACTTATGGTACATGGGACCAATGATAATGATAGCTGGGCACATCACGGGAAAAGTTGTTTTTTGGGGAATAAAAATTATCAAAGGTAAATGTAAATACAGCGTATATGCGTTTGCCGGGAATGAAATACGGGTAAGATACGGTGTGCGAATTATCATTGTTAGAATTAGTGAGGTTGAACTGAAATGTTAAAAATAAAATGGCATTTTTATATCATTAAAGTTGATCTTTTCTTTGCAACGTCATGCTAGTAGCTTAGGGTTATGGGGCGACAACAACGTACCGGTAAACTGCAGGTGTCTCCGGGTCAGGTCGGCTGTGATCTATGGGATTTTCCAAAATACGGCAGAATAACTCTTCCTTCCTTAAGCATCACCTGTGGTGAGAACATATTAAACTATATGTATAAGTATATGAATGTTAATGAAATGTTGACGGATAGCTTAAGTTGTCAATTTATGAAATAGGTTTTGTGACGGCATGTCTTTTATTGCGATTTAGTATATAAAACTATAAAACTAGATTGATTTATATTTAAAAAAAACTTCAAAAACCAAAACAAATGTTCAATAAGGAAAACAAACCTGTGAAAAGTGGTATTGTCCTGGGAACGCCTAAATACTAACGATTTCTCGCCATCGTAAATATATCGGAATCCAAAATGTTAGTGGTTTTCTTCTCTGGCAAATTTAGTTTCTGAAATCCTTTTTGGACCCCATTTTGGATTTATGGATTTTAGGTTTGCAACGTTGAATATTATTTTATATTCAGCCCAAAACAACTCCGGATTCGGGTCTTTAGTTACAGATTTAGATCGATTTTTAGCTAGTGAAAACTCAACGTCGTCAATAAGCGCAGAGTCCATGTTTTGTTGTGTTTTAGTTATTTTGACGTCGCATCGACATCGGTTTCCCGCTCTTCGAACGTTGTATTTGGACGCCAAATGGACGTCATTCTAAATCGGCCTACGATTTGAGATGTTTACGGCCCACGATCTGCGAGCAGCCCGCGATTTGGAAATCGGCCCACGATTTGGGACCGGCCCACGATCTGAGTCCTACACATATATTCTAATTCATTCTTGCTTTAAGCAGAGCTTATAAAGCCTTTTTGTCTACGTGTTTTAAGGTACAGAGCACATAAGTTTCAAACCTCGAATTTCGAAGTTTGGCAACAAATATTTTGAAACTGGAAAATATTCTAAAATCTGTATTGGCATAAACGATTGACGTTTTATCAGTCAAATACTATCACACCAAACATTCAATGTTCAATCCAGGGTATAGCAAAGACCATTTCATAACTCTACGTGACACGCTAGTTTCTTTTCAGAATTGTCGTTTAAATTTCCAAAATAAACTAGCCAGTTTTGCTTGGTTAGCATTATAAAATCCGAAATCATCATGAAATTAAAAGGGATGCGTGGTGCTCTTACTGATCAAAATCGGTCCAGAAATTATTAAGAAATAAGCAACAAACCTACCTGAAGCGAGTGATGTTGTGTGTACGCGTGGTATAGGCACCCTGAAGCTATGGACACTCTTACGAAACATAAATTTAATTCAAGTCGGATCATTAAGAGAAAGAAGAGAAACATCAGCGGAAATATCAGAAATGAATGAATTAACGTGTGAAAACATAGCTCTAAATTGTATTCTTATTTTAACGTTGAAGTTAGTTAGTTACGTAGAAACCTTATTCTATGAAGCGTTGACAATAAAAGATAATAATTAACTTATTTTTGTTAATTCGATTATGTTTTTTTATTATACTGTTAATGTTAAATCTTTCAAATTATAATCAAGAAAAACGTTATAATTGACAATAATAGACATATGTACATTGTTACTGTAGGTGGTATGTAAAACGTGAATCAATAAGCTTTAGAACTGTTCACTGAAAAGTATGAGGTCCGTTGACTCCGTTCAAGATTGTGAATCAGTGCGGTAGGGGCGAACCGAACGAAAACCGTGAAGGACTAAACGGACCTGTAAAGGTGTAAACTGAACCACGGGTACTGTAGCAAACAGGAATCAATAGACCTTGAGCTGCAAATAGACGAAGGGTATGTTTTTCTAAAAGCCTATACCATTCTACGCATTTTGCAATTTGTTTGCACTCTGGCGAGTGGGGCAGTTTACCGTAACGCCTGTTTGAATATGTGACCATTGAGAAAATTCTATGTAAGTAAGAAATATTTGGCAATAATAAAAGTTCTTAAAGAAACCCTAATTTTTTCTACACCAGAAAGATGTTATTTAACCTTTTATGCAATAAAACATCTGAAACCTAAGATATGGGTCTAAAAAAGTAATTTCGACATGTCACTTAATATCAAAACCTAGTAAAATAAGATACACGAAACATTTCTTACTTGCATAAGCAAGTAATTTGTGTTTGATTTGTAAATTATATTAACATTTATAACAATGTAGTATTTAAATGTAAAACAGACACTTTAAGACACACTTATAGATAAGTGTATGTGAATAATTACATATATTTGGAAATACAACCAAAATATATGAAAAAAATGCAACAAAACATCTGAAACATGACAAAATAAGACATTATTTATAAATAAAATTATAAATTAATAAACACTTAAAGACCAAATTCATTTTTGAAATTTTAGCTAGTTTTCGACATTTGCAATGTTTGCGACCTCTTAATGCATTTTTAATTAAAATATTGTTAAAATTTAGAGGTTAATGATATGTGGACTGTTCAACATGTCTTGAAATAAATATGTATGATGTTGATGGTATTTCTATTTTATCCTCTTCAAACAAACAATAAAGCTTTCAATATGGCTCAGTATCGTTTTACAGCTTACGTTCACACTAATTATGGGCTGTTGCATCAAGCCTTGAGTTAAGTCCATATGCTATCGATCAAGACAGATAACATTTAATTTGTTATAAAAAAAGTAGACAAGAAAGACTCTAAAAAAATGTTTGAAGCAATAAAGTTTTTATTTATATCTTTCTTATTTTATAATATGTTACCGAATATATACTTGAATAATCTGCAAAAATAATAAGAAAATAAAGAAATAAAATTGTTTTATAACCAAATTAAAAGTTACGAAATTTAAACTTCCCACGAATAATCTGATTCAAATCTATTTTAGAGATGTTATTAAAAGAAGTATTATTAATCTAAAATATTTAGATTCAGTGAAGATTTTTTTAAACATTCAAACACCATGAGCAATAGTTTAAAAATATCTTTACTCTAGTAAGCGAATTAATTACCTTAATAAAAGTTTTATGCATATATCAAAGGTAATATGTCTGTAAGCTTTCCATCACCTGCAATACACAGATCGTCATTCACATTAGGTTATTTCTCTGAAACAATTATTTGTCCTGAAGAAAAATATTATTCTACAAACATCTTAAGTAATTCTTAAGCTTTTGCTATAATATGGAAAAAAATAATATTTTATTTAGTACAATTTATTTTTCTTATTTCACGCGTTTTATTTAATGGGAACATCAGTTATTTTTTGCTGTAAAAGGCCAGAACTGATAATTTCAACTCTAATTTGATTCAGTGTAGTTTATGGAAATGTCATGTTCATATTATGAGTGACTCTGCTTTTATCTAAATACAAACTATAAAAAGGTTCAGAAATATTTTTTTCTTTATTCTAAGCAATCTTTTTTTGAAATTGTAATTAAATTAAGTAACAATTAATTTGTTTAACTTATTCCAAAGCAATATTTTTATCTCTCATGTTGAAATCTCTTCACTTTCAGAACCAAATTTAGGATGTTTTTATGAGGTCCTACCGATAAACAGAGTTATCTCGATATTCTGTCTTAAGTTACCTCCGTTTTTAACGCGCACCTGTCACTGGGTAGTTCCGGTCTGAGATTGACAGTTAAAACGTCATCCGTGGTCCTTTCAAATACGTTTAAATATGGTCTGGTTGGTCAGAGATCAGCATAATGCATAAAAGCTTTTGGTTATTATCATGGAATGAAAAAAAATAGTCGAAGATAGTTTTTATAGTGCAGCGCGTAATATTTAAAATTTCTCTGCTAATTATATTAATACGTTGAAGAGGTTTGTTTATAACATCGTTATGTTCAACCTCCTCAGTAACTAATAAAGAGTACAAAATATGCATTTCCTACGCTCTTAAATGGCAGGTTTGAGGAAAAGAACATATAGAAAACCTTTAAAAAAGGAAGAAAAATACAGTTTAGAACATATTCAAAATTGTTTCATAATGTTTTAATGTTTTTCTCTTTATTTCTGAATATTTTTTAGTTCATTAAGACTAAGTTTTACTGTCAATTTTAATTCATTAAATAAATATATGTTTTGGTAAAACTTTCCCGATGGCTATTTTATTTAATTCAGTTGCCAATATCAAATAATCAATGTCTCGGGTCTCAAACAACATTGTTTCAATTAATTAGTACAATTATAATTATCTCTAGTCAGTTTCCTAAAACAACACTATTTCCTCCAACAAGCAACGTTTTCAACCTCTTACAAATCTACAACTAAACTTCAAAAGGCCTTTATCACACCACCGGCTGGTAAAACCCAGTCTGGATAAGATTACGTAACATAGTCATAAAACACCAGCCCTTTTCTTAATATGCAGTGTTTGCATGACTTAACGGTGGTTGACTGAATACTTAAGTGAATGTTTAAAAAAGCTATAATTTCCATGCCAGCCATAAATACATTTTCATAACGGATACGTACAGTTACGTAAATAGGTAACGTTGCATTTAGTTATTAACCTATTTATTATAACCTTATTATTATGCATATGCTTGTTTCAGCTTTTTTGTTAATTCGACAATGCATTTAAACTTCAAAAGCACTTTGAGACTTTTTATCTACACTTTTAACGGTACGCTTTATTACCGCTTCTAAACCTGAACTACCCAATCAGCAAGGGAAACCACTCTCAATGGGAGGTAACTCTGTATATCGGTAGGCTCCACATTCATAAATTTATGAATTGTACTTTGTCAATATTGTGTACTTGTCAATATTGTAACATCAGAATTGCACATTACGGAGATTTTGAAAGTTTAAAATGGACAACTATAAACACTTTCACATTTTAAACCACAAACATAACACATTATAAACTATTTACTATTTATTATTGTATAATTTATTTTAAAATGATTGCAGAGTTGTGATAAATGTGTTTAATTTTTGAATAACATCATCAGGTTTAGGGCAAATACTTCTTTCAATCATTAATGTTAGTTAAAAAATGACTTTCGATGCAATTAGCTATCTATACATGGTTAGTTAACATCAGAAAATTGCACAAAGCATACATAATTAATTTCTTCAAATAGATATTAGCCAACATTATTAAAAAATAAATAAAAATAAAATAAAATTAGCTTCATTTTAATGAGTAACATATATTATGTATGTTGAAAATTGAAGTCATGCTCGTTTCAAGAACACTTACAGTTGTCAAACACAATTATTCAATTACACACATATTTTATGTTTGTTCATGCCAAAACCTAATAATATGTTTGAATTAACAATTGAGTAACATATCAGATTATGGTAAAATAACTACTTATGCCGGTATGATTTTCATAAAAATTAAACTGTTTTATATTGTTTGATCATGCAGCTTTCAAAAACATATAACATTGCTTTTTTTTGCCTGTTATTGTAAGAAGCTTTAATAATGATACTATGAATATTATTAATAATAATATTATTATTAATGTTAATATTATTATTATTTAGTTTATTATTATCACTAAGTATATAACATACATTGTTGAAGATTTATTTAATATTTATTTTGGTCCCTTTACGCAGATCGAAATAATGTAATTTTTTTGTCTACAAAACATGGGATTATTAATTTTCTGAGACTTGCTCTCTCCCCCCCCCCCTCCACATACACACCCAGATTGTTTACCGGAAGTCAGAAATATATGTATGTATTTGTTATATTGTGTTATATTGTCCTTATTGTGTAATCATGCACTTGGACGAAATAAACGATATGTTCTGTTCTGTTCTGTTCTGCTTAAGTTTGCTTACACATAAAAATCCTACAGGTAAGTTTCTGACTTAAATTTATAATTTTTAGGGTTATGTATGTTATACACTTAAAATGTTAGGTTAGAGCAAAAACTTTGAAATGAAAACGACCCCAGTACACTGAGAATACTTCAACCTTATATAAAAATATAAGTTTTGTAATCATAGCTGGAATTGACCAGAATTGAAAGTTCAAAATGCATATATTTTTTTCTAAAAATTTAGGGGTAACATATAAAAACCTCCGTAACACCCTTATGCACCACTTGCCATAAGGCAAACAAACTGCAAAATATCCGGGACATAACAGGCTTTCAGAAAAATTAGTTCTACATGAAATATGCGTATCAAGAATCGCCACACTAACAAAACACAGCATCCCCAAGCAGCGAAAAGAAGAGAGGAAGAGAGAGCATGTTTGTTGTAAGTATGTCAATTCAAATAAGATGCAACAAACAATTAACGAAAACGAGAACCCTTGGGGTTACCACCTTGAAACGATCAGTGGCAAAACAAATTGCCACCGGGGTTTCAAACCAGGTTCAAGGGTGCACCAACCTCACACTTGCCCCGATAGGTTCTCATATCAAAAACAAGTACAAACATATAAAATATAAGAAGCTAATAGCATTGAAAAGCCAAAGGGGCGGGTACTCAATGATCTTATCGAGACCAGAGCAGAAGCAAGAACACGATGACAGGGATACAAGAAACAAATCGAGTTTCTAGGTTCTATACAGTATTTTAATGCTTATTTCTCTCTAAAATTTTCAATCTTTACATCAGGACTTCTCATTTGCATCAATGATTCTGTAATTGCTTTTTATCTCCACTTATTGTGTTTATATTATAACGTTATCAATTTATTTAAAAGTTCAAAAATATATGATACATGGAAGAAGAAACGCATGTTTTAACTACATGCACAATGTATATGTACACTAGTCTTTTGTTTATCACATTTTTCTGGTCAAGATCACCAAGAAATAAAGACTCAATTTTGGCGGCAGCTGTGGATCACATTAAAACATTTAAAGAGTATCAAGAAAAAATTCGTCATCTTGAGAAGAGACAGTGTAACATAGAGCAAGAAATGAAAACACTTATGGATAAAATGCAGGTAATAGTCTTTACATACGAGCACTAAAACAACGTCATTAGCGTCAAATGAACATCACATTCTACCTGCTTCTGGAAAAAGCGCATAAGCGATGTTTGCGAGTGTCGGTTGTCGGCTGACAATTTGTCAATTTGTACCGATCGCGATAAACCAGATACCAAAGATTCTACATCAATGCGTAGATCCACAAAATATGTGAACATTTTCTCCCGCTATTCTGACTTTAATCTCGGAAAACACGGTCGTCCAAGGCGTTTCGTATCCAATATACTGGCATCGCCGCTATAATAAAGGTTGTGCCATTTAAAAAACGTTGAATAATTTCCGGTCTAATCAACTATGGAAATCAAGTCTCAATTTAAAACACGTCCTTGAAATTGACGTCATTTTTGCAACATATTCAATGTGTCAAACATTTGCTAACAACTTATTTATTAACTTACGACATCAAAATATTCACCAATGTAATCCGAACCATTTCACTGGGGGCTAACGAGTGTAACGGAAAAGTGTTGCGCATCGACAGCTAGTGTACGTTTCTCAACAGAATTTTTTTATAAAACGTTCCGCTAGTAAGACTTTCCCCCCGACTTGTTTCTGTATGAATAAAATTAACATAGAAAACATGACATAGAGGTGACTCAAACATCGAACAGAAATCAAGGTGTGTAATGTATAGTTTATTTTACGTTTTTCAAAACATTTAATGCTTGTCAATGATTGATTTCATCTGATATTGCGATATTTTTGCCAAATTTAACATAAATGTATTAATATTACATATAAAATATTATTCAATTGCATTATTTGTTTAATTTCTTATTTAAGTGGCCATTAGCATTAGTTTCAAGAACCAAAACATTACTTATCATTTTTTAATTAATGCTATTAAACTGTTTCTATGCCTCGGTAAAAGTAAAATAAAGTGTACGTGTCTATACAAAATCAATAAAAGTGTGTGCGTTTCTATTCGACAGTGAGTTCGTTAATCATTGAAGACTGTTTTCGGTTTGTTTGGAAACTTGAAAGCGAAGATACGGTAATTATAACATTTGGTATTAATATGCGTACTGGTAATTAATAAATACAACACCGGATGTTCCTCTTCGAGAAAGTCAGTTAATTTAAATAACGAAATAAAACAGACTTTATTTGCTGACGACGCGACTTTTGTTAACGATGGGTAAAACAATCCTTTGAAAGATTAATTAATGTAATATCAGATTTTGAAAACATCTCGGGTTTGAAACTTAACACATCTAAATCAACAATATTAAGAGTAGGCACATAAAATAAATCAAATATAAAACTTGCAGCAGACAAAAATTTTATATGGACCTCGAGTCATGCAAGGACCTTAGGAATTACGTTTTATAATAACATAGAGCAAAATTTAAATAATAATTTAGAACCTAAAATTCTAGATTTCAAAAACTGTCTTAAACAATGGCAACATAGAAAGCTAACACTTCTTGGTAAAATGACCGTAATTAAAACATTCGCATTACCAAAACTCATATATCCCTTTACGGTGCTAGACAACCCGACAGAAAAGATTATTTCAGAGATAAATCAAGCATTATTTACATTCTTGTGGGATGGAAAACCAGATAAAATTAAACGAAAAGAAATTGTAAAAAAATATGAAAATGGTATGGAAGCATTTTTGTGCCACAACTTAACCACATAAAATAACGTGAAAATAATGGAGGATTTCGCAAAAAAAAAGAGTTTTTTTTGCGAAAACATCCATAATTTCACGATTAAAATAAGTTATGTTAACACGAATTTATTTCTGTTAGTGCTCTAAACTGCCACAACATAAAGATAACGTTTTCATGTAAATAATGGAGGATTTCACGAAAACACATAATTTTTCACGAAACCTTAAACATTTCACGAAAGATATTTTTGCATGAAAATAATGGAAGATTTCACGAAAAACAGAATACTTTTCATGAAAGCGTAACAATTTCACGAAAGCTGCCAGTTATCTAAAAATTATGGAAGCATATTTGTGCCATAACTTAACCACATAAAATAACGCGAAAATTATGGATGTTTTCGCGAAAATAAAAATTATCTGTTTTCGAGAAAAAAATCTGTTTTCGTGAAATACTCCATTATTTTCATGAATACTATATCTTTATGTTGAGGCAATTCAGAGCATTATAAGGAATGAATTCGCGTTAATTTCTATCGTGTGTAATTTATCTGTTTTCGCGAAAAAAAAAACTTTTTTTACGAAATCCTCCATTTTTTTCACGTTAATTTATATGGTTAAGTTGTGGCGCAAATATGCTTCCATAAAATGGTGGTTTAAAAGTTACAGATATAAAATGTTTCTTAACTTCAATAAAGGCATGCTGGGTAAAAAGATTAATAAATGAAGAAAACAAAGGACAGTGGAAAAATTTCTACTCTAATGTTCTAAATAAATATGGAGGAAATCTTATTTTTGAATGTAATTTGAATGCAAAAGACATAAAACTAATGGTCAAAAAACATATATTCCTGGCTAACTTTCTAACAGCATGGCACGAAATTTCGGTCAGCTGTAATAAAACTAATAAGAATATAGAACAACATATATTATGGAATAATTCAGAAATAAAAAATGATTTTGGTACAATTTTCAACAAAAACAAGTATAATAAGGGTATTAAATTTATAGAACAGTTTTATGATTTTCGTAAAAAGCAGTTTTATGCATTTAATGAAGCCAAGTTTTTGTTCAATTTAGAAAACAAAGAATTTCTAGAATACCACAAGATAATAAAAAGTATTCCACTTTGTTATGTTAAAACGTTAGACCAGACCACTTTAACGAGCTTGAGAAAAAATTACTTACCAGAAAAACTGAGTACATCTAAAACTCCAAATAAATTGTTTTATGATATTCTACTCAAAAATAAACAAATTGAACCAGTGAAATCTGAAAATAAATGGGAAACCATTTTACAAAATAAAAATATTAATTGGGAAAAAGTTTACTCCAACATATTTATATCAAGTATTGATAAGGTATTCAGAAATTTTCAGTATAAATATTTACGTAGAATAATACCCACAAATAAGTACCTTTATAAATGTAATCTTACTATCTCCCAATCATGTGATTTTTGTAACACTCATATTGAAACAAATAAGCACCTGTTTTGGAACTGTCCATATAGTCAACACTTATGGTCACAATAACAGTCTCTATTAAATACAAAAGGAGCACCAGTATCTTTTAATCTGGAAAATATTCGTTTAGGTATAATGAATCAAACAATAAAAGACAACAGCATAAACTATATTATAATTGCATGCAAGTATTATATTTTTAAAATGAAAATTAAGAAAAGTGTTCCAAATTTCGAACATTTTATTTCATTTCTGAACTATAGAATAGAAGTAGAAAAAGAAGTAGCTTTCTTAAAAAACAAACTTGAAAGGCACCAAATGAAATGGTCCTTCTACAACTAATCTTTTTTCCTGGTACACTGGAAATGACCAAACTATTCCTTTTTTTTCTTCATTTTTTTTATTTCCTTTTGTAATCCCATGTACTTATTTAAACATGTATTTTTACAAGACTTTGCCTGATAGGGAGACTCCACAACAAAATCGCTTAGCTAGCAATACATGTATTAACATTTTGTATATGCTATTAATACCGTTAAATCAAAATAACAAATTATATATTACATATTTGAATGTTAATTAGTATTGGAAATTATGAAAATATGTATTGATGTAATATTGTATATGCAAGTGAAAGTGAATAAACGGGGTTACCCGTAAGGGGCCTCAAAAAAAAAGTCAGTTAATCGCTGACAAAAAGTAGACTCCACTTTTTTGCTTTGTGGGGCATAGGATTGCTAATATGGCCTGAAATGGACATGTTAAGTAAATCACAAGGTTTACTGATGCAATGAAAGCAAATTTATGTCTATATATAATGAAGGCTCTAAATATGAAAATAGGCTCTGCTTATAACATGACATATGTAAACATATAATTGAATAAAAACGGGGCACCGGTTTCAAGGTGTCGATCACTGTTAATTAATAAACTACCTATACTTTTCTTTCTGATAATATACAGTACAAACACATAGCTTTAAAGTTTAAAAACATGTAAGTTTATCAGGAAAACATTGAAAGGAATTATACATCAAAAGGAATGATCGAAACTTCTGTTGCATACATATTGTACATCAGTGTTAAATTAAAATGCTACACTTCGTATACCCTTCGGCGCCAGCTTGAGCAGAAAGTTATTTTAAGTGCATTAAATATAGAAATGACCCATACTCCACATAACACCTACTTAAATGAATGCACATTATTTTTTACAGGACTAAAACAATAACGATAATGCGACAGCAAAGCCCTGACCGAGAGTGGAAAATGTTGTTTGTGGCAGCCAGACACAAAGGAATTATCAGTGAAAAGTCTGCATAAATATACTCATCTCGATCGCGAGGATAACAATTTGAGAACGTTTTAGATTTTATTTGCTGAATGTTGTTGATATATTCACTTACATATTCTTTTTCACTGGTGCAAATCTTCCCAGGGGCCGTGGTCATGTAACATCTTAAGCGAATCTTAAAATCATTGCACCCGAGTTGAAATACCTACCTAGACATAGTTCTAATATATTTAAAATATCAATCTATTCATCTCAGTGTACCATACAAAATATAAATATAATAAGTGTCATACATGTATATAGTATAATTAATTATACAAGTATGATATTTTGCGATCAAATCTATTGATACAAAGAGATAAAGTTAGTGAAGTTCTTTTTTATAACGTCAATGTTTCTTTTTTTTCTGAATACTGTCCCACGGCTTTTTAAGTATTTAGCAATGATGATGCGTAGTACAAAAAGTTCATCGTACAACCTTTTAAAATATAACAGTGCAGTTTATACAGATAAACCCGTCACACTATGGCAGCGTTCTCACGACGATCCTATGGGGTTCAAGAACGCCGAGGTCCGCGCAGTACGTAACACTGCTGCAGCAACGCAGTGGTATCGCCAGTAGAACGCCGACAGACGTTTGAGCACGAACAAAACAAATGCGATCGCTAGGTGTTCTGAAAAGAGCGCAGTGGGGTCGCCGTAAGGTTGCCGTAGCAACGCAGTAATATCTACTTCAACGACACAGGAGCTCTACCGGCGCGCACAAAGGTCGCAGTGCGAATGTTGTGGTTGCAAGTGGCGCTTGTACGGAGATTTTATGACAATCTCAGAGACGTCACTGCGTCTATACGGTGCGTCCACGGCGTTTATAATTATAGAGTGTTATTTATTTTATTGCGTTCTAACAACGACTACATGCTTTAGTGCGCTTCTACCGCTTTCATCGTCGTTTGCATGAAAAGACGAACACAATTATATACATTTATAAGATTTGCAAATGAACACTCATTTCATTATGGCACCAAGCCTGGCTACTGCTTGCCGATATACAAGTCCAGCAAATAAATTGTGCATATCAATCTGGGACGACGACGGAGGACCCAAAGGCACAGATTCAACTGTTCGAGAACAAACAAATAATTTATGAAGATGTGTCTATTCACTTCGTTTTATAGGAATAGCCAACGAACGTCTTCAGCATGCCGTCAGCGCAGTGTGAGCGCCGTGAAAGTGCAGTGCACGCAGTGCAAGCGCAACGAGTGCACAGACAATCGCCAACAATAAATCCGTAAGAACGCGATAGAACACAATCGGAGCTCCGTAGCAACGCCTTGGTCGCTGTGTGGACGTCTTGATATCTCCATCTTCACGAAAAATTTAACAATTTTCTTGCGATCTCACGGCCGTAGTCTTGAAAATTAAACATTGCCGTGCCAACGCAGTGGAAACGTAGTATAGTGTGACAGGGTCTTTAGATTATATTAATTAAAGTTTACACATGAGTAATCTTTAGGTTAAAGTGTATCTTATATTTGCAATATCTCACATTGCTTTCCACTAACGCTGATGTTCCGAGTTAATTCACCAAATCATAGAGCATTGATTTTTATCGCCACGTCACGACCAGGTACTTCAAATGTTCTTTCTTCATATCCTATTTTTGACGAAGAGACTGTCTCATAGATGCAAGACAAATATTCCTCTGGGTGGACCACTGCACTTTGACTTGACTCATCATGTTTCACCGCCAAATGAAACACAGAAGTATCGACATACAGCATTGTCTATTCCCTGAAAACTATAAAATGATTTCGTTGATTAACACACGCATAAAATTCTACTTCGTTGAACAGCATACACAGTCTCTGTGCAACACGCACACACCATCTAATGCTGAAAAACAGCCTTACTGGTGGTTTTTAATCAGAAACACAGAAGCAATAAGCGTAAAATTATCATATCACATCATTTATACAGTAAATTAACTAGTTTCATGACATTATCTAAACTAAAGCACTATGAATAACAACAAGAGGTGTCAGTTTATATTAAATAACATTTACCATCATTATTTGATCTCTATTGGAGGTAAAATTAGTCCAAAATTCACAAAATGAAACAAGCAAAAACAATGAAACAATGATAAATATCGTCGTAATGTAAACAATCTTTCGATGTGTGACGTACACGCACTGTCGTTGCGCAGCACTTGTCGTCACACGCGTTAGTCCCCAGTGCATTTATCAACTTTTCATAAGATTAGCTATTTTAATAGAATAAACGTGCTCCATCAACCGTCAATCATGTTACCATGGCAATGGACGTTTTGCGAATATGAGTGATATCGTGGTTATTATTATGAAAATACGAGGGATGATCCAAAATAACGTAGACTTTTGTTAAAGTTTTTATATTATTCAAAATACCACCAATAAAATTGCACAGGCTTAAATCGGAATATGTCTAGCATATTCTTACAAAATATCAACAAAATACAACATCACGTAAAAAGCTATAAACTATTAAAATCATACACTTAGCGCTATCCGGCGCACGTCAAATAAGATCTTTAACGTCAATGACGTTAATTCATGGGCGCAGCGTTACAGTAGCGAAGCGGCGTATGTTTTTTTTAAAAAAGACCCCGTCAACGGAATGCGATGCCGATGAACCCACTGACCGAAAATAACAGAGTTTCATTGCTGGTCAAAGTCTCGCCAGCGGTTGTGAGGCGATAAAAATATGGTAATCTTATCTCTCGTACCGCCGAAGAAACGACCGGGAATGCAAAACCCACAGTATCGCGGTTCTTTAGCAACGGACGTGTACCTGTAAAAGTACTTCATAACAAATTTGTAATTGTTATAATATAAAAAGTCTTTGCATTGTGGACACAGTCCCCGTAGCTGTTTCCTCAAGTGTAATTAATATAACTCGCGTATTTATTCTTATTTGATAATTTAATACTTGTTAATGAACAAAACATATTTTGAAAAAAAAAACAAATCTGTTAATAAAATATTTACATACCTTTGAAAACAAGTAATTTGTTCGGCATTATCCGTTGCACGGTTCCTCATCCAGTATTGAATAGCTCGGAAAGCGACCAATAGTTAGACTTCAATTGCCACCCGGCTTGACGTCACCACCGTAACGCCTATTGTTTTCTGAATTCTTTTCCCCAGGCCTATTTCGTGGCTCTCATGACCGTTAATAAACCACTGTTGCCACTTTAAAACTAGAGCTTGGCTCACGACAGTTTTTTATTTGCGTTCGCTCAATCATTTTAATGTTTTCTGGAGGTGATTTTCAAAGATCGTGACAGAAATTTATAATAGCTCGCATTTCCAGGCGGTCTGACGATGACATTTCTGACGTTTTCACGTTGGTCATAGCACTCTTAAATATTGACTGTTTTTTAAACGCGAAGTCCGAATGACGTAAACTTTCGGTATGACATCATTCGTATATTTGCGAAGATTGGCTCTTTTTACAATAGTAGTTTTGTTGATATTGACAGGTATTTGCTTTATAAAGTACAAAAGCAATGGCGTGCGCCGCCTGCGTGCAACCATAGTTATTTTAATAAGCAACGCGCTTTTTAAATCGATTTAATATTTGAATATTTTATCTCAGTTAGTCACATTTGTGTTTTGATTGACTTTCGTATATAATTTATTGCGAACTTGTTTTAAATTAAAGTGCAATAACAAAATTCTACGTTATTTTGGATCATCCCTCATAGGAAATACATACTTTAGGAAAAATATCAGAATATGATGTTTTTATGACTGCTTATAATTATTTCCTAGCCTTGTCTACGAACTGTCCGGACAGTCCTCATATATATGATATATAACATATTTGTGTAAACGTTCGATTTATTAAAGATTATAAGGTTAAACCTATTCCATGATAATTCTCAGATGTTGAAAACCCACATTATCATCATTGACTGTTGAAATCTTTTGTTTTGTTATTAAGTCGGCAGTGATCATGGGGAAACACAGTGCATGCTACACTAAACAATCTCTCCTCTGGAGCAAAAGTTGCAGGTATCGATATGTGCTTGGCAGCAACCTTTTATAAAGAGGAAATCTCTTGTCGATCCAGTAAGTGGGTTAAATGTGGGTTAAATGTCATGTCTTCACTAGGCTCAGAAATGTAGGTTATGACTTCAGATTATTCGGATAAACAATGCATTGTCTGTTTTGTTTGGTTTGAAAACATTAAATTTTAAGGCTTTCGTGACTTCTGAATTTTGCACGGTCGAGAAAAGGGTTCTGGTGTCTGGCAAGTTTGATCTAACGTTTACAAATATTTTTTGACAAAATCTGTAACTTTATATGCCTTTCTTAGTTAAAAGCCAATCCAGTTTAGTGAAGGAACAATTAACCAGGGATAACTGTTATGGCCAAATTACTTTTTTTCAATTTAAGATATCAAAATGTCATCGAAACGTAATAGATGGTAATAGCATGTAATGATTGCAATTACGATTAAGCCTTAACCTAAGCAATTTTTGATCTTACTTATGATGAAAAAAATGCGTAATTATTGCACTTACTGGTTAGTTAAACATTGATATACTTAACAATATTGAATTAACTAACGATCATATTTATACATCAAATAATATAAACAAGTATTATTTTATATATATTACCCATATTTGATTTCGGATTTTAACTAAGATAGCTCGATAATAATGTAATATAATAAGCAACTACAGCGATATCAAGTCTTACTCAATGAACCTGTCAGAGGGTCAGTGTGTCAAGCTTGAACTGGACACACTGCCTGCGGATAGGGTCAGCAGGTACAATTACTGTATCGGCCTGTTATCACTATGGTTGCAGATTGTTTATTATTAAAATTATTATATAACCCTAGAGACATTATCGTTAACTTTGTTTATAACGGTAGCTATGTAAACAGTATAGGTTCTACATATATACTGGACGAGCAATGCTCTCCAGTGCGGCCGTCTTAGTAGCGCATTCTAATAGCCATGCCAGTGGGGCAGTCTTAGTAGCTCGTCCGAGCGACCTACGACGAGGGCTCCTAGGCCGATACACACTTCACTTCTGTTAGTGTTCTTCTTTCTTATGTGGTAACTCCGCGACAAATAAACATTAAATAGCTTACAATAACATGCAATTTATTAACAATGTTTATATTTACAATACGTTTTGCTCTTTAAAAGTAACTATTTTAAACGTATTTCTCAATGAATTAACACATTCGAGTCCAGACAAACCATTTTACATTTTAAAGTAACAGGCTAATGTTTTGTTTTGTTGCAATATTGGATAACCGGATTGACGGTAATAAAGAGGATTTTTGTTTTTAACAGTGAAAGATAGAAATTTGTTTAACCGAGTGAACTCCAGAATTCTTAAAATTTTAATGTATATCACGAGTTGCGTAGCAACGAGTAAAAATTTTTAAAAAATCCAGTGAAATATATTTCTATCTTTCATCGGTAAAACACAATTTCTTTTTATGTTTGCTTTAAGTGCACAACTTGCGTAAATCGTACAGAAAACTTACATTAAATGACACCAAAACGGTTGTTTACAACGTTGCGTTATGACGTCATATAACCACACTGAACCCGTTTTCTAAACGTTCTTATTCGGAATGTTATCTTCGTTTGGTTACTAACGTGAAAAAAGCAGTGAAACTTAAAATGATATTCAACTGTTTGAAAACTTTGAAATACCACTTCACATAGAAATGATATAATTCACTTTAAATTGTAAATCTGTTCATTTAAATAAGTGTTTTCTGATGCAATGTTTTGAAACTAATTCAATTTTAATACATAAAAGTGAAATTAATTGACTTCGTTTACCTTGCCAGTTATCATTGCTTTAAATGCATTGCAACGTAAGTTGGTATATTATTTTTATAATTTCAGACAAATCGTCTGGATGATTCGCCGGAACGAAAGCCAGAATCAACAACGTTCAAAAACAGTGATGAAAAATATATTTTTAAGGGCTTCATTCCAATTTATGAAGAGGAAAACGATGCAAATAACAGCGAAATACAATGTTCGTATCTTATAAAATCATGATCGAACAAGAACTAGAACGCAAAGCTTTAAGTCAGGGCCCATTAATTATTGACAAAATTGTTCTAATTCTGACATGAGATGAAGGATTTTATTTTATTGTCTAATTGTACGAGTAATGCGGTATTTTGAAACATTTCGCAAAATATGTTGCAGATCCTGAAGACTAGTAATATTTTATCGTTGTGGTTAAATGGGAATTTTATCTCGGAAATCAGACTTCAACCCAATCTGTACTGTGACTGAATGATATTCTCTTGAAAATGAAAAACAGACAGACAGACAAACAGACAGAGAGACAGAATTTATTTCATTCAAATTGTCATTGCAACACATTTGAAGTAAGTCAAAAATTGACCCATGATCAAACAATATAAAGATGGTATATCAATAGCAGGTTCGGTACAATATTAATAATGTGTAATAATTTCTACAGATAACAATTCTGAATATACACTGACATACATTTTTTTGTTTTAACAAAATATGTTTGTGAATGTTGTATTTGTATTACGTCGAGAATGTATATAACTATACAATTCACCATATAACAATACAGATTATAAATCTATGGAAGGCGTAACTTTGTCCTATATCTGAAGAGAAGCATTTCTACAAGAAAAAACTTTATACACATACATGGCTAAATTTCTGTTAATTTTCTTATTGTCAGATTGCAAAAGTTCAATTCATTTAAACATGTTACTTCTGTTAAGATAATATGGTTTGATAAATTGTTTTCTAAGAGTATCATATAAAGGGCATTCCAACAAAAGGTGATATTAATCGTCCTCAAGTTCCAGTTCATCTTCCAGTTTCAACACAAAGTCTAAGGAAACACACTCTTAATCTAGTAAGTGCTATCCTGAAGTATTCACTATTTACTTGCTCAAGGTAATTCTTGAATTCAAAATCTGTAAAATTTCTATAGAAAATAGCCCTTGATGATAGATTAAATCTTGCGCGCGAATATTGGATATATATACACGTATACATATATCCTTTATTCTTTACTTGAAAAGACAAAGAAACGCTGATTCATCATCTACTCCCTATTTAAGCCAAAGTGGTGAGAAACCCGTTGAACTAGGAATATCTCGGACATCTAAGGCCTTATTTTTCGGTCTAGCATTAATGCCACTTATCATTGTATTGCATAGTTTTCGTATATATTTACGATCATCTGTCGCTAAGGTTTTAAACCAATATCTAATGAAAGGTAACCTACTGACCAAGAGTAAGAAAAATCTCACGAATCATAGAATGACTGCCACTGTAGCAAATTTCCATCAACTGTAGTCAGAGACAATTTTTGCAAACTGCTGAATTGGGAAGCGTTAAAAGATATGCTAACTGACGGATTGGTCGGTAACGGCGGCATATGAATATTGGGAGTTGCGGTAGGCAATTCTGTGATGCTGGCATGAAACTGTGAAGTTGTCGTTTGTATGTGGTTCGATCTCTGATCTCTGAACAGGCGAAGGTGGCGAAGATTTAACTCAACTTTCTGAGAATATTCCTCTGTTTGTCTGTCTTCTGCATCCTAGAACCTGTTTGAAACCCCCAGTGGCAAATTGTTTTGCCACTGGCCGTTCCAAGGCGGTAACCACTCGGGTTCTCACTTTCGTTTATTGTTTGGGGCGTCCATTTTGAAACTGAATATTGTAATACCATGCTCTCTTTTCCTCACTACTTCTGGCTGTGTAGGGAGGCTGTGTCAGCTGGATGTGGCCATTCCTGATTTGCATATTTCACTTTTTTCTTCCAAATTTTCAATGTCTTCCTGCGCAATAATTGTCTAATTTATTGATTCGAGTGCGCTAACCTTTTTCTAAAGTGATTCGAGAATACCTTCAAAATCAGTCAAGCGCTCTTCTTCTCTCGTCAGCTTTAAATTCTCAAAGAAACTATCTATTACACGTCTGTCCACGTTACGCTGTATCTGTAATTTGGTTAGGTTCATGTTTTTTTTTTGTCACGGCACCAAAATGTTTGGACAAAACTCGTAATTTAAATAAAACTCAAAAGCGGTTCCAGATTGGACGTTTTTATTGTTGGCGACGATACATACTCTGGGCGGAATTGACACATAATTTCCAACATTTGTATTTCCATTTTTGGCTATTAACAGGCTTAATCAGACCTAACATGCAGTAGTTCATATTTGTCATATTCAGTGGCTATTTTCCAACAAAGTGAAACTAGGGTTTGTCTAAAAATCTACTGCATGGCTTTTCCACAGAAAACACAGAGAAAAGAGACGATTTTCATGTTGGTAGTTTATTTTTATGATGGGAATAATGTTTTGTGTATATAAAAAGCGGACGAAAAGCCTTATAAAATTAAGGCACATTCAAGTTATTTAGACATGCAAATTCAATGGTAATTCAGAAATGATATTTATACTTTACCAATATGTAAACCAGCCATATCCTCAAGCTTTAAATTTCTCTTTTCCTCAATAACCATACCCAGCTTAGAATTTTAAAAGAATTCCAAAACTTGAATCCACACTAAATTCTTATTTTCAATCACTGATCCGGAATTGGTTCAAGCGCTACTTCTCAAAAACCGTCACAAAAACTCAATAAAAATATTGATGCACACGATCTTGCTTGTGATGAAACGGCAATGATAAAACCAATATTGCAAATGACGTTGTTTGGTTTTCGGGCCAAAGTTTGTTTTAGCGATGGATGTCACGCTTACATATGTAACATCTACGCGTTGAAAAATTTTGGACACGGGCGTCTGCAATAGTTTTTGCTGATATGGCACTTGACCGGAAGTACACAGATCAAAGGTTTATGTTCATAAAAGTTCAGTTGAAATGCCAAACGAGTATTTTCACATGGTGTACCGAAATATTTCTAACATGAGAAAGGACATACGAAAGTTAACCGGAACTGATTGACAAACTGTACTCTTGTATACCCTAGATTCTATATAAAGTTTTATAAGCACCTCAATTTTTGACGTTGGTAAATGACAATTTTCAGGCTTGTCAGATAAAAGTTTATGCTGACAGCAGACATTCAGTACGTGTTTTCTCTCTCAAAATTTGAGTCCTAGAATGACTACATTTTGAACACTCATCGTAGCCATAAAAGCAACGCAGACGACGAAAGTCATTTTTAATTTGAAATTTCCTAGAATCCTTTCAATATTGAGCCGTTTAAGTCATGAGCCGTTGCCATCCATACAGACTGTATTTTACTTACGAATACAAGGATAACAATACATAATTATTATTGTTAAATACATGCCGTATAGCAAACTTTGCAAAATTGTACCAAGGAAGAAAACGATCGACATCATTCAGATTTACTAGAAACCTTTACACACATTTGCCAGATTTTACAACGCAACCAGTGACCGAAAACCGAAAACCAAGGTACAAAGATTATTTATCTATATGAAAATCTGAGCTATTTGAGAAAGGTCGGCAGACCATTTGCGTAGCGATTAACAATCCTTATCAAATAACTTCTTTTAGTATTTAACTTCATGTTTAGCGTAGTGCAAGAAAGAAAACGAATGACAATTGATGCGAAAGTCAGTATAAAAAAGAACGAACAACTGGTATATAAAATACTTAAATTTTACAAGACTATATTTCTGTTTCTGTCATGAAACAAAGTCAGATCTGTGGCTGCAAGAAAGTGTGACTGTTCTTTTAAAGTACAGTTGCACATTAATGTGACGACGATCATCTAACTTAAAAATAAGGAAATAATCGTTATGGGTGCTGACATCATGACAAAAACGTCTCAACAATAACATAATTAGTTTTTCTAGAGCGCAACTGTGTATTCATTTGAATAAGTATTACAAACTGTCACTACGACAGTTGACTTTATAAAGTGCAAATATGGCAGTTAAAAATATTGTCCTACAACAAATTAGTCTTAATTAAGATATTTAAGTAATAATGATGAACGAAATGTTTCAGAACCAGATTAATTTATATGTGTGCATTTTTGAACATTACAATTGTTTCTGCTTTAACATATATTTTCATATCGTTATATTCACGTTAAGAATACAGTTCACAGTTCCCGCTTTCTCTAAAAGTTAACTCCCTAATTGTATAAAATTATGTGTTTCCTTTGACGACTGAATGGCGTGATACGGAGCTAAATAATCCATGAATATCACGTTGGAAAAGTACGCGTTACACAAAAAGGACCACACTGGCATGACAGAAAATCGTAAGATTGGACAATAATGCAGTATGGTTCTTTTGAGAATGCAGTAAATAATTGACTATCCATGGCTACTCAAATTTCACGAATATGTGTACAGTTATTATGAGAATCTGTTGAGACAAGTGAGAGTTTGATGCATTCTAGAACCAGGTTTAAAACTGCGGTGGCAAATTATTTTGCCACTGACCGTTCCCGAAGGCTCTCACGTTTGTAAATTGTTTGTTTATTCATGCACTCTTTTTCTCTCTAAATTTTAGCTATGTGGGAAGGCTGTGGATGTGGCAATTCTTCATAAGCATATTTCACTCTTTTTATATCGCGTTTTTCTAGGGAGTGTGCGAGTGGAAAAGTTTGGAGAACGTAATGAATGATCATGGACAAAACGAAAATAACTTTATCCAGGTTTTCCAATCACTTCAGACTTAACCAGATTTCTTTAAAATGTGACATGAAAATAGTATTTTCCCAAATGTTACAACTGTAATTTGCCTCCATGATGTCATGTTCTGTCCTCCTGATGGGCTTTCGTAAACGTGTTTAGTATCTAGCTACATCTTTCTACATTGTGCTTTGCTGGGATAAGTGCGTGGTAAAATGAATACGTAATAAATACGTCGTTTTAGGCCACAATAATGAACAAAGTTGAGAACCCGAGTGTTTACCTCCTTGCAACGGTCAGTGGGAAAACAATTTGACACTGAGGGTTTAATCCAAGCTCTACATAGCATCAACCTCACACATGCTCCAATACTCGAACAAGTTTATGTTCTCTTGGTGATATAACTCCAACCCACCCATCAATTCGACAATGTTGTTTGCAAAATCGGACAAAAAACAGTAAAACTGTAGCATAATCTTGTAATATGAATAACTGCAAAACAGGAGAACGTTACTTCCTTAAAATGGCATATGTAGTCATATTTTGTCATTGAAGTATACAGAAAGGTTGAAGGGACTTTTGCCTCGTATCTGCACCACCAGTTTCTGTTAAATAAACAAGGGTAAGCAAGCTTGGAGTTCGACTGATAAGTTATAATTTGCATTATTATACCAGGCTCACCAACACGAATTTGTCTTTTTGAAGAGCGATATCACTGTGACATCATTTTGTAACAATCAAAAAATATTTAAATATTCTCTTGACATAAACTTAACGACATTTTTATTCCTTGTCCAACGTAGTAAAATAGAATCATTCAATACATCAGAACAGAAAAGATGACAAGCTTACCTATATCAGATTAATTCAAATAACAAATTCGGTAAGAATGGAGAGGAAATGTCCTAAAACTGTCTCGCTTATCTAATTAGATTTAAACGGTACGTCTTATGTTGTTTTGTGTGTGTTTCTCTGCTTTATGTAAAGTTTTTTTTAATTAGCCTATTTGATATAGAACAAGAGTCGCCGAAGAATTTACACGTAATTAAATATCGACAAAGTTTTGTTTAGCGCTTTTAACGGCGAAATAATAATTTGCACACAAAATCAACAATATAACAACAATCTCGTACCTAAAATAAGCACACTCCAGGTTTAATATTTATATTCAAATTATTTGTAAAATAATTGTTGTTCCTTATATGGATATCCGATAAATATATATTATGTATCAAGGCTATGAATTGTACGTACATGTACTGACCGTTTAAACGAGCAATAAATGGTATTATTTTCATCGTACAAACGGTACGATTGGCATTTTTTGTGCAATGTAAATTTTATAATTGTGATGGTATTATTTGCCCATGGTATGCCATTGAACATTTTTTTTTTTTACATATTAGTTACCTGTGACAAAAGCATAATTTGTTGGATCGGACGTTCCAGTGTTTGCTGTTGTTCACGTAATCTATTAATTCTATCATGATAGTGTTTGATGTAATCTGAAGCCGCCGTCAATATTGAGTAAGTCGACGTTAAACAGAAAACAGAACATTTGACGGTCAAATCGTAACAGGATAAAACAAAGTAAATAATTTAATTACTGTGTTTTCTGAATGATACGATTTCTCATATACCCTTTGTCACTTCTCATTTGGAATTCGAAAAAATATGAATGGAATATTATCTTACGAAGAGAATGTTAACCGTCCCTGTAATAACGTGACAACTTGCCTGATTGCGTCGTTTAATTTAATTTAATTGCGTCGTTTAATTTAATTTGAGTATTCATCGTTGTTGCACTGAAATAAACAAGAACTGTATTGATTTTACTATGCTAACTTAAAGGTAAAATATTTAGCTCTTCTATTCTCTGCGGAATAAATTTTACTAACTTTTAGCTGCCGGCAATTCTATTTTTTCGTCAATTGGCTCCCCATATAAACCAATATACGAGTTCTTACATGTCTTCATGATGCCCCTTATTGCAAAGTCAACAAACGCTATTTTAATGATATTGTGTCACATACAGACACTAGAGTGTTCCATTCAGCAACCGCTTACAAGTACCGTCGTGTGATGGGTTAAGAATGGCTAGCTCGCTTAGGAAAATTATGATATAACATAGTTATTTTTTCATGTTACAAAATAATAATACATTATAAATAAATAATTAATTAAACATTTTTAAGATTATATACATCTGATAAATATGTGTATTTAAAAATATCGTGACATTCAATTTTATATATAACTCAAAATCTCGTTTATTCTTTTAAGAAAATGCAATGTATTGAAAGTAATTTATAAAATAAATACGTGTTTGTTCAAAACATAATTTGCTAAAAATCTTACCCATATTTCGAAAATGCTTATTGGTTTTCTTTTCTTGACATTGTGCGCTCTTTTATACCGGGCAAATGAATTTGGTAATACATTCAGTTGTCTACGGACAATCCGATTTTGGTACATTCTAACTTTGTCCTTGCAGTTTACTGTTTCTGATATGTTACTCTGTTGCGCCATACCCTTTAATAAAGAGTAGTGGCGCTATTAGGCAGTGTAATACGTTTATTTTTCAACTTCATAGACTAAGTCTTCTAATTAGTATGGCATTAGGCAGGCTAATGAACAATAAACAATATTTCGAAGCATAATTTAATTTCATTTGGTTTGCGATACAAACATCTCCCAGCCTCATCCTTTGTATTTCAAATAATGAAAAAAATGTTGATAATGGATTTGAGGGTTCGTTTTCATAGGAACAAACATCAGCATTGGCTAGGCGAATCAGTTCTGAATATCGCAGTTATCCGATATTGATGGATTCAAGCTGTTTAAAACACAACAAAAGAAGATAAGTAGATATTATCAGATATTATTTACAATAACTTCCCACAAGAAAGAAACGTAACTTACATCTTTCTACGTGAAACATTTCTTGGTTTAGTATAATGCTGATAGGTATATATCATGTTGGTTGCAAATGCTGCTTTATGAAATTTAGAACATAAATATTTCATGATTGGTGTAACTTAAAATTTTTGATTTTCACCTAACTGAATGATTCATTCGTAATCCCAGAATAGAAATCCTGCGGTTAGACATCGGAACATCATTTGAATACAACTACGCATTTTTGAATAAACCATCTTGATGAAGGTAACAGTTTTCAAACTAGAATTATCTCATTTGTATGTAGACTAGTTTTAATGCTATAAGAACTAGATGACAAAGAAAATTAATAACAACAACAATAATAACAATAATAAGAGAGAGAGAGAGACTGAGACAGAGACAGAGAGACAGATAGACAGACAGACAAACAGACAGACAGACAGACACAGACAGACAGACAGACAGAAAGACAGAAGAAGATAGATTTATAGAAAGAGATATGCAAATCAGGTACACAATCTTACTGATCTTTGTTTTATAAATTCCCATCAATAAACGATAAAGCACGTGTCTGATATTTCATTCCATGTCTGTTACAAATACTGAATAAAATGTAATCGAGATATTTCTTATATACATTGATGCATATATTAATGCGTAACAAGACAAGCAATTTAAAAAAAAAAGTTAATGTGAAAATAAGGTTGACATATCCGTTTTCACATGACATCTATGTAAAAGTGCAAAACACCAAAATGTACTCTTTATTTAATTATCTAGGACAAAGTTTACGTCTTCCGGTACTGGTTACAGTCATTAATATAGTGTTTCTGTCAGTATAGTTGAAAACAGATGCCTCTGCCAAAGTAAGCTTTTGTTTCAATGTTAAAAACATTTGCAAACGTACTCTTTACTCGAATGCAAAATCATTTAAGTATATACAACATGAAAGAAGTTATTTTACGCTCAAAAATAGTATATGTGCTATATCTGTTACATGATAATATTATATTTGTAAATGAAATCACCGTTTCCTTTACAATTTAGATTTATATTAAATATATAGTTATAGGTGGTTTACTTAATTCAGATCTGCTCGTGAATCAGTCAAAGACGCCCATTTCAATGAAGACATATATATATATATATATATATATATATATATATATATATATATATATATATATATATATATATATATATATATATATATATATATATATATATATATATATATATATATATATATACAGTTTCAGTCATAGAAAACGATTCGCGTTTCACTGTCAGATAAAAAGCAGTTGGGTATAATGGCGGCTAGAAACACTTGTTTCATTGTAGCTTGTCATGTTCGACGGCTTTTTGAGTACTATTTGCCTCAGTACTGAATAAGCAATGTTTGTGCCGTGTGCAGACTTTAAAACTTCTTCCGTTTAATCAATCAATAATGCCCTTTAAATAACATAGTTAGTTATTAGTCGGCGCACCATGAGCGCGACTACTTTATTTGTGCTTACTTTCGGATTTTAACTGCGAAGGGACAATGGCATAATTTCATAAATGTTTGTTATTTTGTAGTTCTAAGACGTAATTGATGAGAGTTGTGTTGGAAAAAGTATTAATAAATGTTTAACGAATCGTACCATCGAAACTGGTCTTACATTGCTTTTAAAGATTTTTTTTTAAATTAATAACACGTTCTTCTCGAAAAGATAATAAGGTCATGTGATGATTATTATCACGTGACGATTTTTGAGAACAACGCACCATCTGTATCTGTCCGGGATGCTGACCGTTATATTGCGTATGTACTTTTTTGTAGTTGTATAACATAATTGGTGAGAATTTTGTAAAAAAAAACAACAACTTAATAATAAATGTTAAATGAAACTGATCGTACTGGTACCGTATTACTAACATTTTTTATCAACCTTGCATTGTTCTTTTTAATGTCTCTCCTTACGCTTGCCATTAGGGTAAACAAATTTTAACATTTGATTTGCGTATTCTCCTTTTGTCAATATTATGCAACTTGGATATATACACTTCTCAGATATTGAAAGAAATAATGATCACAATAATAACAACAAGTTTTAGCTTTCCAAAAAGCCAGTCGGTCATTAGCAAATAAATTAATAGAATAAATAGGTATGTTTTCCTGCTTGTATTTACTTTTGGACCAATGGAAGTCAATGATATGGCCAATTTTCTGTCGATCAATGTCACACAGATTGTATTTGATAAACTTTTGTAAATTTAGTTGATGTTTCAAGTTTATTTCCATTTACATTTCTCTGTATGTACAAAGCATAAACAAGAGAACATAATATACATTGTGCAATGCTGTTACTTTAAAGCATGCAAACAAAGGTGAACGGCTGATGTTTGATTTCTTGAAACATGAAGAAGACGGGTACCGGCAAAACAATTATATTAATAATTATGTCTCTAGTAGACGTAATTTATTATTTTATTCAGGACGCGCAGAAATTATGACGTTGTTTAAGCACCAGGGAATCGGATGAATATGTTACATTAAAGCGAATGCTCAAAGAGGTACCATAGAACTTTCCACAGTCGATGCTTATATGTACATTGAGCAGAAAAGCGATGCTTATAATATTCAGTATTCATTACCAACATTCATAAAGTGTAGTTTTAGGTGGGTCAGCAGATCTCGTCAAACTCGAAGTTGACGAGCGTTAGAAGACAGTAAACAATAAATTGGGATACTGATGCATTTATTATTTTCACTTAAGGTTTATGCTACTCATATCTTTTGTTTTTGTTTGAACGATTTTCTCTGAAACTATTACAGAAACTCAAGAAGCACTATTTGTATTTAAATTAATCTATCATCAAAGAAATTGTCGTTATGCCACTGTTCTGAAAATTCTTCACAACTATTTCTTTTACTTTAAGACTAGTTTTGCATTGCTTGCAGTATATTCTAGTAGATCGCCCTTACATAGAAAATACGCACGGATAGATGCGGTTTTGAGAGGGAATAGGGGAATCAAAATAAATCAATTCGTTAATAATGCATATATTCAAGGCCAGGTTTTGAATATTATGGCGGCGGAAGTTTTGTTACATAAATGAAATAGTTTAAGTTTAAATGATAAAAATACAAATGCACGTATAGAATGGTTACCAAGTTTCTATTTTAAAACAATCGTTTAAGTTTTTTTTTTCTTAAAATAGATGAAAAGGTCACTTTGAAAACCACCGAAGACGAAAAATATGAAAATATTGCAGGCTCGGTTTCATTGAGCCTGTTAAAGACTTTTAAGCATTTCAAAAGCATAAAATACCGCATCGTAATTAATATTCCAACTTGGATATCTCGCAGTTCGGGTTTTAACATTCCAATAGTGCGCTCGTGAAATGCAAAATAATGAGGTTGATTAGCTGATAACAACTACATTTGTAATTATGGATTGAAACGATTTTTCAACATACTTGACTTACGAAGTACTTGTAACTGAGGTAACGTGTCGCCATTTATCCTATAAATTGATATTAGAGAAGTTCAATAATCAAAATCATTATTGATGCTACCACGCTGAACGTGTAATCATAAAGTGCAATTAACCTCCTGTGGCCATCCTAGTCGTTTATCTCTGTCGTCCGCAGCTAGTTGATCGTATTGATAACTGTCTTTTAGCGTACCGCCGCCCAATTGACAACGCTTGTGATATTAGATAAAAATATTGCCCATGCTGATCTCCTATGTTTACTTTAAACCATGGTCATGTCACATTTGCTAAACCTGCGGTAACTTCTGAGAACATTCACCGAAATTGCACTCAGTCTGGAAATCGCAAACAAATTGCAAAATCGCTGACCTCTTGTTTTTACTTTAAACAATGGTCACCTCACATTCGATAAACTTCCGTTAACTTCTGAGAACATTTTCATCAATTTTCAAACGTCACCGTATGGACATGAGATTTTTTTTTGAAACCCGCATTATTCATCTAACATGGCATACACTGAAATTGACATCATTAAAACAAACAAACAAAAACAGGAATATGTGCGAGAACCTGGCAATATTACAAGTCATGTTGAAGTTCAGCATTCTAACGAAATTTTTGAAGATCAGAATAGAAAACAATTTGATTCCTTGTCAGGCTGCTCATCCCCCACCATAGGACAGTGACAAAATTGTGTTGTTGAACATAAACTCTAGCTGAAGATTTTGGAATACATTTTGGTTAAAAGTGTATGCAAATGACCGACTAGCTTTTTGTAAACTTTTGTTTACAGACAGCCTTTCCCGCCAAAGTCGGATATTCATAAGTCTCTAAGAAAAACATAAACGATGTCTTGCTTTTGACCAACAAAATCAATATAACGGATCGAATCTATTTCATATATATGATCATCCTAAACAGTTGTTTGATTCAAATAAAGTATCAGTTCAACTTATAAGCAAATAATATTTTGCTATGAAGGTTTGCATCACGTGACTTTCTAAAAAAAGACGCATAACATTATTTCTATACCCTGTAGAAAATACAATACAAGTGTGTTTATATAATTTAACATGTCGTTATAGATCAGCTCAATTTCTGATTTAATGTTACTACAACGTCCAAATATTGTTTCATCAACATTTAGAAGACTTTTCTTGCAAATAGGGGAAACGGAATAGCATTCTCAAGCTTTGGACGGGCGGGTTTGTCTAAAGTGACAACGTCCGGTGCCGCTGTTAACCGGTGTTTAGTCTGGATTACGTGCCCCTAACACTACGTAACTGTTTAATAGTACGACGGGTACAAGACTAACCGGTGTTACCCTTCAAAGTTCAAGTTTGGTCCATTATAATATGTCGGTCATTAGGATAACCGACAATAAAGTATATACAAGAAACATGATTATCTACAAATGTCTTTTTCCGGTAAACGTGTTTTGCTATATATCAAGCAATCAAACATCAGCCTCTACACTCCTTTTACATGCGTCTTAGAAACAGGTGGCATAGTCTAAATTATACGTTCTGGACCGTGAGTCACTGTTAACCGGTGTTCAGGCTAAAGATCTCAAGTGTGGTCGATTATAATATGTCGGTCAATCAGGATGACCGACAATAACAATAATATATGGATCAAATAATAGTTGTACTATGTCGTAAGGTAATGCTTTTTTATTTTTAAACTACAGTGTTTTTCATTGAGCTATTACGTTCATTGTGGCTATATCAATTTATGAATATTGTATAAAAATTTAAATGTAAAATATGACAACACTCATTTTCGACTGTTTTACAATTTTGTTTGAGGTTAAAAACATGAATAAATTGAATGTGACTAGAGGAATGATGCAACATGTTTAACAAAATAACAATCTGATACATGTAACTATTTGTTTACATGCACTTAACTCCACGTTATTGTTCATTTGAACATATTTAAGATTGTTTTTCTTTATACATTACTTTATTATGAAAGTGTAACCTCACTTATATTTCACTATATTATTGACTTTTTTATCTTCTGTTTGCACTGTTACTAAATTTGCCATTCTATGATTAGTTACATGAATCACATTCTTATTTTGTTAAACATTTTTATCATTCCCAAGTTTCATTCATTGACAACTGTTTATATCTGGAACAATATTTATTGTCGATACAGCCCAAAACGAGTGCTTCCATATTTTATAGTCTAAAATATGTTTCTAACTTGTGTACAATCTACTCAATTGCATTTTTATGTTCACCAAAATTGGAACATTACTGTCAATACAGTTCATAATAATAAGTATTTTCATATTTTACATTTTTAATATTACCTTCACCTGTGTACTAAAATCTTTTTCATATTCACTTAAACATATTAAGTATTGGTTTTGCTCCTACCTAACATTCATACAACCTTGTTCCTCACTTGAATTTCATTTCTATTATTCAAATTTTTATCCATTATTTGAACTGTTCAAAAAATGTATCATGTACATGTCACCTTATTCTTGAATTACATTTATAGCTTTTTGGAATGTTTTGGTAATAATATTCATTCATTTGCTCCTTACGGTTTTATGTGTTCACTACCACCACTGCAGTATTATCAACAGTGTCTCAAGTGTTGTGCAGTGTAGTGGCCGTAAAAGTCTCCCCGTACATATAGTCAGTACTGTTATCAATAAAATAACTCGTTACCGATGTCGTGCAACGATGATTACGTATATCAGGGCTATCAAATCAACCTTGTTGTGGGGTTGTCCCGGTTAGCTCAATTGGTTGCGTCGTCGGAATAGCCGTGACGGTGCGGGTTCGCTCCCATGTAGAGGCAATATCATTTGATATTGTACATTAAACCATTAAATTCCACAAAAATGTCCATTTTTTGATCTTTGTGATAGTTTTTTTTATGTTATGCCATAACACTATTATTAGCAGTGTCTCTTCGTTTTTTAATGCATATTTCATTCATACCGCCTTTGTCATTTCATTATTACCCATGGCTCTGTAATGATATGACATTTTCCCCATGACTGTGTCATCTTCCTTTCCTGAACCTACATCATTGTTTTCTGTCACAATCAATTCCTGTTCTCTCCAGAAATAACCTAATAAATGCGAATGGTATTGAATATTAGAACATTCGATTATTCGGTTTGATATAGCAATACTGCATTCGGTATTCGATCCCATTCGAACCAAAACCTTAAAAAAGCAAACAATGAATATCCTACTGACATGGCCACAGACAAATGTAAGGTTATGTTTTCCTTGGGAAATAATAAAAAAAATACTTCCTGTTTCTTACGGTTGTTGTAATTACATTTATTCTCGCGCCGTCTGGATGTCATGCATCAAAATTGTTCTTGTGTTTATAAATATTACTCTTTTAATATTTCGGCCTGTTTTAATACAAATGTATAGGTGGTAGCAATATATCGGTCAGCATAGCACTGTTATGTTGATTCCTTGGCGGAATTATATGCTTGTCAGCTCCTCCCATCACTTGTTCATTTAAGGCAAATCCATTCTATTATATGGTTACTTTACGTCGCTAAATATGCTATTAATATGAAAATACTGCGCTGTAGGTTTCATTTTCATGTTCATTGCAAAATTCACGTCATAACTTTTGATCGATCGAATTTGTACTGAATACCTGTGTTTATATACTACTTAAAATTTGGTAAGGACCCCTTTAGTAGTACATGTATGTATGTTGTTGTTTTTTCGTCAAGATAATTTTAAATTCGCATTTCAGTTCAGTTATTCAACACAGATTACTAAATCATCGGTTTGATAAAATACACAAATACAAACAAAACTAAATATGTCATAAACTTTAAACTGATGATAATGAAGAACAATTACAATAATTACAGACAACACAAAGTGGACCTTTTCAAACTGTATTATAATTGTATTATGATTCAGTAATTCTCATCCCAGTGGCGAGGGTTAAATAATAGCCGAAAAAACGACTTTCGTTTGCTGTTAACGAGTGTTAAAATGATGTGTTAAGGGTTTTGGCAAATTCCTTGTACAATCACCGTTTCAAATCATTTACGTTGTTGACGTTATTCATGTCACGCACCTTTTTCCCATCATTCGAGTATGTTTATGTTGTTGACAACAAGAACGTTCCGTGTATGTAGTGCCGTGTGGCAGCGTGCATTATCCTGTTGTAGAACGTAAGCATTGCCGTTCACTATGTAAGTAACAATGGTAGGGATAATGATTTCTGCACAATAATTGGTGGCATTAACTCCCTATTGATTTTAGTTCTGTCTTGTCATTATAAGAAATACCACTATAGATCCTAGCTCTCCGAACACTGTTACGGTAAAATTCGAAGACGTTAGCAGAATCAAACCTTTCTTCTCGGCGTCGCCAAACACAAACCATTTCATCAGCTTCTTTGAGTTAAATTTGGACTAAGGGGTGAAAACGATCCCGTTCCATCGCAATCTAATCCAGCGACTGCCCTGGCGTGCACAATTCAAATGTGCGACGCGTTGAGGTGCTGTTAGAAGAATACCTTGTAAGGACGTCGGGCATGCAGCCGAGCAGCTCTCAGTCGGTTTCAAGCGATACAAACGAATATTCTTGTCCCTTGTTGATTGTCTAAGACGTTGAAAGAGCGTTTGAGCAGGTGTGAAGCGATTACGTCGTGTTGACCTCACTAAGTAGCGATCTTAGCGCGACGTTGTTTTCAACGTCCTACCTGGACGAGGCAGGTGGTTGACGCTGCCAGTTTGTCAGAATCGCGCTTGCATACGACATATTGTTCGCCCAATGCAGTCAAAACGACCTGCAATGTCAGCAGCAATCTTCCAGAATATTTCTTTCATTAATGGATAAGCAAGGACGGCGACCCAGGCTAGCTACCAGAAATTTTACTCCGGCGTTTTTCATTGTGGACCATATCTTTTAAAAAATAAATGTGAAACGAAATTTACGAAACTGTGCATGTCGGTTTTCATCGGCACGGGCATCTCGAGCATTTTGAGTTTGCACAGTCACTGTCTTATGAGGAAGGTTTTCGTAAACAAATCAATCGTGTATGTAATAAAAAGAGTTAGTACAAAACATTTGTTCAATTTTTCGACGATGTTTGCAATATTGTAGATTTAGGGCGAAAAGGAAAATACTGACTAAACTTTTTCTTTTGAGTATATAATATGAAGATATAAAAGCTTATATTAAAATGTTAATTACTTTGAAAACAAAAACATGAATATCTGCATAAAACTCAATACATTAGATAGAAAGAGAATTTTAATGTCACCTAACACGAAGAAATAGCAACAAACTGGTTGAGTCAGTACATCGGCTGTAAAGGCAATGTCCAATATAAACAATTCCGCATTTCCCCGGTTGAAATGCAGCCGTTTCAACAACGGCCGATCAGAATTTCGTATAGCAATTTGGATCGTATGGGAGCATTTTTCACCTACAAGACGAGAGCTGTGTAAGCAAAAATCTGTGCATCGGTAAATACAAGTCCGTAATACATAAATACAAGGAGAAAGCGTTAAACGCGTCAAACGATTAAGGTTTACTTTTGTAACAGTTTAGGTTTTTCGTCCGCCATTGCTGTAAGATGGACATGGTATAGCATAAAGCGATTCTGTAACACGATCAACACTGAAACATTGCACAAGCTCAGTTTGGCACAAAATTAGTAATATTTGAAACCATTACGTCAATATGAACAACCGAAAATGAAATGATGGTACCTAAAATGGGAATTTCTTTCAAAAAAGCATTTTGATTCTCTTGAAATTTCAACATTTGCTTGAACAAATTATGATTTTTGGTCCATAAGCCCTTTTGCCATTTCCAGCTATTAAGAAACCATGATCATACAAAGTAATCTATTTATAGTGTAACATATCAAAAATCCATTCATAGTAACCTTTTTTGAAAATATGTTTAATTGAAGGTTACTGCAGTTGTCAGTTTGGTTTACGTCTATTTTTGAAGTTAAAAGATCGCAAAAAACTTTTTTTTGATAAAGGGGTAGATTCACGAAGGCTCAAAATTGGCCTAAAATTATCTCAAATTTTCAAATTGCATTTACATCACTGAAAGTGTGCTTTTTATAATCTATAATGGTTGTTATCTTGAAAAGATAAAAAGTGAAGATGAACCCATAAGCCAAAATAAAAAATAAAGTATGTCATATATATCTGAAATTTGAAAATGTTTGCAAAATGCAATTTTTTGTTAAATTTTCATCATATTTTGGTGATTTTCATATTGGGCACAGGCTTCGACCAAACTAATTGAAAGAATTTTCTTTGTATAAATGTGTGCTGAATTCATGGTCAAAATTTGATTTTGGTCGAGAAGTGTGCCCTTATCGAAATCCTCTAAAATCTGTTGTGAAAACGGACAAAAATATGAATTTTTGCACATTTTCCTCATTTTTAGCATTTTTGATGGCCCCTTGTCAAACACCTTTAGCAGTAATCAATATAAAATTTTAAGATATGAAAAGTATTACCATTTATGTATTCAATGGCATTAAAATTTAAGATATGTAACAAAATTTAAAATTTTACATATTTTTAGGCCAATATTAGGCCTTCGTGAACCTACTCCTTTGTCATTATTTTGCATACATATTGTAAAGCTCTGGACTGACTGTCAGCAAACGTGCACCGTATGTCTATCAAATGTTTCAAATGTTACATAAAAGTAGTATAATTAACCTAAATTAATGTCGTGCATAAAAGCTCAGATTCAACGCAATATTTTATGATATTTGAAAAAAGTACTAGGTAAACATCTCACAGATACGGATTGCTTGAAATTGAAGATTTACGGACTTAAAAAAAAAACGGAAATAGGTAAGTTTTTATGTTGTAGGTAAACATTTGTTATCATCTTCCTGTCTGTTGGTTTGCCTCGTATCTCCTTACGCCTATCTTACGCACACACACACCAGTTTACAATGTTTAAGTTGTTGCCTTATGCCTGGAAAATATGTTATTCTCAACGTTTTTTTTTTGCAAAACAACGTCTGAGTTGCATAGACCTTTGTAAGTGGTGATTATAGTTTCGTTCTTCATTATCAATACATCACCTTTTAATATGAAATCTAATTTGCTGCATATTAAGTTGAATTTTTACAATTTAGAAATTCTGACTCCTTTCTTGTAGGTTACGCTTTTAGTGTAATTTTGTTTTAAAAATGTGAATTTTTTGTTGGGATATATTGAACTTATATATGTCCATGCTTTAAACAGTATGTAAAATGTTAATATACGTAAGTATTTTCACATATTTTAGAATTAAACACATTAACTTGGTTAAATGTAATTTGTGTTTGTTCTTAACAGGTCACAGATATACTTAACATATCGGCAAAGTATTTAATTAAATTGTGTGACCTAAAGCATTTCATTTATTTCTTGTAAAAAGTATGCCTTACATTATTACTTAGTCTTATCAAGACAATAAAGACTATCCAAATTCATTGGATTTAATTATACTTATATCTGTCCCTTTTTTAAACGCCAGTTTGAAGAAGAAAGGTCCGCATTGGGTCGTTGTCCTTCTGGCTGTCAGTCCCGCCATAAACCTTTTATGCTTGAAGAACGTTTGACTTACCGTCACCAAATTTAGTCGGGCAGATTAGCCTTGCGGAGTAGATGACTCCAATCGATTTCATAGTAAAAAGGACAATGGCTAAGATCACAATCATGATCTTCAATTATTATTTGTTTTCCGATAAATAACTAGAAGAATGAAATATGCACATCAGGAATGGCCAAATCCAGTTCACAGCCTCCCCCCCCCCCCCCCACACACACACAGCCAAAAAGTAAAGAGGTAAAGAGAGAATGGTATTACAAATATCAGTTTCAAAATGGAAGGCACAAACAATTAACGAAAGTGAGAACCCGAGAGATTCAGCTCAACAATGTTGAATGCTAAAGCACACAAACATATAAAACATAAGAAGCTAGTCTGACACAATATTACCAGACTTTTTATATAGATTGCTTGTTACAATTTAACAGTCAGATTGACTTTGAGGTTAATAAGTTAAATGTCTGAAATGTCTCTCTTAATCTTATTTAATACAAACACAATCTAAACAGCAGCAATATAAGTAACGAATTTTTTACTAGTTAAACGTGTTATATCTTTCCCTATTTCTAATGAATACTCAAAGTAAACTGATGTTTAAACATCAAGATAATACTTCTTTTTTATTTGAAAATCTTGGATATATATTTTTCCTCAAAATGTTACAGTAGCGTTTGTAATAGAATACCTTTTAATCACTCCAGTCCACATCCGTCAACCGGCAGAGCCAGAAGCGGACGGCACATCCAGGCGCAGACACGTTAAGTTTTTTCATACTTGACAGAGGTGTAAATAATTATCATTTTCGCTAGTTTTGATTAACTCTTTGAAAGAAATATCGGCTGATTTTAAAAGCCAACTGAATTCTGCACATATCCCGTGATTTCTAAAGTGGTTGAAGGAATAATAAACATTTTATCGCGATTTAAATACGGGAGTTTTGGATGAAATCTTCAAGTTCTGCGTTTTATAGCAAAATGCTCCATAGACTTGAAAATCTGCATAAATCTGTAAGCACTATTGAAAAATTTAATCATTTCCCTGGCAATATATGAAATATTAGCGAAAACAGACTTTTAACAAATTCGCGAGGGCTTAGTGAATAGAGCTATGGTATAGAAATGGGCAGGTCCATGGAGCAGAAATCGCATTTATGGATGGGGACCAGGAGCAGATAAAATCGAGTACGGAAAATTGTTTGATGTATTATTTTGACACTATTTTACGTCCTCAATAATAAACTTTTGTTAACATACAGGGATAGTATTGTCCGTCCGTCTGTCTGTTTATGTCACAAAGTATACAGAAATCATTTCTAAAGGAGTTTTGTAAGCTTGTGATGCATGAACTCTCATTAGTTAACTGAATTATCGCTGGTTACTAATTTGCCACACTGTAATTTATCATTCACAAGAAAAAGCACATCAAAACACCGAAAACGAAAATTTAATGACGACGTCCAGTTTACCCCCGGTCATGTTTAAACTTATTTCACCGTCATTGCTTTATCAATTTCTCTAAACTTTACAAAATTGTGAAGCAAACTATATCTGGTTTTAAAGCAGTATTTGGTTTTATCAGCACGTTGTGTTTTGGTTAAATTTGCGATAAGTGAAGTTCTTGCCATTTGCGAATTATGTTGATATGTTCCTAAAACAAAGCTTTGTTGTCTCAAAATCAATAGGGAATTGTAAAATATAGACTTTCTTCCATGTCCACATCTTTTTATCGTTAATATTTTATATTATGTTATCGTAAGTGCAAAACAACCATAAAAAATCTCTTTAAAAGCCAGTAATATAGTCTTTTCCCATAGAATGAAAACTCGTACTTAACTGGTAAAGGCAAATATTTTACAAAAGATAATTTACATACGTTTGTTTTAAATGAAGTCCACAGGCCGGATAAAAATTATAAATCCTAAACCTAGGTTAGTTCAATTTACAATGCATACAAATGTAACGCGAACATGATTAAATATTGTATAATACAAATTTTTGAGTTCTAATGTAACGTTCTAGAAATTTTGGAATGAACTAACACGATTTTTCTTTGAAAATACGAAAATGTTTAACTTTACGCTTGCTCTTACAATACAAATACCAATAGTAATACCCATTCACGCTCGCTGCTTTCGACTCTAAACGCAATTCATTTATCAGTTTATGTGTATGCTCAGGTACTGAAGTTTATTTTGGCAGAAAATTGAATTCGTTACCCACTTTACACCGTACACTCGCAAACAATTTTTCATTTACACTCCGTACATAACTGTGCTAGACACTGTACACAAGGCATGGTCGTTTTTCGCAAATTTGTTATAGTTGCTCGAGTTGGTGAATGCCGGTTTTAATACAGGTGGTAGAAAGTCTATATTTTATAATTCCAGATTTAGAGACAGAAAATGCGTTTTGTGCTTCATTATCGGAAATTGTCAACATAGTTCGCCAATGTTAACAACTAGGCTACACTTCATCACAAATTTAACCAAGACTAAAACCCATCCAATGTGCATAAGAAAACCAAATACTTCTAAAACATTTAGTGTCATCAATTTTGGTTTTGTTTACAGAAATCGATAAAGAAATGATCGTGAAATAAGTTGAAACATTATGTGGGATGCATTGGTCGTCAGCCATTCAACTTTCGTTTTCGGAACAGAACATATATAGTTTCTATAAACGTTAAAAATCTCAGAAAATTAGAAGATATCGTGAACGTTTTCCCCAAAAGAAGTTCGATAACTAATGTGTAAATCTTTTTTTGAAATCATTGACGAACGTTTTGTTTCTCTTTGGTGGGAAGAGATATAGTGTACAGAGGTAGTCCAAATTAAGTCCAGAGCTTATTTTTTTATGTTTTGACGAAAGCTGTCAATACCCCAGCGTTTTTTTTAAATCTCCATCACCTCAATGACCAAATGATTGCTAACAATGTTTTAAAGACAACGACCGATAAATAATTCATTGTTTAATGAAGAACACAATTTCAAAATGCCGTCATAGTTTGGAGCCGTTAAAATTTTCCAGTTGAAAACATATACTTAGGCTTAAACTGAGGGATAATTTAGTTAACTAATGAAAGTTCCCGAACGTGAAAGATCCCGACTGATTAAGAAAATTGTATATGCAGAAATACCCGTTTCACTTTCCTGATCAGGAAATATTGATTGAAAAATTTCACGTTCAGAAAAGAAAACGCACATTTTTATATATCTTGGGATATAAGTTCTTGGCATCACAGAATACGTTTGAGCTACATATAAATTGCATGTATCCGTTCTTAAAACAATTATCTAACATTCTATCGAGGCCAAATATTTTTATCATTATCGTTTGTGAGATATTCAATCTCAAAGTTGAATGATATTGAAGAAAACCATCCATTTTAGCCCTTTCCCGTTTTGAACAAATACTTTCCCGAACTGGTAACTATAATGGCATTTTCTATTATAAGCTGACATCTAGCAACTTTCCTGATTCGGAAAGCAATTTTCAAATCGGTAAAGTTTCATTTGAATTCTTAAATACCAGCAGTAACATGCTTTTTACTGCCAAATGTCGAAAAAGAATCTAATAATTGTGGGACAAAGTGATAAAACAGTTGATCTGACAAAATAGTGCCCATAACTGCATTCAGATTACTAAAAAATTTTCTCGAAAAAGATAAAAAGTTTCGGAAATGTTCTGTGGCTGCCACTATTTATAAAAAATGGAAGCAAATTCGTTTCGAATGTTTTATTAAAACATCACGCTTCGCACCTTCGACCATGTGCGGCTGATTTCTGGCTTGCAAAGTTGCTGGAAACAGTGGTTCGAGCCCAACCGCAGCCTGTTTTTGTTATTCGTATATAAATAAACTCTTATTCTTTGTATAAAGCGTACAGGCAGTAATGTTTCTTTTCTACATTTATTTCTAAAATTAAATAAGCTGTTACGCTGGCAATGTCTACCCCGACCTTGCTGAAACAATATCCGACTTGGCTGAACCCAATGGTTCGAGCCCATAACAGCCCAATCTATTCGCATTCATTTGTTCAAAACAACAACACAAAATTCACCTTTTTTAAAGCAAGAAACAAAATCCCATGTTTTGCAGTGAGCCGAACAAACACCTTAGTCGTCTGGCTCGGATAGGAGATGAGCCAGATGACCTGTTTGTTCGAGCTATTACAATTCAGTGAAAATTTAATACAACTGTGTAAATCTTAGTTCAAATGTACGTTCATGTGAGGTATATAAAACAAAAGAGAATAGTAGATATACAACGTCTATAAACATCATTTCTTCATATGTAACCTGAGGTAGTTTATTTGTAAAATTAGAGTACTTAAACCAGATTTTAGAGCCAAAGCTCAAATTGGAGTTTGGTGATAAACTGATAATGTTAGCATTGACCTGATACATGATTTTTAGCCTTTTATTTACAGTATTCTATGACTGCATTACTTTTAAAATATTGCTTTAGATATTAGCATCATTTTTTCATATATTTGGTGGTCGATTCTTCTATACATATAATGACAACATGGTAACTTTTTTGTAAAGTACCAGGTTATGCATTTTTTTATAAGCATATGCCTGTTGGAAAATTATGAAGCACCCAAAAGATGACACAATATACAGAAAATGCGTCAGTAAGGCAACATGAAATACAGTTTTTATTTTGAGCATTAAACACGTTAGACCATTAAAAGAACCTGGATTGAAACCAGCATTTTTTTAAATTTAACATCAGGGTTCTCCAGGTTATGGACCTTTTAATTCTCAACATTTTAACAACATTTACGTGACAAAATCCCAGGCTGGATCACCTTGATTTTTTTATTGGATTATTATATCACCTGGTAAAATTAATTTATATTACATTGGAAACACATACATTTTCTGCTGCTAATGCATATTTTTCGACAGAAAAAAAATCACATTAAAAGTGATCGAAACATCATATGATCAAATATTGTTTTTATGTTGCCATTGATAATATAATGCTTATATGTGCCAATTTATATCCTCACACTTAATCGATTCAAACAAAAAGGTTTTTTTTTATAATTGTTACACTTTTCCTGTTTACAAAACATCTATTTATTTTTAAATATATCATAACTGTTCCTTTTTTAAAGTAATGCTTCAACTTCCACTATCAGGAATGAGAAAAAGAGAAATACATTCATTTCCAATAACTCACCTACCATTAAAATGCTAACGAACATGACGAACAAAAATCATATTTAATGATAACAAGAAAAAAGGCATAGTGTAATATGCTCTGTTCATATGGGAAAATGTGGAATTGGGGAAACGCACTTTCCAATTTGAACATCGCTAATGAATGTGAAATGCATTTCAAACATTTATTAGATTAAATAAAAGTATTTTTAATTATTTTGTCTTCGAAATACCATTGCGAGATATACATTTTTCGATACCATGACTTGTTTCTTTCAATGCTTTATCCACTTAAAATGAGACAAGTGTATTTGATATCGAGCTCTAGCTCGGGTCGCGAAGCGACCCGAGCGTTAAGCTCGTCTTAAGGTCGCAGGAATGCCCATTCACTAAGGAGAACAAAACGATGGTTTCCGGTTGTGCGCTGGTTTCCGGTTGTGCACAGCATAAGGCAATGTAAACACGGGAAAAAACCTGACCGGTAAAAACTTACGGCAAAGTATTGTTTTTACAAATTTTGTTATTGGCTTTATTTTAATAAATTGCTATTGGCAAAATATCTTTAAAAATTATAACTTATTATTCGGTAGCATTGTTATCGGACTAGCATTTTGGAAAGCTAGAAAACTAAATCGTCTGTTTAGAGAGTAGGTTGTCGTTCGTTGTAACCAATAGCAATACTAGCAATCGGCCATTTTTGTCGGTCATCAGGATGACCGACATATTATAATCGACCAAACTTGAGCTTTCTACCTGAACACCGGTTAACAATGATGTAAAGCAAAGATCACGTTCCAGACGGAATAGATAATTAGACTCTTACTCAGTCGTTATTTATGGATAGACTCTTACTCAGTCGTTATTTATGGATAGACTCTTACTCAGTCGTTATCTATAAAAACATAGAGGCCTGTTATTGGCTGTTGAACGACGTCACATTTGGAGTCTGTAGCTATTCTTAAATCCTCTCTCCAGCTTCTTATCAGCTAGGCTTATTACTCATAAAGATATTTCCGACAACGAACAATAAACATATGCATGTACACGGTTTTTGTCTTGTAAATGTACACTGTGTATGATAAACAAAAGATGTACAGCTTATGAATTTATTAAACCAAAGCAAAAAAAATGTGAAGAGAAACTGAACAGAGATTAGCTACTTATTTTGCTTACCATGAATCTACGAACTTGTGCAGCATTTTGTGAAACTCGTGGATCAGAGGTATCCCAGGGAATGTTTTACATGGTTTAGCTAGCTCGATATGGATACATCCGTCGGGACTTTCTTGATAATATTGCTTAACTGTTATCTTGCATTTTGCCACTAATCAACTGGTTGCTAAAGTTTTATAAGGTTTTGAATGTAAAAATTATCTTTGGGACACCAGAACACACAGTTTTGCAGAAATCTTAAATCGGGTAATGAAACTGAAAATAATAGACACTACAAGTTTAAGCTTTACTTAGTTGTAATTTAGTTTTGAATCAACAAAATAATCTTTGGAACATGCGAACACACATACTTTTGCAGTAGTATCAAATCGGGTCATGAAACTGTCAATAATAGACTAAAAAATTTTGCTTTCCAAAAAGCTAGTCGGTTATTAGGATAACCTTTTAACAAAAAAGACGGCGCTGTAGTGCATACTTGAAGTTGCGAATTTTAATTCAATGCGTTAGATTGTTATTCGAAGTCATGAGACATACTAAGTGAATACCAACATTCTAACGATATTGTTCTAGATCAGAAAGAACAATTTTATCATACCTGTGAGTCCCTGACAGACTGTTTACGTTTTTCTCTCCCACCCTATGACTTTGAAAAAACTTTGTTGTTTTTTTTACATATTCTGTAGCTTTGATATATATTTATAGCTTGATAATCGTTGCTTTCTAACACTTTCTGACACAAAAATATTGTTTGACAAACTTTTTCCATTTTGGTTTACTTCCAAGTAAGTAATTAACTTGTTCCAAAACAGGGTTAGATTTATCACCAGCTTAAATACATCTCATTCGAAAGAGGAAATACCTATAAGTAAACTTACATTTTTGTATGGCATCCAATAAAAATGGCTTAAAATTCAAACTTTTCTGCCGTCTTGTTAAAAGGATGTGCTAATGACCGACTAGCTTTTTGGAAAGCTAAAACTTGTGAGAAATTAGACTGAAGAAGTCAAGTTGAAAACTACTGAATGTTAGCTTGTCAGTGGATTATTAGGCCTTTAAATTCAAAGGAGCATAAGGCCCATCGACGGAACAATCAGATGCATGGAGTTTTTCTTGAAAACAAGATACTGTAAGGCTGGTGAGAACCAACTTTTATGTGAAGTTGAATTGTGAACTGGATCTCGCAATATTCAGTCACATTGTGAGACACACTGAGCTTAGCGTAGACCAGCGCCACAATTCAGTTTTGTATAAGAGTTTTTTGTCACTGGTCATGTTCGTCATTCAGACATGTAAGCTCATGGCAGTCGAAAATATTGTTTGTGAGAGTACTGAACACGAGGTATGAGATTTCTTTTATTTATTCTTATAAAACACATGGCACAAGAGCAAATCTACACCACATGGGCGTTGAAGACTGACTCTGTTTTCTAAAAAAAAGAAACTGGCCGCCGGCCCTCCCCCTAAAAATGAGGGTCTACACTGGGTCTACACTGCATAAACATAATGTTTATTGTTTTGGTTGATAGATTGGGATCGTTATCAGTCTATTCACACCAAACTTATGATCAAATACCATGGAATTGGTATATGGATTACAGTCAATAGGCCACAAACAAGTCAATCGAGCCACACTTTATTTTGAAAATGCTCAAATAGGCCTCAAAAATAGGCCACATTTTTATTTTATTAATAAAGTTTTTAGTATCATTGTGTTAATATGTTCTATGTCATATTATGATGTTTTATAAAATATTTTTCATGAACAAGTTGCTTCATAGATTGGACATTTTGTACAAAGCAACATGCACTTTTTCCGGATTTTTGTCCAGGACTATCATGACTAAAAAGGTGGGAAAACAATTAACAAAATGTTGCAACAAAAGAAAAGACATGCTCTTTTGATCAATGACCTTAGTCTACAAAAGTCACTCTGTCTACACTAGCACAGAATCAAATATTGATGGTTGCAACATAAGCTGTGTATTTTGCATTGTCCAACATGGAAATTGGTTTAGAAATAAATTTATTTATTTATTAAATATGACACCTTTGATTGCATTAGCACCTCTGACTTTTACTTCAAGTGTTGTAAATTGTGATCTTATATAACAGTGTGACACCCAGACAAAACTGATTGAATCAACACCTTGGGTAGGTGTAGAGAAGAGATTATGACTGTAACATAAATTACTTTAATTTATGATGACAGTCCAATTTTTTAAGGAAAAATGACAATCAGATGATGTTTTAATTTGTTCTTGGGTTTCATGATGACTAGCACAATTTTAGATATCAATTAAGCAATTATACTATTTTTTAAAAGCTTGTGTAAATATAAAAACAAAACTAACTCTTTACAGTGATTGCAATATACAATAGAGTTACAAGTACTGCCTGAATTGACTTGTGGCCTATTTGACATGGTACCTCCAGAAACAATTTATGTTTTTTTTATATTTTGGCCAAATACATGACAGATTGTCCTAAATGTATGAAATTTCAGGTTTTATTAATTGTATAGACATAATTTTCTCAAAGTAACTACTGAGTATTACCTTTTTAATTTTAATACACAGTACTGTAGTATGAGATTTTAAATAAAAGAGAAATTTACCCTTTTACTCTACAGACATGCCTTTTTACCAGTGTCAGACCAGTGTAGATCAAGATTAGCTGGCACATCTAATCAGGATCTGCACTGTTCACTTTTTGGTCAGAAATAACCTAATGATTTAAACAAGTGAACATTGCAGATCCTGATCAGACATCATGGATGTGCTGGCTGATCTGAATCTACACAGTTTTTCCATGTCATAAAGGGGTTTACATGGAGGAAAGGGTTAATCTCCAAAATATTATCATCAGTTGGGACCAAAAAGTTTGACCAGAAAGCAGAATACATGTGTACCAAGAATAGCATCAAATATCAAGTTAATGCTCATTTTGGGAATTAAAAGTGTTCTATTATTACCATATTTTCTGTCATGTGCACATTTCAACATGATTTCATAATCAAAATATGTATGTGAGGTACATGTATAATCAAATACACTATTTACAAGGTGTCTGTTTTATTTTTGCAAATTTTGTTAAATATTCATGGTGTCACTAAATTTGCTCAGCATCAAAAAGTTGTGTTTTAGAAAATAAAAAAATCAGAGCTTTCATAATTATCATTTAAATTGTTGAAAAAAAAGTAGATTGCTGTGAAGAGGAAGAGAAACATTTCTTGCCATGTCAGTGGGTTTTTGGCCTCTTTAAATACATGAAAAAATCTGAATATATGGTATTTGGATCTGCTTAAGCTGGACTTTAACACAAAAAAACTGGAAATTGCACTCATAATAAAAACAATGATTTTTTCTTTTGTATGTTTATGTTTTAGCAATGTAACAGTAGAGAAGTTTACATTTTTTAATATATGGTACTTTTTAAAGAGAAATTTACCTACCATATTTTAAAGTAGTTGTGCCTAAATTTCTGCAATGAAAAATACAAAATCAAGAAAATACCAACTGAAATGAGCTTCAGAATTTTGAAATTCACATTTTCCAGTATATATATTACATTTATAAAATACTTACCAGACAGAGATCCAAAAGTGGTTATGAATAATGGCATGTTGATGTGTTTATGGGTTTACATTTTTTTGCAAACAATCTCTTAAAATTGTTATTATACATTTAAAAAATGGACCAACAACATTTTTAATGCATGATTTGATTGGCAAGCGCAATTCATTTATGTAATGAAAATAGATATAAAGAAGCATTTTGTTTCAAATCAGTTACTAAGACCTGTAAAGGAGTGTTACATATGGATAATCAGACTACATGATATTGTACATGTTTATGTTTAATTGATTGAGATTATTTCATCTATTTTGGCCCAATAGCTGAACTATTTTTCAACTTAAATAAGTAATTCTATCATGCACATTTAAGTAACTTGGCTCAAATATGTACCGTATTGTCACCAAATATGTACCATATTGTCACAATATTTTTTACACAGCATCTATAGCTTCAAATTACTGTTGTTAATAACTGAAAATTCCTATGGCATTGTCATTCCTGGAGATATTTTCAAATGACTGCACAAATATGCCCCAAAATCTAGGTGATGTATCACACAACATATTGAAGTCTCAATGTGGTGTTAATGTGATGTACATGTATATTAAAACAGTACTTTTTAGGTCTTTATTATAACTTTATTCATTTACATGCAGATATATTTTTTGAATAGCATGGAACAATTTTGTGCAATTGCAAGTTACAAATGCAAGTGTAATCAAGGTAACATTTTAAAAATAAAATTTATTTTTCAGACAATAATATATTAATTTTCATGCACATGTGACAATGTAATATTTTCATGTAGCAATGAAGAATTTATCAATATTCAATATTGCATCAAGTGAGGTAATGGAACACATTTGGTTGTAAATTTAAGCAAGTAGCCTTTGTGTTTACACATTAAAAACCCTAATGTTTAGTAAAAGTCAGATTGCCAGTACTGTTGTCCAGCTGAATTAAGTTGATGTAGACCTAAATTCTTTCCAAAAATCACATAATTTTATCGTGCATGAGTAGGCTAACAAATGTTAGAAACAAATTATTTTTTAATATAAATCATTATCTGAGATTAATAAAGCTAGAGCTCGATAAGAGGCAGTGCCTTAGTTCATATTAATATATGATCATTAAATTAGCCTAGAATCTAAATTCAGGGTCAAACGCCTTGCTAAACTTTCCTGCCATGTTAAATTTATATCACTGAAATTGCTGTCCAAATCAGGAAAGTTGTAACATGTCAGCCTGTTATAGAATAAAATGAAAGGAGAAATTTAAAAGCCCCCGAAAAAGACAAATATGAAAATATTGCAGGCTCGGTTTGATTGAGCATGTTCATGGACAGTAATAGAAATGCATATTACTTTCCACGCCGCCTAGCCGTATGTTGAGCGCAACTTGATATTTACACAAGTTTATAGTACAATGTAGATAAATCCTCAACTATATATGGTAAGCATACAGAAAATGCCAATATAGTTACCAGTTCGGGAAAGTATATGTTCAAAACGGGAAAGTGCTGAAAATGTTTGGTTTTCTTGAATATTATTTAACTTTGAGCTTGAATATCTCACAAACGATTAAGTTTTAAATATTCGGCCTCTGTAGAATTTAAGATAATTGTTTTAAGAACGGATACACGCAATTAATATGTAGCTCAAACGTATTCTGTGATGCCCGAAGCTCAAACCCCAAGGTATATAAAATGTCAATTTTCTTTCCTGATTGGGAAATTTTTAAATCAATATTTCCCGATCAGGAAAGTGAAAAGGGAAATCCCCAACTTTCCCGAAAGGGAAAGATTCCCGACTGTTAATGATGCTATGAAATGTTCTTCTTGTTTCACAGTATTCGAAGGTACAGAAATCAAAAACATCACCGTTGAATGTGCAATTACGAGAAGACAAAAAAAAAACGTGTAATATGCATGTTCAAAGGAATTCGACAACCAAACCGTGCGCCTTGAAAAACAAACGAATGTTTAGAAACAGAAAGAAGAACTCTTATCAGCACAAGAGTAAGATAATGTGAAATTTCAATCAATATTCAAGCGTTATAGTTTTAGATTTTTCAATAGAATTTCAGATTGAAAAAAAAATTCTTATATTTTGTCTGCTTTCGTAAAAAATGATAGTGCCTCTAGCTGGGATCGAACACGCACGCACGCAGGTGAGTCTAAATATCATGATGAAACTGTTTCTATCATCAAATCATTATGAATGTTTGACGGATACTGATAAGTCATGTCTCTTATAGTAATTTTAATGACTTTGTGAGAATGTTCTGCAAAACTGGGGAGTGATTTTACCTGCACTCCACAAATATCTTCATTCAAGTTTCTATATTCGTAGCAGCGACATGTGATTGTGACCCCAAATACGTTATGCGTCAGTCCAAACAGCTTTGAAGTGAAGTATCAACGTACCGATTATTTTTATTTCAAACCATCAGACATTTTTCTTGATGTTTATTTTCATTTTGCATAATTTATGGTATGGATATTCTGAGACAAAACCTCAAACAACAATAACAGGTTTTACAATTTTTTATTACAGGTGTACGAAACCGTCAAATCTCAATTAACAAAACACTGAAAGAAATCGCCAGCTCGATACGGAATGCTTATCCAAAGTAAGAAAACATATTATCTTAGTGATTATGAGACCAAATAATTACGGCTATATTTACCCGTGTGCAATAGACGATAGTCGTTTATCATGCAACTGTATGAAATTGCATTGAATTGTTTCTAAATTATATAGTTTATTAAATCACAAAAAATAAACATTTCTTTTATATAACAGCATAACAGTCTTGAGACATCATTTCGGCCTCTTTACTAGATGGTAAGAAGATTTGCTCCTTATAGTACTTTAAGTATTTATCAATTTAATTTATACGAAAAAGTTCTTTCTGAAGTCATCTTTTTTAATTTTCCTTGAATCTCTTTGAAATATTACCGAGTTTTAGTAATATTAACTACTACGTCCACCAAATGTTTTAAAATTGTTTTAAGACTGAAAAGAGGGTGTGAAAAGTATTGGCCTCCCCTATATTTAAGTTTTCCACCATCTGATAGCCTCCTCCTAGCTTGGAGAGTGCTAGTAAAATCTGTAATTTGAAGACATTAACTTCTGAACGTGTGTTGAAGATTTGATAAGTTTCCATAAGCTAAAAATAATTAAGTTTATAACAATTCAAGCATTCAAGCAGGTAGACAACCACTTAAATATTTAAAAAAATAACAACAACATTTACACATTATTTAGAAAATTCAAAATTTGTTAAGTTGGATTTAGTCCTATGCGAAAGATAATCTAACCTTAATAGGGTCGATATACTTGGGTACAATTATAATGTGATTCACGATTGTTGATAAAAACTAGTAAAATTTAAAACTCTTGTTTTGTCTTAACCAAAACTTAATTGTAACGCTATTAAAATAGGCTTGCGCGTTTTGATCGTTAACGATAAATATGATTAACTTCATTTTTTTTTTGCATTTACTGAAATGAATCACACTTTTAAATATCACAGGCACCCCCGAAGCACGGGCAATATATTGACGGCGGCTGTAGATTACATTAAACAGTATCATTGGAAGAAAGAAAGACGTCTGGCTCGTATTCAGGACAAACAGCGCGGGATGGTCCAGCAGATAAAATCAATAAAACATATGATACAGGTATGTGACCCTAAACTGTATTTGCTCAGTTATCGTTTTATTTTGTAACTTGATAACAAAGATAGGATGATGTATCACACACATTACTATAGACCTATCGGTACACTAAAATTCCTATTGTCGGCTTGGAATAAAGAAGTACTGACCCAAATTGTATGGCGATACGTTATACAATAGGACATTCTCATGTTCAAAAAGTCATGTTTGTTGAAATGTTAAGTCCTTGAATTGCAACATGTTTTGCATTTATTTTTCAAAGAGGAATTTCATATAGACCAAAGCATCAATATTTTCAAAAATAATCGTTTCACAAAATAGTGACACGCAAACCTAAATGCGAAAAAGCGAATTGAACTAAGTGATGTAGGTTATTTGTACAGGAATTGCACTCAATGCTCGTCTTAAGAGTATACGAAAACTGTATTAAAAGAAACTAGATGCTCGATATGTTTCTTGTAACCCTGACATGTTTTTGCTGATTCTTATCCAAGGGATTTGGTCTCGGTTAGGTCGTTGAGTACTCATCTTTTTACGAGACAATGCCAATTTAGTTTTTTATGTTTTATATGTTTGTATGATTTTGCGTGCAATATTGTCGATTTGATGTTTGAGTTAAAGCTAATTTTTCCAAGACATAATGTTCTTGTTTGTTCATATAAGAACCTGTTTAGGAAAGTGAGGTTGGTGCATCCTAGAACCAGGTTTAAAACAAGTGTTTTTCCTCTGTACGTTCCGAGGTGATATTGCTAAGCACTCTAATTTTTGTCGATTGTTTGTGATGTTTTATTTGAAACTGATCATTTAATATCCTAGCTCAATTTTCATCGCTTTATTGTGGCTGTGATAGGCTATGTCCTCTGGATGTGGCCTTTCCTGGTATGCATGTTTAACTTTTTTTTTAATTTAGAGGAATGCAATATGTTTCGAAAGTTACAAAGGGTAATGCAACAAAACATAATATCCTCATCACATTTAGCACGGCTTTGATATTTCCCAGTCCAGCCGCCAGATTGTATCTATTTCCTAAAAATACTCATTAATACTGGAAATAATATAGAATTAAAATGTTTACTTTGGCCGAAAATATCGAATCAAATTAAGATTTTGAACAATTATCATTTAATCTATGTAATTTATTTATTTTGCTGCCGTGACTTTTTTTATCATAAAAATGCAATTTTTATTTTTCAGTCTATAAATCGAGATGTTCGAATTGCTGTGCGAAAACGAAGGCTGGAATTCGATGCCAAAGAATAGAACAATTCGAGAATAACGATACAACTCTATAGCAAATTGTATTATTACGGAGGTAGAGATGCAACATTAAACACTTTATGGCGTTTCACACTAATTTACAACATACAACGGCTGTCCCAATAATTCTTAGAAAATTTGAATAAATAGAAAAATCCTTAAACACGAACATTGCACAGTTGTTTAAAACATAAATTGCTTACTTTTATGCGAAGTTACAAACTTTTTTTAGACAAATCATTTACCATAAAAAAATTGCAACACGTTATTAAGGCGACCTACCGGTCATGCTCAAAATATAATGTTACCACTTCCTGAAGTTCTCTTCAGCATTTAAGATACGCTTACGGTGTCTGTCCATCCTTGTATTAAAAACGTTACTGTACCACTCTGTTGGTAGACTGAATTCTGAAGTTGAATTCCAAGCGTTCATGATCTCACCACGGTTCTCGAATTTGCGGCCTATTACCCAACCACGGTGCCTATCCATATCGGCTGTTTCTTTGCGAAATTCGCTATATCGGCTGTTTCTTTGCTTCGGCAACGGCTATTCTTTGCTAATAACAATGGATAAAGTGCATATGTCGAAGATTCCAGATGCAAATGTTACAGATATAAGGTATATTGTACAAAAAATGGTTGTGCACGGAACATTAGAATGTCTAAACTATGCATTGTAGTGTTTACTTTTTAAATATTGGCGATTGTGGCCGAAATCTCGATGAAACTAGTTGACGATACAAAGACGTAGAGCACAGATCCAGCTTTTCCGCAGTCTATAACGAGTGTTTGCTTTGATATCTAACGTATCAAGCGATATATTATATTCATTTCTTCAATATTCTTCCAAAAAATACTTACAAATAGGTAGAAATATTAATAGATTTATCCAAAAACCTTTACTTTCGGTTTAATTTGGGCACCGGCGGTCTCTCTGCTCACCAGTTTTTGATGCACAGGCTGACTCTCTGCATTGCGCACAGGTAGGCTCAATGATAATAACTACTTAGGCACCTGTTTACTCACTGTATTATGGACAATTTAGAATTTTGTCACTGCATTCTCCTTTTTAGAATGTAAATTAACGTTACATGAGCAGGGGACTTCGAAGTTCAACGAGAAACCTTAAGTTTTATCGCAACTGTGTTAGTATCCTTTTTATGTAAGGTTAATGCATACATTGCTAAATGTTTATGAAAATGCTAATAGATATGTTTAACAATAATAAAGCTTTACAAAACTTTAACAAGGTTAAAACACTTATTTCATATGTACAGAGAGGGAGGAAGGGATGAGAGAAAGAACGACCGACGGACGATCGGTTGGTGGAAAACGGACGATGAACGAATGGACGAACGAATGAACCGGCGAATAAACCAATAAATGGGCAAGTGGAGATCTGTGTTCAAACTGCAGTATAGAATGTACATAGGCTATACATATGAAATAAGTGTTTTAACCTTGTCAAAGTTTTGTAAAGTTTTTTTATTGTTAAACATATCTATGAGCATTTTCATAAACATTTAGCAATGTATGCATTAACCGTACATAAAAAGGATACTAACACAGTTGCGATAAAACTTAAGGTTTCTCGTTCAACTTCGAAGTCCCCTGCTCATGTAACGTTAATTTACATTCTAATAAGGAGAATGCAGTGACAAAATTCGAAATCGTCCATAATACAGTGAGTAAACAGGTGCCTAAGTAGTCATTATCGTTGAGCCTACCTGAGCGCAATGCAGAGAGTCAGCCTGTGCATCAAAAACTGGTGAGCAGAGAGGCCGCCGGTGCCCAAATTAAACCGAAAGCAAAGGGTTTTGGATAAATCTATTAATATTTCTACCTATTTGTAAGTATTTTTTGGAAGAATATTGAAGAAATGAATATAATATATCGCTTGATACGTTAGATATCAAAGCAAACACTCGTTATAGACTGCGGAAAAGCTGGATCTGTGCTCTACGTCTTTGTATCGTCAACTAGTTTCATCGAGATTTCGGCCACAATCGCCGATATTTAAAAAGTAAACACTACAATGCATAGTTTAGATATTCTAATGTTCCGTGCACAACCGTTTTTTGTACAATATACCTTATATCTGTAACATTTGCATCTGGAATCTTCGACATATGCTCTCCATCCATTGTTATTAGCAAAGAATAGCCGTTGCCGAAGCAAAGAAACAGCCGATATAGCGAATTTCGCAAAGAAACAGCCGATATGGATAGGCACCGTGCCAACGCAAAGTCAAGCAGATGGCGGTCCAGCGAGTAAGGGGAATGATTAATTCCAGGACATATTTCAGTTTTACCTTGTGAAAATTTGCTGTGGCACTTTTGTTATAACAAAGCTCTAGATATATCAGAATACCTCTAAACTTATTTTAATTTCTTCAGCGTGTCCATTGGCATCAATTCGCTTTTAGCACATTATCGGATGTGCGTCGCGGCTTCTTCATACGTCACCATTTTCTGAAGTTTTCGTTTACCTATTAGCCCGAAAGGAGTTTTGCTCTTGAATAGATGACACTTTTAGAATGACATAAGGATTATTATACAGTTAATTCTTTTCCACTTGGTGCTCAATTTTCACTTGCATATAGCAGACAGAGCGAAGCAACAGTGTTTATATATAAAGTAAACAGAACAATATGTCAAATGGAAATCACCACAATATTAATTTAGTAATGTTAAAGTTAAAAACAAGTTGAAGTAATGTTTCATTGTTTGTATTTAAGTCTAGACAATAATTTGCCAAACTGAAACGTTTTACATCAAAATTCCGTTAGAATTAAATTAATGCAATGCCAAGAAAAAATAGTTCCTGCTGCTTCCATTGGTGATATAAGAATACAAATGTCAGCTTGGTTATCGATGCAATGGGAACTTTGAAAGTCACTAAACTCGGAAAATATGTAAAACTATATTGCAGGCTTGGTTTGATTGAGCCTGTTATGGGCAGAAAAGTAAATGCATATTAAGTGTACTGCCCATGAGCCTAGCTCCATGATGAGTGCAACCTAATATTCACACAAGAAAACACTACATGTACGCTGAGACAGTTAACGGCAAACAACGCTTCTGGTTTATTCGAATAGATGAAAATGGAACATTTAGGGCCACCGAATACGACAAATATGGAAGTATTGCTGGCTCCTTTTGATTGAGCCTCTTCATGAGCAAATCTAGTATTTGAAAATAAATATATATTCTCGACATAGGACATTTGTTGTTGTCATTTGGCATGTTTTAGAGGGTTGCAAAACCAAATCAAAGAAGCAAAGCTCTAACTAAAATAAATACTAGATAATTTAATGCGATGGACCAGACTTACAAGTTTACAAAATAACCATGCAATACATTTTATCACGATCTTTAGCAATTTGACATTTATTTGAAATAAGAAAGATGATGATCGTGGTGATTTAAAAAAAGACAACCCTTGGGGTTACCGCCTTTGAGGTTTATTTGCAAAAAAATATTTTGATTTAAAGCGACATTTTAATTAAAAAGATAAAAGATTGCAACATATACTATTCCTCTTAGGGTTATTTCTTTAGTAGAAAACTCATTTGTTTTATAATTATTTTGCAAAGTATATGAGCAATATTCTAGTTCAAAGGCGGTAAATCCCCAGGTTCTCACATTCATTATAAATTTTAATTGTCAGCATCGACTACAGAATGAATTGATTGCTACATCAATTTTACACATTATCACAAATCAACATAAAATAAGAAAGCATTAAGGCTCGAGGATTGTGTTTCAGTTTTGAAGGGCACATAATTCGTGTGTATTTTGAGAAGCTATAATTAGGTTGCTGCTGATTATAATTAATAAATATAAATACACTTCATAAGTGATATTTCTTAGCATTCAGGTTTATACATTGTTAAAAATAGTATCTGTTTTAGGAATGTATTTTTAAATGCATTATTTATTGCAGAAGTTAAATGTCATTTATTGACATAGATACAAAGCATTTAAAGCAGACATCTTAAGAAACTACAAGGATTAGAAGAAAAGTATGGCCATTGTACGCATGTGTAAAGTGAAAAAAAACATGTTTGCAAGCTTCTCATAAGTGAAGCAATTTAAAACAACAAAATATTTCATAGCATTCATGTTTACGAATGGCCCACCTCAAGAGAATAGTTAATATGTAAATCTTTTTGACGGAAAACTTTTCTTTTTATTTATTTTGTCAACACGAACTTTAAGAAAACGTAAATTAATTAACTTTAAAAGACCTATTCAAATTTATTTTATTGATTTAAAAATCTCCATTTATTTGATATTCCTCATGTAATATTCCTTCAAATGGTTATTGTTTTTGATATATATAGCTGTCGAATTGTCATAACAATAAAAAGGTGCATTATCGTTAAAGCATGAAACTGTAACTTTTTATTCCAAGTGATAATTAAAGTATGTTTACGAATGGCCCACCTCATACTTGAATGTGTGAAATGCAAGAAATGCTCCTTTAAAAGAGAAAAACATTATGTAGACCTCAAGTACCATGGCACAATAAATACTTGAAAATGCTGAAACAATACCGTCAATCAATTGCAATATTTAGTATGTTTTTTTCAAAAACATTTTTTCTTTAATCATATTATGTACAATGTATTAATATAAAATGAGCCATGTTATGCAAAAAAGTCATTTTTCAGAAAGAGTGGAGTTACAACCCATTGCGCACAACCCACTATTATTGTTTATTCTTATCAGGGTCGAACCATGATTTTACTTGTTGGGCTACGTTTGCCTTCATCGTCAAATCATTCTGAAGAGACAACACGCGCGATCAAGAGCGATTTGAACACTGGGACCGCGGAGGAGATGATTTTGGCTGAATAACAGTGGCATAACATTGGCTTGTCGATATAAAAAGTTACCTATTTATAATACAATTATATGTAATCATTTGATAAATAAAACGGTTAAATCATTAGTATACTGTAATACTGCAAGCAATAATAGGATCCCAGATCATAAATTAGACATCTATTCTCTCTATAATATATAAACCTAATAATAATTTTACATAAATATGAAAACAAAAGATGCATAAGTAATAATGTTTCATCCATACTTATTGAATGTTTTAGGGGCGGATCAAGAGTCGTTGTTTTGTTTGGTTGTTTGTTCTTGTTGTTGTTGTTTTTGCTGTTTTGTTGTTGTTGTGTGTTGTTTTTTTTTTTTTGGGGGGGGGGGGGGGGAAGGAGGGGTTGAGGAAGGAGGGGGGTCGGGGTGTGTGACAGAACCCCGTTTGATGCAGAATTATTTAAATTTCACGGAGATGTTCCTAATTTTGGAAATTATCATGTAACTATCATAAGACTACCCCCGACAAACCCCTTTCTGAAAATCTAGCCTCCGACCCTGTTCTTTGAATACGACATTGTTTCTCATATTCTGTGAAGCGCTACTTATTCCATACATTTAAGTGGTATTACCTCCTTACTCAACCGTGGCTTTAACACCCTTAGGAAATCCCGCAACATACCGCAACTTCCTGGACGTTGACACTTGACATTTATGTATCATATATAAGGCAAGCCGACCACGATATTTTATGTGAAGCACGAAGATCTGATGGTAAAAGTATATTGTTAATGGCATCGAATAGGCGCCCAAGAGGCCTTATGTTTGGGCCGTGGCCGCCGGGGTTAGCGGTCTCTGCTCTTGCGGTCACATCTCCTATGCGCCTACATCACCTACCTTCTTATTCTTGAAATTGCTTAAGCAGTGTAGCGGTGATCTATTCATGTTAATTCATTTCGGCTGATAACAACAGGAATCTACATCATGCTTTACCTCTTTTGTCTGTACCCTTCCCTTCTAAGGCATAGGCCTTTCTGTCATCAAGTTGACAGATGTTGGGTAGTTTAGGCCCATTCCTGTCTTGTACAGTTTGGACACAAAAAGCATAAGTTTGAATCTAAAGGGGAATATAATCAGCAAGATGCGAAGTAACATAACTTTGAAATGCTGCGCGATTTTAAAGAAATTTGATGAGGAAAAGGTGCTCCTAAATGCCATTTACTTAAGGAGGAAATCAGTTCTCTGATAAAATAAAATTTGCCCTTGTTCACATTAGCGAAACGAAACCACAATACCAAATTTCAACAGAAATCGACACAATGCTTGATGGATCATTTGCATTTAATTTACGTGTAGATACAAATTTAGGCCAATGACTATTAGTAAGTACAATGATTTGTGCATTTAATGATTGGTGCTTCATTTGCATTTAATTTAGTTAGAAATTTAAGCCCATACCTGTTAGTTATCACAATGCTTTGTTCCGATTCGCATATTGAAAAGTAAACTAAAATTACTATTATTGCGGAAGTAAAATACTTATTTAATATGAGAAATGTATCAAACCGATTAACAGTCACTAATATTGATTATCCGACAGATGTCGAAACCGGTACAGAAGGCTATAAATAGATTGGCCAAAACATGATCTACAGCTTTAGAGAACCATCGTCTGTATCTACTTTTACAGAAAGTCATAATTGATTGAGAACAATGGAAATTGAAATGTAAAAAAGAAAATGATTTTGGGAAAATAAATGATTTGAGTAGTAAGCCGAAAAAATCCTAAAATTGGATACTTTCACATTCCGTGCTTAAATTAGTAGCACGTATTTTGGCAGATTGTAGACAAAAGTTCCGCTAAAATGCCGAAAACGTTTACCGTTTATGCTATAAGAGTCGGATTTTACTATGTTTTAAGTTGGTTCTAAATAAAAGATTTCAAAGGTTGACCCAATAGCAAATTCGAAATTTGATGAATTGCTAAAGTGGGAGTCTATAGGATTTGATTTAGTGGTCTATAGCCTAAACAGTCACGTGTCCTCCATGTTACTTCTCAATTCGTTATATCAATATACACGGCCTTGAGAGGCCGTGTAATGATCAAGACAGCATAGATATTTTAAAATCACTTTATTGGCTCCCAGTGCGTGCGCGGATTATGTTTAAAATTCTAGTTATGGTGTTTCGTGTAATACATAGAACAGCTCCAGTGTATCTCCAACAACTGTTCACTCGCAGCCAAGTCATTACAAACTGCGGTCAACAGATGAAGTAAATCTAAACATCTTCTTACAATTGTACCGATAATTGTACACTTGTGACAAAAAACCTTCTCATACATGAAGCAATTCAAAACAAAAAAAATATTTAATGGATGCCATTTTTACGAGTGGCTCACCTCAAACAAAAAGCTGTCTTTAAATTAAACATACGTGTTTGCTGCTTTGGTTAATTAAAAGGTTATTAATAATTAATTACTTTGGAATAAAAACTTGTTTTAAATGGATTAAACAAAGTTAGTCACTATTTATAAACTCACATTTTACATAATTATGATATTATAAATGTAAAGTTCTCTAGGTCATATTTAAATTTTTTCGACGGTAAAGCCTTCTTTTTTATTTGTTTTGTCAACAAGAACTTTAAGTAAACGTAAGTTAGTAATTAACTATAAAAACCGATTCAAATTATTGATTAAAAATCTCCATTTGATATTCCTCATGTAATATTCCTTCAAATTGGTTATTTTTAATATACCTAACTGTCTAGTTGTCATTACAGTACAAAGGTGCATGATCTATAAAGCATGAAACTGTAACTTGTTTATTCCCAGTGATGTTTTAACTAAATGTATTTAGTTAAAATTATAAGTTTTCTCCTTGTGCTGTTTTTGTTCTTATACCCATTAATGATTTTAGCATAGTGCAGCGTTAATCCGCAAAATTGATACAACTCGTCAGATTATTGTCGGTCATCCTGATGACCGACATATTATAATACACAAAACTTGAACTTTGAAGGGTAACACCGGTTAACAGCGGCACCGGACGTGGTCACTTTAGACAAAGCCGCCCGTCTAGAGCTTGGGAATGCTATTCCTTTCTCCCTATTTGCAAGAAAAGTCTTCTAAATGTTGATGAAACAATATCTGGACGTTGTAGTAACATCAAATCAGAAATTGAGCCGATATATAACGACATGTTAAATTATATAAACATACGTGTGTTGTATTTTCTACAGGGTGTAGAAAAAATGTTATGCGTCTTTTTTTAGAAAGTCACGTGATGAAAACCTTCATAGCAAAATATTATTTGTGTATGAATTGAACTGTTACGTTATTTCATTCAAACAACTGTTCAGCATGATCCCATATATGAAATAGATTCAATCCGTTATATTTTGTTGGTCAAAAGCAAGACATCGTTTATGTTTTTCTTAGAGACTAATGAATATCCGGGCGTGCTCGATTGGGCTGTCGGAACTGTGCCAGAATCAAATTCCGGCTCTTCCACAGAATCTGCTTGACTGTTTCACTGCGCATGTCTGTACTTTCAGCAGACAGCGACAGTAGTAAACCAATTTTGTCTGGCGATTATAGTCGCCAGAGAATCCTTAGCGAGCTTCAGTTATCTTTCCTCGAGGTTTAAAATAGGCGGTATTCCCCAAGCTTGCAAGTAAAGTACATACTGCTGCTGGAGATTAACAACACCAGTTGGTGTTAGATTTAAAAATACAACGAACTCGGAGTCATATTACAAGATGTATGTTTACCGTTATCACAGCAGAGTTGCTGATAGCAATTTGATGCCACTTAAATGTCGGTCACTGATTTATTGCCATTCATATGTTTGGAATGCATATTATGATGAGATCTGTATCTGTATTGTTACGACGCTTGTGACCACTGCTGGCGTAGTGCGTCGGGGGTTTAAATGTTAACCATTCGAGTTGCACAAATACTGCACACTGTTTGCCATATCCTGTCGTTCAGGGCGACGTTTACACCTTCTAGATGCTGGTTTAATACAGTATAAGCTGTACCTCTTCTTTTCTTTTTTACAAATGGTTTATATTTACTCTTTAATCAAGTGTTATGTTGAATTATTGTAATGAGCAATAGGCTTAGTTGATAAGAAGCTGGAGAAATTTTTTTAAATAGATACAGAGAACAGGCTTGACGTCATCCAGAAGCCAATCAGAGGCCTCTAGTTTTTTGGTTTACAACAGTCGTTTATTTTCTGATAACGACGGAGAAAGAGTCTAAGAATCTGCCAAACGAGTGAGATTGGATGTCGGAACAGAATCATGATAGGTTTTTATAAAAAGTGTTACATAATTGCATGTTTATTATATCTTTTGAAGTCTAAAGAACTCCTAATGGTCTTAATAAGCCATAATCATAGTTCAACTAAGTTTTCCTAGTTTTTAGATCAGTCAACAAAAAGCAATATTTATAAATTACTGAAAAATAACACTAATTCTGGTATTTATGTTGGTGAAATTCTTGGCATAGTACTGAAATGTAACCATTATCTTATTTAATGGCAAAAAAACCCGTATCTAAAAATATTTCAGTTTGGTGCAGTATAAAACACTGACCGATTCACACCACCTATTTCGATGGAATGGGTAGAACGCTGCCAGAACACAGTTCCGACGCACTCGATTGGAGTTCTCCCTGTTCTAAATGTCGGAATTTCCAATCGAGCACGCTCCGACTTTTGCGGGAAAGGGTGTAAGACCTGTAAATAGACTTCCCTATATAAACTATAGTAAACATGACATGTTTCAAAAGGCTGGCAATCATAGCTGGTACCATTTTAATAAGGGCTAACTTACATGCTTTTCAAGCTAATTGTTTCTACTGTCCATTTCCAGCAAGAAAAGTAGGGGTCATGTATCAATAAACAGAGATTTGACACCTTGAAACCGGTGGTCTGTTTTTTTTCACTTCTGTGTGAACTTCAAAACTGTTTTACATATGCCGTCCTAAAACCAGGGCCTTTTTTCATATACTGCATTTCCAAACATAAATTTGCTATCCGTGTGTCAGTAAAAGCATCTCATTTACTTAACATGTTCCTTTCAGGCCATACTAGCCATTTAATGCCCCCAAAAGGCAAAAAAAATTGGGACTATTTAGTGTCAGCCATTGTCTGACTAGCCCGGGTAGGAACATCCGCTGGACTATTTACAAGTAATAAGCCTATTAGAAAACTTGTGTTTTTCAATATCTTATATTTTCTGTTTTTATTCAATAATATGATGTTTGCAATATATCTACCAAGTTTCAGCATTCAGTTAGCAAAAATGAACTCAATATGAGGAATTTTCCAACACCACCTATTCTGGTACGCGTTTGCGGCCAAGCGCCTAAACCTAAGAATTCATTTCTTTCTAATAAAAATTGAAAAACATCAAATTTCTCAAAAACATGGTTATGAATAATAGTAAAACATCTCAACTAATAAAAGCAACTCACTTTTTGAGCTGACACATGCAAAATGGCCCACACAGGGTATCAATTGTGGCATTTTTAAGGCAAAAACAGTTTAAAAAGGCCCCAAACCTAATTAAAACCTAAGTTTGCCTCCTGTAACACAGTTATACTGATTTTTGACTTTCAAATTTGCTTAAAATTGGTCAGCACACAATTTTAGTGGAAAATAACATTGCAGACAATATAAATATTCAAATTCTGCCCTCCACTTGTACTTCTTATAGGTGTAAGACCTGTAAATAGACTTCCCTATATAAACTATAGTAAACATGACATGTTTCAAAAGGCTGGCAATCATAGCTGGTACCATTTTAATAAGGGCTAACTTACATGCTTTTCAAGCTAATTGTTTCTACTGTCCATTTCCAGCAAGAAAAGTAGGGGTCATGTATCAATAAACAGAGATTTGACACCTTGAAACCGTTGGTCTGTTTTTTTCACTTCTGTGTGAACTTCAAAACTGTTTTACATATTCCGTCCTAAAACCAGGGCCTTTTTTCATATACTGCATTTCCAAACATAAATTTGCTATCAGTGTGTCAGTAAAAGCATCTCATTTACTTAACATGTTCCTTTCAGGCCATACTAGCCATTTAATGCCCCCAAAAGGCAAAAAAAATTGGGACTATTTAGTGTCAGCCATTGTCTGACTAGCCCGAGTAGGAACATCCGCTGGACTATTTACAAGTAATTAGCCAAAGGCTGTCTGTAAACAAAAGTTTACAAAAAGCTAGTCGGTCATTAGCATACACTTTCAACCAAAATTTTTTTTCCAAAATCTAGAGTTCAACAACAAAATTTCGTCACTGTTCTAGGGTGGGGGGATGAGCAGCCTGACAGGGACTCAAATTATTAAATTTACTATTGTGATCTTCAACAATTTCGTTGGAATGCTGAACTTAAACATGTAATATTGGTGGTTCACGCACATTTTCCTGTTTTTGTTTGTTAGTTTTAATGATGTCAATTTCAGTGTATGCCATGTTAGATGACATTATGCGGGTTTCAAAAAAAACTCATGTCCATGCATTGACTTTTAAAATTGATGAACACTTCTACCCATGTGTTAGTTTTAAAAATTTCTTTCTTGTGGTATAAATCACCAAACATACGGTCGTGAAACAGTAGAGGCTTATAGTTAACGAGGGGATGTTTTAAACAAGCATTTAGGAGGAAACGAATGCTCAGAACTTGCTTAATTGTCAAAATATTGTCTTTTAAAGAGAGATTTTGCTTTTTGCGCTTTCCAGTGCAAATGTTGCGAATGTTCTCAGAAGTTAACGGAAGTTTAGCGAAGTGAGGTGATCATTGTTTAAAGTAAAAAAAAGGGGGGGGGGGGGATCAGCGATTTTGCAATTTGTTTGCGATTTCCAGTGCAAATTTGGTGAATGTTATCACAAGATACCGGAGGTTTAGCGAATGTGACATGGCCATTGTTTAAAGAAACATAGGAGATCAGCATGGGCAATATTTTTATCTAATATCATAAGTGTAGTCAATTGGGCGGCGCTACGCTAAAAGACAGTCATCAATACGACCAATAAGCTGCGGACGAGAGAGATAAACGACTAGGATGGCCACATGAGGTTATGATTACACATTCAGCGTGGAAGCATCAATAATGATTTTGTTTATTGAACTTGTCTGATATCAATTTATAGGATAAATGGCGACACGTTACCTCAGTTACAAGTACTTAGTTAGTCAAGTTTGTTGAAATATAATTTCAATCCATAATTACACACTTTTGCATTTCACGAGCGCACTATGGAAATAACCTGAGATGCGAGAGTTTAAACCTAGTTGGTTTGATGACTACCCATGTCTTCATTAGTTATGAACATTACATTTTATCTTTTATTCGCAATTACTCATTTAGAGGGACATTTATATACATGTATTATGCTCTTTCTCAAAGATTTGCATAAAAGTGCCTCGTTTTGAGCTTGTTGCACAAAAACTGCCATGTTTTTTTAGATCTATCTATTTCCCTGTCCTTTTGATATCCAAGTTGGAGCTCTAATTACGGTGCGGTATTTTATGTTTTTGATATGCTTTAATGTCTTTAATAGGCTCAATGAAACCGAGCCTGTAATATTTTCACATTTTTCGTCTTCGGTGGTTTTCAAAGTGACCTTTTAATCTATTTTAAGAAAACAAAACTTAAACGATTGTTTTGAAATAGAAACTTGGTAACCATTCTATACGTGCATCTGTATTTTTATCATTTAAACTTTAACTATTTAATTTATGTTACAAAACTTTCGCCGCCATAAAGTTCAAAACTTGCCCTTGAATATATGCATAATTAATGAAATACGAATTGATTTATTTTGATTCCCATATTCCCTGTCAAAACCGCATATATCTATGCGTTCTCTTCTTGGGGTCTATAGTGAACGGTTGGACTCGTCGCAGTTGCAATCCAAATTGAGTTTTACTTGTAAAAGATTTCCAGGGATGCCCGTGACCCCAATGACTGCTTCCCCATACACATGCAATATAACGGATCTGATTTCGGTCTTGGGATACTAAACGATAACATTATTTTGACAAGTACAGTAAGGTAGACAACACAAGCACTATCATTTCTATGTAAGGGCGATCTACTAGAATATACTGCAAGGAATGCAAAACAAGCCTTTAAAGTAAAGAAGAAGTTGTTTTCAGAACAGTGGCATAACGACAATTTTTATGATGATAGATTAATTTAAATACAAATAGTGCTTCTTGAGTTCCTTTAATAGTTTTACAGAAAATCGTTCAAACAAAAACAAAAGATAATAGCAGCATAAAGCTTAAGTGAAAGTAATAAATGCATCAGCATCCTAATTTATTTTAATATCACAGTAGCGTTGTTTGTGCCGTGTGGCGGCTGTAAAAGGTCTCCCCGTACATTCAATCAGTGCTGTTATCAGTTACGTCCTTTGAAGGTCGTTGAGCACGATACTTATGTACTATGTTTATAGTACTTCTAAAATTCCTTTTGTTTTAATTTTTCGGCCAGTTTATAGATAGGTGGTTTCAATATCCCAGCCAATGTCGATTTGGATATTGTCCAATCACCCCCAAGGATATACTTATATTTATATTCTAAGATCCCCTGTCAAAATTCTATTCTGTTTATTTCCGCCCATTGTTTTCTCGTTTAAGGCAAACCCATTCTTTTATCTGGGGACCATACGCCGCTGAACATGGAATGGTATTACTCTGAAAATACCTCATTGAAGGTTCCATGTTCACCGCCATATGCATACCATCGTTTATGATGGATCGAAATTGTACTATTTAATGGTGTAATTACTGAGTTGCGCTCAACCCGGGGCTAGGCGGCGTGGGCAGTAATAAGCATTCCCATTACTGCCCATGAACAGGCTCAATCAAACCGAGCCTGCAGTATTTTCATATTTGTCGTGTTCGGTGGCTTTCAAAGTTCCCTTTTCATCTATTACTGTCTTTTAACGCTCGTCAACTTCAAGTTTGACGAGATCTGCTGAACCAACTAAAACTACATTTTATGAATGTTGGTAATGAATACTGAATATTATAAGCGTGGCTTTTCTCTCAATGTACAAATAAGTATCAACTGTGGAAAGTTCTATGGTACCTCTTTGAGCATTCGCGTTAATGTAACATATTCATCAGATTCGCTGGTGCTTAAACAACGTAATTATTTCTACACGTCCTGAAAAAAAAATTACGTCTACTAGAGACATGATTATTTATATTGATGCCTTTAGCCCGTACACGTATTCTTCATGTTTCAATAAATCAAACATCAGCCGTTCAACTTTGTTTGCATGCTTTAAAGTAACAGAATTGTACAATGTTTATATGTTCTCTTGTTTATGTTTGTACATACAGAGAAATGTTAATGGAAATAAACTTGAAACTTGAAACATCAACTAAATTCACAAATAGTTTGTCAGATACAGTCTGTGTAACTTTGATCGACAGAAAACTGGCCATATCATTGACTTACATTGGTCCAAAAGTAAATACATGAACGAATACATAGTACCTACTTATTCTTTTAATTTATTTGCTAATGACCGACTAGCTTTTTGGAAAGCTAAAACTTGTTAATTCCGTATTGAACATTGTCAAAATGTCCGGGTCTGTATTTTTGCAGCTTCCGGTAGTTTCTACGTTCCAAAATGGCCGATTTCAAACCGCGATATTTTCACAAATTCTGATTTGTTGACTCCAATGACACTCTTTCTTTTAAAAAATCATTAATCTCAATGACATTTACAAATGAAAATAATATGAAATCGTCAAAAATGTAAAAGAAGTCAAATTAATAGATAGTCAATGCGGATAAAACAGAACAAGAAAAATTTTAGGAGCGAAGAAATGTACATATCGTTCAACTATCCCGATTTAAATATCCCTATGTAAAAATCCTTCGTAGTTTCTCTTTTCAGCATAACCCTATTTAGATGCGTTCGATGTTTATTGAAGGTCGTTGCTGCGGTATAAGAATTAAACACTTTCATATCCTAGTCGTTACATACCGAATACCACGGTAAACACTTCCAGCATCTTCGAGTCTTGTCCAAATTTTGTTGTAATTGTTTTTAGTCCGTCAAGTCATTGAAATATTCGAAACTTAAGTAATCCTTTCTCTGACAGAATCGATCATGGCGCTTGAAAAAATGTAACATTTCTTCGAAATATCTTACTCACAACTTATATTGTGACGTAAAATTTTGCTTATTTCAATTTAACTCTTCATTGTTGAATTAGTGTTCATTTAATTTTGGAGTGAAATAAGGGTATACAATAAAAGGAACATTATGACAGTATCTGTAGGTTTTTATTATGTCTCGTTGCGTATGTACCATGGTCTCGCATGATATTGTTTACATACCCAACTCGACAAATACAAACCTACAGATTGCATACTATTATAATATTCCATATTTATCACTCATTTCCATTAAAGCAGATTGACGTATGTCACAAATAATGTAATATAGTGTAATGTTTCAAGAATAAATATCAACTTAATTTTGACAAGATGATATTATCAAAAGAAAGGTGCGAAATCGCATGTACCTCCAAGTTTAATATAAAATCAATTATTTCCCTTGCATAATCAAGGTTTTCATTGTAAGGACATGAAAAAGCTTATTTTATTAAAATAATTTCCCAACAAAGAGTGTCTTACCATTTACCTTTATATTATATCATGAAAGTCTATGAGAATTATATTGTTTCCATGCTGATCAGAAATTATCTTCACATCCAGATATCACGTTCCAGAAAGAGGGTCCTCAACACAGTAAATACGAAATAAAAAAGTGTTTAATATGAACTTCGACTCGACTGATAACCTGAACCGAAATTCTAAGATACTTGATAATATTGTTTACAATCAGTGTAACAAAAATAGTTGTCCTTTAGTAAATGCTGATGAAACATGCAAGAGCAAAGACGGCTAAGTCTACTATAAATTAAATGAACAAGGAACATGTGTTTTAATCTTTAGGGTTTAAGAGGTTCTGCATGTTTATAGAGAAATCTTGTGTTCTTGCTGATTTGACTCAAGAGTCTCGGGTCTCGATAAGGTCATTGAGTATCCACCCTTTTGCTTTACAATGATAGTAGCTTCTTAAACCTGTTCGGGCGCGTGTGAAGTTGGTGCACCCTAAAGCCAGGTTAAAAACTCCCAGGGCGGTAACCGCAAGGATTATCTTTATGTTTTATTGTTTTGTGGTGTCTAATTTGAAATTGATTCTCTTATAAACTCATGCTCCCTTTTTCTCTCTACTTTTTGGCTGCAAAGGGGGGGGGGGGGCTGTTTTCTGGTCGTGGCATTTCCTGATATGCATATTTCAATTTTATGCATCACAGAAAAACGTTTAATACAGGGTTATCGGTACCACGAGTTAAGGAAACCATTTTACAAATGTTATCGCCGATGACCAGATTAAATTGAAAAATACAGATGCAGTTAAAAATCGCTACTATAACGAGGTATAACTCAGTCAGTATGATTTATAATCAAAGAACATAAATGTTCATTTCTCCACATTATTTCGTAAAGGCCTTCCCTTAATTCAAAAAAAGAAAGTTTATCAACATGATCCTACAGCGCTCTGCATGCTGATCGTTATGCTTATCTCCTTTTTGAACGACGGTGGCAGGGGTAAAAGGTGATGAAGGTTTTTTAGGGAAATAGAAGCTCGATCTGTATCTTTTGTACCAAGTCCTGTCATTGTGTTCTTTCTTGTGTTCTTTCTGATCTGACTACAGTGGCTCTGAACTCAGTAGGGTCATTGAGTACCCAGCTTTTGCTTGGCAATACTATTCGATTCTTATTTTGTAAATGTTGGTGTATGTTTCTGCATGCATTATTGTCGAGTAAGTTGGTGGTTTGTAGCTAATTCACCATGACAACTTGTACTTCTTTGTTTTTTGAGAATCAGTCGGGTCATTGTGGGATTGGTGCGCCATGAAACCTGGTTTAAAATCTTTAGTGGCAAATTGTTTTTCCACTGACCCTTTACATTTTCGTCAATAGACTTTGGTGTCTTTTTTGGCTTTATGAAAAGGCTGTGTCTTTTGGATGTGGCCATTTCTGGTATGCATAGTTCATTTTTCTGCCATTTTGAAATGATTCCCTTTGTACAATATTTTAAAAAGTAAAACATCAGTATCAGATGTGGCCACACTCAGATATCGCATCCTCTCACAGAAAAAAGCAATGAGGTAAAAGGAGCACTCCATAATTATCTTTATAAAATGATCAATTATATAAATCACGAACATAGACTATGTACAGTTAACACATAAAAACGGTCAGCGGCAAAAGAATTTGCCACTGGGGTGTAAAGTTTTACGTTTAAAAAGACGGAGCATTCCCGCACCAAAGCACTGTAATTTGATACTAAAATCCACGAGGCAATTAATATATCATGTGATTCTTTTTTAAATATCACGTGAATATAAACCTAATACGCGAAAGCGTTATCGATTGTATTGTTGAAAGACATAAGCATAACAGGATATGCACACTCAATCTGCATGTTCTGCATTGTTTGTATCTATGAATCTGTTCTCACAGATAAATCATAACGACAAAACCAGGCAGTTTGACGCATTTCATCAAACTAAGCGCCTTGAACATTTATTTTCTTTAAAAACAATCGGGAAGTCAGAGATTTGGAACTTGCGATACAGTGTTATCGATGTAGAACATTATTTCCAGTGATAAAAAATATTCACTTCGGTAGCAGATCTATCGTAGTTGGAATAGACATTTTAATATTATGATACCACAAACATTTGTTTTCGAGATGTTAAAGTATATATTTATAAGTTTGGTTGAAGATTTTTAATCATATAGACATTTTTCAAGCAGTAGACTAATTCTTTTCGTTTATATGTTCTTTTACTGATGAATCATAATATTTCGCGTGGGTTTAAATTTCGCATATTTCGCGCTAGGCGATGTGCGCGAAATCCAACCCCAGCGAAAACGAAGCACATAATACATTATCCTATCGGAACAATACAACCGCGCGAATTTGAATCCGTGCCAAAATGCCATTTGCGTCATCTTCGCGAAAATAAGGCCCCGCGATATTAAATAATACCACTGCACTTAATACTTTAATGTAGGACGTGAGTAATGCCACCATCCAACCTAATCGAAATTGCTTTGCTTGTTTACTTAAATAAAAATACAATCATAGGAATTACTGTCTTTATAATTGCATTTACAAATAACGGAAGGTTTGTTTTATTATCAACTTGAAGTTTAACCTGTACGAGCATTTTTGAGCATTTTCGTGATGTCTTGAGAAATTGATCATTTACCTACTGTATCTTTCCTCTCAAACTTTTGTCTCTATTGGGAGGCTGTGTTATTTGGTCGTTTGATATGCATGTTTCACGTTTCTTGGAGATTCCTCTGCCCAAGGTTATAAAACTGAGCATGGAAACCAGTCTCAAATATCAAGCAACTGATTGGCTGAAATGGCGACCAGTCGCCATTTCAGCCAATCAGGTGCTTGAGATTTGAGACTGGTTTCCAATCGCAACTTTATAACCTTGGGACCTGATGAAAATGGAAATTATCAACCAGATTTGATAACAAACGATTAGGTTTTTAAATATAATTCAAGCAACCAATCCAAGTCTAATGTCCTGTATTTTTGGTAATCTTACATGTTATTCTACATCAAACCATGCCAACTTTGTACAGAAATACATCATTTTGGACACATCCAACATTACAAAAACATCGGATGTGGATATTCATATTACATAGTTATAAAAAGTTGACAAAATATTCATTTAAGTATGTTGGTTTTCACAAGTATTTTGATATATATTTAAATGATTGCTTTAACGACGGGGACTGCAAGACTCCTCGGCGCGCATATAACAATATATAATGATTAAACGTCTAATTGAGACAACCATCGACTTGAAAAAAAAACGCATTCATTTTCATGATATGGAAAGGTGTGTTTTATTGTTCTGATTAATATTATTTTAATTGCTCCAAACAAAAAGATTATTTAGCCGCTAACGTTCAATAATATTAAATAGAACAATTGCAAATATTTACAGAATAAAAGTCGAATGTGATTTTTTTTATTTCTTTATATTGTTGTATTTTCAGCGTTTTAAAAAAAGCGTAACAAATAGAATTATTATTACAAAAAGACTACTCATAACATGAAACTTTGAAAAATAAAATGCAAAGAATATCTGCAAGATTCTACACATAATCGCAGTTAAGCACAGCAATAAGACGGCAGTATTGTATTCTTATTCTCGTATTCTCTTATTCTCGTATAGATGTTTTACTTAAAAGTTAAAGTTTATTAATTTATTAAAACATCTAAAATGTCAAGTCAAAATAATTTTGATTACAGCTTTGAATGCACACTTCTTCAAATTCTTTTCAGATTAAAATCTACGTTATTCCCATCATGTGCTATCATATTATGTAAAAATATGCAGCTCTATTTAATTCAATTTGGTGTTCTCTTTTTTTTAGTAAAAAGTTGTAATATCCAAATTTAAAGAATAACTGGTTTTCAAATTTAAGAAATTTACAAATTATTGATAAATAATAATTATAGCTTTTTAAATTATAACATCAATCTGAACGTTCATTCAAAGTGACTATACGGCTACTCCTAAATAAGCCAGGGTGATATAAGCTGCGTTAACTTAAGGTTTTCATTACTAAAGATCGAAGAATAACTGACAGTTATTAAAAGCTTTGCATCAAATAATAATACGAGTGAAATATTTGTTTGCGGCAATATCTACCTTTGTAAAGTACAATTAAAATATTAAATACAATTAAGCTTATTCTGAAAATGTGTGATGCCGAATTCAACGAGTATGTTTACTCGAAATTAATAGAAGTACGTATTAGTTAAAAAAAAACGAAACATTATTATTATGTTGAAACAAAAGAGAAATAGAGGATATTTGTTTTGCCAGTGTAAGATATATATGTTTCACCGATTCAGATCCGGAATAAGTATTTTCACGAGTGGCGAATCCACGAGTGAAAATACACAATTCCGGAGTTCACGAGTGAAATATATTTCTATCGTTCACTGGTTATAACAAATTTTCTTTTTAATCTATACTTTTAGTGCACAGTTTGTGTGAATTCGACAGAAAAAATGCATGAAATGGCGCAAAAAACATTTGAGCCCGATTTCTAAACGTTCTCATTCGGAATGATAAGTGCGTTTGGATGCCAACGTGAAATAAACACAGTGAAAATAAAAATGATATTTGAAAACAGTGAAATTATACCACTTTTATTTCGCCGAGAAAATTCTATAATTCACTGGAAAGCATAAAATAAAAGATGCTGTTTCCGGTTAGCTGCTTGTTAACGTTTAACGAGGAACAGTCAGAAAGTTCCCGGACTGGTCCTTTTAAACACATTATTGACGTCTGATCGTCATAAAACTTACCATGCATGTATTTCTATATAAATCTAATATCAACAGGTAAGAAAAAGTAGGTTTTAACAAGTATTTGAATTTGTTTTTTTACATTTAGCATGTCCACAACCGTTATACGGAGCACTTCCGAATTTGCCTTATTTTGCAATGAGATGACTATTTTCTTTTAAAGTTTCTCAAAATAACGGTGCAAAAACGTCTTGATTTTTCCGCATCACGTCAACAGAACTTAGTCTACAGTTACTAGTAAACAATAACAAAATTTCAGTGTGACCGGTTGACGTATCGCCATTTTGTGAGGTAAAATATCCGCTCTGTAAACATTCTGTAGAAAGAAAATGACAACGTAAATTGAACATACGGAGCAGCGGAAGTGATTAAATTCTTTGCGATGTCTGGTATGTCTACGGATGCTTCGAAATTCATGCATCAGAAGGATGGTGTTATTAATTGTTCCAGGACTCTTGTGTTTGAGTGCTACAAACGTTTCCGGAAAGGTAGGGCGGTTATCGAGGATAATGCGCGAAGTGGAAGGCCGTGAAATGATGTGCGCTCAGTCAAAAAGATTAAGGACGTCCTGTTTGGTGCAAGTCTCTAGATGATATTGCTGACACTGTCTGGTTGAGTCATGGAACTGTCCATAAAATAGTGACCCAGGACTTGAACATAAATAAGGTATGTGAGCGCTGGGTTCCTCGTCTGCTGACAGCTGAAATGAAAGCAACCCGTGTGAACGTCATATGAACGTCATCGACGTCGCGGAAGTGCTCCGTACATGACATAGTGGGTTAATCTAATGGATCAGAAAACATGTTTATGTTCTTGCAGTGGAATCGTCATATTTTATGTCATATATTTAATTACTGAATCATACGGAAAATAAAAAAGATATCATGGCAGTCCGGGAACTTTTTGACTGTACCTCGTATAGGGATCGTCGGGAATAATTTGTAGCCAAGATTATATGTTGAAAACATATGCTTAACTTAAAACTAGCGAAGGCATTGAACTTGAACTCGTGATGAGTTTGAAGAACCGATGAAGAAAGACTTTTGGAAGCAATCAACCACATGTTTTCTTGTCCCGGTCATTATACATGTAAGCATGTTCCTGCATTAGACCGCGACACTGCCTAGCCCAGGGTAGGTGCAATTCAATGTTAACACAAGTGCACAATAAACATTAGGTTCAATCCAAAAATAGTTTGTGCTTATAATAAATATTCGAATTGGACCTAAAATATGCAAACTACCGTATAGCGGGTTATTTCTGCGGTCATAAATTTCTGCGTTTTACCCTCAAAAATGGACGCAAAAATTTCTGCGTTTTTTATTTCTGCGTTTTCGGTTCCCATGAAGGATAAATTTCTGCGGTTCATATTGGGTAAGGTGTCGTAAGAATAACACGACTGTGATATATGTACACATACTATTTGTTTTTCACAGATATTTTATTCATGGGTAATACCTGTTACTCAATTTATTTTATCAAAAAATAACAAAAAGATATTATCTATCCAATAAATAACAACTCTCAAACAACTATTCAACTGATTTGAATGTTTGAGAAATGTTTGAGCAAATGTCGCGTTTATACTATGCCTATATGATAAAATGAGATAATATTTTGCCATTTAAATTTCTGCTGTTTTTTTCTGCTGGACATATTTCTGCGATTTCATCCAAAGACCGCATAAACGCAGAAATTTGGCACCCGCAGAAATTACCCGCTATACGGTATTTTTATTTAATCATCATTTTATCATGTTAAACTTAAAGATGATATGTTTAAACTATAAATATATAGAAATTCTCTGATAAAAACAGATGTAATAAATATGCCTAAAATAGTAGAATGTTAACACGACGATCTGTCCTCCATTAAACACAAAATAAAATAGAACTGATTCATAAATCCTCGGGACAGGTCAAATCAAACGTCCAAAAGAGAATATTGTTGTCTCAAGTTTAACTTAAGAGCTCTGGTCTCGGTAAGATCATTGAGTACCCGCCCCTTCGGCTTTGCAATGCTCTTAACTTCTTATTTTTTATATGTTTGTGTGCTTTTGCATGCAACATTGTTAAGCCGATAAGTGGGTTGGAGTTTTTTCACCAAGACAACTTGTACTTGTTTTGTGATATGAGAACCTGTTGGGGCAAGCGTGAGGTTGGTGTACCCTAGAACCTGGTTTAAACCCCCAGTGGCAATTTGATTTGCCACTGACCGTTCCAAGGCGGTAACCCCTCGGGTTCTCATTTTTGTGTATTGTTAGTGGTTTCTTTTTTAATCATGCTCTCTCCCCCTCTCTTCTTCTTGACTGTGTGGGGAGGCTGTTTTTTTCTGAATATGGCGATTCCTGATATGCATATTTCACCTTTTTTTAACCTATAAGATTTATGCGTAAATATGTCAAAATCTTTCTTTGGTCCTATTGAATGTTTCTTGCTGAGTGCATACATTAATCAGTTATATAATATCAAAACTTTTTTCAAATAGCGTAAAGGCCGGGTATTAAGCTGTTTGATTGGTAACACTCAATCGAACAACTTAAATTAGAAAATCTGGCCTATATATTAAAAAGTATCAGTTTAATCTTCTAGACCCGCTGTTTCTGTTGTCAGTTTGTAAATCCAGTCTAAAGTAATGCAGTGATACATTGACATATGTGTTGATAAATGAGCCCAGCTAAAATGGAAAGCATTTCAAAGCCATCATGCCAACTAAGTGAAAATGTCATTCTGTCTGAACAACATAAGAATCCAACTTTATTTTAATGTGCGCTTTCCTTAAAAAAATCATTATTCATTTAAATGTATCACGTGCAGAGGTAATTAATAAAATAATGTCATATTTTCTGCACCACATTTTGCACTTAAATGTGTCATTTCAACATTTTGAATATTTTATTTTCGTTTAATATACAACACTTCAACTCATCTTCTCGTTCAATATTTGCATTTTGTATTTTTACAATGTATTTAATAATTAAAACCCATTAAAACAGTAAATCTGGTTTCTTTGTTTTGCAAAATGAGTCAGTGTTAAATATCTTAACATAAATAATGAAATATTGAAACAAGACTTATGGTAAAGATTGCACGCACAAAAATATGGATGTTATAAACAATTCATACGTTGTGTCACTTTCATGTTATTTTTAAGACAGCAAACGAATACCATTTTAGTTTAATTCAAATATATGCCTGCCTCTACCGTCACACCTACTTTATGTCCCATTACGTTTTTCTCGAATAAATAATTGGAAATTTATGATGTAACTATTTGTATATTAAATCAGGAAAAATAACTTTGACATCAGTGAAAAATGTTATCGCAAGACGCAAGCATATAGAAGACAATTATATATATAACAATAGATTAATCATGGCTGCTAAAGTAATTTCATCAGAAAGAATACGCAATGCGTCTGTATTTAATTATTTTCATCGCTTTACTGTGAGAAAGCTAGACAATACATAAGTGTTGTTAATGCAACGCAACTTTTTAGATATTTTAAGTTTAGCATATAACACACTGCTTAAAAAAATAAAGGAGTGAAAATATATTATGGCTGCAAAATTTGTTTTTATATATAGGCGTTCAATATCCTCATGAAACCTTTTCACTTTAAAATAAATTTTCAAAGCATTGTTATTTTGGTTTCTTTTTGTTGTGTAACCCCAAAATAAAAGGAAGACTTTTCCATGTGTAAAGTCCATTCACGATAGCATAATTGACAACAGGAATGTTTTAGTGAAACTTTTTCTCTATCTGCTCTTTTGGCAAATACCCAGGGTATGCGACGTCATTTAGCAACTACTGATGTTGCTCTGGCAGATGATCGATAATGGATTTACGCAACGTGAGGTGAGGTGTTTCTTGCAGCGTTGTTGCCTGGTTGATGAGATTGAAGAATTCACAAGAAGACCCTGGCAACGTCGTCATCACATTACAACACCTCTTCAGTATCGATATCTGAGACTTTTGCCCTGAGAAAACGTCATTGGACTGATACTGCCATTGAAATTGATATCCGTCATGCAACAGAGGTTCGTGTGTCCACCCAAATTGTCCAAAATCGTCGACATAATGATGGTTTTGATGCCCAAAGACCTGCCAGAGAACCAATTCTGACAGCAGCTCACCGGAGTGCGATTAGAGTTTTCCCTGGAACACGTCGATTGGCAACTGCGCCACTGGCAGTCTGTGCTCTTCAAAGACGAGAGCCAATATCATGTTTCGACCTCTGAAAGGCTTGTGAGGGTTGTGTGGAATGTAACATTATTCCATATGACATGAATGGTTGGTCAGTTATGGTGTGGGCAAGGATATCCATTGACATGCGCTCAGGCCTTATGTCATTCCAGGAGGTTGCCTGACGGCCCTGAGATATCTCTCAGAACCAGTTTTTAGGCAATATGCTGGTACAATAGACGCATATTTTCGTTTCTTTCAAGATAATGTCAAACACACACTGCAAGAATCGTCTGGAACTTATTCGATGACGAAGGTTTCGTGAATCCATCTGTTTATTGTTTGAAATGCAAAACAATGCAAGATGGGCTCCTGGCTTGCGACGTGTAAACAAAATTATTTCTTGTAAGTGATGCTGTAAAAGCGATTATGAAATTATTTATCAACATTTGAAAAAGAACACATTTAAATAAATGAAAACAGTTTTCTGTCAGACACTCAAACACTTTTAGCGCAATCTTAACGAAATAAATGCCCAGTGGTGTGCGCCCTTGTCGCATCACTGTCACTGAAAGAAGTCAGGTTTTGTGACAAAATTTTATAAATTGCTTTCGCCTTCATATTCACATTAGTTTGATGATTTATTAAAATTGACGAGAAACTTTCAACACTGTCAGCAGCGTCATTTGTTTCGTTATGGAGAATTTGGAGTCGGGAGACTTGTGTTCTGATTTCAAGGCTTCCGTCTATGACTTAAGATTTTCAAGAAATCAAGCAAAATCAATTTTTTTAGTGGAACGATATTCTCATACACCTACATGTACGTTCTGTGAGGTAAGCATAATTGCTACGTCAGCAAATAACTAATTGTTAGATTAACGTAGTAAATTTAATATGCTTATGTTTATTTGTTTAAATAAGAGTAAAAGTCGTTATTTATTCAGGAATAACCATACTTAGTATTCGTTCACTTGAATTTCTAAGTTTTTAAACAGCAAGAATAAACTGACTGATGCATTCACCATATGCCTATAGCTTAAAATAAGATGAATATGTAATCAAGGTATCACCTATCAAAAACTTTTTCCATCAAAATTATTGGTACAGAACTAACGAAAGCTAGCCAGTGGTTATACCGCATTGTGTACATAAAAACAAACTTCGGGTTTGACCTATTAAATTAAGAAAAGTCACAGTCAGTTAAAAATAATTCCCATTACAAGGAAATTATTGGATAATTGCACAATTTCCTCCCTCACCCATCCCAAGGCATGAAACATTAATGTGCAGGTCCTTGTAAAACTCAAAATGTCATTTTTGCGAACTGGTACACATGGACGTAGTTCCCTTTTAAGTTTATGTTCCGTTTTCAAGGTCGTAAGCAATAAAATGCTAACCAGCTTTCAACGGCGCCCAATTTAGTGATTCACAACAATAGATATGATAAGAGTTTCACAACGTGACATCACATGATAGACTTAAGGATTTGACATTAACATTCTTTTTTACATTAAGCATTTTGTGCAATGTGCATAAATTATGGAAATTAGGTTTTTTCCACGACGTTTTGTCGCATGTGCTTATTTATTTAATTTCAATGCTAGTTCTCTCAGGCTAAATCTCTCTGCATTGTATTTGTTTAAATTACTCATCGTTTATATAGCTTGACTGTATGCTGCCTTTGAAAACATATGCATGCCACGTTATTTACATATTAAGTTATAACAACGGTTAAATACTTAAATTTGACAGTTTCTTAAATATGAAAAACAATTATAAAATTATAGCAGGACAAGCTAGAGGAAGGAGGCGAAATCTCACATTGCAGTACAATAATAGAGAACTTTAGCGGGAATAAGTTTATAATATCATTGAAAATTACATCAAACAACAATAACATTTACAGCAAAATAAAATCCTTAAGCTTATCACATTGGAACGATCTATCATGGCAATTATTATTTGTCGCACTAGTTTTTACAGAATTCAATGCTCACAACCTCAGAAGTGCCCAGTAATGTTTTCTGTTTTCAGATGGACATGTTTTTTACAAGCTGTCTTGCGTGAATGTCTCCGACCTATCATCTACTTGGCAAATAATATGACTATATTGTTTGATGTTGCAAAGCGGACAATTCATACCAAGAATATGAACAACTACCATATCAAAATAAAACTATTTAACACGGCAAAATATTGTGATTTCTAATCTAGTTTCAATATCATAGCGTTGGTGAAGAATGTTAAATTTATGAAGTATTAACTTTAATTAGCTGGAGTTCAAAATACCAAATAAAAATGAAAACAGAGTAAATATCTATATTGAAAAAATCGTCAGAAACACATGTTGATATAAAATACTGTTAAACGAGGGTTGATCCATCAAATCGTGGTTATTTGAATAAATAGAAAACACACGTTTGTGCAATTTTTACAGAAGAAAAATACAGTTTATGAAACAGTGAAGCAAAAATGTAGCGATCGGATCAGAGGCGCAAGTCAAAGCATAATGTTTTCCTTGAAACATTTAATACATCACACACTGTAGAGTGTTAGACGACTGATCATTTCCATTTAAAACCCCAACGTGTTTTAAAAAGGCGGGTTTTAATAAGATTTTCTTCAGAAAAAAATCTAGCAATGGGGTATGTCGTTGGACGAGCGGGCGACAACATTTTGTTAATTTCTTTTTGTGAAAGTTGTATGTTTTCTTAGTAACCCTTCCAGGTAGAGCTTTAAGTCTTAACTTGACGCTGACATCACAATACCAATTATCAGGATAATTTTTCTAACCCCTGACTGTATTTTGGCAACGTTATGCCTCTTTTCACTTCGAATTTTAAGTGTTTTTGTGAGAGTTGTTTTTTTCTCAGTAACCGTTCAAGGTACAGCTTTGAAACTTAAATTAAAACGTTGTTTTACATCACAATACCAATGATTAGGACAAGGTTCATAACCCCCGACTGCATTTTGCCAAGGTTATGCTCCTTTTTTCACTTTTTTTCAAGGTTTTGATAAAGTTGTCCTTTCTCATTAACCGTTCAAAATAGAGGAATTCAAGACTTTCATAACAGATTTGTTTTAACTTGCTGATAAGGCTTTTCGTAATGTAATTATAGTGTGACGGATACACTATATTAATATTCAAACTGAACAACTGAACAGCACTAATGCTTATATACTGACTTCTTCATCTGAGAGTGATATTGTTACTGCACACACTCTACAAATTACAAAATTTAGAATCAGTATTGAGCCGAAACAAGACAAGTGCCTTCTATGTATTGGTTGCCTAAAACGCATAAAACACCGTACATAGCAAGATTTATTGCTAACTCTAGTTTATGCACTATTACTAAATTATCCGTGCTCTTAACATTTTGTCTTACAGCTGTAAAAAAGAACATGTAATAAGGTTATGCCATAATGTTTTTGAAACTTCTGGCAAACATTTATTTTGATCGATTAACAATTCAAATGTCGTTTTGAAAAAGCTTAAATCAAATAATTTTCAGGCGTTCTGTTTGTCTACTTATGATTTCTCAACTGTATACACTTTGTTCTCTCATAATTTAATAAGAGACAAGCTAACCAGTCCCATTGAAAAACGTTTGCTAGAGAAAATAAAACCGTCATCGCTTGTAATGAACATATGGCCTTTTTAAAGATTATTCTTATGATAATTACACTTTATGGACTTGTCAAGACCTAATAGAGTCGCTAACTTTCTTACTGGATAATATTTATGTTAGATTCTGTTATATTTATAAACAAGTAGGTATCCCAATGGGTACTAATTGTGCACCCCTTGTTGCTGATCTGTTTTATACTGTTATGAAAGAGACTTTATGTTATCTCTTTCTACTGAACATCAAGATGAAATTATTACAGCTTTTAACAACACCACGAGGTTCCTTGATGATTTATTAAATATAGATAATAACCATTTTCCATTTCTGGTTAATAAGATTTATCCTTAAGAACTACAACTTAATTTAGCGAACAATTCAGAAAAGCAAGTAAACTTTCTCGATCTAAACTTGTCCATTGAAAATGGTTAAGTCACTTCTAAAATCTGTCATAAAAGAGATGATTTTAATTTAAATAAAGTAAATTTTCCGTTTTAAGACGGCGATGTTCCCCGTGCAACATCTTACGGAGTTTATATCTCACAACTTTTTCGCTTTTCAAGAGCTTGCAACGATGTTAATTATTTCAATGAACGCAATCTTTGCCTTACAGAAAAACTTTTAAAACAAGGTTATCTGTATCATAAATTAAGGAAAACCTTTTGCAAGTTTTATCGCCGATACCCAGATTTAATTCTAAAATACAAGTGCAAAAGTACAAAATCACTACTGCAAAAAGGTATTTCACAGCCAGTTTTTATGGAGATTTAATTTATGAACTTATGAAAATAATAGGCAATATTAATTTTCCCCGGTTATTCGTAAAAACCATCTGTAAATTCTAAAAGAAAGATTAACAACATGATATTCTACAGCGCTCTGCAGGCCTTGTGATTAACCCTTCTACAGTTGATCGCTCTGCTTACCTCTTTGGTTGCACGACGGTGGCAGGGGTTTGAGAGTGTATGAAGGCTTATGGGGTAATCTTTTGATTAAAGAACCTAAAGGCTCGATTTGTTTGTTTTATCCCTGTCATCATGTCCTTGCTAATTTGACTCCAAGGGCTTTGGTCTCGTTAAGATCATCGAGTACTCGCCCATTTGGCTTTGCAATGCTATAAGCTTCTTATGTTTTATATCTTTGTGTGCGTTCATTGAAATAAGCGCATGTATGCACCCCTTTGTACATGTTGCTCAGCGGTTTAAGTTGCAGTTAAAGATAATAATAGTATACCCGTTTCGTTAACAATAATCTATAAACTTTGTTAGTCAGTAATGTGTGAACACCTTGCATAGCTTTTGCATTTCCGCAATCTCGATTATTTTTACAGATGAAAATCGTTGTTGCTACATCGTGTTGGACTAAAGAAATAATGAAGTTTTTGTGTCACTCTGGTGAGATTTTTAGATAAAACGGTTTGGATTTGATAATTGATGTTAATGTTTATTGGTAGAGATACAGAGTACATATATTTACCTGCAGGCTTCAATGAATCCATGCCACTTTTATCCAAAACATTGATGAAATGGAGAGAAGGTAGAAAATAGAATGTGTTTAGTTCCATCCAAAAGCAAGCAAACTTTCTCGATCTAAATCTGTCCATTGAAAATGGTTATGTCACTACTAAAATTTATGATAAAAGAGATGATTTTAATTTTAATATAGTAAATTTTCCGTTTTTAGACGGCGATGTTCCCCGTGCAACATCTTATGGGGTTTATATCTCACAGCTTGTTCGCTTTTCAAGAGCTTGCAACAATGTTAATGATTTCAATGAACGTAATCTTTGCATTACAGAAAAACTTTTAAAACAAGGTTATCGGTATCACAAATTAAGGAAAACCTTTTGCAAGTTTTATCGCCGATACCCAGATTTAATTCATAAATACAAATGCAGTTTAAAATCACTTTTGCAACAAGGTATTTCACAACCAGTTTTTTATCGAGATTTAATTTATAAACTTAAAAAGATAAAAGGCAGTGTTAATTTCTCCCGGTTATTCGTAAAAACCATCTGTAAATTTAAAAAGAAAGGTTACCAACATGATATTTTACAGCGCTCTGCAGGCCTAGTGATTAACCCTTCTACAGTTGATCATTATGCTTACCTCTTTGATTGCACGACGGTGGCAGGGGTTTAAGAGTTTATGAAGGTTAATGGGGAAATCTTTTCTTAAAAGAACCTAGAAGCTCGATTTGTGTCTTTTATCCCTGTAATCGTGTTCTTGCTGATTTTACTCCAGATGCTCTGGTCTCGGAAAGATCATTGAGTACCCGCCCTTTGGCTTTGCAATGCTATTAGCTTCTTATGTTTTTATGTTTGTATGCTTTTGCATACAACATTGTTGAGCTGATGGGTGGGTTGGAGTTATTTCACCAAGACAATTTGTACTTGTCTTGTGATACGAGAACCTGTTGGGGCAAGTGTGAGGTTGGTGCACCCTAGAACCTGGTTTAAACCCCCAGTAGCAATTTGATTTGCCACTGACCGTTCCAAGGCGGTAACCCCTCGGGTTCTCATTTTTGTTTTTTGTTAGTGGCGTCCTTTTTGAAACTGATTATTTTATTAACCATGCTCTCTCCCCCTTTCTTCTTCTTGACTGTGTGGGGAGGCTGTTTTTTTCTGAATGTGGCAATTCCTGATATGCATATTTCACCTTTTTGTTAATATTATATCAGTCATAGATTTTAGTTCTAAAACGTACCCCACACCATCCCAACACTGTCCCGGCCCCCTATGCTTACAGTAGAGGAAAAAAGTAAATTATTCAGTTTTACAAAGAATGTCAAATTAATCGAAGTAAATTATACAAGACCGCATAAACTTATGATGTTCGGCTACTTTAAATGACGATAAATGTGTTTTAATAATGTTTGATGCATACGTGATGCATGCATGCGTAACTTTAAGTGTTAAGATAATAACACTTAGTACCCATTGGGATGCCTACTTCTTTATAAATAGAGGTACCGAATCTAACATAAATATTATCCAGTAAGAAAGTTAGCGACTTTATTAGGTTTTGACAAGTGTCATTTTGTTTCAAAATAAGCGTATAGCCAGTCAATCTAAGCTATAAGCTCATATAAAAAAAACATACGCATTTTAGGAGGGTTAAATATAAGCGCATATAAAAAATAAGCGCATATTCGGTGGTTTAAATATAAGCGCACAACCGAAAATAAGCGTCACAAATTCAAAAATAAGCGCATACGTATATTTTTGAGATTCTACAGTATTATTTCATGAGCGTATATCCCGACCGTTGCGTGTGGCCAGAGCACATGTATTTTCATGTATTTTTAAAAGAATGATAACAAATTGTTAACTGTCAAATACACACAATACTTGACGAAAATATTGGACAGTTAAGACATGCCGTTAAATTTTATGATGGATGTTTAAGCCCTTATGACGGCCGCAAATAAAATTAAAGTATGTTTGCAGGTGTTACAGATGTAGGTAATAAGCTTTTTCTACTGCTACAGTCATAAGTCAAGGAATAACTAAAACAATGTGAAAAATCCTTGTTACGAGCCTTTAAGCATCAGTTGAAAAACTATACTTATCAAAAGTTTTAAGCACGAAGTTAACCATAAATCATAATGTAGTCTACATTATATGCAATTACACTGAAAATTGTTGAGTGATGAATCGAGGTCTTTTGACTACACATAACCATGGCTGACAGTCTGCAAACAAAGTGACCCTGTATTTTCAGCATTTAATTTACGCTGCTTACATGTACCCATCAATTTTTACATACTCGATCATAACTTGAAATCCTCATTGGTAATGACTTATTTACCTAAAAGTGACAACAAGATGGTAAAAAGTGAAATATGTATTTTAGAAATGGCCACATCAAGGAGACACAGTTGTTATACATTTTATTATTATTGTATTGATTTACATTTGAATAATAATAAACAAATTCTTATATCAGACGAGTAAAATTATATTAAAATAGTCTCCAATTTCTTCCACAGTCCATTTTATTATAGATTGAATTTGAAACATATAATAAGAGAAATCTTTTTAAATAAAATATGGAGAGCTTAACAGCTTATTATAAGCAAACTGATTTGACAACGTCCTGTTTATATAGTTGTCAGTCGTCTGTTTCAGATTAAATAACATCTTGTCCGGCTGAAATCAAACGTCGGTTAACGGGTTGATAAGTCTTTGATATTTTGATCCACATTTAATTCTTCGAACGAGGAGTAAATTTCTTCAATTTTACCATCATTTTCTTTGGCACGTTGTGCTTGATATATCGGTATGAAGCCTTTAATGTTGAATTTTGAAGCTTTTCTTATCTCAGTGCATATGTCTACATGTTCCACCCTCTGTTCATTCTCCAATTCCTGTTGGATGCGCTGAAATTTAAATAAATTATCCTTATTGAATCAGATGAAAGTAACTTCGCGTTTCAATTTTCATCAACCTTCTATTTCGTACTTAATCAATCATTATAAAAAATCAAACTCATATTCAAAACAAAAACCAGTTAAATAGGCTTATCAGGAAAGGACAAAAACCAACATCGTCTTATAGTAGAAGGAAATAGATCATAAGTATTTATAATATGTTACATTTTGAGAATAAGATGTAACAATTAACGAAAACATAAGGGCTTGAGGTTGAGGTTTCGAGATGGTCAGTGACAAAACGTTTTTAACACACATGGTTTAATCCCGGTTCTAGGGCATGGCGTCGTGTTCTTCCTCTTGCATCATAAAATTCTCAAAAACAAAGATGTGCATGTTGCCAAGGCGAATTAATTCAACCTATCATCTGACATTTCTATGTGAAACATCTTGTATACATTTACAAAAGTAGCTACATGTACTGAAGTCACACTAAATATCTATCCGAACCCAGAAGCCTAGAAATCAGTAATCAAAATCATAATGGCACGAACAAAAGAGACAGAGCGAGTTCATAAGTTTATTTAAAAAACAAACCGTTATGATTTGTTTGCCATTGCCGCAAAACCAATAAGGTTGCAATGTAAAAATAGATTCAGGTGCTAAAGAAGGTAATTCAAAGTGTTTACCTGTAAACACAAGTTAGTAATCATGCATCCAAACTGCGTTTAAAGGTCAAACTTTTGAAATCATTGTTTTAATTCAGCAACTGCGTATAAGGTGAAAACAAACGAATGTTTATCTTTTCCGTATCTCTAATACCATTTTTTTTACAAAATACTGCAGTTGATATTCAGAGCTTATCCATGTATTGGCTAAACCATTCAACGATTTAAAAAAAACAACATGAATTCAGTTGCTTTGTCAGGAAAGGACGAAATACAAACATCGTCTTCTCGTAGAATGAAAGACATCATAAGTATTTATAATATGTTACATTTTGTGAATAAGATATAACAATTAATGAAGTTTTGTTTAGAGATTATTTGATGTACTGGTGTACGTATTATGAAATGTCAGTTAGATCTTTTTTTACATTAAGTTTTTTACAGTTTTCAATGTTCGTAGAGTTGTATTGTAAGAAAACAAGTCGAGTTGCTTTATCATCACTGAAATGACCCTGGTTTGAAAACTGTTAAACGAAAAAAATATTGTTAATGCATAATGTTTCTCTTTTAAAATAATACTTATCTTAAATTTGCTCTAATTCTTTGAATGAGATATAGACCAAAAATAATTGATTGATTCTTCAAAAGTTCAATCTTATTTTTGAAGAGCTGTACTATCAACATCATCATTCTTCTTTTTGTAAAAACGCAATTTGCATTATATGTAGATTCAAAATATTGGATAAAAAAGTAATATGTGTATATCAGCAAATGCCAAACTCACAAAACACAGCCTCCCCACGCAGCGAAAGAGCGAGAGAGAGAGAGAGAGAGAGAGAGAGAGAGAGAGAGAGAGAGAGAGAGAGAGAGAGAGAGAGAGAGAGAGAGCATGTTTGTTATAAGTATGTCAATTCAAATATGATAACTTTTGTAAATGCATAATACTGTTGAGATATTTTTGTTACATCTATTTGCATCTATCCGATGCTGAAGTAACCATACATCGGTGCCATACCTGTAACACATTTATAATCTTTTTAATGTGTTGCTCCATTCTCCGTTGTCTTTCCTCCAACAAGCAAATTCGCTCTTGCTTCCCTTGAAATTGTTTGATGTATTCAACAGTTGCCGTCAATATAGAACTCTTATTTTGTGGAACTCTTGAAAGTACAAATAAACAACTACAAGATGTGAAGTTATTAACTGGTTAACATTCAAATCGGATGTTAATTAAGTAAAATAGTATTGAAAACATTCCTATGAGCTCTTAAACACGTTTAATCTATCTACATTTTATATGAACAAAAGTCGGGAAATAGTCATATTATGAATGGCAACAGCCAAATGTCAAGCCTACTCACACAGTCAAAAATGTAGAGAGGAAAAATGAGCAAAAGATATACAATGATCAAATTCACAAAATTCACCACAAACTATTGACGAAAATGAGAACCGCCTTGGAACAGTAAGTGACAAAACAATTTGCCACTAAGGGTGTATACCAGGTTCATTGATGCTTCAACCTCACACTTGCCCCAACAGATTATTTTATAAACAAACAAGTACAATTTGTCTTTGTGAATAAACTATACTATGTATACTATATATACTATATAATATTATATGCTAAGTAACTCAAATATAAAACAAAGAATCCTCCTTCGTATAAAATACATAGACACGAATGCATGCATGCGCGAATGATCGAACGACAAAACGCACATACACAAACACACACAAAATAATTGATTTCTTACGAATCGGATCTGTTCCGGCCGGGCAACAAAGTCTCGAGTTCCTTTATTTTGTCGTTAATTTTGTATCTTCGTCTTCGCTCAACTGCAATGTATATAATAAAGTATTTCTAGATTTTTTTAAACATAAATTAGTAATCAGGCAGAATATCTGCTTCCACTTGTTCTGTTTATTCATTTAAAGTTTTATTTTGAAATCATTTTTTATTATTTATTTATAAAATAATGCTTTATTTCAAGACATTGATTAAAGAGGGAATTAGTGTTTATTGGATAAAGACGAGAATCGTAAAAGATGTGTATAGAAAAAAAGGAAAAAAACATTTTATGATCGAATTCTAGCGGATGAAAACTACTAGAAAATCCCATAACACGTTAGATGCTTATATGCAAAATTATCAATTGCTGCATCCGGACTTATTTAATATTAAGAAAACAGTCCAATCTAATTGTTTTAATGAACTGATGAAAACTCAAACGTTTTGACTGAGATTGAGGTGATGCACTTAAAAGTCGGACCGGTTTCACTATATTGTCAATACACATCTATTTTGCTATATTATTACAGTGCAAAATAGTAAAATTTCTTTTAATAAACTTTGAGCAAATACAAATAAGAATTAAATTTGAAAAATGAAAAATTCAACTGAGTCTTTAAAAAAATTGCTGTTACCAGATTAATAAAACTTTAAAAAGATGATAAAAACATATAGGCCTAATATGGCCTATGTTACTTTCGAGAAATTAATTACAATTTCAATTGCGCTGTGTTTGCATTTTATTAATCTGTAGTCGTACCTAGATTATGGGAATGCTTTCTTTGTCTTTCCATGTTCCAGGGCTCTGCTTTATCAATCCAACTAAAAATATTCGTTGACATACTTCTTTGATTGTAATTAATTTGCTGAGGAGGATTATTAGTGCGATCTGTACGCGCTGAGGTTGTTATGTTACTTTCTGGAACCTCTGAAAAAAATATCAATGAATTCAGCTTCGGAAAACCAAATACTGCCTTCTTGGTTGTGGTTACTTTCTCTCCTTTTAACTCTGTCAAATTTATCAAAATAATTGAGTCAAAAAAAAACATTGAACGCTTATAAATTTTGCTTATGCAATTGGTTTGTATCGCGATGCAAGCTATACGGAAGAACTTAACCGAAGTAGTGATAGGTTGATATTTTATCTTATAAACCATTTGTTATATCTAAGTACTCACATTTATCAAATATTTCATCCTTGTAACTGATCAATATAGAATTCAATCACTTCAGCAAAAATATTCTGAGTCTCTTTCTTGGCGGTACTCTTGGCGGTACTGATAAACTTGTATATATTATTATCCTTATTAGTTTATCCATATTTAAATGTCAATTTGGAAGGTTAATTTGACCGCAAGCGCAAATGAGGCAAAAAAACAGTGCAATGTTTCATTATTTTGTTCAATAGTTTCTCGTTGTGTTACTTGATTGCAAATAATTGATCGAAAAGATACATGAAATAAACTTAGTATTTTTTCCGTTAAGATATTATACAAAATTAATTTGTATAGATAATTTATGAGAAGTAGTCGTTCGGCACTGCCGCCAGGACTACATTATGATTGCGCGTAGTTCTAGATATTGACCGTTGCAAACTTCCTTTCTGTTTATACACAACAGAAAACCGCACATTCAGTGGGGTGCGCGTATAGCAATTATACGTTTTCTAAATACATGTAGATTATGAAAATCTACATACTTTCAGACAGTTATTTTATATGTTAAAATATAGAAAATGACATCAACATAATTTCTTTTTATGTTTCTTTCAGTTTTTCGATAAATAATTGTGATCACGTCAATAGCATTGTTTAAAATTGTTGATAAATTGAAATTTTGTCATTTACATACGGCCCGGTTTTTTTGTCATAAACTTATAAACTGCTAATCAAGAATACCCAAAACTCTGAGGCGATTAAAGAAGTTGTCTAGAAATAAACCATATAGAGGATGAAGCGTCTAAAAACAGCATTTGGCTTTGGTTTTACTTTTTTGTATCATTTAAGTATAAGAATGTGCATTTATGTTTGTACATGTATTTATTAATCATGTTTAACCACATGACACATTTCCGAATATCAATACGAATTGATATGGAAATGAATGTCATCCTTAACTAATTTTTTTATGTTAATACATTCTTATCATTATTTACTTCATCGTGAAATTGAATGAATGAATGGAAATTAGACTTTGTTTAGACCATCATTGCCGGACCTGTGTGTACCGCTTTTCATTTCCATGTTCACCTATTAAAATGGCATTCTATAAATTACGTAATAATGTTAATGAGAAGCAGGTTGTGTGATAAATATTTAGAATTTATAACTATAAAGACAGTAACACAAAAATGGTAAAAGAAATCCAACACGTTTAAATTATTTTTCATGGATATAGTTATAGTTATTTGGTGCAAAAATTGTTGCTTAACCGCGATAGATTCAAATGAGACTGATTTATTACATTTATGTGTAAGCATGCGCAGTTCAACGAAAACAGAAAGAAATAATCGCCAACACGATAAAGTTCGACCAAATAAACCGATGAGGAGTACATGTATTTATGAAAATAATGAAGATAGTAATCTAAGAGCTCTGGCAGGCTACCAAAGCATAGAAAGGATTTAACACGCATAACGAAATACTCTTGCATTCCTTAATGCATGGTAAACTTGATTGCTTTCGATTAGTTGAAATTCTTGACAATTTACGTAATGTTGAGGTTATTTTAATTAGATGGAAGAATTCAGACTTTAGAGTGTTTGCATATGGCGTTACACTAGTACGACCATCTTAGAATGTTGTCTTAATTGTGTAAATGATGCAATATCTTTTCCATCTCTATACGCTTTGTCGCTTCGCAATCCGACATAATGTTCATTTTTATAAAGCACGTAAAACACTGAATATAACGAACCGATTTTTCGCTCCGAAGTAATGTTGACTCTAATAAAATAAAATAAACATCTTATCACCCGAGGCTTTTGACATTTGACGATGTGATGGCATTAACATAATGTTTAAATAAATGAAATATCATGCACTGCAACTTTTATCTGAAATCAAAATCATTTATGCACCATTTCAATGATTTGTAATCAGCTAATTATACTATACTAGTTATACTATAATTAGCCAACTTCAACGTCCAGCTTCACTAGTTTTCGTTTTGATAAGTTCGAATTAATTTACGATAGCATCTTGTAGTTGTTTGTCGAAAGACCAAGTGTGAGGTTGTTGTGCCCTAGAACCTGGTTCAAAACTTCATCAATTTGGCTGTTGCCTAGTGGCAAAATGATTTATAATATCAAATACCGATCAAGGTGATTAAGTTTTTTTATGAATAGTGTTGCCATTTGAAATTGATCACAATTAGAAACTTTCTTCTGGTTTGGCTGCGTTGATACGATAGAGAGGTTTTTTGAAGTTATAGCGGACTTAAAATAGATGAAAATGGAACTTGTAGCCAAAAATGTACATATTGCGGGGTTCGGTATGAATCCGCGTGATCATTTAAGCAATGGAAATACATAAAACTGTCCGTGCCGCCTAGCCACGGGATGTGCGCAACTCAAGTAAATGTACCAATTAAAATAAGTCCCATTCTCTTTTTCCAACAAAAGTCTGCTACGCATCGATATGTGTTTGATACAGTTATACAGTAAAAACATAGAAATATAGAATAATAATATATTGTAAATGTAATTATGAATGTAATGAATTATCTTTAACAAACTCTAATTACATATATTAAGTTAATAGGTATTTTTTCTAGTATACATTTTTTATTAAAATGCATAAATACTATAAATATTACTGTTATAGATTTGAACACATAACAGACATAAAAAAACTATAACATACACTCAGCCTTGTTTGCGATGTTAGTGACCTAATGTCACTGTTTCAACCTTTTCGATGATAATAGTAAGATACTTCACAATTTATACGTATTATTACAAACGGTTAGTGCAGCTTCATTTTTTTCAGTTCATTATCATTTCTGAAAATAAAGAAATCACTGCAATGTTCCTCAAACAACATTGTCAATCAATAACGCAATAAATTCATAAACGTCATTAACGTTTTAAAATTTTAACAAAATACAAAATAGCATGTATCGTAAAATTGTAAAAGCCTGTTAAATCTCCCCGTATAGCATTTCTCTCTTCATTGGTTAAAATTACGACAAAGAACATAATAATCACATTTTTTTTAAATTTATTATCTTGAAATTATATGAAAGGGAACAAAGCAAGGTGTCACGCTATCATTTTGTGTCTTTATGATGAATGAATGTTATTTTGAGTTGTGAAAACAACAATTAAAGTAGTGTTCCGTCGACCTGTTATCTCTACGTGTTCGAAAATATCCAAATATTTTCCATATTGTATTTATAAAATCAGCAAAATGTCACGTTCAATTTGAGAAAAAGGACACATGCATCTAAACTTATCACCAATACATCATACATGTACACAGAAACTGTAACAATTTTAAAATACGGTCGAAAAGAGTTCACGCATTAATGTGGTCGGAGTGACAATGTATAAACTTGTTCTGATTTAATAAATCTTTCATGCAACTGTAAATTTTCAGTTATTTCCTCAATTCTTTACCGAACATCTTCAGTCAAGATGTTTGATAACAAAACACAAATTTAAACATAATCTTTCCTTCATAGACAAAAGAAAGAGAAAAAAGAATCCACATGCTTATAGTTAAATATCAATTAAGGCAAACCGTAAAATTAATTGAACAATGATTATCGCATATATTATTTCATATGAATTAAGACTTAGGTAAATATGTGTACGCCTTTTAAAAGTTGTAGTTGCAATATCGTTATGACATTTGCAAATTATACTGCAATGCATTTAATTGCTACAAAGACTGCTTTTAAATTAAAACGACAATTGTTGAAGAATAATAATCTACATGTAAATGATTAATATGTGCAAGTTAAAAATATTTAAGCTATGCCTCTTTTAATCTATATATAACAATGAAATAAAGTTATTTTTATGACACCAGTTTTGAAAGTCCTTGCATTTTCATTTTGAAAAAAGGAGCGAGAATACGTTTTAAACGCATTGCGCTTAATACATGTTTTTTTTTATATAAAATTAGTGACAAACAGAATAAAGCAAACGTTTTTTAAGATGAAGTTTTCCAACAACATTTTTTAACGGTTACTCTATACATTATAAATACAATTTTCGATTAATATTTAACTTGAGAAAATCAACGATTGCTAATATTTTGATGTTATTAATCAAGTGAATATGACTGCCCGAGGCCAAATAACAAGACCAATATTAATTCACATGATTAATGACAATTGTATTAATTTACAAAATATCCATAGTTTTAGACTTTAAAATTACTAACATACCGGTCTGAAGTGTCAAATCTGATTTAAATGTCTGGCAGTCTTCAATCAGTCTACAGTAGTTATCTGGCTGGTATAAGCTACCAAGCAGATGCAGTTATGCAGATTGTTTTGTCTTGAATACAAAACCAATCTGAACATTACTACACACTGTGGCAGCCAATTCTCTTGTTCATCCAGTGTTAATTTAGATTTTATCAAAAATATCCAAAATAAGTTTACTTTGTGGCACATTCCATCCACGACTTCCTCATGTAATACTCAAGTTAACATGTCTGTAAAAAGGTGAAATATGCATATCAGGAATCGCCACATTCAGAAAAAACAGCCTCCCCACACAGTCAAGAAGAAGAGAGGGGGAGAGAGCATGGTTAATAAAATAATCAGTTTCAAAAAAGACACCACTAACAATAAACAAAAATGAGAACCCGAGGGGTTACCGCCTTGGAACGGTCAGTGGCAAATCAAATTGCCACTGGGGGTTTAAACCAGGTTCTAGGGTGCACCAACCTCACACTTGCCCCAACAGGTTCTCATATCACAAAACAAGTACAAGTTGTCTTGGTGAAAAGACTCCAACCCACTTATCTGCTTAACAATGTTGCATGCAAAAGCACACAAACATATAAAACATAAGAAGCTTAGAGCATTGCAAAGCCGAAAGGGGTACTCAATGATCTTACCGAGACCAGAGCTCCTGGAGTAAAATCAGCAAGAACACGATGACAGGGATAAAAGAAACAAATCGAGTTTCTAGGTTCTTTTAAGAAAAGATTTCCCCAATAACCTTCATAAACGCTTAAACCCCTGCCACCGTCGTGCAACCAAAGAGGTAAGCATAATGATCAACTGTAGAAGGGTTAATCACCAGGCCTGCAGAGCGCTGTAAAATATCATGTTGGTAACCTTTCTTTGTAAGTTATCCAAACTAAGCTTTGATCCTTTTTGCAAAGTTTTGTTTAATAAACTTGCTCAAATGAAGAGTCATCCCTTAAAATTTACTGTTTCTTTTTAGTTTCAAGAATTCTTGCTGCAGACATCCGGGTAATAGTTGTAATAGCAAGTTAGATAAACTCAAAGACTTTTATTATACAGAAAGATATCACCAAAAGTGGTTGTCTTAGATAGACTTATCCTCTGCCGCTTTGCGTAACTGCACCTCTTGTGCCCAAAGTCATACTATCTATTTCCATTTTTATCCATAAAAAATCGACTTAGAAATTCCAAAATGGCGGCACTTTTGTTTTTAAAAGGAAGTGATTCAATTCATATTGGACCAGTTCAGTATCCAATCAGAATCATGCGATCTCATATTGGCCCAGTAAAACCTGTATTGGCCCAGGTTATCTCGTATTGGCCCAGTTGAGATTTCATATGAACTGGGTGTAAGCCATATACGGTGGACTGAATTGTACATATTGTGTCAATAATATAACAATAGGTGCTACCTATAACCGGGAAAGCTAGCTTAATACCTAACATACAAAATAAATATAACTAAGATGTGTTGCACTGTACGAAATTAGGGTATTATGACCAATTAGCTGTACGGCCAAGGCAATGCAGCCCAGGATTTTCAGATGTTTAGATCTAGGACAGCGGACAACATGACCCTGTAGAGACTGTATCAGATGTATGAAATCAAAACAAGAAATACTTTATCAGTTTATTGCCCATCAAACCAACATATTTTTTTTCCCAACAGCTATTAACCATAGAGAATACTTGCAAATTTATAAAACCAATTCAGGCTTTACTTTCACGAGCATTTAGAACAAAGAACCGTGGTCCTCGTGTAATCTTTGATCTTTTTGAAAGAAAAGACACTGTCTTTTTTAATTGGTAACAAAACTGTTATAAAAACAGCATATTTTGTTTTATTTATTTACAAATTCATCAAGAAAAGCAAAATAGACAGTGCTCATGTGGCATGTACTAACTGTAGTTTATGATGTTTGATTTTGAAAATTGTCATTTTCATGAAGATATACAGTCTAGGTTTTTTAATGTGGGTTGTATTGTCTTAACACTGGGCAGTCTTGTCCACCATTCTGAGCGGAAACTTTCGCCAATCCAGGTCTTAGATCTGCCACTCTAAGCTGTTGTCTGGGGCATATCAACAATGAGACATATTGTCCATAAACCACTGTACCTTTTCATATTGTAGATTTTGGAAAATAAAACATGTTCAATGCAAAACTAATGCAGTTGAAAAAAACAACTACCATCTCCAGGGACATGCAAAGATTTGTAATGAGTGCCAGCTATATCAACAGTCCAAAACTATCTGTAAATTTTTCCAAGTTGTAAAACATGACCTGATTGGCTACAATTTGTTTTGTTTTGTTATTTTGTTTGAGATTTGTTTGCATTATTGTGTTGTGTTTGTTAATGTGTGTCTCTAGGTATATTGCTTATGTATATTTTGTTGCAGATTTGAATGTATTAACACATTCCAGAGTGTTTGTATTTAATTCCGTTGATCACATTTTTTCATTATAATTTCTTGTGTTGTGTGTGTGTGGTTCGCATGTACTGGAATAATTTTTGTGTAATTATTGTGAGTTTTATTAGTAATACATTTTTGTTGTTGACTTGTTGTTGACACAGTTTCACATTTACTGCTTTCTGCACAATGATTTTGTTTTACAATCTTTGAATGTAAATGGTCAGTTGTGTGGTCAAATGAACAAATGGTATCTGCATTTTTCTCTGTTTTTGAATGTTTGTTATTTTAATTTAACCTAACTGAATTTATGGTTCAGACAGTCACTGTGTTCATTTAGCAAAACACATGATACTTTGAAATGTTAAAAGCATGGTTATTGCTTTTAATAACTTCTGACACTAAAAAGTATTATAAATGATACACAAAAAACTTAAAATAAATACTTCTTAAACAGGCTATTTCTTGTTACCTATTAAAAGTTGAACATGAAAAAAAAACACATGTAACATTTTTAGGTTAATAACATTCAATTGTGAATAAGTAACCGTTTAATTTATATTTTATTGGAAAACTGGATATTTTTATTTCATTTTATTCAAAAATCTCTAATTACACATGAAAATGACTGTGAGTAACGCTTTTGAGAATTCTCGATTAAGTAAAAATTATTTTTGTATTGCCAACGCAGTGCCTGGTTCTATCTTTTAACAGACTACCGCGATAGTGCGGATACCGCTTTTGAGACTGAAATCAATGTTTCGGTGATCTTCGGTTAAATTGTGACGGGTTATTGGTTTTTCATTTTAAAACAGACGGCGAACTTTAGAGAATTTAGAGAACCAGTCTAGAATAATGGCGGCCTCCTTGCCGCTAGAATTTACAACTTACAAATCTTGATGGACTATAGAGTAAGTCATCAGAAAAAGATTTGATTTTTGTTTGATTTTGTTATTTTATACATGTACGCATTGTCTATAGGCGAGAAAAGCCCGCGGCTGCTTTCCCCGTATTATTTTAGTTAATTAATAATACATATAACCATTCTAAATATGTCAACGTTTTATTTCAACAAAAGATGCGATAATAGTAAAAACGTCAGAAAAAAAACAAATTCTTGGCATAAAATATCAAAGTAGGGTATTAAGAAATGAAGAATAAATAAATCCTGTTGCAAGACACTTTGAAATGCACTATTTACAAGTACCAAATTACATATGTTCCGATTTTAATTTACAAACGCGGAGTTAAAATTCTTTGTAATGATAAAGTTTACATTCTAAGAAGAAAATATGGGTATTTGAAAAATAAATAAAACGAGATACATGTCATTTTTCAGTTTGATTAAATTGCAATTATATCTTAAAAATGCATAAATTTTGCATTTTGAATTGAATGTAAAAAAACAAACATTATCATTATATGATGGTATGAAATATTAAAGCAAAGCTGAAAAGAAAAACGTAAAATGTAACTCAATGTTTCAAACACACATCCAATCAAAATGGCAATACAGACTATACACATACAACACAAAAAGGTCGTTGTATATTATATAAATATTACATGTCTGACAGGGTGACAGTAAAATTGTCAACTTGAGGAAATACTGTCAACCGAGGCGATGCCTCGGTTGACAGTATTTTCGAAAGTTGACAATTTTACTGTCACCCTGTCAGACATGTAACATTTATTTTATTATACCGAAAAACTATTCAAACCATGAACGACTTTATTCAATAATGGTATTTAATTGATGTTATAATGGTAATGAAACAGCAGTTTAACAATAAAAGTAAACTGGTTATCACAGTAAACTAATTATCACAGAAAAGTCATTAGTTTAACAGTTTCTTTTCTAACAGTAACAGTCACTATTATCTGAAAATTTTTCTTCAATATTCCTGTTTTAGCTGCTGAAAAAATGTTCAGTCGTCTGTTTACAACGGAAATGTAAAAATAGATATTGCGCATGCGCGAATGGTACTCTGTAATTTTCGAACATTCCGTAACTATGGTAGCGGGTGACAGTATTTTTCCGACAGTAAATTTTTTTTGACAGTACTTATATGTCACGGTGGCCTATGGAAGATTAACATTGTAAATGAAATTGAGTTATTATAATCGTTCATTGTTTTCACTGGGCATGCTCCATTGGCAATTCCAAAATATAAGAACAGGGAGAACTACAATCGAATGGTTCAGAACGGTGTGCCGACAGAATTCTACCTGTTCCAGCGGTATACGCCTTACCAATAATTCGATAATTTTTTTTGGTTACCTCCCCTGTCCAGTCACGTGACTGCTCTACGGGAAAAATTATTGCTCGCTGTATTTACGTAATAGGGAATATGCATCTACAACTTTCTTTTTCATAATAAAATTCTTTTTTGAAAAATATATTTTCTCGTTGAATTGGTAAAACTACATCAACGTCATGATATTTTTGATAATAGTTTATAAACAACCAAATTTCTTTGACTAAAAGTGTCAAGTCATTATTCCTCGCGTTAAACACAAAACTAACAGCCAGTGTTCTCTCCACGGCTAAATTGGGTCTCATTTCCGGATTAGCGTGTCTAGTAATCTATTTTGATCATGTTATGAATATGTCGGCGGCGATTGATTTTGAAGGCGGCATGCCATAAAAATGTCAAATTGTCGCACACAGGGGTCACCTGTCAATCACTTAAAGGGCAGATACCATTGACCAATATAGATCGTGTAATTACTGTTTGCTAGGTATCTACACCTCCCAATTAGCGATATATCGGAGTCCTTTAATTACTGAATGTGTCAGCAAAATTAATGTTTTTTATTTAGCAATTATATGGATATTTAATACACATTATGACACGTTACAGAAACAGAAGCCGTCAATAAGAAACAAGTCTTGGCAAAACATTTTATAAATGTTTAATTAAGCGTTTGGGCTTTTACGCCAAAATTACAAAACGTAAAACCTAAGAAATCTAAATTGGTTATGCACCATATTGTAATATAAATATTCCCATCTTTGGAAGCCGGCATCTGAATCTTTTTTTTATTTCAAGACAAAATCAATCATTTTTGGTTGTGAAGTATACGAAATATTAAAAAAATCAAATTATTTATTCGTTTAACATAAACGCCATAAATTATTAGGACAATTCTGATTTTTAAATGTGTAAATATCAACAAATTTAGATAGTAATTTTATATGTCTACAGATCATGTTACCAGATGTTGACATATCACGATTTCCGGATTATAGCGCATTACCAGTTTTAGCAATTTGCAGCGTTCACACCACTAAAATATAATTTTCAGCACAAAAGACATTAAAATGAAACTGTTGTAGAGAAATTCGTAAAAACAATGGTTATGTTTGTCCAAATTGCGTTTCATACTGCTACTACCAACAAGAATGGTACATGTTATTAAAAGATTAAAAATCTAAATATTTAACAAATAGTGAAAATAAAAATGTCTGGCTAGAATAAGAGACCAGCAACTTATGTTTTCACCGCCGGCGACGAACGCAAGATGGTGGGTAATGTTAGCTTTTATATGCTTAAGCCGTAGCCCGATCGTTCACTTTCACGCAGAGCCACGTTTTGGATTGATTTCCGGTCACGGGAAGTAACTCGTACAGGACTGCAAAACTGTTTATTGGAAAGGCGTATAGGTGGTGTGAATGGAATTGATAGAATTTTAAGAAGAGTCGGAATTCGATTCTTGTTTAGTTCCGACCGCCTTATCCAGCGCGCCCAATAATGTCTTCTTTTTAAAATTCGCCGTCTTATACATGTAAATGTATGTTTTCTTTTTCACTGTGTAAGGCGTCTTGTTTTCTGGTTGTAATGTTTAATATGCCAATTCAATTAATAAACTCATTTTATAAAACTGATAAACATGTTTTACATGTTTTCAGTTCAATGAGCGCATCCTATAATATATTAACTAGTGCTTTTGTTAGCTGAGTTCACATTAGTTTTGCACAACAATAGATCCGTTAATGCATAGCTTAATCTCTTAATCGTTTTTATTCGTAATATATACTTTAAAACTATAATTGAATATTTTATTTTTAAACCAAGGTGTTTAACAAAATTAAAAGCAAACCACAATATATATTTTCAAGTCAAGGGCGTCTTTTATTATAATTGTTTGATACGAGTACACTTACATGGTTTAAAGAAAAAATCAAATTCAAGGTTTCTTATAGCATTCTTAGCCAAAAGTAAAAAAAAAACTCTTACTTTTCACACTTTCATTTACAATATTTTCCCGAAAACGATAAAAGCAATAATTGTTAATTTTGTAATGGTATAAATTAACTGTATATCAAACACTTATAAAATACATTTGAAATAAAGCAATCCTTACTCTCTGGAATGAATTTTGCAAACAAGGCATTGACTTTTTCGTCCGCTCTAAATTCAAGATATTGTTACAGTTTTGCCGCCGCATGAAAACAAGGCAATTCTTATGATCGTTTTGTCCGTCTGCACAACTTAAATTGAATTAATTTTATGTTTGATATATTTGTGTCCTCATCAAACTTTCAAAGGATATCCCCTTTAAGAATTCTATTTAATTTCTCATCATATCAGCCCATTGTATAATCGTTAAAATCAAACCTATTTTTAAGCAGCTGATCATAGAATGGTGTTAGTCTTAAAATACCGCATAGAACTTTCCATGTTCACCGCCATATACATATCATCGTTCTGGGTGGATCAAAATTGTAAATTTAACTGGTGTAAAAAAAGATGGGCTCAACGCGGGGCTGGGCGGCGTGTGTAATATGTAATTCCATTACTTCCTATGAACAAGCACAATCTAACCAAGCGTGCAATATTTTCATATTTGTCAGGTTCGATGATTTTTGAAAGTTCCCTTTTTATTTTTTCCTGTCAATGGTGAATCCAAATTTTGAAAGTCAGTTTTTTATTTGAAATAGATTTGCACATAGTACAATGTACATATATTTATCATTGTTCATCATATTTCTCATTTTAAAAATTACATTGGACTTGATTAAAAAATTGTCACGAAAGCAGTAAGTTCGTTTCTTTATACTTATGCATCAAACTCACAATAAAATAAAGGAATAAAGAACTGGTTTTAAGTGATAGGTGTTTATAAGATAACCTTAAAAGTAACGTATTATATAATAAGTGATGTTATTAGATACCATTAAACTTGCATTCACACGTATTTAAAATTTGAAAACACGGTCTCTTAAAGTTCATGTTCTGGTGAGGAAAATAAGTATCAATACCAACAATGGCGTACATTTATAATAAGCATTATTTGTTAAATTATAAATTTTGTTAACTTAAAGTGGTAAACGTTTTGCATGTGTGTTATTAAAAACTACTCATCAACGCATTTAATAAGTGAATTATGGATATCAGGAATTACCACATTCAGAAGACACAGCCTACCCACACAGCCTACACATAGAGGTGAACATAGTTTTGAAGCGAAAACAATATACCTGGTCGTTTATATCATGCTGCGATTGTTGTTCAAAAATGTCCACCAACAGGTCAAAGTCGGATAAGGAAACATCATTGCTGGCGTAAAAATTAGACTGGCTTAGTCCAAAATCCTTCTCGTTTCCCATAGGCGAGCAAATCGACGGAAAGGAGTGTTGATCACAAAATAGATTCGAAACTGACTCGACTGAGTGGGAATAATTTTCTCCAATGTAATTTAGTAATCTTAATCCATTTTGCCCGTTAGTTTGGTAATCTGTAACGTTATCCGACATACTTATATTATTGCTGATCAGAATTATAAAGTTCTAGTCGGCCTCCTGAGTCTCCCTGAAGTTAAGAAGAACCAAGTCCCGGTTGTTTATATGACACCTTATTCTTTTAAAGGTGGTATTAATATCTTAATGGTGTCACATGTTACTATTTTTGTGCATTTCTAAATGCTTCTGCTAAGAATGTATCCCAAATTTAGCACAAAAGATTAAACGTTGGCAAACAATTCATTAAAAGCATTTTATTTGACATTTTAGTCTAGTTATTCCTTCTATCGCATAAGGATATAATAAAAAGGTCACTGTACGAGCTCCGGCACTGAACGATGCTCTTACGGACTTAAACGATTTTTAATTTCTATATGAAAGCTTTCTATATAAGGATAAATATGTCAAAACCACAATGTTATTTAAACGCTTTTAACGCATTTCAATTGATATGACCCAAATTACGGTATAAGTATTGTATGTATTAATGAATTGTATACATGATCATGTTGCTGTTATATTGACCATGTTGAAGCTGGTTTATTTTCAATGATCTAGACACTGAAAAGCTTTCAATAGTATCACACCCGATAACCGGCAGAGCCAAGAGCGGACGGCACATCCAGGTGCAGAAACGGTAAGTTTTTTCATATTTGACAACGGTGTATTTTATTATCATTTTCGCTAGTTTTGATTAACTTATGGAAAGAAATATCGTCTGACTTTGAAAGCCAAATTAATTCTGCACAAATCTATTCATTTCTGAAGTGATAGAAGGAAAAATAAACATTTTATTGCGATTTAAATACGGACGTTTGTGATTAATTATAACTATTTATAACTTGCATGTAATTTAAAATAACTACTTTTTTTCGGTCATCCATCCTGATGACCGACATATCGACCAAACTTGAGCTCTTTAGCCTGAACACCGGTTAACAGTGATATCACATACCAGACGGATAATGAAGACTATGCCACCTGTTTATAAAAGGCATGAAAAAAGATAGTGTAGAGGCTGATGTTTGATTGCATGATACATGTATACTAGTGTCCAAAAGTAACGATACCACTTGTTTGCAAGGACATACAATAAATCCAAATGGCCATAGAACATTTGAATTCAATTTGGTATAATTCATTCGAGAGACCGTTCAACAGCATCATGCATGAGTACAAAATCAATTTCATCAATCATGTACAAGCATAAACAGCTGGGTCATTATAGCTGTGTCAACATTCAAACGAAAGTTTGGTAGCGTTTCATTTGGACACTAGTATATATAGAGAAGAAGTTTACGTGTAAAAAACATTGATGTAGATACTCATGTTTCTTGTATATGTATACCTAATTTATAATTTTATTCAGGAGTGTAGAAATAATGCAGTTATCTAAGTATCGTAAACTGGATGAACATGCTCTAACATGAATGCGTACTTACTCATAGCGGTCCCTGAAATCTTTCCACAGCCGATGTGTATTCGTACACTTACGGACAAGCGACGCTTATATACATAGTCAGTATGAATAACCAACTTTCATATAGTGTGGTTCTAGTTAGGTCCGAAAATCAGATGAAACTCAGTGAGCGTTACGTAGGAGTCGATAAGAAATTTATTCGTATGTTGATGCATTTATTTATTTCCGAAAAAATCGCTTGAACTTTGTGCTGAACACAACTATTTTTTTTTGATAAAAAAGATTGTCTTTGAAACTGTTACAACGAAAAGATAGTTGTTTTAATTAATTCTATGACCAAAATATTGTCATTTTGTCACTGTTCTGAAGGTGTTTCACAACTATTCCTTCTCAGCCGAAAAATTACTTTAAAGGCTGGTCTTAAAGTTTATTCTTAACGATCGCCATTACATAAAAAAGTTGTTGCTGATGTTGTCTACTTTACGGTACTTGTAAAACTACTGCTAAACAGCATTGACTTAAGACCGAAAAAGCCTAGTGACATAGTGACTGTATGTCGGGACAGACATGAGGGTTAGGGGTTTCCCGTGGAGTGTTTTACACGTTTAAGCTCAATTTGGATTGCATTCATGGCTACTTGCGTGTAACTCTCAGTTATTGACGATATAATTATTCACTGATAACAAAATTAGGAAAGCTTCGTTTTAACATGGGTAGGAAACTATTTAAAGTTTAAATATGATTGAGCTTGATTTACAAATGGCGAAACAGTAACTGTCTTATTTGTGTTTATATATCGACGCCACCGATAATCCATATCAGCGAAACCTACAGAATTTCAATATGTTTTTCAATCGCGTGAAGGGTATAACCTGGAAGTATTGCATGCCATAACGTCTAAGTTCATGTGCAGGTGTATGTGCTCAATGAAAAATTAACAGCGAAGTCAGTATACACTATTGAGATCCGTCACGGGATGAAAAGAGCCGATTTATCATGGCGGGACTGGCCAGTTCGCACCGCTCCCCGGTAAACCCGGACATGCAACCGGTTGATCGAAGTTATCAAGAAATAGTTATAGTGTACCTAGATGTTCTTGCGGTATTTTTGACGTTCACAAAGTCGACTTGCGTATACTGCTTGAGAAGAAACACAATGTTTCTGGAGCTTTTAATAGATTAGTATATAAATTGCAGACAGCCAAGATAAAGTTCATGCAACAGTCTATAGGCCAGGCCGCAGATAATGGATTCCATGAAAGTATTCTGAAGTTTAAATTGATTTTGTTATTCACTTACACTTTCTCTCCATAAGTTCAAACAATTAATCATACTTATTCTGTTTAACTGCATTATTTCTCCAAATATTATCCATGTGAAATAAATGGTAAAACTGCGATATTATCAACAGATTTGCAATCTTTATATATAAAAAGTGAATCATTACATTTTTGGCTTTGTTTGATTTGTGAGGCATTATTTCATTTTAAGTTCGAGACAAGTTCGAACTAGCAGTCGAGATGTAAGACAGTAAAACGAGATAAGAACGTGTAAAATGCATTCTTTGTTGACAGCTTGTAAAACAAACACGTGCACTGGCACTTGACCAGCACTTCTTCTACACTGTTCTATCGTTGTACTGGTTGTTTTTTACCAAAATAAAGCAATATTCCTTCCTGGTCCATGAAGTCCGTTTTAATATACATGTATGAGAACTTTTTTCTCTTCATCTAAGGGCCTCAGTTTTGCAAGGATAACATGTCAGTAAAAATGAAATCAATTTCATCCATTAATCTTGTTTTTTCGCGCCTATATCTTGATAGAGGTAGACTAGCGCCGGAACAGAGGAACACCTGTACATGTATATAAGTGACATCGTATTTGCGATTCCGAGTTTAAAATAGGGTTTCTTCGGCTAGAGAACAGTATTTTTTACAATTTAGTTTCCCTTGGGTATTTTTAATTATAGATAGAATGCAGATCATCACACCTATTTATGTTTTTCAAGGAACTAAGAATTAAGATGACGTTTAATGAACATTGAATATTGGAAATTTGGGTCCTATGGGAATTGGAAATACTTTGCTTTAACTTACATCAAGTTCCGTATTAAAGCCATTTGAAAGGGACATAATTCTTACACAAATGAAATAGGAGTTACCAGTCTTGTTGTACATACGACTTCGTTTATGCAGATGATATTATTCCAAGTATAAAGATAATAGAACAAGTACTCTCTGTTATATGCAAACTTATATTTCATCTTGAAGTCATTTGAAAGGGGCATGAGTAAAATATTAAAACCAGGTATTATATCTTGTTTTCAGAGTTGGCATTGTTTTGTGCCAATAATATACTCCAAGCATTAGGTTAAGGACAAGGCATTTTAATGTTATAGGCAACATTAAGTTCGATATTGAAGTCATTTGAAAGGGTCATAAGAAAAATAAAATAACGAGAGTTATCATTTTTGTTGTCGGAGATGGCTTTGTTCATGAAGATGATTTATTCTTATTATGAAATTAATACTTAGGTCAAGTACTTGCAGTTATAGGCAACATTTAGTTTTACATTAATGTTGCGAGACTATCGGACAATGCAGCCGCCAACACAGCCGCCGCCGCTGCCGAACAATAGGATCCTTACGTGTCTACCTGCTATTGCAGGTGAGACAATAATAAGCACTGTCATACACTGAATTTAACTTAATTAAAAATCGAAACAAACATGTTTTACGATAGCGAGCTTATATATTACACGGCGGAAATTCTAAATAAATACTACATTCTAACGGAATTGTTTTAAATAGAAAACAATTATATCATATCAGCGAGTCCCTGTAAAACTGTTTTTCTGCCCCACTCTGGACAAGTAACAAAACTTAATTGTTGAACATTTACCGTAGTTTTAAGAATTTATATACAGTTTGATTATAGTTGCTTTCTAACACTTTTTGACAAAAATTGTGTTTCACAAACTTGTATTTTTTTTGTTCTTCCACGTCAATTATTAACTTATTTGCAACATGGTTGGATTTATCACCAGCTTGAATACAGCTACTTCAAAACAGGAATTTCTAGGAAAACTAATTAAACATCCAATTAGTTTCAAACGCTACAAAAGTTCGCCTAAAGTAACAACTTCAGAGCAGTCTTTTTGTAAAATGTAATGCTAATTACTGATTTGCTTTCTGGAAAACTAAAACTTGTTACATTAAACTTTAATGAGGTTCATAATCCATATTCATTTAATATATTGTTGTTGTTTTTTTTAAAGAATTGCTTGTCATAAGATTCTCCGAAACACAACCTTGGATTACATCGTTTTAAACTTTTGTGCATATTTGATTCCGAAAATGATACACAACACGCCGCCGAATGCCTCTCTTGTACATTAAAAAAAGAACCAACTGAAAAAAAAATTATTTTCTCTCTGCATAATGCAATTGAAATCGAAAACAATTAAGTAATACCCTTTACTCCGTGAAATATGGTTTTTAACTTATGGACGATCTGCAAAAACATTTGACTTCGGGTTTTAAACCAGATTCTTTTACACTTGCTTCGGCGGGTTTTCATGTAAGCCAACACTTACATTATGCCTTGTTGACACAAGTTCTTATTTGTATTCCTTCACGAATATTGGATGCACAAACGTCACTGTCAAGAAAAAACATTTACTAGTTACTCAAAGAGCTTACTCAAACAAGTTTTCTTTTTAACAGAACGTAACTCCTCGCTGAAGTGTTTCTCCGAAGAAAAGAAATGCAAATATTCGGTTTTGTATTGTTCTCTGTTATTTTCTTTCCTTACTTGAACACAAACCTAAGCTGCAGTTGAAACAGTGACGTGCTTCCAGCTGTCATTCGTCAAACGACGGTAAGAAATCACATGCTTCCACTTTTATGTTAATGTTCTCATGTGATTTCATCGAAAAATATTGAAAAACTTGACATAAGACCGAATAGTAAGTAATGTCTTGTTTATTAACAATTAATCAAGTCATGACTGTCATGAAATATAATAACTCAGATGATTGTATAAAAGCAAGTTATTTCCAAGAAGACAATAGTTATTGTTTTATGTCTTGAAACAAATCGGAGTTAAGGATGTAATAATAACTACGGAAAGTTTAGATTTGTGATTTGATTTTTGTTTCTAAGACAAAATAGTTAGGCGAAAATATTTTTGCATAAAAAATTAATGGAAATTATGATTGGTCAAATAAAAATAAAAGTCTTTAAATTGAAAAGCTTTAATTCGAAATTTACTATAAATTCCTAATTTTAAATCACCTTTTCTTTTTAGAAAGGACTGTATCAGTTGTATTTAGTCAAGACATTATTTTCTTATTTTTCAGCTGCTACATTGTAGCAAACTGATTACACCTAAAGGTCGGTCAGTTGGTTTGGGATTTGTAAAAAATGTTATTTATGAAAACGAAAGCAAATGAAATATGATCGTATATTTGCACTGTTCATTGACATGTTTCTTAAACGATTAAATATTTGAGAAATAGAAACATGCAGTTGGTTGGTTGGCTAATCTGTTAGACGATGTTTTCAAACTGATAAACTGATGTTTTTTTGTATTTTTTGCGCTTAATATGATATGATAATTAGGCAAAAAGTTTGACATAAAAATTACACCAATCGATTGAGAAATAATTTCACCTTTTTCAAAAATATAAGTTTTCTGTGATGTGTGAATTTTATATAATTTATATTTATCTACACCGACTCAGGCGTTGAATATTGATTAATGTTTATATGTATTTGACACTCAAGTCGAAATTGACTTTGTAATCTTTCCCTAAGTCAAATTCGGTTAAGCAGGTTTTGTAAAATATTTTCTCTTAGCCGAATTAGGATAAGACACATTTTTCTCAGAATCTGTAAGCAGAAAACTCTTGTGCAGAAACAGACTGCGATCTATCTAGTAGACGAAGTGAAACAGGATTTGTTATTCTGATTGAATTCGTTTAAATATGAATTGTTCTACAAATCTATAAGCCGATAACTCTTGAGCCGAAACAGACTGTGTTATCTTTCGCGTAGCCGAATTGTTCTTAGAATCTTGTAAGCGTATTTAACGATCGAATTCGCAATATTAAACCGAGCGGTTCAAGTTTAAGTTTAACCAGAAGTGAATGCATTATGTTGTGATTGAATACGGTCAATTTGGACAATACAGTGTTATCTGCTTATCTTACTTCTAAACAAGCATTCTCAATAACCTGACTGAATTCGGTCAGATGATACAAATTTAACTACAGTTTTTGTTTTTTCGCGGAGAGAAGTTGTTGAAGAAAGCAGCATTCGTTTAGTGACTGAATTTATTTTGTTAAATTTATCGTCATTTTGTATTGTATACACTTTAATCACAATTTTAGATTAGAATAAATTAACAAAACAAACTTAAAAAACTCAAGTACTGAAAATAGTTTACTTGACTGAATTCGGTCAAAGTGCTAGTTCCTCCATATGTTGCTAAATTGGTTAAATAAAGTTTGCCAAAGACATACAATATTGGGCTGCTTATAAAAATAATGGTTGTAATGGTAGTAAAGTTGACAACTGTTTGGCATAAGAGAACAGGGTCAATCTAGAAAAGAACGTGCTTATTTAAAATTATAACGTTTTCAAAATCATACTCTCTTAGAGCGATTAAAACTATTTAAATATTTTATCAATGTTGTATATATAGTTGAGAAAATAAATAAAACTTATACAAAACACTTTTCTCATGTTTTATAAATGTGGTATGTCTACTCAGTAAATGTACATTTAAATGCAGAGATGAGATTTTATTGTCGTATATACCATTGAAACAAAACACTTTTATCATACGTTAATGATCCAGTCATTCAATGGGATCATGATAGTTTTTTTAGGTATTACTGAAATAAATATTTACGTTTTATCAGTCGATCGGCCTTATCAAAACAACAACAACAATAATAATAATAATAATAATAATAATAATAATAATAATAATAATAATAATAATAATAATAATAAAAATAATAAATAAATAATAAAATTCGTTATCACAGGTCGTTTTTATGAACATGATGAAGGAAATATATAGCGGCGCATGAATATTTAATTATGGAACATTCGTTCCGTTCCGAATCAGATTTGTAAACAATTAATCGTTTTTGTAATTAGTGTTATTAGCAAAATGAATAGATTTCTTCAAAGCGACATTTAAAAGACTGGTATTTATTTTTTTTTTATTTAATGCGCGCTTACCTTTAACATTGAACAGGCTCAATCAAACCGAGCCTGCAATATTTTCCTATTTGGCATTCAATTGTTTAACATTTGTGTGACCTTAACTTCAAATGAATGTGTATAAACATACCAAAATTAATACTTTTGTGTTTTCATTTTTAACATTGAATTTATATATCATTTAATGTTCTGTTTCATGCGTGCACATATAAAAAACTAAGTTTACTTTACCAGCGTATTTTAAAAAATAAAGTTTTATTTTATATGAATATTATGAGAACATAAAAATTATTTTTGATATACTTGAAGCAATCAGGTGAAAATACAATATGCTAAACGCGCTGGAATATTTTTCTGGAATATTGTCATCTATAATGTAAGCATTGATCACTAATTAAAATTGGAAACAGAACAATATAAGTAATAAAATGATTAATCTTAAAAAAACTTTAAATTGAGAACCTGTTGGGGCAAGTGTGAGGTTTGTGAAGCCTAGAACCTGGTTAAACCCACACTGGCAAACTGTTTTGCCACTGACCATTCCTAGGCGGGTTTTCACTTTCGATAATTGTTTGTGGCGTCTATTTTGAAACTCATTATTGTAAAACCATGCTCTCTTCTCTCTACTTTTTGGCTGTGTGGGGAGGTTGTGTCTGCTGGTTGCGGCCATTCCTGATTTGCATGTTTTACCTTCTTATTAGAAACAAGAAATATCTTTAAAAAAGATAAACGGCGTTGATGGAAGACATTTATATAAACATGTTTATAAGAAAGAAAGAAATATAGATAGGCGAAGGAGACACATTTCAGTTATTTTATTTTACTTGATATAGCTGTTGACGAACCCTCCCTGCCTTCTTAGTATAACCCAGAGATTAAGCGACCGAATCATGACAACTCATAAATTTATTGAAAATGTCTTTCAAAAAAAATGTTGAAGCTGTTGCAACAATTTCATGCGGTGATAATAAGTCGATTAAAAAAGTGAATTTTGCATATCAGGAATTGCCACATTCAGAAAAAACAGCCTCCCCACACAGTCAAGAAGAAGGATCTCGAGAGCATGGTTAATAAAATGATAAGTTTCAAAAAGGACACCGCAAAGAATTAACAAAAATGAGAATCCGAAGGGTTACCGCCTTGGAACGGTCAATGGCAAATCTAATTGCCACAGGGGTTTAAACCAGAAGCAAAGCCTTACATTAAGTCTTGATCTACATTTATTCAGCTTCAATAAAATAACTCTTTTAGAGTTAGAACTCAAGATGAATACATGTCCTTGAAATTTAATAAAATAAATAATATAAGCTTGTTGCAAGAGCGAAATCTACCAACTTTCACGGTAAATTAACTTTAAAATAAGTGTCTCTCCTGAGCATTGAACCCAGGGCCCCTTGCGAGGAGAGAGAGTCGACCACTACCCTACAGATTCTTAATTTTCGCTCTTGAAATTAACAATCAGTATTAAAGGAACTAGAAAGGAACCAGTAAGAACTAGAAATATCTGTACTTTTCTTTCGTTTTACACTTAGTATTGCAATACGCAACTGTTTACCTGACACCTAAGAATATTCCATATAAAATTGTATTAAAACCATCAATATTGACTTATCTGGTTTCTTATAACGTAAATATGTTTTTCTCCGATACAATTATCGCTTTTAAAAACGAAAATGCTCGAACATGTAAGTGCCAGGTAAATAGCTACTTACACAAAATATAAAAATCGTTACGGTAATCGTAAACTACACCCACTTAAAACCAATCGAAATAATCTATTTGATTTTCCCGCAGCATAATAATAAAAATCCCACTAGATACCTCTCCACCCTGCTGGATGCCTCTCTGGTGTAAATAACTTCCAATGGAAATAGTTTATTTCATTTTCCCGCTGGTTAATAATAGCAAACGAGTATTATATACAACATTTCATTGGTCGAAAAACTAGGTCAAAAGTGAGCTTAGACAGCTAACGCCGAAAAATATATAAATACTAATACAACTAAGTTTAGTCACTATTTTTGATTGCTTCCGAAATCTTCAATACTGCAAATATCGCGTTCAAACTGATAACACTAACTGTTTTACTCTTACTAAACACATACCTATCGATATTGTAAAAAAAAAAACAAGCGCTTCCGCCGTATTCGTAAAATCTGAAAATGCACGAAGTGCACGTGCCAAGGTAAACCAACGTGGTAATTGTACAGTTGAATTTAGATATTGCAAGAGAATTGTGTACGTTGAAAATAACCGAAGTAAAATTTGTGTTACCTAGCATGGGTAATCGTCCTAGTCTATCCTTAAAGGATAGAAATGTTGCTCTGGGAATGCTTACTGCGGGTGCACGTTTTGTTGACGTTGCACGCCATATTGGTTACCATAAACGGACAATTTATCGTCTCCGAGATCGTTTTCTACAAACGGGTAGTGTTAAAGATAGGCCCCGTTCTGGACGACCATTAAAAACGACGCCACGAGAGGATCGGTATATAGTGACGTCATCCAGACGTAATCGATTCATGACCGCTAAAAACCTTGCTCAGCGACTTAGACAAGCCACAGGAACACGGATATCACATTACACGGCGCGAAACCGCCTGAGAGCTGCTAGGTTGACTGCTCGACGTCCCTATAAAGGTGTTCTATTGACAGTAGGTCACCGCGCCGCACGTGAGAATTGGGCACGTCAGCATAGTCGTTGGACACGGCAACGATATAATAGGGTAGTTTTCACTGATGAATCAAAGTTTAACCTCCGAGGGGCTGATGGAAGGGTCCGAGTTTGGCGACGTCGGGGAAAGAGGATGGATTCCGCCAACGTCATCGAATATGACCGTTACGGTGGCGTAAGTGTCATGATTTGGGGTGGAATTTCCAATACTGGGAAGACAGAACTTTAAACTTTGCGTGGGACATTGAATGCCGTTCGTTATTGTTAAGACATCATCGTTCCCATCAACGTTCCATACATAGTAAACGGCAATGCTGATGTTCTGCAGCATGATAATGCCCGATGCCACTCCGCTGTTTTTTATATTTTTAAATGAAATAACATCAATCATGCAGTTGTTTCTTTATAAAATCATCCGATTTTAATGTTAAGTTATGCCAAATATTTGATAGATACCTCAATGCTTTCGTCAGTGGATCATCGTGAAATATATACAGGTATCTGATAACTTCCACATTGAATAATCCATCAATGCTGACTAGTGCGCATAGTCGTTTAGGAGAAATCAATGTTATTTCTCTAGCAAATTTGATTTCTTTCGACGGGGAACTAAACGGTTGCATTTCTGCAACTGCTCATGAACATGTCCAATTAAAGTTTTCATATTTGTCGTGCTTGATAATTTTTTGCAGTTGTTTATGTTTTTCCCATAACAATAAGTCTCGTACATTTAACATTTCATTTCCCATCGTTATGATTAATTGAAAATGTGAACTGTTTATATGTTAAGAAAATGAACTACTCTTGAATGGGGACAAAATTGTTTGAATATAAATACACATTTCCATTACTGACTTTTTGAATAAATGAGTTGAATTAAAGCAAGCCTATTTTTGTTTTGTGACTTTGTGAAAGTTAATTTTCATTTTTAATATAAATATTAATTAAGATGAAAGTGTTTCAAATAAATATGTCAGAGCCATATGAACCGTCTTCGTTGAAACTTTTCGTTTTCATAGGGATACAATATAACACAACTATACATGAGCTCAAAGATTTGCAAAAAATATTGCAGTAAAATGAAAATTGTTAAAGGTTTTAATGACCTTATTTCATTTTGAGTTAAATTTATTTTTGTTACACGATGTAAATATCTGTTTACCTTAAAAGTTATTTGAATCAAACACAATTTTTATAGCTTCGCAGAAATATTTACAAATGTTGATGTTAAGAAAATGTTAACTAGTGTTTGTTTTTGCCAAAAAAAAAAGTTCTTGTTTAGAAATTTTTGTTGACACAAAGAATTTTAGTTTGCTACAAATAAATGCCATTGGATCCGATTTGAAAATAAACTGCGCATTTTTGGAGTCCATTGCCCAAGGTTATAAAACAGAGAATGGACACCAATCTCAAATCTCAAGCATCCTTGAGATTTGAGACTGGTTTCCAAACTCAGTTTTACAGTACTGAAAATTATTAAATTGACAATTTTTCCGATTCCGATCCGGTCCGCTTCCGATCTTAATGTCATCTTTAACCGATACAATTCCATTCCCATTGCGGTCCAATTCCAATTCGATAGCACTCCAATTGTTTCACTCCAGACAATGCTCTTCAAACGATCTTTACGCTCAAACCGATTCTTCCCATTCCGATCTTTTCGCTCCCGTTTTTCATTGGTCATTACTTATAACGCATCTCGCGCTGAATTTACATTTCTGTGACATATTATTTTTATTAATGAATCAACTGCAAACAAAAATAAAGTGCTTATTAAATTCTTTTTTTTTCATGAATTAAACTTACCTGTTTATATCAGCTCTTTTTGTAAGATTTATGCGCCTCACATGGCATCTCACGTCTGTCATGTCTTGCATGTCCATGTTTCTCATTAATATAAACCGTGTTTCTCCCTCGTGCTCAGGTAAAAAGTTTCGTCAATTGATTTAATTGTCTTAAACGGTTTCGCCGGGCAAGCAGACCGACGAATGAAATATGGAGCGTATATTTTTTCAATATTTTCTAAACGTTAGAAAGAAAAAAGTCTGTTAAATCTAAAATTAGAATTATTAATAACAACCTATACACCTTGCGGGACTGTATTTCTTACGTTTTTCATAACATACCTTTGTTCGAACCCCTTTTCAAAGAAAAATGCGCATTTAGTCTTTCTCAGATAATTGCGAGTGAAGTACACATTTATCCGTGTTTAACAAATGAAACGAAAGGAGTAATTACACACCGCAACTGAATCTAACTTTTCTACTCGCCGTTTTCTTAACCAATTTGAAATATAAAGACATACTTCAGTTAACTAAAAACACAGAATTTCTTATTTTTGTTTAATCTTACGCTACCTGATACGTGCTTGGCATAATTCTACCTTCGGGTCAGATAAAATCTCCATGACGGTAAAATCAATTGTAATACTTAAAGAAATCCTTGAAAAAAAGGACGGGATATATATTGTTCTGTTGTTGCCTTGTTGAAACCAAAATAAAACCTTTCAGGAGGTTGTCAAATCCAATCGATATTAATTGAAAATTCATTTTTTATTCAGATCGTAAATAAGAAGATATTTAATCGACAATATTAAAATGGAGAGGTCATACGGTAGCATGCCAAGTATTTATTATCAAAAGAACTTGAAAACAAATGCCTTTAACTGGCTAGGAAAAACGGAACACTGGACGAGAGAAAGGCAAAAGAAGTATCTGCATAACATTGGTAGGTCTTTTTAACTATTACCTTTTATTGTTTTATATTTACAAAACTATATAGAACTTGCAGTCGAAGGCGCTTTAGCGCATTGTTTTGTTTGACATGATGATTTATTTAGAAAGATAATAACATATTACTCATTTAGTTAGTATATATTTATTTCAGTTGAGAGAAGAAGAAGACTCAAAATTAATTACAAAATAAAAGAACTTGAATTATTGCTACCAGGTCACAATGTTGATTCATCGTAAGACAGTTTTTGTTCTTTTGGAGTAAACTCGCTTTTTAAAGCTCATGTTAAATATAACTTTTATTTTCCTCCGAGTTTCTGGGGTATACAAATAACAGGCATTGGAAAACTAGACTCTACTTACTTTCCTTTCCATTTTAGTTCACGACTTAGTATAGTTTGGAATGGTCTCTTATGAGGATTCGAATCAATCAATTAATTACTTTTATATAAAATATACACCATCTTTCTTTTGTTCTAAACATGATATAATGTATTTGTTTGTTATTTAATTGAGTTATAACATGTAAAACTTTTGTCGCGTGTTATCGGTATTATTTAAAGTGTTACTGTAAGATACATTCAATTTGTATTGTTTACAAATATAAGCATGTTCCGTTTCTTACATTTATTTTTATATAAAGAGCATTGATTTGTTGCGAGAAAAATAATTGCTTTTATATGCGTTTAATATCATGTAAGAACTTCCTTCTCCAAAACTACTTTGTCTGGCTTCAGACGCAGTTATTGTTATTATCGTTTTTCTTATTATTGTAAAAAAAATTAAGTTAAATGGAAGTTAAAGGAGAATTCTTCTTCATAATATTTCTAAATATATTATGCTTTCCTTGAAAATCAAATCTGATTCAGTAATTTATGTTTGTTTTCAGTACTCTCCGTAATAAAGTCGCCATATTAGCACCGACTGTTGATTACATCAAAAAGTTTCAACAGAAAGAACAAGAATTATGTATTCTGGAAGAACGACAGCGCAAAACCGAGCAACAAATTAAAGTTATTGTTACGAAATTACTGGTAAACTTAAATATATCGCAGATTTGTTTGGTTATTACACTGCATGTACATGTAAATGTTTTATTGTATGACTTCTAACATGTACATTTTCTGTGAAACATTAAACAACATTTTAAATTGATTAATGACTAATGAAATAATCTGTTTGAAAATTTGCTTAATTTTTACAATATTATTAATAAATTGACATTTCGTTCTTTTATACTTAGCTTATACGACTAAAAAGAATTTGAGGTTTTGCTCTGTTTCTGATACTTTCGAAGGAGTAATGCTATAGAAGATGAATATAACGGTATTCCTAGAAGCAGGTTAGAAGTTGCGAGGTCTTTTATATCAACTGTTCAAGAGAAAATATGTTTGCCCTTCAACAAATAATATTTTATCTTTCAGTTTATGCAATAAAGTGCAATGCGGGAAGTTGCCCAGGCGTGTGGAAAAAAAACTGGAAAGAGATGGAATGCAAGATATATTCTGAAAGGTTATATACCAGTCTATACGAATACAGTACAGTGATCAGTAGAGACGTGTTCTCGAGTCAGTGGCTATTTTTCAAAATTAAGTAATTAAGTCATTGGTAACCGATTTAAATTTTATATGGATTTATTGCTAATGGAGTGATCTATGCGATGGTAAATATCATTTGGCTGGCTCCCCATCTTTGGAGAGAAATATTTACCATAGTTCTATGATAACGTGTCTAGAAAATGAGATTCTGAATATTGATGATATCTTCGAAAAATCTTTGTTATTCTGTGGTGACTTTAATGCACGAACGGCTGATGCCGATGATTTTACTGTCATGGATGTTAATATCCCACAATTTAATGAATATTCACATGTTTTTCATAACACAGTTACATCACATAGGCACTCGTCAGACTCTGTTTTAAACGCTCGGGGTAAAGAGCTGCTTGAATTTTGTAAATCATATAATGTTTCCATACTAAATGGTCGTTTAGAAAATGGGGACTTTACCTCTATTGATACAACAGGTTGTAGTGTTGTTGATTATTTTCTGGCATCAAAGGCTATTTTTGAAATTGTAAACTATTATTGTGTGGATGACAGGAGTGATTGTAAACATTTACCATTGATTTGTTACTTTAACATTGACGTTGTAAATGGTACTAATGACTCACGTGCAAATGCTAATGAAGAGGTGAACACATTTTATACGTTTACCAATAAGGATGATCAAGTTAATTTTAGAAGTAACATTGAAAATAGTATTACTCTTGGTAATTTTGATACAATTGATATATGTTTTGATAACCCTTCTGTAAGTGTTGATAAACTACTTATTGATTTTGAGAATCTTATTTTAAATTGCTGTAATGACATGAAAAAAACAAGATGTACAAAAAATGTATTGTCAAATGCTCGAAATAAATGGTTCGATAAAAACTGTAGACAGGCAAAACATGAGAAAAGCAGAAAATTAAGGAAATTTAGAGCAAGTAAAAATTTAAACAATTTAAATGATTACTTGATTTCTAAACGTACGTATAACGACTTATGCCGAGAGAAGAGGAAAATATTTGATAAAAATATAATAGAAGGACTTTCTAGTTCAGTAAACAATCCGAGAGAATTTTGGTCAAAATTAAAACAAACGCAAAATGCACCTAAACCTATTTCAAATATTTCCACTAAAGATTGGTATGATCACTTCAAATCGGTTTTCCAAGATAATAACAATGAATCTTTACAGAGTGAAACCTCTGATGATATAGATGAAGAATTTGACAATCTAAATGATGTTGAACAGTCAGTATTTAATTCATTAATTTCGGATAGTGAAATCTTGGCCTGTATTAAAGAATTGAAACTTAAGAAATCAGTTGCAGGTGATTTATTACCGGAACATATTATTTATGCTATGGAACCTCTATTACCGTACATAAGGAAATTATTCAATAGAATTTTTGTTTCTGGAACTTTCCCTGATCGATGGTCACTATCAGTTCTTATTCCAATTCACAAGAAAGGTTCTTTTAATATCCCTGACAATTTTAGAGGTATTGCATTACTTAATACATTGAGTAAAATCTACGTTAATGTTTTAAATAAACGGATTACGTTCTTTGCGAATGCGTACGACAGAATTACGGAAGCACAGGCAGGCTTTCGCGAAGGCTATTCTACCATTGATAACGGATTTATTTTGTACTCTATGGTAAACAAACAATTGTCTAAAAGGGGGAGAAAACTCTACGTAGCGTTTGTTGATTTTAAGAAAGCATTTGATAGCGTCAATAGGTCAAAATTGTACAATATTCTTTACCGACACGGAATAAAGGGCCGCCTCCTTAATTCTATTAAAGGTATATACCGCTCCGTGAAAGCATGTGTCCGTAACTATGCTGATTTTAGCGATACATTTGATTGTCCTATCGGTTTACGTCAAGGCTGTAACTTAAGCCCAATTTTATTTTCGCTATTTATAAATGAATTACACGAGGTTATGAAAAATAATGGTTTGAGTGGTATACAGCTCACTCCAGATTTTGCTCAAATACTTATGTTATTATTTGCGGATGATGTAGCATTGACAGCTGACACGGTTATTGGTCTACAAAGGCAATTAAATATTTTACATGATTACTGTACCGACTGGAAACTAACTGTTAATATTGAAAAAACTAAAATTGTAGTGTTTAGAAATGGTGGTCCGTTGTCCAGGAATGAAAAATGGTTTTACAACAATCAAGAACTAGAAACTGTTAATGGCTTTTGTTATGTAGGTATGTTTTTTAGTAACCAACTATCCTTGTATAAAATGGCAGAAAATATGGCAGAAAAGGCTAAGCGTATTTTGGTAACATTGTTATCCTCTCTCCACCATCTACACCCTTTGCCGAGGAATGTATTTTTTAAATTATTTGATGCTAAAATAGCTCCAATTTTACTATATGGCTCTGAGATTTGGGGGACTGATTATATGTATTCCATAGAAAAAATACATTTATATGCATGTAAAAGATATATGTCAGCACCGCTGCAAGCTTGTAATGCCGCAGTGCTTGGGGACTGTGCTCGCTACCCATTACACATTATTTCTTCGAAACGATGTATTAAGTATTGGCTTAAAATTTTGTCGATGCCCTCTAATAGATATGTGAAAAAGTGCTATGCTATGTTATTACATTACGATAGTTTAGGCCATTCGAATTGGGTTACAGCTGTGAAAAGAAATTTATATAGAAACGGGTTTGGTTACATTTGGGAAGCACAATCAGTTGAAAATTCGGTATTGTTTCTTTACCAATATTCACAAAGATTAAAGGACCAATATATGCAACAATGGTTAGAAGAATGTAAACAAAACTTAAAGCTTTCATCATATTGCTTATTTAAAACAAATTTTAAGTTCGAAAGGTATCTCGAAATAATTGACATTAAAAAAGTTAGATACTATTTTTCCTCTTTAAGAACATCATCGCATTCTCTTCTTATAGAAAAAGGCAGACATATTAGTTTAGCAAGAGAGCAAAGAACCTGTTTCTATTGTAATGATCAAATTGAAAATGAATATCATTTTATCCTTGTGTGTCCATTTTATAAATCATTACGTGAACGATATATTGATAAGAAATATTATATGAATCCAAATCTCCATAAGTTTAATATTCTTATGTCTTCCCAAAACGATCAAACCATTAAAAGCCTGGCATCATTTATTTACCATAGCTTTGTTCTCCGTTCAACTGTTGTATAGTTCATTTAGCTCATTAAGTATGTCAGGTGATGATATATTATAGTTACATATTATATTTTCTATTATGGCGATTGTTAAAATAATAACATTCAATGAGTTTTTGCTATACTATGACGCTGCTATATTTTATTGTATTGTTGTTACGTTTTATTTTCTCGCTCAGATACCTTGCTTTTCGTTTCGACAAGGCTGAGTGAGTTGTTTGCCCTTTGGTCTTATTCAACGATCTCCTTTGAACAGTGTTACTGATTCTGCCAAGCTTTTCTTCAAACATAACACTTTGTTAATAATTTGCTGTAATTTAAAGCTGGTAAAGCAGATTATATTCTATATCTACCAAGTATTCAACTTAATATTTCCTTATATTGAATGTTATATTATGGAATGTTAAAAGTATTGTGAGATCACTTGTACTGTTATAGCTATATCATGTTATATTGTTATGTTTGTGTATGGGCCGGAGGCCTGCATCACAATAAACTATTGAATCTTGAATCTTACCAGTCTATGAACCAAGCAAAGATTAAAATAAAATCGCAAGCATTCATTTGAAGCCGTTATTCCAATCTAAGAACAACACAGACTTAGTTTCGAAATATGACATTACTGTAGTGTTCAATGTATTTTTTTTACAAAGAACGAGTGTATAAAGGTATACATAGAATCCCCCTGTTATCTTACAATTGTTATAATTTGTCATGTTTATTGTTGTCATCAATATGGTTCAAATTATGTAATAATCTGTAGTAGCTCGATGCTGTCAGGTTTGGACCGACACTCTAAATGTACCATTTAACGTACTACGCTTGTAGAGTAAGACCTTCAAATACCTTCTGAGTTATACTTATTACTACGAATAACTCGTACAACAAAAACATTAGTCAAAACGCAAAATTCAGCACCAAGAATGAAGCTAAACAAACAGAAAATTACATGGAATGGTCTTGGTTTGTGCAAGTAAATCAAACAAAATGTTATATAAAAGACAGGGTTGTTCATCTACGACTGCCTCAAACACTGCAAGACATTAAAATCAGTGCTGACATGTCAGCTAACCTCTTTAGTGAAGTAATTCCTAAAATAAACAACTACGTGTATTTATGATGTAAAATTAATAAAGTAAATTCATATTGCCCAGTCAAATAAGAGGATTTATATGAAAATATTTATAAAACTGAGACTTTTTGAAGAGTGTTGACAGCACCAGCTTCTGATGATTCGATGAGAAAATCAAAGTAAAACCGTCCTGGTGGGTGGGTTGGAGTTATTTCACCAAGTCTACTTCTACTTGTTTGTTCATATGGGAACCTACTGGGACCATTATTTGGTTGGTGCTACCTTGAACCTTGTTTAAAACCCAGCCGGAAATTGTTTTGCCACTGACCGTTCCACGGCGTAACCCCTAGGGTTTTAATTTTCGTTAATTGTTTGTGACGTCTATTTTGAAATTGATTATTTTATAACCGCGCTCTTTTTCACTCTACTCTTTGGCTGTGTGAGAAGGCTGTTTCTATGGCCATTCCTGTTATGAATATTTCATATTTTAACCAATGGTAACGTTATAATTGGACACAAGTAAGAATGGTTTAGATGGTCTATGAAGAGATCAATGAGTGTAACTTCTAGATACAACCTTTATTTTCTGTCAATAAACAAGCATTACCATGTGACGTAAAATCATAAAAATAAACATAATCAACATACGGCTAACATTTATTAAAAACAAGATATAACCTGTATACAATAACAAGGAAACGAGCTGAAACTATTGACATTTCGAGATGTTTTCTCTAAAAGATTTGTACATGACATTTCCTAATAGTTTAAAATGAAAATTAAACATTTCTTTTTTATCTTTAATTGAAAATGTGTTTACATGATGTAATACATCTACTGAACAATCCAAGAATCAACGATTTAATAACGTTTAAATATCGATTGTTTTCACAGCGGTAAGACTATGAAAACAAGCGGAATTACATATTAAAATGGTATTTTTTATAAAGAACAAAACTTATCATCGTACCGATCTAGTTGTCTTTGGAGTAAAGCATTTTTGTCAATGCGAGTTTAACGCTTTTGGACAAAAATATGTTCTATCATTTTTCTACGATTTAGTGTGAGAGGCGATATAGGCTTGAGCAAAAATAGTGCACAATATAAAGACCCAGTTCAATAAACACAGTGAATAAAATTATCTGAAATATATTTTGTTCCACTTCAATTGTTTATTTCGTTTCTTTGAGAGTGGAGTAAATTTGACAGATGTTTCTCTTGTCTTCGTCCCGGTTTGCTTGATAAACCGGTATGTAGCCTTTAACTACATACTTCGAAACAGGTTTCATTCCATCGCCATTGTCTTCAAAATGGGAAGTCCGATCATGTACAGCCACAGACTGAAATGTTCATGATGTACGTTCATATAAACGAAATTTTCAGGTATACAACGATAAATATTGGATCACATATCTTAACCTTTAACACTTTACATAATAACACTGACAAGTAAACTCTTTGAACTCATATAATGCATATTCATTGTTTAATAGTCACAAAATGAAATAAATGTTGTTAGAACTAAAACGATTAAAAGGCGAACTTTTAAAATTCACAGAACACAATAAATATGAACATATTGCCGGCTCCATTTGATTGAGCATGTTCAAGGGCAGTAATTGAAATGCATTTTAATAACCAAGCCGCATAGCCCCGGGTTGAGCGCAACACAATATTTAAATCAGTTAACAGTAAATCTAAAAAGAAGAATCAGACTCTCAAGACAGTTTCTATAACATTTGCAGTGTATTAATTATAATCTATTCCAAGTATCTTTTAATTGATTTTTTACAACAGTAGCTTTGTTATAAACCTGTTCACTGGAACTCACGTGGGGCTATGCGGCGTGGACAGAAATATATATTTCCAGTATTGTCCATGAACTTGCTCAATCAAACCGAGCATGCAATAATTTCATATTTGTCGTGTTCAGCGGCTTTCAAAGTTATTGTATTATATATTTACATTTACGTATATCATTCTTCTGTCATGTTGATATAACATATCATGCTATCATAACAACCATTGTGTGTCATCATCGGAAACAAAGAAGCAATTTTCTTTGAAATGAATTTATATAAAAACACTAGAAAATTACAAACAAACAATATATAGAACCATACACTAGTTAATTAATAAAACGGTATTATTTTGAACAGTTTAGAAATATTAAAAATCAAAGGCTGTGTCAATACTGATCTCCGCGTACTGTCATGACAAGAAGAACTGTTGTTTTTTTTTAAAGTAAGACTAGAATATAAGCTTTGAATCGTGACTAAACATATATCAAACTTTAATTAAACATGTTTTGAGCAAAAATATAATTTCCCATAATTTTCAATAATATCCTAGACACAGTTATTTTGTTTATAGATAATACCAGAAAGTGTTTTACCTTTAACAATCGTATAATTTTCTGTATCTGCTGCTCATTCCGTTGGTGCCTTTCCTCAACTAGACGCAGTCTGTCAAGTCCCCCTTGAACTTGTTTTACATACTCCACAGTGGCCGTCAATATAGAATATTTGTTTTGGGTGACACTTAAAGATAGAATTACAGATACACAGAATGAAATATACATTTTAAAATAATAGTTCATACAGTAACCTAAGAATGAAATAAATATATTGTATCTGGACAAAATGACATGAGAAACACTCAGTATTCTGCCAAAAAATACCAATGCATTATGAGCTGGACTTTAAATTGAAAAGTTTAATTTCGCCGACAAAGATTTATTAAGGAACAAACAACTTTAGATTGAACTTAGATTAAATGGTGAATTTACTTTCCTTACCCGAGCAATGAAAGTGATTCACAAAACGCGATCACCCGAGTTTATAAAATGAATGAAATGGGAATTTAACATGACACATATGAAAATATTGCAGGCTAACTTTAGCTGAGCTTGTTCATACCGTAACCAGATTACTAAATGAGCTATGCAAGACCAGAACACCATCAGTAAGTAAAGCAAAGTATCGATTGCTGTAATAGAGGAAAAGACTAAGACACATTGAAGGCTGTCTATAGAACGCTTTAAAAGTATCAACCTTTTAAATCATAATATCAATCGTATGAAAATTGTGCACCTTTTAGTACGTCTAACACACAGATCAGCGTTGTTATGGAGAAAAAAAGTGAAATATGCATATCAGGAATGGCCACATCCAGCAGACACAGCCTCCCAACACAGCCAAAAATGGAGTGGAAAAGAGACCATAGTATTACAATAATCAGTTTCAAAATGGACGCCACAAACAATTAAGTGAGAACCCTTGGGATTACCGCCTTGGAACGGTCAATGGCAAAACAATTTGCCGCTGGGGGTTTAAACCAGGTTCTAGGGTGCACCAACCTCACACTTGCCCCTACGGGTTCTAAAATCAACAAACAAGAACAAGTTGTCTTGGTGAAATTACTACAACTCAGAAAGAGGAGTTTTGCTGGTTTTGCACTCGGATAATGAATGATCAGAAATATTTTCGAGATAAAGTTGTCGAAGCTTCGAAAACAATAATGAATACATTTTATATTAAAAAAATATTTCTTACGACGGACAAGTATTATGCCCTGGTAATAATTCCCCAAGTTCCTTTATTTTGTCATTGATTTTAAATCTTCTTCTCTGTTCAACTGAAATAAAAAATACTCTTGTAAATCCAAAATAGAAATTAAAATAGTTCTTTTTTTCCTTTTTAGATTATGCTTATATTTTTCATTTAAAATATAAATTATACATTGTATATAACATGTAGGTATAATGTTTTTCATCAGAAAATACTCTTGCTTTATTTCAAAGATATAGAATATCAATTATAACTTATTAGGAAAGCTCGATTGTAGTATCGATTAAACTTGAGAGCAAGTAAGGTGATCGGTTGAATTTGTAGAAGCATTGCTAGTTGTTGTTTTCGTCATTGCGACAATGCTCACATTGACTCTTTTTAGTGAAAACTGCGGTCTCGAAATTTTTATATTGTTTTTTATTTATTTTCAAAGAGCGCTATATCACGGTATGTATGCTAATAATTAGAGCTCGGATGATAACGCCAGTCTCTGATGATAATAGCAGCTCGAGTTGTGAATGACAGTGAGAAAGGCTAAAGTATTTTTACTTTTATTTATGCCGATTTAAATCATGTTTGTGATTGCAACTGTTCTAGGCCAACATAAGCAATATAAAACTACAATGGTTTTTGCAGACATTCCATACATCGTGGTGAAAACCACCGAAGAAGGTGGAAAATTCGACACATCGCTCAAAATTAAACAAGTTTCCATCTCTATTTAGGTAGTTGAGTGAAGAAAACATAACTATTTGATCTTTTACTGTCCCTCTGTTAATAAACAATCACAATATGGTAGTACAGTTCAGTAAAATGAATATAAATCTTACTTTTTTCTGAAGATGTTATAGCGAGGCGGATAATCGCTGGCTTAAGTAAAAATTGTTAAAGATAAATTAGATAATAGGTGGATCAAACTGAATAATGATCAGACTCATAATTTTATCTTGAGGAAAATGTATCAATAATTTATGATTTTATCATTTCTCAACTGTGAAATGACGTTTTATGTTCTCCCTTTGTCCGTACGTCTGTGTGTCAACAATATCTTCAAACGACACCTCATCCAAATGACACCTGGCCAAATTTTAACAGAATGTTCTTTGAGGAAGGGATTCATGCTTGTAAAGTTCTTTCATTGACAAATTGTGGTTTCTTTTGCAACCAATAGAAATAACAGATTCAAAATGAAACGAGAAATGAAATACAATGTTTACTGGAAAAATATAAAGAGCCGTCGATAACTTTCTGCTAGATGGAAAAAAAATTAAAAAAATAAAATGAGTCACTAGTGACTTTTCAATTGTCTTTTACCAGAAAAAACTTATATAAGAAAATTTTGACCCCCCCCCCCCTTGAGTTAAACTGCCCCAAAACTGAGGTCTTCTATAAAGTTGTGTATGAATATACATATGGAAAAACCACAGGCGATGTGCCGGACACAATTTGTCATACTGCGCAAACCATTATGTACAGGTAACAAAAACATCGACATCCTCAGACAAGGACTTGGTTAAGTGTGAATTGGTTCTAAGAAAGGATAATATATTTGTAAGTTTCATTTTCCTAAGCAACGTATATCGATACAGGCCATATATCTATGGACAAACCTTGCAAATCTGGTAACAACCTATGGTGTTTAGTACTGGTCTCATTCAGGAGCGTCACGGTGTCTTGTATTGGGTGTGTAACACTAAACGCAGAAAACTAGCAAACTCGGGTTATGTCAAAAGGGTATAAAACCTGATATGATATGATATGAAATGATGTACATCTTAACCACTTAAGGTTACTACTACAGTGTCAATTTAAATTGTATGATCTTCATTATTACTTACCAAAAATATATAATTTGATGGACAATGACTTCTGGTCTTAGAAGATACAAAAGATGGACTTTAAAACTAATAACATTACTTAAAAGCTAAAAAAAATATGATGAAAAGGTCAGCATGGTCATAATCCATACATTTTGAAGAAGCCAGCTATTATCTTAACTGAAGCCAGCCATTATCCATCTCCCGTTGACATCTTCAGAAAAAAATATATTTAGATTCATTTTTACAGAACAATGTTACCATATTGTGATTGTTTATCAACAGAGGGACAGTAAAGGATCAAATAGTTGTGTTTTTTCACTTAACTACCTAAATAGAGATGGAAACTTGTTTAATTTTGAGCGATGGGTCGAATTTTCTTCCTTCATCGCAGGTTTTTACCACGATGTAGGGACTGTCTGCATAAAACATTGCAGTTTTATATAATTTATGTTGGCCTAGAACAATTTCAATCACAAACGTGATTTTAATCGGCATAAGTAAAAGATTAAAGTAAATATACTTACGCTTTTCTCACTGTCGTCCACAACTCGAGCCGCTATTATCATCCGTTACTGGCGTTATCATCCGAGTCCTGATTATTGGGATACATACCGTGTATATCTTTTGCTGTGAAATGAAATCTTTTGAATGAGTTTATTTTTAAAGCAATTTTCGTTTGATGATGAATTGTATTTAGATCTACCTTGTGTAGGAAAAATATTAATTAAAAAAAAATATTTTCGAAAGAAAAATATTTTTTTCTTTTCAAAGCCGCAAAGGAAACGATGTTTAGTTTTGGTCTATTTACAGATATTTAATAAAATATAATCATCATGCAGTATTCTTATAAGACATGCTTTAGCAAGTTAGATGACTCGATAAATAGAACATCCTTTTCATGTTTCTGAATATGTCATTGATGACATCACAATCTGCAAACAAATGCCCACGGCAAAACAAGAGTCTAAATTTAGAATTAAATCTTCACAATTTGTATCTAGCTGAAATTAAACCTTAAAAGAAATTTGAAGCACCATTTTTAAAAATAAATTTATACCAATTTTGGTTCAGAAGTGAATTAATAATTCTGTATGAATATGTAATTTAAACGGTCAAAGATAGAAGCACGCTTAGCGCAGTCGGTAAAGGTTTTCAAATCAAGAATATAGACGTAAACTCTTCGGTTCGAATTCTCCACTTTTTATTTTTTATATTTGCGTTCTCTTACAACTCGCATAGACCGTTTTTTCTCTGTATACCATCTGAGCAGTAATTTTAAAACTGCATATTATATAGCGTGTATGCGCGAAAGCGAAATGCATTTATAGCCTATACGGTTGTGTAGTACGGTTGTGTAGTCACAAATAAAATTGTAGAAAAACACTATTTAAAAGGTATTATAAAACCAGATGTTGTAAAACGATTTCAAATGAATTCTAACAAATAAATTAAAAAAGTGTGTATTTTCTAAAAGTGATGTTTGTAAGGATTCAAACCAGAGACCGTCAGATCGGTAGTCCGGCATGTATACCAATACACCACAACTATTATGACGTGTGGAATTAACAAATACATCAATTTATATGCTGGTTATGTACCAGTTTTTTACGAAAAATCATGAGTTGTCAGGTCCATATTGGTGGACAATAACATAAACGCAACAAAACAAATATGAAACACTTAGGAAAACCCACCCAAAGGATTTTCTGACTTAATCATTCACTTTGAAAATAAATGCGGCACAGTCGATTGGGCCATATTTAACAAAGTAGTGTTGCCTTACGTGCAAAATAGGATATCTTTTGCCGATTCATCGCCAACACCAGTTCTAGTGCAACTTTTAAATTATTCTTGATATAAATATCATGTTGTACAACTATCAAATAGCCGGTTTGAAGGTATTGCGAAATGCTTTTGAAACCGCTTGAAAAAAAATTTGTTCAAATTTAAGATAACTTACCTTCCTACATTAAATATCTTTTCAATAGAAAATAAAACCCGTATTGCTTTTAATTAATTGATAGCTATCATTACAGGTAGTCTGTACGATAATTATACACGATAGACTTGTCAAAAACATGATCGAATTGCCCTCTTTTTTACTGGATATTATTAATGTAAACATGTGGAAGCATCCAGGGAAATCTTTAAAAAGAACGTAATTATCTTTTATCTTAACTATTTTTAGTTGAAGAATTTAAAAAAGACATACCCAAATTGTGAGAATATTTCCTCTTCCTTTCCCGTATCAGGTAATCCGTTTTATCAAGAAAGCTCAAATGATTTTTACTTTGTGGTTGGTGTGAAACCAGTTGATGTGAATACTGTACGTCCGTTGTTGTCATATCCTGTTGAGCCTCAATCTTAATAAAATGCATGGACAACAACAAGTGAATGTTTGTTAACATATTAATGACTGAATAGCAGCATAAACAACACATTTAAGCATGTTATTAAATGCACCATATACATATAAATTAAGGCGACAATCGTCCGCAACATAATTAATATAAACTGTTTAACGTATATGATATGTCAACACAGCGCAATTACTTAACAACATTTTATTTCAATAAAATATACCAGAGGCAGGGTATATCTCTTAATCATAATTAATTATGTTTGAGTTAGATGCTGGTGATATGACGTTTTCTTCATCTTATATTATATGTTAAGTAAATATCCATAAACGCTGAAAATATTACCAAAATCTATTGGTAGAAAATAACGTTGAAAAACTGAATTAATCGTTTTTAAGATATATGAATTATTTGTTTAAGTGAAATATCAATTTTCATCACGATTGAACTCCAGAAACAAATATTTTCAGTTTCTTGTTTCCTGTGGAGCTCCCATCCCACCCCAAAAGTATCTAATAAACAACTGTTACAGTTAATTATTTTAATATACAATTTTCAAATGAAACATCACGAGATGAATGGCGTACAACAGGGAGGTCAACAGCTTAAAAGAGTATTTCATCAAAAACAGAGAAAATAACAAATGATATTTCACAAATTCAAAATAGTGGATTCAGAATACGATTTTTATTTAACTGAGAAAACTCTCCAATTTGCTGAAAAACTAAAGAGAAGACCTCCGAAACCCCCACAGACAAGAAAACAATTACCAAAACAACGACATAAAAATGACTTACAACAGCCCTTCGTTTCGTGAAAAAAAACAACGTAGACTAGCATCTGTTCGAGATGACATTAAGTTTCAGGTTTTCAGGTTTGTTTTGCTATAATTGGTATAATAATTTTGTAGAAGCTTGATATTTGATTCTAAAAATACAAATAATATTGGTAAAAACAGAATCAGATGAATTAGCTGTTTGACTTAATTCAGTGCTTAAATATTTTATAATTTGCTAGCTTGAAGTACATCCTTAGCTGCACTGAACAACATTTTGCATAGCCTTATATGCATTGTTGAATGGAAATGCAAATTACAAGGAGAGTTTATCTTTTTTCAAGACCAATCCATTGTTTTATCTTTGAACCTTACGCAGAAGTTCATTGATAATATAAATATGTATTAAAATGAAAATACGTTGTTTGTACTATACCTGGTCCTTTTCTTCATTCACCGAAAGGTAGATTGACAACTCATTCAGCTCATCAACGAATGAAAACTCACTTTCTTCGTTAGATATCAATCCACCCAAATAGTTTGTTAATTAAGTCATCACGAACACGATAATGTTCAAACTCTACATCCGGGGTGTGTCTGATATCCGTAACCTATGCAAAAAAACAACAAAAGCTTGTGAACATACAACTAAAAAGAAAAATTTAATAATTTAAAATAAACTAAATAACAAAGTCATATTTTAAATTAATCTTTGAAATTTTAAATTTATTTATTAAGTATATACTGTTTTTTTTATTTGGTGAAAACTGGATAAGTATATACTCATATCAAAGAGCTGTGCTTACGTAAACTGAATCTCATGCGGTCAGCATTTTTGTCATTTCACAGTAAGACTGTATAGTTTAAATTCCAACACAACTTTCTTGATATTGTGAATTATATCCTAAAGTGCTACAATATTTGTACTGGTTTGAGGCCAGTACAGCATACATGTATTTCTTTTATTTATAGAAAATCAAGTTTAAAGTGGATGTTAATTTAAGTATAAGTGCACAGTGAAATTTGTTATTATGAATAACGGCTTACCTGAATTAATTTATGTCGGAGGGCCTAAATTTCGTGATGTTAAGTTAATCAGCAACTTTGAAGTTTCTATCAGTTAAACTACTTTGTAAGACGATCAGAAGCCAGAAGCGTCCATTCTATTTAAATGCAAAAAAGTAACTAACCTTTTAAGCTACTCAATGTTCGTGTTAAACTTGAACAAAATCAAAATGCAGACACATTCAATGATTATATCTGTCAGAATTCTTCAGAAAGATGAGAAAAAAAACAAGAGAGGAATTCCTCTCATTGTAAGGAACTAATGCTCCAGGTGTTGTGGTTAAATGGTCAAACGGAAATCGAAGTAAGAAAAAATAGAATGTGCCGAACACAGGCAAGTGATTATAGAATCTGTCCATTCACGAGAATGCTTCAGTGCGGACACAACCATCTACCATTAAGACGATGATGCACAACTATACACAATAAGATATAAATGTCAGTTCAATGGATAGAAATAGATTTGATTCAATACTTTTGATATTTGATAAAAAAAGCTTTTTTAAATTCATTATCATTTTTTTTTAATTTGCAATCCTGGGTTATCAGAAATAAAAGTGAATTGACCAAAGTGAAACATTCTGATGTACTGACTATTATTTTGTAATCGTTCGGCAATGCACATTCAAAACCTAACTGTCAGTTTATTACTATGGACATTTCCGGCAATGAAAAACATCGACTCTAGGTATTCCGTTTAACATAATAACCGTTTAACATAATTATAAATAGTTGACAAACAATTCATTTAAGTGTATTATTTTCACAACTGTGTTGATTTCTTTTTATTTACTGCGACAGCAATGGCAGCGTTCAGACTTCTCGGCGCTCTGCTTTTTTATTTAAATGATTGGAATAGTTATTAAATTAAATGTTAAAGATTAAATTGGACAACTTACCGATAGTAAATCTACCAGTACTTGCAAAATAGTCTTACTTCATTCAATAAAGAAAATATTTAATTTTTGATATAAACTGTTTTATGCTGAATTCCACAAATTTTAGAGTATTGAATAGACACAATATTAAGATTACACAAAGTCACACATAAAAGGTTGAGGTTCATAAAAGATATGTTTTATTATTTTGTCGTTGTTATTCGTAAATGTGTCATAATAATATAAACCGCTTAAATAAAATTAATCTACGGTATACATTCTTACGATTTGGATGTTTAATAAAGCGTTACTGTTCGGCCATTTTATTGATGTGTTGCAAAGAATTTTAGAATTTAAAATTAGCTCAGAATTTTTAACAAAGCAGTGCAGAAAGTTGACACATTATTAATAACCACTGCACACTATGCATTTTCACGAGAAATGAATCATCTATGAAACAATGCATATTCTCTAAGTCGTTCATTGTTTATCAACGACTGACATTTTTGCTTAGTTCACAAGATAACTTGGCAATGATATCTAATTCAATGGTACTCATAAATCAAGATATAAGTCAACATATTGCACGAGCTGTGGTGGTGCATTATTTTCAGGACATTGATTGTTCTTAAAATAATCAAGTGCATGATACCACAAGAGTGTTCTTAAAAAAACGTTAGACATTGGCTGTAATGAAATTAGAAATATTTTTGTAAATTATGTTTGCAATCAAACCAAAAATATAACAAAACTTGAAAAGTAAAAGGAATTAAATGAAACATCTTTTCTAAATAATAAGTCATTTAATTGCAGAAATGTTTTATTTATTTTCTTAAAATTTATTGACCATTATATTCGACCCTTCAACCAAGTTTAGTGTTAAGGCATATATATTCAAGGAATTATCTGATTTATTTTTCAAAAGAGCCAAACCAACTGCATATCCATGTTAAAGTAAACAAAAACATACTTAATTCATGTAATTCCATTTGATTAACAGAGAGCTTTTGGTCAGAGGACAGTAAATAGAAAAGCCTGTCGTGGATTGGACAATTTTGTCTAGGGACGATTCGGGCTTAATTTATTTTCAAAGATTCATTGGCCAAAATTATAGAGAATAGAAATAATTTTTTGTTTTCAAAAATGTAAAATGACTTTAATTATATACATAAAAATAAAAAATGATTATTTAAAACACTGTTTGAAAGGTGATTTGTGTCACTTTAAAGAAGTTGGTACTTTCCTTATTTTGGGTTAGAGATTTGTTTACATTCTGGGGGTGGTTACTTTCGGTTTAAAATGCTGAGAGAATGAGTTGGTGAAGGCACCAATTCTTGGTCATTTTTGCATTTCCCAAGAGTGCCACTATGCAAATCTGGGGTAGTTTTGGAACAAGTCGTGTAAATAAAATCACAGGAGGACCAAATCTTATAATGTAAGTCTTTGGGAAACTATTTAGTGGTCTCTGACCTTATTAATCTCAGAAGCTGGTTTCAAGATAAGAAGTGTCTAGTTCGAATTTCTCAGTCATCGAGCAAAAGATTAAGATGTCTTGTTTGCTTCCACTGTACATTGAAATGTATTGAATATAATTTAAGGCGATGCATACAGCCAGAACAATTCTTTGCTTTTGATGATTTCGGACACTAAGATTGTTTTCGGATCATATAAGTATACAGTGCACAAGACAAATACCTATCCCCTTGAATAAATCAGGTCAAAACTCAAAAGCAGCAATTTCATAAACTATACCCAAGGGATAAAGACCATATTGACATTATCTTCTATATCTTGCGAACGTGTTATCTACAATAAATCTTGCAAAGTTAACGTGTTGATAAGAAACAATGCAAAGAACACGTACCGGTTTAACTTTGCGAGTCCGGTATATTCGCAAACTAAGGGAACTCTCTAGATTATATTGCACGTGGTATTGTATCGAAATCTTGCAAATTATCAATTTTAATACACAATGCACACACCACAATATGTCTTTTCGAATGAATCATTCTCCAAACCATTAACCTTAATTCATGCAGAATCAGTTGAATTATTTACCATCTGTAATTATTTCCCTTCCTGTTGAGAATTGAAAACATTTTGTATCATAAAATGAATTCAAATACATGTAAGCTGTTACAAATATTGCAACATCAATTAATTATGATATTATAGAAAGCATTAACCAATGCATATCTCTTTTCAATTTATCATGACACAAATATGTTTTCAACATTAATTTCATTATCAATTTTAGTAATTTCATTTTTATGCATTTACGAAGTAAAATTCGTTCGAAACATTGCTTTGAAGTTGCCAAAACAACTTGGTTTTATTTTACAAAATAGTAAGTGTTACAACACAGTGCCATCTCGAAATACAACTTATTAACACGTGAAGTTATGACAGCTGTAGAAAAATAAGTGGACAACATGTTTAAGATACAACCCATTTCACAAAGTGACAACAAACATTGCCATGGTGACTGTATAAACGATGGCTACAAAAATGCTTTCGACTTTTATCCCTTAATAATACTGTTATTAATAATCTGCTCGGGATTTTTATTCATTTAATCCAACACAATGCGCCCTAAAATATTATGCATAAATATCCGTCCAATACAGTATCAGAACTTAAAAAAATAAGGACCGCCTTCTACTGTTAAGCAAATTTGATATTTGTAGGTTTATCGAAAGTAAGCTTATTTAAATGTATACATAAATAAACCGTGAATTAATATTAGCTTAAATTAATGTATAAATAAACCAGAAACTATAAAATAAAACAGTTGACATCACTTGCATTCATCACATTCACTGTTTGTGTGACAATAAAAATTAAAAATAAAAGCAGTTATAAATCTCCTAAACAATTTTTAGACGGAAGATTGAAATAAAATGTGTGAAAACCACATAAAAAATAAAGCGGAACTTAGTATAAATTTAAAAGGGTGAACTTTATGTTTATCTTAGTAATTGTAATCTCTTTCAGTTTGGAAAGACAACATTATTTGCGAGGAAGCTAGAAAATGGTTTTAACGCAGGATACTAGCAGTTAACTTTAAGTTTAGCATATTCCTTTGCACAGGATGTGCTTATCACAACACAAATTCTCATTCAACATCGTACAAAGTACAGATTTACCATACTATCATATAATAAGTATTTACATAGTTAAATCCATTAGAAAATTTAAGAGAATTGTTGCGGTAAAGGAATAAATAGCTGCAGTTGCAAACAATATCGTGACATATCTTAATTTTTTTAATATCAACACGTTGGTAATAAAAATCAGTTTTTAACCAAACTTAAACATGAAATTGTGTCTAAGTCAACAGGTTTTGACACTGATAGTGCCAAGTGGTATTTGCTAAGGTTCTCCCATCTTCGATATATATTTTATGTCTTTTATTGGAAATCGACAGCATATTAAACTTGTTTTAAGATGTCTCTTCTAATTGCCTGGGACATCTGTGCTTTTTTGATTTACTTTGCCGAATATGCATATTTAACATTACCTTTAATAGCCGCCATTTAACACATATTCTTTAAATGAAATTCCCTCTATTGGGGAGCGAACCCACTCCGTCACGGCGACAGCGCCTAGCAATGCATTTCTGACAACGATACCAAATGACATAGTCGGGACAACCTCCCAAAAAGTTTGACCGCTCACGTTCATGGTTTGTCTTTAATATTAATCAAATCATTCAATTTCAGACCTGAATATTTAACAGGTAAATATTTCTTGTAAATTTTGATTAATTATGATCGTAAGTGTGTAAGCTTATTGTTTTGTGTAATAGAACGTTGATAGAAGCTAAAATATGTGTTTCAGTTAAAGATGCAGATTTGAATTCACTTCAGATATATGTTTGCCAGATATATAAACAGTTTCCATTAGCATTATGTCATGTGAAGACTGGTAATATATGTTTTAATATATGTTTGACTACCTGATTCAATATATCAATTAAACAGGACGGCCTTTCAAACACGTTTTGGGTAACATTGAAAAAGAGCAAGATAAAACATTTTATATCAACATTTAAAGTATTCAAGACTTCGTTTTCTATTCAACCTAGAAAAAACACTTGATAATAGTGCATCAAGAACATCCATTGATAAATGTAATGTATCGTTTAAGTTATTGTGTACACATTAGATCAATTGAAATATAGCAACGGGGATGCTCAAATGATGTTTCGCTGTTAGCTAGTTTAAACGTCACCAGATGCCTTCCTTGGCCGAATTTAAATTTTGGTTTCACATGGTGTTTCGTAAAATTAATAGCTTAATAGCTTAACATATCTATTATACAGAAGTAAAACAGACCCTCTCTACTGGTTTTTAAGATGTATCAATATAACGTACATAGAACATTTCTGTTTCAATGAAAATCAACAATAGTAAACTCAAACCATGTTTTGTCTTATTACTGGTTTGGATTATGTACTTGGCAAATTATTAATAGAATGAATTGTATTTAAACAGAACGTACCGGAATTTGGCAGACAAAAAGATGATTTGTCATAATTTAATGCAGTACTGCACATATTGCAGATTGATAAAATAATGCTATTAATCTTTTCAAGCCGTGATATGCACGATGTTGATAAATTAATTGCACACTTTAAATAAATTCTAAAACAATCTGCGGATCATGTTGACAGTAAATATTCTTTAATAAATAATACTCAGAAAAAAATACACTTATCTCGTCAGCGGTATTTAGTGTAGGAAGTGCAATCACACTGATGGCAGTGCAATCACACTGATGGAATTGCAATCACACTGCTGAAAATGCAATCAAACTGATGGAAATGCAATCACACTGCTGCAAATGCAACTACACTGATGGAAATGCAATCACACTGCGGGAAGTGCAATCACACTGATGGAAGTGCAATCACACTGATGAAAATGCAATCACACTGATGGAAATATGAAAATGCAATCACACTGCTGGAAGTGCAATGGCACTGATGGAAGTGCGATCACACTGCTGGAAGTGCAATCAAACTGATGCAAATGCAATCATACTGAGGCAAATGCAATCACACTGATGGAAATGCAATCACACTGATGAAAATGCAATCACACTGGTGGAAATGCAATCACGCTGCTGAAAATGCAATCACACTGATGGAAATGCAATCACACTGACGAAAATGCAATCACACTGACGGAAATGCAATCAAACTGATGGTAATGCAATCACACTAATACGAAATGCAATCACACACATCTGATGAAAATGCAAACAAACTGATGAAAATGCAATCACTCTGATGCAAGTGCAACCGCACTGATGGAAGTGCAATCAAACTGACTAAAATGCAATCACACTGATGAAAATGCAATCACACTGCTGGAAGTGCAATCACACTGGTGTAAGAGCAATCACACTGATGGACGTGCTATCACACTGCTGGAAATGCAATCATGCTGCTGAAAATGCAATCACACTGATGGAAATGCAATCACACTGACGAAAATGCAATCACACTGACGGAAATGCAATCAAACTGATGGTAATGCAATCACACTGATACGAAATGCAATCACACTCATCTGATGAAAATGCAAACAAACTGATGAAAATGCAATCACTCTGATGCAAGTGCAATCGCACTGATGGAAATGCAATCAAACTGATTAAAATGCACTCACACTGCTGCAAGTGCAATCACACTGATGGAAGTGCAATAACCCTGCTAGAAGTGCAATCACAATGACGAAAGTGCAAACACACTGATGGAAGTGCAAACAAACTGATGAAAATGCAATCACACTGCTGGAAGTGCAATCACACTGCTGGAAGAGCAATCACACTGCTGGAAGTGCAATCACACTGCTGGACGTGCAATCACACTGCTGGAAGTGCAATCACACTGCTGGAAGTGCAATCACACTGATGAAAATGAAATCACACTGATGGAAGTGCAATCACAATAACAAAGACGGAAATGCAATCACACTGCTGGAAGTGCAATCACACTGCTGGAAGTGCAATCACGCTGCTGGAAGTGCAATCACACTCATGGAATTGCAATCACACTCATGAAATTGCAAAAATAATAATTGAAATGCAATCACACTGATTAAATTACAGTCACGCAGCTGGAAGTGCAATCACACTGAAGGAAGTGCATTCACACTGATTGAAATGTAATCACACTGATGGAAGTGCAATCACACTGATGGAAGTGCAATCACACTGCTGGAAGTGCAATCACACTGATGCAAATGCAATCACACTGAGGCAAATGCAATCACACTGGTGGAAATGCAATCACGCTGCTGGAAATGCAATCAAACTGAAGTAAATGGAATCACACTGATGAAAATGCAATCACACTGACGAAAATGCAATCAAACTGATGGCAATGCAATCACACTGATGGAAATGCAATCACACTGTGTAAAATGCAAACAAACTGATGAAAATGCAATCACTCTGATGCAAGTGCAATCGCACTGATGGAAGTGCAATCAAACTGATTAAAATGCAATCACACTGCTGCAAGTGCAATCAGACTGATGGAAGAGCAATCACACTGCTGGAAGTGCAATCACACTGATGGAATTGCAATCACACTGATGAAAATGCAATCACACTGCTGGAAGTGCAATCACATTTCAGGAAGTGCAATCACACTGCTGGACGTGCAATCACACGGCTGAAAGATTGAAATGTAATCACACTGATGGAAGTGCAATCACACTGATGGAAGTGCAATCACACTGCTGGAAGTGCAATCACACTGATGCAAATGCAATCACACTGAGGCAAATGCAATCACACTGGTGGAAATGCAATCACGCTGCTGGAAATGCAATCAAACTGAAGTAAATGGAATCACACTGATGAAAATGCAATCACACTGACGAAAATGCAATCAAACTGATGGCAATGCAATCACACTGATGGAAATGCAATCACACTGTGTAAAATGCAAACAAACTGATGAAAATGCAATCACTCTGATGCAAGTGCAATCGCACTGATGGAAGTGCAATCAAACTGATTAAAATGCAATCACACTGCTGCAAGTGCAATCAGACTGATGGAAGAGCAATCACACTGCTGGAAGTGCAATCACACTGATGGAATTGCAATCACACTGATGAAAATGCAATCACACTGCTGGAAGTGCAATCACATTTCAGGAAGTGCAATCACACTGCTGGACGTGCAATCACACGGCTGAAAGTGCAATCACACTGCTGGAAGTGAAATCACACTGATGGAAGTACAATCACACTGATGGAAGTGCAATCACACTGACTAAAATGCAATCACACTGACGAAAATGCAATCACACTGATGAAAGTGCAATCACACTGATGAAAGTGCAATCACACTGATGAAAGTGCAATCACACTGATGAAAATGCAATCACACTGTTGGACGTGCAATCGCAATGACGGAAATGTAATCACACTGCTGGAATTGCGATCACACTCATGAAATTGCAAAAACAATTAATGAAATGCAATCATACTGATGGAAGTGCAATCACACTGCTGAAAGTGCAATCACACTGAAGGAAGTGCATTCACACTGATGGAAACGTAATCACACTGATGGAAGTGCAATCACACTGATGGAAGTGCAATCACACTGCTGGAAGTGCAATCACACTGCTGGAAGTGCAATCACACTGATGAAAATGCAATCACACTGCTGGAAGTGCAATCACACTGCTGGAAGTGTAATCACACTGCTGGAAGAGCAATCACACTGATGGAAGTGATCACACTGATGGAAGTGCAATCACACTGATGGAAGTGCAATCACACTTATGAAAATGCAATCACACTGCTGGAAGTGCAATCACACTGCTGGAAGTGTAATCACACTGCTGGAAGAGCAATCACACTGCTGGAAGTGCAATCACACTGATGGAAGTGATCACACTGATGGAAGTGCAATCACACTGATGGAAGTGCAATCACACTGACGAAAATGTAATCACACTGACGAAAGTGCAATCACACTAATGGAAGTGCAATCACACTGATGAAAGTGCAATCACACTGATGAAAATGCAATCACACTGATCACACTGCTGGAAGTGCAATCAAACTGATCGAAGTTCAATCACATTTCTGGTAGTGCAATCACACTGATGGAAGTGGAATCATACTGATGGAAATACAATCACACTGCTTGAAGTGCAATCACACTGATGGAAGTGCAATCACACTGCTGGAAGTGCAATCACACGGCTGAAAGTGCAATCACACTGATGAAAATGCAATCACACTGATGAAAGTGCAATCACACACAGTCTGAGGAAAATGCAATCACACCGATGGAAGTGGAATCACACTGATGAAAATGCAATCACACTGAAGAAAATGCAATCACACTGATGGAAGTGCAAACGCACTGCTGGACGTGCAATCACACTGGCGGAAGTGCAAATACACTGGTGGTAGTGCAATCACACTGATGAAAGTGCAATCACACTGCTGGAAATGCGATCACACTGATGGAAGTGCAATCACACTGACGGAAGTGCAAACAAACAGATGAAAATGCAATCACACTGCTGGAAGTGCAATCAAACTAATCGAAGTTCAATCACACTGATGAAATGCAATCACACTCATGTAGGTGCAATCACACTGCTGCAAGTGCAATCACACTGCTGAAAATGCAATCATACTGCTGGAAGTGCAATCACACTGATGGAAATGGAATCACACTGCTGGAAGTAAAATTACATTGATGGAAGTACAATCACACTGATGAAAGTGCAATCACACTAATGGAAATGCAATCACACTGATGTAAGTGCAATCACACTGATGAAATTGCAATCACCCTGCTGGAAGTGCAATCACACTGATAGAAGTTCAATCACTCTGCTGGAAGTGCAATCACACTGATGGAAGTGAAATCACACTGATGAAAGTGCAATCACACGGCTGGAAATGCAATCACACTGACGGAAATGCAATCACACTGATGGACGTGCAATCACACTGATGGAAATTCAATCACACGTATGTAAATGCATTCACACTGATGGAAATGCAATCACACTGATGGAAATGCAATCACACTGATGGAAGTGCAATCACACTGATGGAAGTGCAATCACACTGATGGAAGTGCAATCACCTTGATGAAAATGCAAATACACTGCTGGAAGTGCAATCACACTGACGGAAGTTCAATAACACCGCTGGAAGTGCATCACACAGATAGAAGTCCAATCACACTGCTGGAAGTGCAATCACACTGCTGAAAGTACAATCAATCTGATGAAAATGCAATCACACTAATGAAAATGCAATCACACTGATGGAAGTGCAATCACACTGCTGGAAGTGCAATCACACTGATGAAAATGCAATCACACTGCTGGAAGTGCAATCACACTTGTGAAAATGCAATCACACAGATGTAAGTGCATTCACACTGATGAAAATGCAATCACACTGCTGAAAGTGCAATCACACTGATCGAAGTGCAATCACACTGCTTGAAGTGAAATCACACTGATGGAAGTACAATCATAGTGATGGAAGTGAAATCACACTGATGAAAGTTCAACTACACTGGTGGAAATGCAAACACACTGACGGAAATGCAATCACACTGATGGAAGTTCAATCACACTGATGTAAATTCAATCACACTGATGTGAATGCATTCACACTAATGGAAATGTTATCACACTAATGGAAATGCAATCACACTGCTGGAAATGCGATCACATGCATGGAAATGCAATCACACTGACGAAAGTGCAGTCACACTACTTGAAATGAAATCACAATGATGGAAATGCAATCAAACTGAGGGAAGTGCAATCACATTAATGGAAGTGCAATCACACTCACGGAAATGTAATCACACTGTTAAAAATGCAATCACAATGATGAATATCCAATAACAATGATGAAAATGATATCACATTGATGGAAGTGAAATCACACTGATGAAAGTGCAATCACACAGCTGGAAGTGCAATCACACTTATTAAAATGCAATCACACTGATGAAAATGCAATCACACTGCAGGAAGTGCAATCACACTGCTGGAAGTGCAATCACACTGAAAGAAGTGCAATCACACTGATAAAAGTGCAATCACATTGATGAAAATGCAATCACGCTGTTGAAAACGCAATCACACTGATGGAAGTGCAGTCACACTGTTGGAAGTGCAATCAAACTGCTGAAAGTGCAATTACACTGATGGAAGTGCAATCACACTGATGGAAGTGCAACCACACTGCTGAAAGTGCAATCACACTGCTGGAAGTATAATCACACTGCTGGAAGTGCAATCACACTGATGGAAGTGCAATCACACTGCTAAAAAGATGATATCACACTGATAGAAGTGCAATCACACTGACGGAAGTTCAATCACACTGCTGGAAGTGCAATCGCACAGATGGAAGTGCAATCACACTGATGAAAATGCAATAACACGTATGGAAGCGCAATCACATAGATGAAAATGCAATCACACTGATGAAAATGCAATCACAATGATGGAAGTGCAATCACACTGATGGAAGTGCAATCACACTGCCGGAAGTTCAAATGCACTGACGTAAGGGCAATCACACTGATTGAAGTGCAATCACACTAATGGAAATGCAATCACACTGATGGAAGTGCACTCACACTGATGGAAGTGCAATCACACTGATGAAAATGCAATCACACTGCTGGAAGTGCAATCACACTAACGGAAGTGCAATCATACTGAGGAAAATGCAATCACACTGATGGCAGTGCAATCACACTGCTGGAAATGCAATCACACTGATGAAAATGCAATCACACTTAGGAAAATGCAATCACACTGCTGGAAGTGCAATCACAACGATGAAAGTGCAGTAACAATGATGGAAATGCAATCGCACTGTTGGAAGTGCAATCACACTGATGAAAATGCAATCACACTGCTGGAAGGGCAATCACACTGCTCTAAATACAATCACACTGCTGGAAGTGCAATCATACTGGTGGAAATGCAATCACACTGATGGAAGTGCAATGACACTGATGGAAGTGCAATCACACTTATGGAAGTGCAATCACACTGATGAAAATGCAATCACACTGCTGGAAGTGCAATCAAACTGATCGAAGTTCAATCACACTTCTGGTAGTGCAATCACAATGATGGAAGTGCAATCATACTGATGGAAATGCAATCACACTGCTGGAAGTGCAATCACATTGATGCAAGTGCAATCATACTGAGGAAAATGCAATCACACTGATGGAAGTGCAAACACACTGATGGAATTGCAATCACACTGATGAACATGCAATCACAGTTAGGAAAATGCAATCACACTGCTGGAAGTGCAATCACACTGATAAAAGTTCAATAACAATGACGGAAATGCAATCGCACTGATGGAAGTGCAATCGCACTGATGGAAGTGCAATCACACTGATGAAAATGCAATCACACTGCTGGAAGTGCAATCACACTGCTGTAAGAGCAATCACACTGATGGACGTGCTATCACACTGCTGGAAATGCAATCACACTGCTGGAAGTGAAATCACACTGATGGAAGTGCGATCACACTAATGGAAGTGCAATCACACTTATGAAAATACAATCACACTGACGAAAATGCAATCACACTGATGGAAGTGCAAGCACACTGACGAAAATGCAATCACACTAATGGATGTGCAATCTCACTGATGGATGTGCAATCACACTAACGAAAATGCAATCACACTGCTGGAAGTGCAATCACACTTAGGAAAATGCAATCACACTGCTGGATGTGCAATCACACCGATGAAAGTGCAATAACAATGATGGAAATGCAATCGCACTGTTGGAAGTGCAATCACACTGATGAAAATGCAATCACACTGTTGGAAGTGCAATCACACTGCTCTAAGTACAATCACACTGATGGAAGTGCAATCATACTGCTGGAAATGCAATTACACTGATGGAAGTGCAATCACACTGATGGAAGTGCAATCACACTAATGGACGTGCAATCACACTGACAAAAATGCATTCACACTGCTGGAAGTGCAATCAAACTGAACGAAGTTCAATCACATTTCTGGTAGTGCAATCACACTGATGGAAGTGCAATCATACTGATGGAAATGCAATCACACTGCTGGAAGTGCAATTACATTGATGGAAGTTCAATCATACTGAGGAAAATGCAATCACACTGATGGAAGTGCAATCACACTGATGAAAAATACAATCACACTTATGAAAATGCAATCACACTGCTGGAAGTGCAATCACACTGCTGGACGTGCAATCACACTGCTGAAAGTGCAATCACACTGCTGGAAGTGCAATCACACTGATGGAAGTACAATCACACTGACTAAAATGCAATCACACTGACGAAAATGCAATCACACTGATGAAAGTGCAATCACACTGATGAAAGTGCAATCACACTGATGAAACTGCAATCACATTGATGGAAGTGCAATCACAATGACGTAAATGTAATCACACTGCTGAAAGTGCAATCACACTCATGAAATTGCAAAAACAATTTTTGAAATGCAATCACACTGATGGAAGTGCAATCACACTGCTGAAAGTGCAATCACACTGAAGGAAGTACATTCACACTGATGGAAACGTAATCACTGATGGAAGTGCAATCACACTGATGGAAATGCAATCACACTGCTGGAAGTGCAAACACACTGCTGGAAGTGCAATCACACTGATGAAAATGCAATCACACTGCTGGAAGTGCAATCACACTAATGGAATTGCAATCATACTGCTGGAAGCGCAATCACACTGCTGGAAGTGCAATCACACTGATGGAAGTGCAATCACACTGATGGAAGTGCAATCACACTGATGGAAGTACAATCACACTGAATAAATTGCAATTACACTGACGAAAATGTAATCACACTGAGGAAAGTGCAATCACACTGATGGAAGTGCAATCAAAGTGATGAAAGTGCTATCACACTGATGAAAACGCAATCACACTGATTGAAGTGCAATCACAATGACGGAAATGCAATCACTGCTTGAAGTGCAATCTCACTGATGGAAGTGCAATCACACTGCTGGAAGTGCAGTCACACTGCTGTTAGTGCAATCACACTGATGGAAGTGTAATCACACTGACGAAAATGCAATCAAAATGATGGAAATGCAATCACACTGATGAAAGTGCAATCACACTGATGCAAATGCAATCACACTGATGGAAGTGGAATCACACTGATGAAAATGCAATCACACTGATGAAAATGCAATCACACTGCTGGACGTGCAATCACACTGGCGGAAGTGCAAATACACTGGTGCAAGTGCAATCACACTGATGAAAGTGCAATCACACTGCTGGAAATGCGATCACACTGATGGAAGTGCAATCACACTGACGGAAGTGCAATCACACTGATGAAAATGCAATCACAATGCTGGAAGTGCATCAAACTGATCGGAGTTCAACCACACTGATGAAATGCAACCACACTCATGCAGGTGCAATCACACTGCTGCAAGTGCAATCAAACTGATGATAATGCAATCACACTGCTGGAAGTGCAATCACACTGCTGGAAGTGCAATCACACGAATGGAATTGCAATCACACAGCTGGAAGCGCAATCACACTGCTGGAAGTGCAATCACACTGATGGAAGTGCAATCACACTGATGGAAGTGCAATCACACGGATGGAAGTGCAATCACACTGACGAAAATGTAATCACACTGACGAAAGTGCAATCACACTGATGGAAGTGCAATCAAACTGATGAAAGTGCTATCACACTGATGAAAATGCAATCACACTGATTGAAGTGCAATCACAATGACGGAAATGCAATCACACTGCTTGAAGTGCAATCACACTGATGGAAGTGCAATCACACTGCTGGAAATGCAGTCACACTGCTGTTAGTGCAATCACACTGATGGAAGTGCATTCACACTGATGGAAATAAAATCAAAATGATGGAAATGCAATCACACTGATGAAAGTGGCATCACACTGATGAAAATGCAATCACACTGATGGAAGTGGAATCACACTGATGAAAATGCAATCACACTGATGAAAATGCAATCACACTGATGGAAGTACAATCACACTGCTGGACGTGCAATCACACTGGCGGAAGTGCAAATACACTGGTGGAAGTGCAATCACACTGATGAAAGTGCAATCACACTGCTGGGAATGCGATCACAATGATGGAAGTGCAATCACACTGACGGAAGTGCAATCACACTGATGAAAATGCAATCACACTGCTGGAAGTGCAATCAAACTGATCGAAGTTCAATCACACTGATGAAATGCAATCACACTCATGTAGGTGCAATCACACTGCTGCAAGTGCAATTACACTGATGAAAATGCAATCACACTGCTGGAAGTGCAATCACACTGATGGAAATGCAATCACACTGCTGGAAGTAGAATTACACTGATGGAAGTACAATCACACTGATGGAAGTGCAATCACACTAATGGAAATGCAATCACACTGATATAAGTGCAATCACACTAATGAAATTGCAATCACACTGCTGGAAGTGCAATCACACTGATAGAAGTTCAATTACTCTTCTGGAAGTGCAATCACACTGATGGAAGTGCAATCACACTGATGGAAGTGAAATCACACTGATGAAAGTGCAATCACACGGCTGGAAATGCAATCACACTGACGGAAATGCAATCACACTGATGGAAGTGCAATCACACTGATAGAAATTCAATCACACTTATGTAAATGCATTCACACTGATGGAAATGCAATCACACTGATGGAAATGCAATCACACTGATGGAAGCGCAATCACACTGATGGAAGTGCAATCACCTTGATGAAAATGCAAATTCACTCCTGGAAGCGCAGTCACACTGACGGAAGTTCAATCACACCGCTGGAAGTGCATCACACAGATAGAAGTACAATCACACTGCTGGAAGTGCAATCACACTGCTGAAAGTACAATCAATCAGATGAAAATGCAATTACACTAATGAAAATGCAATCACACTGCTGGAAGTGCAATCACACTGCTGGAAGTGCAATCACACTGATGAAAATGCAATCACACTGCTGGAAGTGCAATCCAAATTATGAATATGCAATCACACAGATGTAAGTGCAATCACACTGATGAAAATGCAATCACACTGCTGAAAGTGCAATCACACTGCTGGAAATGCAGTCACACTGCTGTTAGTGCAATCACACTGATGGAAGTGCATTCACACTGATGGAAATAAAATCAAAATGATGGAAATGCAATCACACTGATGAAAGTGGCATCACACTGATGAAAATGCAATCACACTGATGGAAGTGGAATCACACTGATGAAAATGCAATCACACTGATGAAAATGCAATCACACTGATGGAAGTACAATCACACTGCTGGACGTGCAATCACACTGGCGGAAGTGCAAATACAATGGTGGAAGTGCAATCACACTGATGAAAGTGCAAACACACTGACGGAAATGCAATCACACTGATGGAAGTGCAATCACACTGATGTAAATTCAATCACACTGATGTGAATGCATTCACACTGATGGAAATGTTATCACACTAATGGAAATGCAATCACACAGCTGGAAGTGCAATCACACGCATGGAAATGCAATCACACTGATGAAAGTGCAGTCACACTACTGGAAATGCAATCACACTGATGGAAATGCAATCAAACTGAGGGAATTGCAATCACACTAATGGAAGTGCAATCACACTGATGGAAATGCAATCACACTGATGAAAATGCAATCACGCTAATGAAAACGCAATCACACTGATGGAAGTGCAATCACACTGTTGGAAGTGCAATCACACTGCTGAAAGTGCAATTACACTGATGGAAGTGCAATCACACTGATGTAAGTGCAACCACACTGCTGAAAGTGCAATCACACTGCTGGAAGTGTAATCACACTGCTGGAAGTGCAATCGCACTGATGGAAGTGCAATCACACTGATAAAAAGATGATATCACACTGATAGAAGTGCAATCGCACAGATGGAAGTGCAATCACACTGATGAAAATGCAATCACACTGCTGAAAGTGCAATCACACTGCTGGAAATGCAGTCACACTGCTGTTAGTGCAATCACACTGATGGAAGTGCATTCACACTGATGGAAATAAAATCAAAATGATGGAAATGCAATCACACTGATGAAAGTGGCATCACACTGATGAAAATGCAATCACACTGATGGAAGTGGAATCACACTGATGAAAATGCAATCACACTGATGAAAATGCAATCACACTGATGGAAGTACAATCACACTGCTGGACGTGCAATCACACTGGCGGAAGTGCAAATACAATGGTGGAAGTGCAATCACACTGATGAAAGTGCAAACACACTGACGGAAATGCAATCACACTGATGGAAGTGCAATCACACTGATGTAAATTCAATCACACTGATGTGAATGCATTCACACTGATGGAAATGTTATCACACTAATGGAAATGCAATCACACAGCTGGAAGTGCAATCACACGCATGGAAATGCAATCACACTGATGAAAGTGCAGTCACACTACTGGAAATGCAATCACACTGATGGAAATGCAATCAAACTGAGGGAATTGCAATCACACTAATGGAAGTGCAATCACACTGATGGAAATGCAATCACACTGATGAAAATGCAATCACGCTAATGAAAACGCAATCACACTGATGGAAGTGCAATCACACTGTTGGAAGTGCAATCACACTGCTGAAAGTGCAATTACACTGATGGAAGTGCAATCACACTGATGTAAGTGCAACCACACTGCTGAAAGTGCAATCACACTGCTGGAAGTGTAATCACACTGCTGGAAGTGCAATCGCACTGATGGAAGTGCAATCACACTGATAAAAAGATGATATCACACTGATAGAAGTGCAATCGCACAGATGGAAGTGCAATCACACTTATGAAAATGCAATCACACGTATGGAAGTGCAATCACACAGATGAAAATGCAATCACACTAATAAAAATGCAATCACACTGATGGAAGTGCAATCACACTGCTGTATGTGCAATCACACTGCCGGAAGTTCAAATGCACTGATGGAAGTGCAATCACACTGATTGAAGTGCAATCACGCTAATGGAAATGCAATCACACTGAGAGAAGTGCAATCACACTAATGGAAGTGAAATCACACTGATGAAAATGCAATCACACTGCTGGAAGTGCAATCACACTAACGGAAGTGCAATCATACTGAGGAAAATGCAATCACACTGATGGCAGTGCAATCACACTGCTGGAAGTGGGATCACACTGATGAAAATGCAATCACACTTAGGAAAATGCAATCACACTGCTGGAAGTGCAATCACAACGATGAAAGTGCAGTAACAATGATGGAAATGCAATCGCACTGTTGGAAGTGCAATCACACTGATGAAAATGCAATCACACTGCTGGAAGTGCAATAACACTGTTCTACGTAGGATCACACTGCTGGAAGTGCAATCATACTGCTGGAAATGCAATCACACTGATGGAAGTGCAGTCACACTGATGGAAGTGCAATCACACTAATGGAAGTGCAATCACACTGATTAAAACGCAATCACACAGCTGGAAGTGCAATCAAACTGATCGAAGTTCAATCACACTTCTGGTAGTGCAATCACACTGATGGAAGTGCAATCATACTGATGGAAATGCAATCACACTGCTGGAAGTGCAATCACATTTATACAAGTGCAATCATACTGATGGAAAATGCAATCACACTGATGGCAGTGCAATCACACTGCTGGAAGTGCAATCACACTGATGAAAATGCAATCACACTTAGGAAAATGCAATCCGACTGCTGGAAGTGCAATCACACTGATTAAAGTTCAATAACAATGATGGAAATGCAATCGCACTGATGGAAGTGCAATCACACTGATGAAAATGCAATAACAATGCTGGAAGTGCAATCACACTGCTGTAAGAACAATCACACTGATGAACGTGCAATCACACTGCTGGAAATGCAATCACACTGCTGGAAGTGCAATCACACTGATGGAAGTGCAATCACACTAATGGAAGAGCAATCACACTGATGAAAATGCAATCACACTAACGAAAATGCAATCACACTGCTGGAAGAGCAATCACACTAACGAAAATGCAATCGCACTGCTGGAAGTGCAATAACACTAATGGAAGTACAATCATCAAGACGAAAATGAAATCACACCGATGGCAGTGCAAGCACACTGATGGAAGTGCAATCACACTGATGAAAATGCAATCACACTGAGGAAAATGCAATCACACTGCTGGAAGTGCCATCACACCGATGAAAGTGCAATAACAATGATGGAAATGCAATCGCACTGTTGGAAGTGCAATCACACTGATGAAAATGCAATCACACTGCTGGAAGTGCAATCACACTGCTGTAAGAACAATCACACTGATGGACGTGCAATCACACTGCTGGAAATGCAATCACACTGCTGGAAATGCAATCACACTGCTGGAAGTGCAATCACACTGATGGAAGTGCAATCACACTAATGGAAGTGCAATCACACTTATGAAAATGCAATCACACCGCTGGAAGTGCAATCACACTGATAAAAGTTCAATAACAATGATTGAAATGCAATCGCACTGATGAAAGTGCAATCACACTGATGAAAATGCAATCACACTGCTGGAAGTGCAATCACACTGCTGTAAGAACAATCACACTGATGGACGTGCAATCACACTGCTGGAAGTGCAATCACACTGATGAAAATGCAATCACACTGCTGGAAGTGCAATCACACTGCTGTAAGAACAATCACACTGATGGACGTGCAATCAAACTGCTGGAAATGCAATCACACTGCTGGAAATGCAATCACACTGCTGAAAGTGCAATCACACTGATGAAAATACAATCACACTGATGAAAATGCAATCACACTGATGAAAATCCAATCACAATGATGAAAATGAAAGCACACTGATAGAAGTGCAATCACACTGATGAAAGTGCAGTCACACTGCTGTAAGAACAATCACACTGATGGACGAGCAATCACACTGATGGAAGTGCAATCACACTGATGAAAATGCAATCACACTTAGGAAAATAAAATCACACTGCTGGAAGTGCCATCACACCGATGAAAGTGCAATAACAATGATGGAAATGCAATCGCACTGTTGGAAGTGCAATCACACTGATGAAAATGCAATCACACTGCTGGAAGTGCAATCACACTGCTGTAAGAACAATCACACTGATGGACGTGCAATCACACTGCTGAAAATGCAATCACACTGCTGGAAATGCAATCACACTGCTGGAAGTGCAATCACACTGATGAAAATGCAATCACAATGCTGGAAGTGCAATCACACTTCTGTTAGAACAATCACACTGATGAACGTGCAATCACACTGCTGGAAATGCAATCACACTGCTGGAAGTGCAATCACACTGATTTAAGTGCAATCACACTAATGGAAGTGCAATCACACTGATGAAAATGCAATCACACTAACAAAAATGTAATCACACTGCTGGAAGAGCAATCACACTAACGAAAATGCAATCACACTGCTGGAAGTGCAATAACACTAATGGAAGTGCAATCATACAGACGAAAATGAAATCACACCGATTGCAGTGCAATCACACTGACGGAAGTGCAATCACACTGATGAAAATGCAATCACACTTAGGAAAATGCAATCACACTGCTGGAAGTGCCATCACACCGATGAAAGTGCAATAACAATGATGGAAATGCAATCGCACTGTTGGAAGTGCAATCACACTGATGAAATTGCAATCACACTGCTGGAAGTGCAATCACACTGCTCTAAATACAATCACACTGATGGAAGTGCAATCATACTGCTGGAAATGCAATCACACTGATGGAAGTGCAATCACACTGATGGAAGTGCAATCACACTAATGGAAGTGCAATCACACTCACGAAAATGCATTCACACTGCTGGAAGTGCAATCAAACTGATCGAAGTTCAATCACATTTCTGGTAGTGCAATCACACTGATGGAAGTGCAATCATACTGATAGAAATGCAATCACACTGCTGGAAGTGCAATCACATTGATGGAAGTTCAATCATACTGAGGAAAATGCAATCACACTGATAGCAGTTCAATCACACTGATGGAAGTGAAATCACCCTGATGAAAATGCAATCATACTTAGGAAAATGCAATCACTGATGGAAGTGCAATCACACTGATAAAAGTTCAATAACAATGATGGAAATGCAATCGCACTGATGGAAGTGCAATCACACTGATGAAAATGCAATCACACTGCTGGAAGTGCAATCACACTGCTGTAAGAACAATCACACGGATGGACGTGCAATCACACTGCTGGAAATGCAATCACACTGCTGGAAATGCAATCACACTGATTAAAGTTCAATAACAATGATGGAAATGCAATCGCACTGATGGAAGTGCAATCACACTGATGAAAATGCAATCACACTGCTGGAAATGCAATCACACTGCTGTAAGAACAATCACACTGATGAACGTGCAATCACACTGCTGGAAATGCAATCACACTGCTGGAAGTGCAATCACACTGATGGAAGTGCAATCACACTAATGGAAGTGCAATCACACTGATGAAAATGTAATCACACTAACGAAAATGCAATCACACTGCTGGAAGAGCAATCACACTTTCGAAAATGCAATCGCACTGCTGGAAGTGCAATAACACTAATGGAAGTGCAATCATACAGACGAAAATGAAATCACACCGATGGCAGTGCAATCACACTGATGGAAGTGCAATCACACTGATGAAAATGCAATCACACTTAGGAAAATGCAATCACACTGCTGGAAGTGCCATCACACCGATGAAAGTGCAATAACAATGATGGAAATGCAATCGCACTGTTGGAAGTGCAATCACACTGATGAAAATGCAATCACACTGCTGGAAGTGCAATCACACTGCTCTAAGTACAATCCCACTGATGGAAGTGCAATCATACTGCTGGAAATGCAATCACACTGATGGAAGTGCAATCACACTGATGGAAGTGCAATCACACTAATGGAAGTGCAATCACACTCACGAAAATGCATTCACACTGCTGGAAGTGCAATCAAACTGATCGAAGTTCAATCACATTTCTGGTAGTGCAATCACACTGATGGAAGTGCAATCATACTGATGGAAATGCAATCACACTGCTGGAAGTGCAATCACATTGATGGAAGTTCAATCATACTGAGGAAAACGCAATCACACTGATGGCAGTTCAATCACACTGATGGAAGTGAAATCACCCTGATGAAAAATGCAATCATACTTAGGAAAATGCAATCACACTGCTGGAAGTGCAATCACACTGATAAAAGTTCAATAACAATGACGGAAATGCAATCACACTGCTGGAAGTGCAATCACACTGCTGTAAGAACAATCATACTGATGGACGTGCAATCACACTGCTGGAAATGCAATCACACTGCTGGAAATGCAATCACACTGCTGGAAGTGCAATCACACTGATGGAAGTGCAATCACACTAATGGAAGTGCAATCACACTTATGAAAATGCAATCACACTGCTGGAAGTGCAATCACACTGATAAAAGTTCAATAACAATGATTGAAATGCAATCGCACTGATGAAAGTGCAATCACACTGACGAAAATGCAATCACACTGCTGGAAGTGCAGTCACACTGCTGTAAGAACAATCACACTGATGGACGAGCAATCACACTGATGGAAGTGCAATCACACTGATGAAAATGCAATCACACTTAGGAAAATGCAATCACACTGCTGGAAGTGCCATCACACCGATGAAAGTGCAATAACAATGATGGAAATGCAATCGCACTGTTGGAAGTGCAATCACACTGATGAAAATGCAATCACACTGCTGGAAGTGCAATCACACTGCTGTAAGAACAATCACACTGATGGACGTGCAATCACACTGCTGAAAATGCAATCACACTGCTGGAAATGCAATCACACTGCTGGAAGTGCAATCACACTGATGGAAGTGCAATCACACTAATGGAAGTGCAATCACACTTATGAAAATGCAATCACACTGCTGGAAGTGCAATCACACTGATAAAAGTTCAATAACAATGATTGAAATGCAATCGCACTGATGAAAGTGCAATCACACTGATGAAAATGCAATCACACTGCTGGAAGTGCAATCACACTGCTGTAAGAACAATCACACTGATGGACGTGCAATCACACTGATGGAAGTGCAATCACACTGATGAAAATGCAATCACACTGCTGGAAGTGCAATCACACTGCTGTAAGAACAATCACACTGATGGACGTGCAATCAAACTGCTGGAAATGCAATCACACTGCTTGAAGTGCAATCACACTGATGGAAGTGCAATAACACTAATGGAAGTGCAATCACACTTATGAAAATGCAATCACACTTCTGGAAGTGCAATCACACTGATAAAAGTTCAATAACAATGATTGAAATGCAATCGCACTGATGAAAGTGCAATCACACTGATGAAAATGCAATCACACTGCTGGAAGTGCAATCACACTGCTGTAAGAACAATCGAACAGATAGACGTGCAATCACACTGCTGGAAGTGCAATCACACTGATGAAAATGCAATCACACTGACGAAAATGCAATCACACTGATGGAAGTGCAAGCAGACTGACGAAAATGCAATCACACTAATGGATGTGCAATCTCACTGATGGAAGTGCATTCACACTAACGAAAATGCAATCACACTGCTGGAAGTGCAATCACACTGCTGTCAGAACAATCACACTGATGGACGTGCAATCACACTGATGGAAGTGCAATCACACTAATGGAAGTGCAATCACACTGATGGAACTACAATGACACTGATGAAAATGCAATCACACTGATGAAAATCCAATCACAATGATGAAAATGAAATCACACTGATAGAAGTGCAATCACACTGATGAAAGTGCAATCACACAGGTGGAAGTGCAATCACACTTATGAAAATGCAAACACACTGATGAAAATGCAATCACACTGCTGGAAGTGCAATCACACTGCTGGAAGTGCAATCACACTGAAAGAAGTGCAATCACACTGATAAAAGTGCAATCACATTGATGAAAATGCAATCACGCTAATGAAAACGCAATCACACTGATGGAAGTGCAATCACACTGATGGAAGTGCAATCACACTGATGGAAGTGCAATCACACTGATAAAAGTTCAATAACAATGATTGAAATGCAACCGCACTGATGAAAGTGCAATCACACTGATGAAAATGCAATCACACTGCTGGAAGTGCAATCACACTGCTGTAAGAACAATCACACTGATGGACGTGCAATCACACTGATGGAAGTGCAATCACACTGATGAAAATGCAATCACACTGCTGGAAGTGCAATCACACTGCTGTAAGAACAATCACACTGATGGACGTGCAATCAAACTGCTGGAAATGCAATCACACTGCTGGAAATGCAATCACACTGCTTGAAGTGCAATCACACTGATGGAAGTGCAATAACACTAATGGAAGTGCAATCACACTTATGAAAATGCAATCACACTTCTGGAAGTGCAATCACACTGATAAAAGTTCAATAACAATGATTGAAATGCAATCGCACTGATGAAAGTGCAATCACACTGATGAAAATGCAATCACACTGCTGGAAGTGCAATCACACTGCTGTAAGAACAATCGAACAGATAGACGTGCAATCACACTGATGGAAGTGCAATCACACTGATGAAAATGCAATCACACTGACGAAAATGCAATCACACTGATGGAAGTGCAAGCAGACTGACGAAAATGCAATCACACTAATGGATGTGCAATCTCACTGATGGAAGTGCATTCACACTAACGAAAATGCAATCACACTGCTGGAAGTGCAATCACACTGCTGTCAGAACAATCACACTGATGGACGTGCAATCACACTGATGGAAGTGCAATCACACTAATGGAAGTGCAATCACACTGATGGAACTACAATCACACTGATGAAAATGCAATCACACTGATGAAAATCCAATCACAATGATGAAAATGAAATCACACTGATAGAAGTGCAATCACACTGATGAAAGTGCAATCACACAGGTGGAAGTGCAATCACACTTATGAAAATGCAAACACACTGATGAAAATGCAATCACACTGCTGGAAGTGCAATCACACTGCTGGAAGTGCAATCACACTGAAAGAAGTGCAATCACACTGATAAAAGTGCAATCACATTGATGAAAATGCAATCACGCTAATGAAAACGCAATCACACTGATGGAAGTGCAATCACACTGATGGAAGTGCAATCACACTGATGGAAGTGCAATCACACTGATAAAAGTTCAATAACAATGATTGAAATGCAATCGCACTGATGAAAGTGCAATCACACTGATGAAAATGCAATCACACTGCTGGAAGTGCAATCACACTGCTGTAAGAACAATCACACTGATGGACGTGCAATCACACTGATGGAAGTGCAATCACACTGATGAAAATGCAATCACACTGCTGGAAGTGCAATCACACTGCTGTAAGAACAATCACACTGATGGACGTGCAATCAAACTGCTGGAAATGCAATCACACTGCTGGAAATGCAATCACACTGCTTGAAGTGCAATCACACTGATGGAAGTGCAATAACACTAATGGAAGTGCAATCACACTTATGAAAATGCAATCACACTTCTGGAAGTGCAATCACACTGATAAAAGTTCAATAACAATGATTGAAATGCAATCGCACTGATGAAAGTGCAATCACACTGATGAAAATGCAATCACACTGCTGGAAGTGCAATCACACTGCTGTAAGAACAATCGAACAGATAGGCGTGCAATCACACTGATGGAAGTGCAATCACACTGATGAAAATGCAATCACACTGACGAAAATGCAATCACACTAATGGATGTGCAATCTCACTGATGGAAGTGCATTCACACTAACGAAAATGCAATCACACTGCTGGAAGTGCAATCACACTGCTGTCAGAACAATCACACTGATGGACGTGCAATCACACTGATGGAAGTGCAATCACACTAATGGAAGTGCAATCACACTGATGGAACTACAATCACACTGATGAAAATGCAATCACACTGATGAAAATCCAATCACAATGATGAAAATGAAATCACACTGATAGAAGTGCAATCACACTGATGAAAGTGCAATCACACAGGTGGAAGTGCAATCACACTTATGAAAATGCAAACACACTGATGAAAATGCAATCACACTGCTGGAAGTGCAATCACACTGCTGGAAGTGCAATCACACTGAAAGAAGTGCAATCACACTGATAAAAGTGCAATCACATTGATGAAAATGCAATCACGCTAATGAAAACGCAATCACACTGATGGAAGTGCAATCACACTGATGGAAGTGCAATCACACTGATGGAAGTGCAACCACACTGCTGAAAGTGCAATCACACTGCTGGAAGTGTAATCACACTGCTGGAAGTGCAATCGCACTGATGGAAGTGCAATCACACTGATTAAAAGATGATATCACACTGATAGAAGTGCAATCGCACAGATGGAAGTGCAATCACACTGATGAAAATGCAATCACACGTATGGAAGTGCAATCTCACAGATAAAAATGCAATCACACTGATGAAAATGCAATCACACTGATGAAAGTGCAATCACACTGCTGTATGTGCAATCACACTGCCGGAAGTTCAAATGCACTGATGGAAGTGTAATCACACTGATTGAAGTGCAATCACACTAATGGAAATGCAATCACACTGATAGAAGTGCAATCACACTGCTGGAAGTGAAATCACACTGAGGAAAATGCAATCACACTGCTGGAAGTGCAATCACACTAACGGAAGTGCAATCATACTGAGGAAAATGCAATCACACTGATTGCAGTGTAATCACACTGCTGGAAGTGGGATCACACTGATGAAAATGCAATCACACTTAGGAAAGTGCAATCACACTGCTGGAAGTGCAATCACAACGATGAAAGTTCAATAACTATGATGGAAATGCAATCGCACTGATGGAAGTGCAATCACACTGATGAAAATGCAATCACAATGCTGGAAGTGCAATCACACTGCTGTAAGAACAATCACACTGATGAACGTGCAATCACACTGCTGGAAATGCAATCACACTGCTGGAAGTGCAATCACACTGATCTAAGTGCAATCACACTAATGGAAGTGCAATCACACTGATGAAAATGCAATCACACTAACGAAAATGCAATCACACTGCTGGAAGAGCAATCACACTAACGAAAATGCAATCACAGTGCTGGAAGTGCAATAACACTAATGGAAGTGCAATCATACAGACGAAAATGAAATCACACCGATTGCAGTGCAATCACACTGATGGAAGTGCAATCACACTGATGAAAATGCAATCACACTTAGGAAAATGCAATCACACTGCTGGAAGTGCCATCACACCGATGAAAGTGCAATAACAATGATGGAAATGCAATCGCACTGTTGGAAGTGCAATCACACTGATGAAAATGCAATCACACTGCTGGAAGTGCAATCACACTGCTCTAAGTACAATCACACTGATGGAAGTGCAATCATACTGCCGGAAATGCAATCACACTGATGGAAGTGCAATCACACTGATGGAAGTTCAATCACTCTAATGGAAGTGCAATCACACTCACGAAAATGCATTCACACTGCTGGAAGTGCAATCAAACTGATCGAAGTTCAATCACATTTCTGGTAGTGCAATCACACTGATGGAAGTGCAATCATACTGATGGAAATGCAATCACACTGCTGGAAGTGCAATCACATTGATGGAAGTTCAATCATACTGAGGAAAATGCAATCACACTGATGGCAGTTCAATCACACTGATGGAAGTGAAATCACCCTGATAAAAAATGCAATCATACTTAGGAAAATGCAATCACTGATGGAAGTGCAATCACACTGATAAAAGTTCAATAACAATGATGGAAATGCAATCGCACTGATGGAAGTGCAATCACACTGATGAAAATGCAATCACACTGCTGGAAGTGCAATCACACTGCTGTAAGAACAATCACACTGATGGACGTGCAATCACACTGCTGGAAATGCAATCACACTGCTGGAAATGCAATCACACTGATTAAAGTTCAATAACAATGATGGAAATGGAATCGCACTGATGGAAGTGCAATCACACTGATGAAAATGCAATCACAATGCTGGAAGTGCAATCACACTGCTGTAAGAACAATCACACTGATGAACGTGCAATCACACTGCCGGAAATGCAATCACACTGCTGGAAGAGCAATCACACTGATGGAAGTGCAATCACATTAATGGAAGTGCAATCACACTGATGAAAATGCAATCACACTAACGAAAATGCAATCACACTGCTGGAAGAGCAATCACACTAACGAAAATGCAATCGCACTGCTGGAAGTGCAATAACATTAATGGAAGTGCAATCATACAGACGAAAATGAAATCACACCGATGGCAGTGCAATCACACTGATGGAAGTGCAATCACACTGATGAAAATGCAATCACACTTAGGAAAATGCAATCACACTGCTGGAAGTGCCATCACACCGAAGAAAGTGCAATAACAATGATGGAAATGCAATCGCACTGTTGGAAGTGCAATCACACTGATGAAAATGCAATCACACTGCTGGAAGTGCAATCACACTGCTCTAAGTACAATCACACTGATGGAAGTGCAATCATACTGCTGGAAATCCAATCACACTGATGGAAGTGCAATCACACTGATGGAAGTGCAATCACACTAATGCAAGTGCAATCACACTCACGAAAATGCATTCACACTGCTGGAAGTGCAATCAAACTGATCGAAGTTCAATCACATTTCTGGTAGTGCAATCACACTGATGGAAGTGCAATCATACTGATGGAAATGCAATCACACTGCTGGAAGTGCAATCACATTGATGGAAGTTCAATCATACTGAGGAAAATGCAATCACACTGATGGCAGTTCAATCACACTGATGGAAGTGAAATCACCCTGATGAAAAATGCAATCATACTTAGAAAAATGCAATCACACTGCTGGAAGTGCAATCACACTGATAAAAGTTCAATAACAATGACGGAAATGCAATCGCACTGATGGAAGTGCAATCACACTGATGAAAATGCAATCACACTGCTGGAAGTGCAATCACACTGCTGTAAGAACAATCACACTGATGGACGTGCAATCACACTGCTGGAAATACATTCACACTGCTGGAAATGCAATCACACTGCTGGAAGTGCAATCACACCGATGGAAGTGCAATCACACTACTGGAAGTGCAATCACACTTATGAAAATGCAATCATACTGCTGGAAGTGCAATCACACTGATAAAAGTTCAATAACAATGATTGAAATGCAATCGCACTGATGAAAGTGCAATCACATTGATGAAAATGCAATCACACTGCTGGAAGTGCAATCACACTGCTGTAAGAACAATCACATTGATGGACGTGCAATCACACTGATGGAAGTGCAATCACACTGATGAAAATGCAATCACACTGCTGGAAGTGCAATCACACTGCTGTAAGAACAATCACACTGATGGACGTGCAATCAAACTGCTGGAAATGCAACCACACTGCTGGAAATGCAATCACAGTGATCGAAGTGCAATCACACTGATCGAAGTGCAATCACACTAATGGAAGTGCAATCACACTTATGAAAATGCAATCACACTTCTGGAAGTGCAATCACACTGATAAAAGTTCAATAACAATGATTGAAATGCAATCGCACTGATGAAAGTGCAATCACACTGATGAAAATGCAATCACACTGCTGGAAGTGCAATCACACTGCTGTAAGAACAATCGCACTGATGGACGTGCAATCACACTGATGGAAGTGCAATCACACTGATGAAAATGCAATCACACTGACGAAAATGCAATCACACTGATGGAAGTGCAAGCACACTGACGAAAATGCAATCACACTAATGGATGTGCAATCTCACTGATGGAAGTGCAACCACACTAACGAAAATGCAATCACACTGCTGGAAGTGCAATCACACTGCTGTCAGAACAATCACACTAATGGACGTGCAATCACACTGATGGAAGTGCAATCACACTAATGGAAGTGCAATCACACTGATGGAAATGCAATCACATTGATGAAAATGCAATCACAATGATGAAAATCCAATCACAATTATGAAAATGAAATCAAACTGATAGAAGTGCAATCACATTGATGAAAGTGCAATCACACAGGTGGAAGTGCAATCACACTTATGAAAATGCAAACACACTGATGAAAATGCAATCACACTCCTGGAAGTGCAATCACACTGCTGGAAGTGCAATCACACTGAAAGAAGTGCAATCACACTGATAAAAGTGCAATCACATTGATGAATATGCAATCACGCTAATGAAAACGCAATCACACTGATGGAAGTGCAATTACACTGATGGAAGTGCAATCACACTGATGGAAGTGTAACCACACTGCTGAAAGTGCAATCACACTGCTGGAAGTGTAATCACACTGCTGGAAGTGCAATCGCACTGATGGAAGTGCAATCACACTTATTAAAAGATGATATCACACTGATTGAAGTGCAATCGCACAGATGGAAGTGCAATCACACTGATGAAAATGCAATCACACGTATGGAAGTGCAATCACACTGCCGTATGTGCAATCACACTGCCGGAAGTTCAAATGCACTGATGGAAGTGCAATCACACTGATTGAAGTGCAATCACACTAATGGAAATGCAATCACACTGATAGAAGTGCAATCACACTGCTGGAAGTGCAATCACACTAACGGAAGTGCAATCATACTGAGGAAAATGCAATCACACTGATGGCAGTGTTATCACACTGCTGGAAGTGGGATCACATTGATGAAAATGCAATCACACTTAGGAAAGTGCAATCACACTGCTGGAAGTGAAATCACAACGAAGAAAGTGCAGTAACAATGATGGAAATGCAATCGCACTGTTGGAAGTGCAATCACACTGATGAAAATGCAATCACACTGCTGGAAGTGCAATAACACTGCTCTAAGTACAATCACACTGCTGGAAGTGCAATCATACTGCTGGAAATGCAATCACACTGATGGAAGTGCAATCACACTGATGGAAGTGCAATCACACTTATGGAAGTGCAATCACACTGATGAACATGCAATCACGCTGCTGGAAGTGCAATCAAACTGATCGAAGTTCAATCAAACTTCTGGTAGTGCAATCACATTGATGGAAGTGCAATCATACTGATGGAAATGCAATCACACAGCTGGAAGTGCAATCAAACTGATCGAAGTTTAATCACACTTCTGGTAGTGCAATCACACTGATGGAAGTGCAATCATACTGATGGAAATGCAATCACACTGCTGGAAGTGCACTCACATTTATACAAGTGCAATCATACTGATGGAAAATGCCATCACACTGATGGCAGTGCAATCACACTGATGGAAGTGCAATCACACTGATGAAAATGCAATCACACTTAGGAAAATGCAATCCCACTGCTGGAAGTGCATTCACACTGATTAAAGTTCAATAACAATGATGGAAATGCAATCGCACTGATGGAAGTGCAATCACACTGATGTAAAATGCAATCACAATGCTGGAAGTGCAATCACACTGCTGTAAGAACAATCACACTGATGAACGTGCAATCACACTGCTGGAAATGCAATCACACTGCTGGAAGTGCAATCACACTGATGGAAGTGCAATCACACTAATGGAAGTGCAATCACACTGATGAAAATGCAATCACACTAACGAAAATGCAATCACACTGCTGGAAGAGCAAACACACTACCGAAAATGCAATCACACTGCTGGAAGTGCAATAACACTAATGGAAGTGCAATCATACAGACGAAAATGAAATCACACCGATGGCAGTGCAATCACACTGATGGAAGTGCAATCACACTGATGAAAATGCAATCACACTTAGGAAAATGCAATCACACTGCTGGAAGTGCCATCACAACGATGAAAGTGCAATAACAATGATGGAAATGCAATCGCACTGTTGGAAGTGCAATCACACTGATGAAAATGCAATCTTACTGCTGGAAGTGCAATCACACTGCTCTAAGTACAATCACACTGATGGAAGTGCAATCAAACTGCTGGAAATGCAATCACACTGATGGAAGTGCAATCACACTGATGGAAAAGCAATCACACTAATGGAAGTGCAATCACACTCACGAAAATGCATTCACACTGCTGGAAGTACAATCAAACTGATCGAAGTTCAATCACATTTCTGGTAGTGCAATCACACTGATGGAAGTGCAATCATACTGATGGAAATGCAATCACACTGCTGGAAGTGCAATCACATTGATGGAAGTTCAATCATACTGAGGAAAATGCAATCACACTGATGGCAGTTCCATCACACTGATGGAAGTGAAATCACCCTGATGAAAAATGCAATCATACTTAGGAAAATGCAATCACACTGATGGAAGTGCAATCACACTGACAAAAGTTCAATAACAATGACGGAAATGCAATCGCACTGATGGAAGTGCAATCACACTGATGAAAATGCAATCCCACTGCTGGAAGTGCAATCACACTGCTGTAAGAACAATCATACTGATGGACGTGCAATCACACTGCTGGAAATGCAATCACACTGCTGGAAAGGCAATTACACTGCTGGAAGTGCAATCACACTGATGGAAGTGCAATCACACTAATGGAAGTGCAATCACACTGCTGTAAGAACAATCACACTGATGGACGTGCAATCACACTGATGGACGTGCAATCACACTGATGAAAATGCAATCACACTGCTGGAAGTGCAATCACGCTGCTGTAAGAACAATCACACTGATGGACGTGCAATCAAACTGCTGGAAATGCAATCACACTGCTGGAAATGCAATCACACTGCTGGAAGTGCAATCACACTGATCGAAGTGCAATCACATTAATGGAAGTGCAATTACACTTATGAAAATGCAATCACACTTCTGGAAGTGCAATCACACTGATAAAAGTTCAATAACAATGATTGAAATGCAATCGCACTGATGAAAGTGCAATCACACTGATGAAAATGCAATCACACTGCTGGAAGTGCAATCACACTGCTGTAAGAACAATCGCACTGATGGACGTGCAATCACACTGATGGAAGTGCAATCACACTGATGAAAATGCAATCACACTGACGAAAATGCAATCACACTGCAGGAAGTGCAATCACACTGCTGTCAGAACAATCACACTGATGGACGTGCAATCACACTGATGGAAGTGCAATCACACTAATGGAAGTGCAATCACACTGATGGAAATGCAATCACACTGATGGAAATGCAATCACACTGATGAAAATCCAATCACAATGATGAAAATGAAATCACACTGATAGAAGTGCAATCACACTGATGAAAGTGCAATCACACAGGTGGAAGTGCAATCACACTTATGAAAATGCAAACACACTGATGAAAATGCAATCACACTGCTGGAAGTGCAATCACACTGCTGGAACTGCAATCACACTGAAAGAAGTGCAATAACACTGATAAAAGTGCAATCACATTGATGAAATTGCAATCACGCTAATGAAAACGCAATCACACTGATGGAAGTGCAATCACACTGATGGAAGAGCAATCACACTGATGGAAGTGCAACCACACTGCTGAAAGTGCAATCACACTGCTGGAAGTGTAATCAAACTGCTGGAAGTGCAATCGCACTGATGGAAGTGCAATCACACTGATTAAAAGATGATATCACACTAATAGAAGTGCAATCGCACAGATGGAAGTGCAATCACACTGATGAAAATGCAATCACACGTATGGAAGTGCAATCACACAGATAAAAATGCAATCACACTGATGAAAATGCAATCACACTGATGGAAGTGCAATCACACTGCTGTATGTGCAATCACACTGCCGGAAGTTCAAATGCACTGATGGAAGTGCAATCACACTGATTGAAGTGCAATCACACTAATGGAAATGCAATCACACTGATAGAAGTGCAATCACACTGCTGGAAGTGAAATCACACTGATGAAAATGCAATCACACTGCTGGAAGTGCAATCACACTAACGGAAGTGCAATCATACTGAGGAAAATGCAATCACACTGATGGCAGTGTAATCACACTGCTGGAAGTGGTATCACACTGAGGAAAATGCAATCACACTTAGGAAAGTGCAATCACACTGCTGGAAGTGCAATCACACTGATAAAAATGCAATCACACTGCTGGAACTGCTATAACACTGCTCTAAGTACAATCACACTGCTGGAAGTGCAATCATACTGCTGGAAATGCAATCACACTGATGGAAGTGCAATCACACTGATGGAAGAGCAATCACACTTATGGAAGTGCAATCACACTGATGAAAATGCAATCACACTGGTGGAAGTGCAATCAAACTGATCGAAGTTCAATCAAACTTCTGGTAGTGCAATCACACTGATGGAAGTGCAATCATACTGATGTAAATGCAATCACACTGCTGGAAGTGCAATCACATTGATACAATAGCAATCATACTGAGGAAAATGCAATCACACTGATGGCAGTGCAATCACACTGCTGGAAATGCAATCACACTGCTGGAAATGCAATCACACTGCTGGAAGTCCAATCACACTGATGGAAGTGCAATCACACTAATGGAAGTGCATTCACACTTATGAAAATGCAATCACACTGCTGGAAGTGCAATCACACTAATAAAAGTTCAATAACAATGATTGAAATGCAATCGCACTGATGAAAGTGCAATCACACTGATGAAAATGCAATCACACTGCTGGAAGTGCAATCACACTGCTGTAAGATTAATCACACTGATGGACGTGCAATCACACTGATGGAAGTACAATCACACTGATGAAAATGCAATAACACTGACGAAAATGCAATCACACTGATGGAAGTGCAAGCACACTGACGAAAATGCAATCACACTAATGGATGTGCAATCTCACTGATGGAAGTGCAATCACACTAACGAAAATGCAATCACACTGCTGGAAGTGCAATCACACTGCTGTCAGAACAATCACACTGATGGACGTGCAATCACACTGATGGAAAAGCAATTACACTGCTGGAAGTGCAATCACACTGATGGAAGTGCAATCACACTAATGGAAGTGCAATCACACTGCTGTAAGAACAATCACACTGATGGACGTGCAATCACACTGATGGACGTGCAATCACACTGATGAAAATGCAATCACACTGCTGGAAGTGCAATCACGCTGCTGTAAGAACAATCACACTGATGGACGTGCAATCAAACTGCTGGAAATGCAATCACACTGCTGGAAATGCAATCACACTGCTGGAAGTGCAATCACACTGATCGAAGTGCAATCACATTTATTGGAAGTGCAATCACACTTATGAAAATGCAATCACACTTCTGGAAGTGCAATCACACTGATTAAAGTTCAATGACAATGATTGAAATGCAATCGCACTGATGAAAGTGCAATCACACTGATGAAAATGCAATCACACTGCTGGAAGTGCAATCACACTGCTGTAAGAACAATCGCACTAATGGACGTGCAATCACACTGATGGAAGTGCAATCACACTGATGAAAATGCAATCACACTGACGAAAATGCAATCACACTGTTGGAAGTGCAATCACACTGATGAAAATGCAATAACACTGCTGGAAGTGCAATCACACTGCTCTAAGTGCATCACACTGATGGAAGTGCAATCAAACTGCTGGAAATGCAATCACACTGATGGAAGTGCAATCACACTGATGGAAAAGCAATCACACTAATGGAGGTGCAATCACACTCACGAAAATGCATTCACACTGCTGGAAGTGCAATCAAACTGATCGAAGTTCAATCACATTTCTGGTAGTGCAATCACACTGATGGAAGTGCAATCATACTGATGGAAATGCAATCACACTGCTGGAAGTGCAATCACATTGATGTAAGTTCAATCATACTGAGGAAAATGCAATCACACTGATGGCAGTTCAATCACACTGATGGAAGTGAAATCACCCTGATGAAAAATGCAATCATACTTAGGAAAATGCAATCACACTGCTGGAAGTGCAATCACACTGATAAAAGTTCAATAACAATGACGGAAATGCAATCGCACTGATGGAAGTGCAATCACACTGATGAAAATGCAATCACACTGCTGGAAGTGCAATCACACTGCTGTAAGAACAATCACACTGACGGACGTGCAATCACACTGCTGGAAATGCAATCACACTGCTGGAAATGCAATCACACTGATGGAAGTGCAATCACACTGATGGAAGTGCAATCACACTAATGGAAGTGCAATCACACTTATGAAAATGCAATCACACTGCTGGAAGAGCAATCACACTGATAAAAGTTCAATAACAATGATTGAAATGCAGTCGCACTGATGAAAGTGCAATCACACTGATGTAAATCAATCACACTGCTGGAAGTGCAATCACACTGCTGTAAGAACAATCACACTGATGGACGTGCAATCACACTGATGGAAGTGCAATCACACTGATGAAAATGCAATCACACTGCTGGAAGTGCAATCACGCTGCTGTAAGAACAATCACACTGATGGACGTGCAATCAAACTGCTGGAAATGCAAGCACACTGCTGGAAATGCAATCACACTGCTGGAAGTGCAATCACACTGATCGAAGTGCAATCACATTAATGGAAGTGCAATTACACTTATGAAAATGCAATCACACTTCTGGAAGTGCAATCACACTGATAAAAGTTCAATAACAATGATTGAAATGCAATCGCACTGATGAAAGTGCAATCACACTGATGAAAGTTCAATAACAATGATTGAAATGCAATCGCACTGATGAAAGTGCAATCACACTGATGAAAATGCAATCAAACTGCTGGAAGTGCAATCACACTGCTGTAAGACTAATCACACTGATGGACGTGCAATCACACTGATGGAAGTGCAATCACACTGATGAAAATGCAATAACACTGATGGAAGTGCAAGCACACTGACGAAAATGCAATCACACTAATGGATGTGCAATCTCACTGATGGAAGTGCAATCACACTAACGAAAATGCAATCACACTGCTGGAAGTGCAATCACACTGCTGTCAGAACAATCACACTGATGGACGTGCAATCACACTGATGGAAGTGCAATCACACTAATGGAAGTGCAATCACACTGATGAAAATGCAATCACACTGTCGAAAATGCAATCACACTGATGGAAGTGCAAGCACACTGACGAAAATGCAATCACACTAATGGATGTGCAATCTCACTGATGGAAGTGCAATCGGACTAACGAAAATGCAATCACACTGCTGGAAGTGCAATCACACTAACGAAAATGCAATCACACTGCTGGAAGTGCAATCACACTAATGGAATTGCAATCATACAGACGAAAATGCAATCACACCGATGGCAGTGCAATCACACTGATGGAAGTGCAATCACACTGATGAAAGTGCAATAACAATGATGGAAATGCAATAACAATGATGGAAATGCAATCGCACTGTTGGAAGTGCAATCACACTGATGAAAGTGCAATCACACTGCTGGATGTGCAATCACACTGCTCTAAGTACAATCACACTGATGGAAGTGCAATCATACTGCTAGAAATGCAATCACACTGATGGAAGTGCAATCACACTGATGGAAGTGCAATCACACTAATGGAAGTGCAATCACACTGCCGAAAATGCACTCACACTGCTGGAAGTGCAATCAAACTGATCGAAGTTCAATCACATTTCTGGTAGTGCAATCACACTGATGGAAGTGCAATCATACTGATGGAAATGCAATCACACTGCTGGAAGTGCAATCACATTGATGGAAGTTCAATCATACTGAGGAAAATGCAATCACACTGATGGCAGTGCAATCACACTGATGGAAGTGCAATCACACTGATGAAAAAATGCAATCACACTTAGGAAAATGCAATCACACTGCTGGAAATGCAAGCACACTGATAAAAGTTCAATAACAATGATGGAAATGCAATCGCACTGATGGAAGTGCAATCACACTGATGAAAATGCAATCACACTGCTGGAAGTGCAATCGCACTGCTGTTAGAACAATCACACTGATGGACGTGCAATCACACTGCTGGAAATAGAATCACACTGCTGGAAGTGCAATCACACTGATGGAAGTGCAATCACACTGATGGAAGTGCAATCACACTAATGGAAGTGCAATCACACTGATGAAAATGCAATCACACTGACGAAAATGCAATCACACTGATGGAATTGCAAGCACACTGACGAAAATGCAATCACACTAATGGAAGTGCAATCTCACTGATGGAAGTGCAATCACAAAAACGAAAATGCAATCACACTGATGAAAATGCAATCAGACTGTTGGAAGTGCAATCACACTAATGGAAATGCAATCACACTGCGGGAAGTGCAATCACACAGATGGAAGTGCAATCACACTGATGAAAATGCAATCACACTGGTGGAAATGCAATCACGCTGCTGGAAATGCAATCACACTGATGGAAATGCCATCATACTGATGAAAATGCAATCACACTGATGAAAATGCAATCACACTGATGGAAGTGCAATCACACTGACGAAAATGCAATCACACTGATGGAAGTGCAGTCACACTGATGGAAGTGCAATCACACTGATGAAAATGCAATCACACTGACGAAAGTGCAATCACACTGACGAAAATGCGAGAACGCTGATGGAAGTGCGGTCACACTGACGAAAATGCAATCACGCTGGTGGAAGTGCAATCACACTTCTGGAAGTGTAATCACACTGATGAAAATGCAATCACACTGACGAAAGTGCAATCACACTGACGCAAATGCAATCACGCTGGTGGAAGTGCAATCACACTGACGAAAATGCAATCACACTGATGGAAAGGCAATCACACTGCTGCAAGTGCAATCACACTGATGGAAGTGCAGTCATACTGGTGGAAATGCAATCACGATGCTGGAAATGCAATCACACTGATGAAAATGCAATCATACTGATAAAATGCAATCACACTGATTAAAATGCAATCACACTGATGAAAGTGCAATCACACTGACGAAAATGCAATCACACTGATGGAAGTGCAATCACACTGATGGAAGTGCAATCACACTGATGAAAATGCAATCACACTGACGAAAATGCAATCACACTAATGGATGTGCACTGATGGAAGTGCAATCACACTGACGAAAATGCAATCACGCTGGTGGAACAGCAATCACACTGCTTGAAGTGTAATCACACTGGTGAAAATGCAATCACACTGATGGAAGTGGAACCACACTGATGGAAATGCAATCACACTGCTGTAAGTGCAATCACACTGATGGAAGTGCAATCACACTGGTGGAAATGCAATCTCGCTGCTGGAAATGCAATCACACTGATGGAAATGCAATCACACTGATGAAAATGCAGTCACACTGATGAAAATGCAATCACACTGATGAAAGTGCAATCACACTGACGAAAATGCAATCACACTGATAGAAGTGCAATCACACTGATGGAAGTGCAATCACACTGACGAAGCAATCACGCTGGTGGAAGTGCAATCACACTGCTGGAAGTGTAATCACACTGATAAAAATGCAATCACACTGATGGGAGTGCAATCACATTGATGGAAATGCAATCACACTGCTGGAAGTGCAATCACACTGATGGAAGTGCAATCACACTGATAAAAATGCAATCACACTGATGGAAGTGTAATCACACTGATAAAAGTACAATCACTCTGATGAAAGTGCAATCTCGCTGATGAAAATGCAATCACACTGCTGGAAGTGCAATCACACTGCTGGAAGTACAATCACACTGCTGGAAGTGCAATTACACTGATGGAAGTGCAATCACACTGATGGAAGTGCAATCACACTGCTGGAAGTGCAATTACACTGATGGAATTGCAGTCACACTGATGACATTGCAATCACATTGATGAAAATGCAATCAAACTGCTGGAAGTGCAATCACACTGCTGGAAATGCAATCACACTGATGGCAGTGCAACCACACTGATGGAAGTGCAATCACACTGATGAAAATGCAATAACAGTGATGGAAATGCAATCGCACTAATGGAAGTGCATTCACACTGATGGAAATGCAACCGCACTGATGGAATTACATAAAAAATACCCAGCTCCTTATTACAATGAAGAAGATGACCAGACAACCTGACAGACGTCCATTTCTTACATACGCATGGAAAATATTAAGGACGACCTATATAATGTACAAGCTAATGGCAAAGTAAACCTTATATACACAAATAAATGCAGATTCATAAACAATCACGGACTAATTCACTGCATTGCAAACGTAAACAAACAAATCAACCAACTATTTCCTTTGTGAAAAATACAATTTATAAAGAGTAATGCTTCCTTTAAAATACCGTAAAATGTAAGCGGAGTGTTAGAAGAACATAAAACATGAAAAAATCTTTATAAATACGAGGGTTGTTCAAAAATTAATAGGACTGAGGCTCTACTGTTCACACTTTTTAATTTTCTTACACGATTTTGGAAGCAACGAATATCGGAACATGACCTCTACATACAGTGAAAAAATCAATCCAAAATATTAAGAAATAACAAATCTATGCAATTTACAAATAACGAGGGGTACGCAACCCGGCGCACACTAACATTACAGCGAATGACGTTCATGACGTCTCAAAATAAATACGAAATGTCACTAGCGTCATTCTTTCTTAAGGCACTCTTCCATAACCAATTTTCGTCTTTGGTGATTACGCGGAAAGAAATTGGCCACATTTTTACTCCACTCTCATGGGAAAGGCCCGGGAGTCGGCCGTTCTTAGCTCTTAATTGTGATCTTTGATCACCATCTCTGCACCAACGGGCACGGACCTATAATGTAAGTATGTGAATGAAATTAGTGTGTCGTTTTAATGCCAAACACCATCATCTGATCTAAAAATGATATGAACATGTACACTGAAATATAAATATTCATCAATCGAAAAATATTCTATTCTACTTAACATAGGTTAGCATTTATGAATCAAAATCGGGGAAAATATCTCTAATAATTACTGCGTATCCTTATGTCATTAACTTTTTGAAATACTCATAGATCTGTGTAAACACAATAAAATTGTATAAAAATCCTTCTCATATTCAATTCTTTGTTAAGAATCGAAAAAATTGACCCGATGGTAACAATAAATATACGGGACAGCTCGCGACCTGTATACCAGCGATCCTTCTGTAGCTTTTATGCAACTGACGTCACTAACGTTCCGTCAATATTCCGCTTTCTCATTGGCCTTTTCTGTCTGTGAACTCGTCTTTGCCATCTTCGAATCGCCTGTGCCAGCTGAAAACGCCTGACCTGCTCGCCGATTCATTGCCCTTCATTAATCTAACATTCCATATCAAGCTGAACAAATATCGCCCATATGTTGACAAATTTAAACGATCGCGCAAAGTTTTATCTTTTAAATGGACGGCAAAATTCTACATTAAACGCTATGACTACTGCTTTTCAAATCGTATTTGTTTAGCAAGAACATGTCCAAATGACATCAAATTTGGAGACAAAGCCACCTGAATATAACGAAACAGGTTGGCGGAATATCAATAAACACGGACGCCGAATTTTGAAAAAAAAACTAGAAGTAAATGTAATCTTCAATAACTTTTTACGCGCTGCGCCGGGTGCGCGTTACCATGGTTATTAAATGACGTAGGAAACTTGGGTTTAGCAAAATTATGTCATAAAATCATGCTCGACTTGTAGACAACATTCTACGAGTGCCGTACATATGAAAATATTTCAGATTTAATTTAATATGAAAAAACATGACTCGTAGTCCTATTTAATTTTGAACAACCCTCGTACTTACTGCTCTGTTGATTAACGCTGATTTTGGGTCACCCGTCTCTTTAACGTCGTCTTGCAAAAATGGCGATAAGGAACAATGGAACTTTTTTTCTCGCGTCTGTATTCATGCTCGTTTATGACGCAATACCTTATGCGACGTTCCACGGGTTTCCTTTCTTCCAATTATTGTAAATTTCATATTTGATTATATTAGTTTTATCATTTTTGCAAGGCCTTACAACTAATTTACCATTGAATATCAGCGACCAGCTTGCGATCCTAAGTACTATTTCGTCAAGTTGGCAGTATTTAACTTAGGGTAGCACGCAAGACTGTCGTAACTACATTGAAATAAAGAAGGAGTTACGACAGTATATGCATGCAAAATTCAATTGTTAGGTTCATAGTAAGGCACAAACGATTGTCGAAAACTGCCCCACTGGGTCTTGCCGACCCAATTAAAACCAAATATTTTCAGAACCGAGCACTAACCAGTTTGATATTTCTTTACAAAACGTCATGAGAACATGTTTAAGTCTATGGAAAGAATTAATGTGGCGCGGCAACGTATAGATGCTTTTGTCTAAAGTTTTGTTGCAAAATAATCTTGAAACGCCACAGGTTAACTATTGAAGTAATTTCAGGTTTTAAACGCTTAACCCACGGGAAATAAATATTAATTTTATAAAAGTCATAAAGATGAATAATTTATAAATTATATGCTTTATACACTTTGAAGAGAAAGACCACAGATATTCGAAGTTTTACCACGGTTTGCACACTTTAATATTCTAGTTCATTTCGAAGCGCAAATGAAATGCTCCATTTGTAGATTTAAAAACTATAACCGGCGAGATTAGAGTTGTACATCTGGTGTCTCACCGAGTGGTGAAACAGTACACTGTCTTTGTGGAAAGGGATACGTCTATTGATCCGTCATGTAACAGATGGATAAAAGATGCGAACAACAGCGAATATTATAATAATATGTTAAAGTCTGTCCCACCTAATCGTGAAACACATTTTCTTAATTTATTATGCATCATTTGAAATAAAGAATATCACCAATCGACGCAGAAAAAAATCCATGGGGGTGGTCTTTCCTTAGTTTTTGGATTTAAACACCTATAAAATAGTAATTTGTAAAAGTTTCATTTTCCCCATAGACGCTAATGTTATTTGTTTAAGTCCATTTATTGCCGCGATATCTCACGTGCGATAAATTTCGCAACGTCATGAAGGGGCGGTTTCAACGTTCTTGATAACTTAGTGTAACGTGCCCCGAGCGGAAGGCGCATACAAACAGACTATTTGTCTGAGCCTATATATATAATTTTTCGCCTAAAATGATTTCAAGATGTCTGAGCAAAGTATATTGTTTTGAACAATATAATAAAATTTTCCTGAGCTACTTTGCTCCAAAATGATTATAATGATTTCTGAAATGATTGGGATGAAACACAATAATCAGGATAAGAATCAGCTGAACATATAACAATATTCCCAGGGCAATGAACCTCCTGGACAAAAATAGCTGATGCTAAAGTTTCAACCACTCACCCAAACAAAAATCACAGTCCGAAACATAACAATCACACACGAACTTCAAGCACGATCTCAGCGCATATGCTGAGCAATAAAACTATATGAAACACAATGATGTTTCGAACTACTTTCAACAGATCCTCAAACAATAACACACTTGCATCAAGCAAACCTGAGCAACTAAAACTTTCAAATTCTGCTCAACAAAGTCAACAAATCACATCTAAACAAAACCTCAAGCAAAACACCTTCAAACATACCCTCAACACTAAAACGCTGCTGAACAATAGTGTCTCAGACTTATGTGATGTCCCGAGGATGCGAGAACCTCTTCGTCAGCAATAGTCTGGGAACACTGTCTAACCTGAAACCTATCCTCAGCACCTATTCTGAAGCTACCTAAGGGACAGAAGTGTCTCAGGCGCATGTGTTTCCAGCAATTGTCTGAAGGCACTATCTAGAAACCCTATCCTCATCACCTACTCTGAAGCTACCTTAGAGACACAAGTGTTTCAGACGCATGTGTTTCCAGCAATTGTCTGAGGACACTATCTAAATACCCTATGCTCAACATCTACTCTGAAGCTACCTTAGGGAAACAAGTGTTTCAGACGCATGTGTTTCCAGCAATTGTCTGAAGACACTATCTCAAAACCCTATTAACCCTAGCTTCAACCAATACTATTCACATCATACATGTTGAACGAAACAACCCGGTCAATATGCCCTAGTACAGTGATGTACTATATTGGACCTATAATGCAGACCAAAATGTTGAATCTCAACGATGTGAATACCTCGACACTCGGCGACAGACTGCCCAGTGTCCATGAACGGCACTTGCTTTTATACCATTTGAAGGAACTCCTCGGACTTCACCGTTCAACAACACTTATTTAACACAAAGTATTAAAATAACCAAACAGATTTAGCAGTTAGACTCGGCCCAAGCTAAATCGTCAAATGGTTTTCCTCACATTAGTATTATGGCGAGGTCGTGTTAACATTTTCGTCTCTGTTACAACACAGATGGATGAATGAATAATGATTAAACCAAGTATGTCCAGAAAGTGAGTTATTTTTATACACAAAGTGGGTAAAATAAAAAATCTACAACTTACTAGTATTTTCTTTCGACATAGACATGTCGTCATTCTAATAATTATGATCGCACCGACATCGTTAAACTTGCACCAAAGTTCATTGACCTAAATAATGACAGTGTTTGATGACGTAATCGGAATTTTACTGGGGTGTAACAGGAGATTATACATCGGAAAACGAGACCGCTTTCCAATTTACAAATCGCTTTAAATATTAAAATTTTACGACGGAATGTCAACTTAAACAAAAATCACTAGATTTTTGTTATTTTTTACTTGAGTTAAAGGTTGGACTTTGGAATCCTTTGTTCTGTATTTATAGATTTTTTTCTTTAAGAGTGTGGTTTTTTTTGCTCATTTACGAATTACTTGAAACGAACAGAGAATCGTAACATTTAGCATACATATTAACATTAAAAATGGATTTAGTGGGAACACGGAAAACATAAACAAAAAAGATAGAACAAGATATTGATCGGGAGCTTTTGAGAAAAACATTATATGCAGACCATACCACGGACAATGTGATTACGGTTATCTTTGCTTTATTTTCGCTGTTGACCAATCTAAATGCATCTCTCTCGTTTTATTCGAAATATGTTTTTAACACCTTGATATTTATGTTAAATGAAAATATTATCTGCTTTCCACCATATTACATATTGACTGTTCCCATGTTCCAAGTGGGAAAATAAAGATGATGTTCTGTTCTGTTCCGCTTAACTGTAGACGAGAACGCGAGAACAAGATTCGAAGTCTCGAAAACAAAATGCGAGGTCCCGAGAACACGAAGAGAGGGCCCCGCAACTTGTTTTAGCTACCTCGTGTCGTCATGTTCTCGTCTTTTCATGGTCTCGTCTTCATAGCTCACAAAAAAGAGAGAACAGGGTGCAAGGTAGCTAGACACCGAGGCGAGATCGCAAAAAAACGACGCATCTTGCGCTTCCATCATGTTCTCGTGATCTCGCATCGTGCTTTTGCGATTTCGCATAGTGTTTTCGTGATCTTTCTCGTTCAAGTTTTCTTGGTCTCGTTCAAGAGGTCGACAGTGCGAAACAATGATGACCCCACGGAACACCGTAGAAGTCTGATTTAATTCTTGGACTAGGCACGATCTCAAACGTTCATTACGACGCGTACATTCTAGATTGCGTACCCAAAATGTGCCTTAATTTAGCATCAGTACCTGTACCCGTCCGTCTATGGTCCTTATAGATAGAGAAAAGGACACAATCTCATCATAAAGTAAATAAAAAATATCGACATTCTTTTACAATGTCACGTTCCGTAGCGCGATTTTATTGATAAAAATAACACAAAATCGTAGATTATAAGTTCAAATAATTCGACAACATTGGATAGATGCAACGTTGTACGTATGGTGGTATGTTGTTCTTAAAGTATAAAATAAAGTTCGATTTTGGTGATCGGCAGAAAACTGAGAAGGCGAAGCGAGTCTCCAAAATTGAACTAAAAACCGTTTGTGCATTTAAATTTATTTATCATCGCTACAGAAGAGTATTAGTCATTTTAGATTTTCGGAGGCTAGGGCAAGATACAGCGGAATTTAAGGATTATCCCTAGATAATTTTAGGACGGTGGATAGATTCTATACACTGGACCGCGATTCAAAATTAGTATTTTTAGTTGAAGTAGCGGGGGATCCCTAGACACAGAGATAGACTCGCTACCTACTGAGCTATTTATGCTCCCAAACTCTTTATTAATTTGGTGTTTGCAGCTATCTTTATATCTTATAGAAAGTAAGCGCATGCACCACATACACAAGAAATACGATGATTGAGCTTACTGATGTAGACTCCGTCCCGGCTCTGGCGTATTCAGTCTACTACGCTAATTAAAACAACAGGAAATTTGAAAAATCTTTGGCGAACAAACACATGTAAACAATCAGGCGCGTAGGTGCAGGGATCGCAGGAGCCGCGGCCGCGGCCCCAATATTTCGGCAAGTTGCGGCTCCGACGGCCAAGACTTCAAAAAGGGTTCTTTGGAGATTATGCTATGCCACAAACGGTTAAATCGTGCCATAAAATCGTCGCTTTTACCTGAAAATCGTTTAGCAAATACACAGCCAAGTGTCAACGTCAAGGAAACGGTGATGTGTCGCGGGATTTCCTCAGTGTGTTAAAGCCACGGTTGAGTAAGGAGCTAATCCTAGTTGAATTAATCGAAATAAGTAGCGCAAAACGATGTCGTATTAGAAGACCATAATCGGAAAATTTCAAGAAAGCGCTCAAATTTGTATAATATTTTATTTAAACTAGAACTCTGCGAGTCGGATGACAAAATTTTAGTTAGTCGACATAAAAAATGTTAATTAGTTTTTGTTGTACAGTTATTAGCAATTTATTTGCACAAAGAGATATATGTTCTGGTATTATTGAAAGAATAGACGTTTAATTTACGAACCGTGATCTTATTGTTAATTGCAGTAGATCAGTAATCGAATATGATGATTTAAACGTTTTATATACACCAATGACTACATATAATTGTATAAGAAACTTATTAAACAGACATATCAATGATATTATTATGAAGCCAAAATCATCTCCTTCGCGGCCCCAATGTTCAAATCGCTCCTTCGCGCCTGACAATGTTTTTTTCTAATATCAGATTTACCACTTGTTCAAAATGCCGTTATCTAATTGTGTTCATCTTTATAAAACCATATGCCTTACCCACGAGGCTTTACAATGTTTACCCAGACCATCACCATGATATGTCGGACACAGGTCACTCATCGTTCATATTGTCCCACGTGGAAAAATTACAATCACGAAATATTTTTATACAATGTAGACTTTAAACAAATTTAGAAATTTTGCGAAACCTCTACTACTGGCGTAAATTAACCTCTGGCTCCGCCCCTGATAATCGTAACTTTAGATCGTAAACCCGAAAAGCGCATGAATTGCAAGTAATAATTAAATAAAATCGCATTACTGTAAACGTAACTAAATATATAAAAGGTATTTTTATCATGGATAGCCACATTTAAAATAGCATAGCCTTTATTCCATAAATCTCGCGAAACATTTATTCTGGAAGTCCCCGTTGGAGACCACGGACAACTTACTTCTTGCCCTGATTCGGTACCTACTATGCAGTATTGCGCGCGACTGCAATCCGGTTCTAGCTAGACTTTTCGGGCTACATTCAACTATTTTCTTGGAATGAGGCGTGGTTTCATGTAAGTTAGCGAGCGGATAAAATTCAAAAAACATTGTCGTTATGAGGATGTAAACTAAAGATGGCTTCTCCGATGCCATATGTTTGAAACATACTGCAGAAGGTTATGTCTCATCCCAGTATGGTGCCGTCATTGACCATATGAGCTTCGTGATAATTTTAAGTGAAAATTCTTTATCGGAATAATTTTTCTTGGATTCCTGGTGTTCAAGGTAAGAAATTTTATTGTAAACAGCCTATTTCTTGAAATTGAATGTGACAAAATTATAGCTTTTATTGACTTAAATCCGTATTATTTTCGTCAAGATTTAATGTTCGTTCATATCGGCATCGTAGACTGCATCGAATTTCCTTCATAGATTTATTTAAAACACCTCCATTTTTATTTCAAATATTTAATGATCACAACTACGCTGATTAATGACTGTGAGACATCCCCTCAGCTACTTACTTTTATTTCCTTGGTAATCCACGTGACGTTTGCCGGCAAACCTCCGACAAAGAGAATTTTCGGATGGCAACCAAAATAAACAATGTAAATTTCCCATAGGGTGGAAACAAACACAAATATCTTCGTAACTGAACAAAATATCAAAAATCTAAGGAAAGACCACCCCGATGGATTTTTTTTCCTGCGTCGATTGGTGGTATTCTTTTTTTAAAACGATGCATGATAAATTCAGAAAATGTGTTTCACGGTTAGGTGGGACAGACTTTAGTAATAATCAGCATACATCTTAACATGTAAAGATGGTAAAGAGGAAACGATTTACACAAGGTATAGATACAAAATGCAATATGTGCATACTTATCACCATGCATACTTTTAATCACAAATTATAGTGTCAGAAAGTTAAAATTAAAGAGTGTAAATTCCACACCAGCTGAAAAAAGGAATCGTTTGTATTCATGTACAATTTCTATTAGAAGCTCCGTTTTCAGTTATGATTCAATTCAGAGAGATGCCATGTATTATTTCGTACACACAATTTCTATCGCTGATTGCAATTATACATTGCTTTATTCTGTAAATAATGAATTTGTACTCTATGAATAAAGCATTTTAATACTGTTTATATAACATTAATGTTCGTTCTGTTTGAGACTGTTTGATGCATACGGTCTCTGTGAACTGTAATTAAAGACAAATTGGTGAAATATAAAATGACAACAAAACGGAATTGTAAAATAAGTATCACATTTAAACAAACTGCTGGTTAGTGAACAAACCATGACAAAATGCAATTGTGGAAAGAGTTAAATCCATGCTTGCATGCCGAGTATATAGTAAAAAAACTGCATGAAACACTTTCTAGCTGGTTGTAAAGACATCACACATGTATCTCCCTCTAATTGTTTGGAAGATTTAATCATTCTAAAAGGGAAATCAAAACATATGAAATAAGTTAGTGGTTGGTTCTAAAAATATTTGATCAGTGATTGGTTCTACACTTTCAAGAATGAACATTTTTCCCAAGACGCCTATACATGTATATTCATGGAAACCAAGCTGCAGGTAAACGATCAGTTTATATTCAAAGGTCTGCAAGCGATAATGTTTATATTTTTGCAGAAAATTATCAAAACATGACAGTTCTTGCTTTATCAACAAATAGGTATAGCAACTTTCCGCTCGATTCCAATTTTGTGAAAAATATTCCAGGTAAACTTTAGCATTGTTCGGCATAAGTATGGTATTAAAATGCAGTGAAAATAGGGCTTTGGAACATAAGGCTATGGTGGGATATTTTTTTAATTTAAAGACTGAGAAAAAAATAATTTAAAAGAGCAAACAAATCGAAAATACATACCGTCTCAGTGGGCGCCGCCATCTTTTAGCGCTTGGTACTTTAACATTTTACCATTTGATCTCTACCCCTCGATTCTGTATCAAACAAATATCATAAGATATACATGTAAATGCATAAAGAGAGAAGGCTTTTACACCTTCATTTAAAAAAACAACAACAAGAACAGAAGCATTTATTTGACATTTTAATGTAACATCAATGCTTTTTGCTTTATAAATCGATACAGAAATCTAATAACATCCCTGTTTTTTACGATTGACCATTGCTGATATTTCACGGGTGGGTTGGAGTTGTTTCATCAAGACAGCTACTACTTGTTTTGTGATATGAGAACCTGTTGGGGCAAGTGTGAGGTTGGTGCACCCTAGATCCTGGTTTAAACCCCCATTGGCAATTTGATCCGTTCCAAGGCGGTAACCCCTCTGGTTCTCATTTTCGTTAATTGTTTGTGGTGTCTTTTTTTAAACTGATCATGTTAATAACCATGCTCTTGACCTCTCTCTTCTTCTTGATTGTTTGGGGAGGCTGTTTATTTTCTAGATGTGGCGATTCCTGATGTGCATATTTCACTTTATGATAATTCTCTTACCTTTTCGAAATGTGTATACGAGCATAGTACTTCCTGCTCTTTTATTTTGCCTTTAGTGTTATGTGTGATATGCCGTCATAATATTCTCCGATCTCCTGTCAAAATTCTATTTTGAAGATTCCATGTTCACCGCCATATGCATACAGTCGTATTTATAGGCGGCGTGAAAAGGAATATGCACTTCCATAACAGCTCATGAACAGGCTCACATAGACAGAGCCTGCATTTTTATGCATTTTTATATTTATTGTGTTTGTGAGCTTTCAAAGTTTCGTTTTATCTTTTTAATCATCACAGTTACTGTAGCGTGTTCGTGTCTTGTAGAGGCCTTAAAATGTCTACCTGTACATTCAATCAGTGTTGTTATCGGTTATAAAGCCGATGTGCTCGATACTATTTTATTTGTGTAAATATTGCGTTGCGCTAAAACTGGCAGTGTGATCAGGTAATATGCATGTTCATTACTGCTCATAACAGCCAAACTAAAACTGCAATATTTTGACTTAGGGGCGGCGAACGATGTAATGATCCTTGTATGATGTCCTTATGCAATAAATGTCTTAAGATATATTTTATATGTTTCTACGCTTTTGCATGCAGCACTGTCGAGCTGATTGTGTATTAGAGCTAATTATCTAGGAAAACATATTCTTGTCTGTTTATATGGGAACTTGTATCGGTACTTCTGTGATCCTGGTTTAAAACCAAGTGGCAAAGGTGGTAACCTCTCAGGTTCTCCAGTTTGTTAATTTTTTTGTTTTGTCTTATTTGTAATAGGTCATTTTAAACCCATGCGCTCTTCAACATCGCAACTTTTTGATTTATATAAGTGGGGAAACTGGGTGTTAAAATGATATTTGTTTTCAACTTTTTTTCTGCAATACCATATAAAATTATAAACCGTTGAAATACAAAAACCGTGCTAGTCTTCGACATTTTTTAAACATCTCATTATGCGGAAAAAAGTATTCCTCGTTTAAAATGACATGAAAAATGTCATTTAATGAATTGTTTGTCAACTTTTTACTAGTATTTTATAAATCTATGCACACTCAGCAGTAATATTAAGAAATTATCGTTAACAGTTTAGATAAACATCTCAACTGTTTTTATAATAAAAGTTATAGTCTAAGCTGCCAGACTGACGCCTCAAAAACAACAGAATAATTGCACCAGTAAGCCGATAACAGCGTTCATAAAAAATAGCACGAAAATTATAATGTCGGATTACGTTACCGATTACCAAGCTTATGAACTAAGTGGATTAAGTTCAATAACTCATAGCGGAAAAAAAAAATTCTAACTCAGTCTGTTCACAACTGAATTTGCTCTTAAGTGATCAACACTCAGTGCCGTTGGTTTTGCCGCAGTTGAATAATGAGAAGGAATTTGGACTGAGCCCGTCAAGTATTGACAACAATTATGATGCTTCCTTATCCGACGAATTGTTTATGATGCTAGAGAGCGATTCGGAACATAGACCGCAACAGGACAAACGCAACAAGGTATATTTACCGCTTTAATTACAACAATTTAAATTTTCTATTTTAGAAACATTAAATGCAACACTTTGTATACAGATGCTGTTGACATGTTGAATTTTAATATTTACAAAGTGATCATACTTCACATATGTATTACTGACAATTGCCAACGTTGTTAATAATAGATAATTTAAATTGTCCAACTTGACATGGATAAAATAAAAATCAAATCCATTTAGAGATAAATCGTTGGGGGAACAAGGCATTTATTATCAATGACTGAACTTTATCTTTTGCTGAAGAATATTTGTTTAAAAATATATTTAATACTCTTGTTAATAATATAATTTTGCACCTTTGTTTTAGATCAGTTAATTCTATTTCAGTATCATATACTTGATGAAGAAAACAGTTTACATTGATTTCATCGTTCGTAATGAGATATATGATTGATAAGTAAATAAATTTTCAAGTCAATAAAATCAAGCCTATTATTTTTACAGTTGTACAGAACTTCATTTCAATTAAATTGAATGTTGTCCACTTGTTTTATACAAATGATTGTTTCCATGATTACAATTTCACGCTGGGAATCGAATCCCTTCGTCAAAACGACATCGTCACATAAGGTCGGACTGTCTAACGAGAAAGTTATGTTAAACGCTCTTCGATATTCAGATTTAAACATTAATTAAATGATTTTAATAGCGAGTTATCTCATGTTCATAGCTAAAACAACTATAGCTTAAACGTGAAATAACAAGAGCAAAATACATGCGATGTACACTTTTTAAAAGTTTAATATGCATATCTGGGTTTGCAAGACACATAAAACACAGCCTGTACATGAAGTCAAATTGAAGAGAGGAACAGACAACATTGGTTTGTAAACACCTACAAAAAAGTGTTAATACTTTATTAATACTTTTTAGATTATTATAATGGCATAATATCTGACCTGTCCAGTAGATAATGATTTTAAACCAGTCATGTACATGGCTTGATACTCTCGGGAAAAGTGATACCCTTAAAATGTGTGCGCCAACGGCCTTAACCTTTGCGTACTTATCCGTTATATTGAGACTTTGCTTGTGCATGGTAACGTTTATTTCAAAGCTAGCATTGGGTATGGCGTACTAACGTTGACACCTAAAAGATGAATATGGAGACAGGATGCTTGAGGACGAAGTTTCCCAACAGCGTGTGGCAGGTTTGATTAGGGTGTCTAAAAGCACTGTCGCAAGGATGTGGAAACAGTTTCAAACTCGCACAGAAATGTCAAGCATAGGCATGGTGTTGGTCGTGAGAGGGTTAAAAAATCAGCTTGAAGACCGTAAACGCTTTGTAATGGCTACTACCATGCAAAATGAATATCAGAATGCAAATTGCGTAAGGATTTCTACGCAAGCAATCAGAAACCCTCTTCAAAGAGCTTATATGAGTGCAAGGCAATGAGCAATCCAAATTCTGTTGACGAGAAACTACAACATTGCACGTTTCTAATGGCCGTGCACACACATCAGATGGATATAAAATGACTGGACCCCTGTACTATTCAATGACGAATCCAGATTCTGTGTGGACTTCACTGATAGAGGAGTCCGGGTATCATGAGATCGTCCAATGAGCGTTTTGCAACCTTATGCTTTGCAAACCATGGTAGTTTCTTGCGATGGGTAGGTCAAGGTGAGGGCCGTTATTAGCATGCAAGAAAACACAGATTATATATCGTTCAAAACAGCTCAGTGACGGCTGCACAATGACGGCTGCACGATACATTAATAAGATCTTAGATGTATATGTCCGCCACGACGCCGATGCTATAATTTCAGATTTCATTTTGATGGACATCAATTCTCGTCCGCGCAAGGCAATATTCACATCAAGTACCCGTAGACAGCAGCTATAGAGAGATTGGACTGGTTTGCAAGATCTCAGACCTAAATTAAATTGAACATGACTGGGTCATGCTGAAAACTGCAGTTTCTGCCCAACCTATCTAGTCGTTACTTGTTTGTGGCGTCTATTTTGAAACCGAATGTTGTAAAACTATGCTCTCTTGTCCTATCGTTTTGGGCTATGTTGGGAGGCTGTGTCTGCTGAATATGGCCTTTCTTGATATGCATATTTCACTTTATATAAGCAGTATGAGAATGCAACGCCGATTAGAAATCCGATCAAATGGCCATAATACAATATTCTAAAAGAAATTCAGGCACCCTTCTTAATTTTCCCAAAAAGCAATTTTATAATCTTTAAGTGTTATCCCGAATTATCTCCCCTTCTTAGCTTCAGCCGTTGTTCCGCTTAAACAGTTTGTCGGCACGATCTGTTTTGGCACAAAGCTGAGTTCAGATGAATATTTTTTAGAATCAAAGCAAAAGCTTTATCGTTTAAATCTAATGTAAGGGATAAACATAATGTTTAGTAGTATATACGTATATATGTCGTACAATCGCATATTATATGTTTAGATAGATATTTAAGAAAAGTTTTTGAAACGCATATCAATAATTAGGCGTGCTAACTGTTTTAACTTGAACATCTCTAGTATTGTATCTTTTGCAGCGCACATACATCATAACGACTTCTCGACACATTGCATTGCTGCCGCCATATTTATAAGCTAATAAAACATGCAAAACGATGAAAGGGGATTTCGAAAGGCCACCTGGGTTTGATTTAGCCTGTTCATTGCAGTGATGGAAAATGTTAATTACTGTCCACGCCGCCTAGCACCGCTTTTTCCAAATTCAAAATATCGTGTTCAACGGCCTTCAAAAGACTTTATTGATAACAACGCTGCGATTATTTAGCAGAGCAGTGACCAGTATTTCATAACAACCGATCATGTAGAAAAGTAAAAACTTAAAAAGACATAATGACAGATCCAAAAACTGTGTGGTTGAATAATCAGTTTTATAACTTCAATTCAATAAATAATAAACACAGTTTTAGTCTTCATTTTTTTTTAATTTCAAGTTATCAAACATAATTGATAATTTTATGTTATTTATTTTTGCAAAAGCTTTAATTACAACTAGAACAATTTAGGTATTTTTAAAATCGGTAATGATCCGTGATACGTGTGATGTTCTGTGTGATTTTGGTCCGGTTACATTGTTATATGTTTGAACAGTATTGAACATGCAACAATGCATATTGTTTTTCAGTTTGGTTTGACACTTGATTTGTTTTCTTAATTCTTTTCCAATATTTAAAAAGTCCTAAATTATTCGAAAACCTTTATAAATATAGTGCTAAAATAAGATAATGTTTTGGTTATATGGATATTAAATGCTGCTTTTGTTTTGCATCCAACGGTGTTTGAGGCAAATGTTGGATCTTAAAATTAACCGTATGCAATAAATAAAGATAAACATGCAGTGTTTTGAAATTTGCGGAGTGTTGGTGTATATTAAAAAATACAATTAGAGTAAGGTTAGTAAACAGTTAAATCGTAATAATAAGGTTTTCTGATATTTTCAGGCTGAGGTTCAACAAAGTAACATAACGACGACCATCTCGAAGTGCACAGATCAAACTGTTTATGCTCCTCCGCAAAAAACGTATACTCAACAAAGTAACATAACGACGTCCATCTCGAAGTGCACAGATCAAACTGTCTATGCTCCTCCGCAAAATACGTATACTCAAAGAAGTACGGCAACACATATCTACAGCTGGCTTGATAAAACGGAGACTTGGAACATGGAAAAGCAACGCAAACATTCCCATAATCTAAGTAATACATTTGCATTCTTTCACTGTAACTGTTTAGCCTGGTAACGTGTACATGTACCTTATAAAACAACTGGAAAAAAACTACTTGAGTTTTTTAAATAATTTTAAGGTTTTTAAAAAGCCTTTTATATTTTACGATTCTATTTTACTTTTGATCTGTATTTATTATTATATATCGGTAAAATGCAATGAAATGCGAAATGTTTGGATTGTTACAACCGACAAACATATCCCCAACACGAATAAACAAAACAATTATATTACATCAACCCTGTCTCAGTCCAATCTATTTAGTTTTATCGTGTTTATATAAAAAACTTAAACACAATATTGCAATGGTTCAACTCCAATGATATAAGCTTCTTATGCTTTTAATGTTTATTTGCTTTTCCATGCAACATTGTTGAACTGATGTGTGGGTTTTAGTTATTTCAACAAGACAACGTTCTTGTTTGTTTATACGAGAACATGATTGGGCAGCCTGGAACCTGGTTTAAATCCCCAGTTGCATATTGTTTTGCCACTGACTGTTCTATGGCGGTAACCCCTCGAGTTCTCACTTTCGTTACTTGTTTGTGGCATCTATTTCGAAAATGATTATTGTAATACCATGCTCTGTTCTCCTCTCTTTGGCAGTGTGTTAAGGCTGATGAATGTGTCCTTTCCTGATATGCATATTTCACTTCTTTATATTGATTTAATACATAATTGTTCAAAGTGCAAGATATTTTAAAATTATACAAATAATATTAACTGGAATAGTGGTAACAAAATGTGTGATGCGGCAATTTTTTAAAACGAGTTGCAAAACTCTCCAATTGTTTATTGGAAGGACATAGACTTAATATTTTATCTGTGATCAGCTCTCAACATCAGTCCTTAATTTAAGCTTGAAACGTTTTATTATTAACTTTGGAAATAAGAGTGAAATATGCTTATCAGGGATTTCCACATCGAGCAGACACAGCCTCCCCACACAGCCAAAAAGTAGAGGCGAAAAGAGAGCATGGTATTTCAATAATCAGTTTCGAAATGGACGCCACTAACAATTAACGAATTTAGAACCCGAGGGTTTACTGCCTTGGAAATGTCAGTGGCAAAACAATTTGCCACTGGGGGTTTAAACTAGGTTCTATGGTGCAACAAACTCACACTTGCCCCAATAGGTTCTCGTATCACAAAATAACTACAACCCACCCATCGGCTCAACAATGTTGCATGCAAAAGCACACAAACCACAAACTAATAAAACATTAAACGCTTATAGCATTGCAAAGCCAATGGGCGGGTACTCAATGATGATATATTTGGGTGGAGTTATCCTCAATTTTGCTTAAATTGCATTAAATGCAAAGAAGTCAAGCAACAAGAAAGTTCTCTGAATAGCTTATTCTATTTTAATAGGGACACTTATTAGTAAAGGAAAGATAAAGGCTTCTTAATCAACAGCAAGCATTTGTGTTTAAATAAATCAGTTTTAAATCGTCTAATTTATAATTACATCCCTTTCAATTAACGACTGTCCTAAGTTTGAGCCAGCTGTGTAACACAGTTCTTTTCAAACACTGTCTAGACATAGAGAAAAAGCAAAGCTACCATACAATGTAAAATATACAATTGATGATCAAATGAACTTTGGGTGAGTGTATACGCTAATTGTATTTATTAATCTGTTCGTTTGGCTCTCAGAACAACTTAAACTGTATCGCATCATGTACGTAAAATGCTCGATGTTGTATTAAGTCTGAGTTATTATTTTAATAAGTCATCTAAGCATAAGCTATATTTATTTTATATATATGCTCATCTAAGTATATTGTTTATATACATATATATACCCACCACTTACCAAAACTTATCTTTTCGAGTAAAGCATGGTCTTCTTCAAAGTTAGGTAACTTAAAATTACTACAGTCATACAATATTCCAAACGCTAGACAGCTAAATTGAATTTTGAAAAGATCTACAAATTTAAAATTATATTTCTTTCATACATTGCAGTTGAGCGTAGACGAAGATACAGAATTAACGACACAATAAAGGAACTCGAGACTTTGTTACCCGGCCGTAACAGACCCCAATCGTAAACATATTTCTTGTTTATTTGTCTATATTAATGTGAGTGCATGTGTGGAATTAAATATGTATGTTTTGTTTAAAGTTTGTTACCCTGTTTCCACGACACTTTTAACAAATCAGTACCAACGAAATGTTTATGTACTCAGATTATTTTATTACATTCGCTTCCTTTTTATTTTTACAATAATAAAATATAAATATTATATTTATTTAATATGAGAACTCAAATGAATGTTTTTGATCATTTCAATTTCATTTTCATTAAATGACAATCTATTCGACTATTTATTAATTAAAATCACGAAAAAATGTACAAATCTTACAGTTTATTTTTTATTTTGAAGAGCTCAACAAAATAAGAGTTCTATTTTAACGGCAGCCGTTGATTACATAAAAAAATTCAAGGTGACTAAAAGCGAATTGGCCTGTTGGAGGAAATACTATGGCGGATGGAGCAACACATCGTAAAGATAATCAAAACGTTACAGGTAAAGAAAAAACATGAAGTTTCTCCATTAGTAAAATGAAGCATATACAAACTGTACCTATAAAATCAAGATCTTTCTTTAATGTTAAATTACATGAAAACCAAAATCGTGGTTTTACAAATATTTGTGCATAATTTTAAACCAAATAGGATTATTTCTCGGACGTCGAGTAGAACAATTTACACAAACTTGAATTAGTATTATCAGTTTCTGTATTCTGTATTTATATGAAAAGATTCGAAGTTTACTACAAAATGTGTAAAATATGCAAACCGTCAAACTGGTGTAAGTTTTAAGTTACCCTCAACACGGGGCGGGGCGGCGCGGTCAGTAATATGAATGTCCATTACTGCCAATAAACGATCGATCCGAGCTTACACTTTTTATAGTTTACATTTACCTACCGACTCAAAATAAAAATTGGTATCTGCTCAACATGATAAAATAATCTTTATGAATGAATTCCGGCGCTTAATTCTTGGACATATAAAGTTTGTGTGGGAGTACAATTGGTTTCCTTTCTTTAACAAGTGTCCATGATATTGCACAATGGTATTGTTAGAATAATAATAAACCAAGGCAACTTCGTAAGAAGTTTAGTTTTAGTTTATTTCACAAAATTTCTCAGTAAGTACATCGTACTTAAACAAGGTACAATCCTTATACAAACATACGAACCTACAAACGTGTCACTCAAGCATGAATACATAATTTATGAAAGAGGAAAGGAAATGTAAAGAAAGTAAAAACAGAAAACAACAAAAATCAACATAACAAATTACATAAACTATACATAAGAGGACAGCAAATTTAGCCGTATCAATGCAAGTATGAGTGAACAAGAAAAAGAAAACACCACGTTTTACAGAATGAGCGTCAACTACAGTTTGTAAAAAGTAAACTTTTGCTGTTTGTTTTGTTTCTGTTTTTATTTAACCTAATTAGGGGATATAAAAAAAACCGGTTTGACGCGTGTATACAATTCGTTAAATTGGAAGATAATGTGTAATAATAAATCAGTCAGTAGGTAAAGATTTTATCACGTGTTTGTTGCGACGTTTCATTAATTTAAAATTGGATTAGTGAGTTATGGAATAGGACGAAAAAGATTCTTTCTTTGGATTTTAAAGAGTGTTTCTATAAAATTAATACTAGTGTTAAGAGTATTATTTTAAGTGAACCTGTGCTACAACAAAAAAGAATTATGGAATATTCATAAATAAGATTAGTTGGCGTTTTTGAAAAGGATTCCCTTTTGGAATAGTTATTTATAGTGATGGAATATTCTTACGTTTTGTGAGTTACATTGTCAAGTTTGGTTGAATGGGTTAGCGTTTTCGGTAAGTTTTGTTTAAGTTATTAAGTTTGTACTTAGTTCAGTATATAGAAATTGAAAATTGTTTTGATTTAAAAAAGAGAAATATTTCCAACACTGACAATGATTACAACAATGGTAAATACATATTAATACACAGCAAAGGAAAATGACTACGTTTTACGTTGTGACTTCATTTGTAGTTGAAAATATCAAAATGTTAACATCATATTAATATATAAAGTAACTGATATGCACAAACTATACTTGGTATAAATAAACTTGAATGTATAAGCACATAAGGTTCGCAATTCCACATATCACACTTTAAATGGATAACAACAACAAAGAGAAAAAAGCAACAACAACATTCATGCCATTTATATACAATGTTTTCCTTATGGCGATTGTTTACATGCATAGTTGTTATCTGTGATAAGACCACCTGTAAACAAAAGCCACATGTGGAAAGAGACAACACTCCATCTGTCATATTTATATATAAGAAAAAAAAAGTTCAATGTACACAAAGACTACCTGCCTTCCAAGACCACTTGGGTTTCCCCTGCGTGGTCTTTGAAGAGAGGTTTGACTACCTTAACAATAGTCTAAAATGATGTATTAAAAAAGGTTGCGTGCATATATTTGCAATGTTGTCATCACCTATTATACAAAGTTTTGCTCGAAACGAATCTAGCAAAACCCGTAAAGGTGATAGCTATCTTATATGTAATATATATATAAAAATAACATTTATGTTAGACAAACAACAAATATTATAAGCCTGTAATATAAATTAAACATAATATTGGTAATCACAAGTTATATATTTAAAACAACAACAACAACAACAACAACAACAACAACAAAACCCTGCAAATATGTTGGGATGTATAATACACGAGGTATAGTACTGATCACAAAAATTCAGATTTTAGCAATTTTCATTATAATGTCAATAAACTTACATAGTCGTATTAACACCATTTTATTTTGTGTATTAAACAGTTGATTCATCTTTAAAGTATTGGGATTATGGTAATTATATCTGCTTAAATATAGCTTCCGTTCGTTTTCAAAGTGAGTGCATTCAAAAATATAGTGATACTCATTGCCGACCGTATTGGTGTTAACGCATAAATGACATTTTCTTTCACTCAAAGGAACACTATTCCATCTTCCTTCCCACTTCTACTGGGAGCCGATGGTTTCTTGTACGAAATATAGTCAATAATTTTGAATAATAATTAGGAAGTATTTCAAAATAATAGTTAATTTTAAACTCAGTCTTGAATATACGGTAAATAATACTGCTTGATGCTTGATTTAACATTCCCTCCCAAGTTTGTAGGTATTGATCGTTTATCTTTTGTTGGAATGCTTTTGGAAACCATTTTCTGTTGAAGTTTCTTTGATTTGTCCAAATGTTGCCAAAACCGTTTTTATTGATTATGTCTTTTATGTATAATATCCATTTTGAATTTATTTTTCTTTGTTCATATAAACCGTGAATAATGATATACATGTTGTTTGATAATTTTTCAGAGCTGGTATCTGATAATTTACTCCAAAAATTAATAATTCTACTATCAACATCTAGTTTTAAGGGTTTTACGCCTGTTTCTGCATACACCATAAAATTGGGGGTAGACTTTTTAAGATTTAGTATTAGTTTTAGAAATTTCAGTTGTATTCTTTCTAGAATGTCAATGTTAGAAAATCCCCACAGTTCGCATCCATAAAGAAGTATTGGTTTTATTATTTTATTAAACAATTCAATTTGAATATTGATCGGCAAACTAAGTGATCTTGTTTTCTTAAGTAAGGAAAACATAGCTTTGTTTGCTTGCTCTGCAATGTGTATTTTAGTTTTTAAGTAACTTTTAGTGCATGATAAAAATAGTCCCAAGTATTTAAAATCTAAATTCTAATTCTTTACCGTTGAATTTAAACATGTTGTCATATATTTTATTTCTTGATCCGAATACCATCACTTTTGTTTTACTAATATTAACTTCAAATTTCCATTTCTTACAATAATTTTCAAATTCTAGTAAACTAGTTTTAAGGCTTTCTGGGTTATCGCCTAATAGCACTGTATCGTCAGCGTATAGGATTACAAATAGTTTTAAGGGGGGTGGATCGTTTCCATTTTTCGGAAGTGTAACCATGGTTACTGTAGGTCGTAAAACTATTTAGATTCATAATAAGCTTCTTTAATCACACTGACTATCGAAAAAATTTAAAGTAAGACCTATGTTAATTGTAAAATGTTCACTATTCACTAATGTTTGCTCTTTTTTGTTTTTAAATTTTACGACTGTTCGTACAGCAACATCTCCGATCAACATTAGTGAAACGCATGTTTTTTTTCCACATACGAAATCAATATAAATACAAGCGTCTTACGTAACACTGATGTTAGTGCCTATAAATTTACGAAAGAAAAATTATCCTCAAACTTAATATACAGAATGTCTTTATCCGTTTGGTTTATTTAGCTCATTGCATGGAAAGCTAAACCTTGTTTACAGGTAGAGAACGTTTAGACCGGGAAAATATTGATTTTCACAGCAAGTGATTTCAAAGCTCTCAAAGGTCAACCTGTTTTCAAGGACGAAAATTTGGAAATTAATTGCAGAAAAACCAATATTTTGAGGCAGACTGGCTGGATGGTAATGAATTTAATACCGAGCAATGTTGTAAATAGTTTACATTAGCTCTGAGTATTTGTTAATTACCACTGGCTTATTACATCATTCAGGAATGAGGGACTTGGTTTGTAAATTATGGACAGTAATAACCTGATAACAGTGGAAACTGGTAAGTTTTTAACCAGGTTTTGGGTTAGTTTATTTGGCAGGTTGTTAAAAAATGTGTTGACATTTGGAAATGCAAATGCAGATCTCCATATCTTGCTGTCACTCTGCTACTTGTGGGTTCGAGGCCAACTTATATGAACCACCTGTCCTCTGACCTCATTTTATAAAATGTTTGTCGTATAAATTGCAAGTTTAGGTCAAATCTGAAATATACTAGCAATTGTCCTTTGCGCAAAGCTCCAGATTATTTGTCGGCACAAATGTGGTAGTTTAGCTGTTTAGGTTCAAATCTGTAGCATTTGAATTGATAATTTAAATGAATCTATTGAAGTAGAAACTAAACATAAATCAGACAGCTTCAGTTGCCCTGTTGGTAAAGCATTACAGTTAGTCAATGATCCCAAGTTAGAATCCTGGTGATTTCCTGCTTCATAAGACGTCAACATTGGTCTAATCCGTGTGTTGGGTTTTAATTTTCTTTCTTCTATTTCACTATTGGTAACGGCATGATCAGTTACCCGTCCCAGCCCTATGAGCCAAAAAGTTTTTTAAAAAGTGACAGTCACCAAAACCCCATGCATTCTTTGAAAGTGTCTGTTAAAAAAGGAAATTCCTCATTATTCATTTTATAACTCATCATGATGACTATTGAAAGGACTATCTTGAATACCCCTTATTTTACTGATTGATCAATCAAAGTGGATATAAGATTATATATTCTATATTTACATTCTTTAGCAGGACACATCTCAAATAAATTCTTTATTAATATTTTAATATTCTCAATAATTAATATTTTTTCTTATTTGTTCAGCAAAACATGTTAATTCTTGTCTGTGAAATGAATGTAAATAAAGAGACACATTGTTATTAGTTTATGCAATCTGTGGAGAAAGGAATTCCAATAGCTAAAATATACATACATTTCCACAACAACAAAAAAAGTTAACATTTCAAGTAGTATGTATACCGATGAGTAAAATGTGGCTTTAATTTATCATTCTATATATTACAATACATTGGATGACATTAAACAATAAAAGTGGGTGGGGTAATTCTACTAAAATATGAATAGTCTGGAATGTAAAATTTAGTTGTTTTGTTATACAATATGCTTTTTTTACATATTGTTAAAATGTTCAGCATAAAAACTTTGTTTACCTCTTTGTGAGAATGATTTACAATATTTTCAACACTTGAAATGTGTAAATAATTAATGTATATGATAAAATAATCTATTTGGTGATAAAATAAATATTAATTTATTTCATTTGTTGTGTTAAATATATAAATTAACAAATTATTTAATGTAAACCCCATTTTTCATACCGTTATTGGTATCCATTTTTCCAATATAGGTGGTGTGTTAAATATTCAAATATCTCAAAAAAATTCACGGTGACCCCCACGTTTTTTTACATTTTCATGCTTGGTATTGAAATATCTTTCAGCATGCAAATTATGAAAACCATCTGAATATTTTGAAAAAAAATGGTCTAAACGAGCATACCTCCTTAAATAAATATATATATTTTCATGATCAACTCTACATTCTATTCCATTGTTATTGCAAAAGTATGTCTCCAGATCATTTACTAGGTAGAATGAAAAAAAAAAGAAGAGGAGAAAGATTTTCGCCTTGTCTTACCCCGCTTAGGCATGGGAAGAAGCTTGAAGAACCTTGGTTTGTTTTAATCTTAGACTTAAAGCTATTATACATATTTTTTATTATATAAAGACATTTTCCGTTAATATTGCTTTTAACGAGTTTAAACCACAGACCGTTTCTCCAAACGGTATCGAAGGCCTGCTTGAAGTCTATAAAAACACAAAAAAGTTTCTTTTTTTGAGCAGAAATCATATCGATTAAACATTGTAGGACGAAAATATTATCTGTTGTTGAATGATTTTTTCTAAATCCTGGTTGACATTGTCGAACTATTTCAATTTCTTCAACATATTTGTTAAGTCTGTTATTAAGTATTGCGGTGAATAATTTTCCAAGACAACTGAGGAGTGTTATTGGCCTATATTTTTCTGCTTTACTTTCATCAGCTTTATTTTTAAAAATTGGTATAATAATACCTTCTGTTCATTTTTCATGGATAATTCCATTATCTAGGATGATATTATATAATTTGCAATATACTGGTAGCATTATATCAAAAGTGTGTTTGATATGTTCATTAATGATATTATCAATCCCTGGGCTCTTGCAATTTTTTAAAGTTAGAATAGTTTTTAAAATTTCTTCCTCAGATATTTCGGCGTTTATTTCTTCATTTATTACAATTTCGGTGTTTTTCTGAGTATCCAGATACTGTTGGTCTATGTCAAAATTGGGATTTCCAGCGTTTACTTCTTTAAAAAAATTATATAAATCTTCTAAACTTGCTTTTGTTTCAGTTTTACTTTAAATTTGTTTATGCTATTGATTATCTTCCAAAATTCTTTTGGTTTGTTTGATTTGGTTGCTTTTAATTTGTTTATGTTTTCTTGTTTTATTCTTCTATTTACATTATTCATAGCATTTTTATATTCCTTACTCATTTCCTTTATAATATTTTTATTGTTTTCATTTTTATGCCTATTGTAATTTCTTCTAGCTATATGATATATGTTTCTTGCTCGAAAGCATTCTCCATTAAACCAAGATATGCGTTTATGGTTTTTATTTGTAACATGTTTACTGACATTATTTGGTTTACCAAACGTTTTGAAGCAGGTATTTTGAAATACATTTGCTATATTTTGTACAATATTGTCAATGTCTACTTGGGAAATTATTGGTTTGCCTTTTATAGCGACCAATTCATTTAGAATATGAGTGACCTCATCTAGACTAATATTGTTTTGAAAATTACTATTAAGCATATTATCATCCGCCCATAACTTTTGGTTTTTCATTGTCTCATGATTTTTATGTTTTGATTGGGTTTCTTCAATAAATAGATTTTGTATAGTTATAATGACTGGATTATGTACATCTGAGATAAGACTTGAGAAGTTTTGTACTTCTAAATTTCTGACATAATTTAGTATCGGTGATGAGTATATGAAATAATCAATGGTGGATGTCCCTTTGCATGTTGGTTTGGTATTAAGGTAGTCATGACCAATTCTGCCATTTAAAATAAAATAATTATTTGATTTACAAAAATCTAATAACATTCCGCCATATTCATTTGTAGTATCATCTACAGTTTTTCTATGATGAGGAATTGAGTATTTATCAAGTTCATTAATTATACCTGAACACTCTTCAATAAGATCATCATTTCCATATAGATGAAACAAACAATTGTCATAAGTGACAAAATCATCTTTATATCCTGTCCTGGAGTTAAAATCTCCAAAGAGTAATATTCTATCAGTGTTTTATGAGTCTATTTCATTTTGGAGCTCTAAATATGGATCAGGATGTGAAAATTTTGATCTGGTTGGTGGGATATATATGATTCCACATGTTATTGGTAAGCCTTTTTGAGAATTCAAATGAAACCAAAACACAAGCTTGCTTTTATTTTCAAGTATTTTAATGATTTTGACAATACTGTAAGAAAAAAAGTGAAATATGCATATCAGGAATGACCACATCCAGCAGACACAGCCTCCCCACACAGACAAACAATAAACGAAAGTGAGAACCGGAGGGGTTACCGCCTTGGAACGGTCAGTGGCAAAATAATTTGCCCCTGGGGGTTTAAACCAGGTTCTAGGGTGCACCAACCTCACACTTGCCCCTCGAATCACAAAACAAGTACAAGTTGTCTTGGTGAAATAATTCCAACCCACCCATCGGCTCAACAATGTTGCATGCAAAAGTAGACAAACATATAAAAACAAGATATCATAATAAATGATGGATGCTCCCCGAAGTATATTCTGACCAATGACAATGCCCCTGTATCTGTATCTGTCTAGGTCTCTGTTATAGTTATTAAATTATACCTTGGACAAGAACAATAAAAAAGGTAAATAATTCAAAAGTTGTTCAGCGTTCTTTCAAAATCTATCTGACTTTCAACTCTGTACCTGTATACTTTAAGAGTTGGCAAATGGAAAAAATAAACACAACATATAACAACAAGAAATAAACAAGAGCTTTTATCGCTCACCTGAGTAGAACAAAGTTGTGTTGTATGTGACCCAACGTCTCGATACGGTGAACATTTACACCAAGTTATTTTGAAATCCAATAAGAAACAACAAATTTACAGCTTGGAAAAGAAAATGCTATTTTTAGTAACAGTGACCTTGACCTTGGACCTACCGGCATTGGTATTGTGCGCAACACACCCACTTGTCATGGTAGACATTTATGTAAAGTTATTTTGAAATCATTCCATTTATTATGAAGTTACAGCCCAATGAACAGTGACCTTGACCTTGGACAAACAGGTGTGTGATCTGTACGCGAAATAACGCCTTGTCATGGAAAACATTTGAGCCAAGTTACTTTAAAATCCAATGAGAAATAAAAAATTTACAGCCTGGACAAGATTTGTCTATTTTTAGTCTTTTAGTCACAGTGACCTAGTTTTTGACCCCAGATGACCCATATTCAAACTCGTCCAATTAATAACTGGGACATATGTCCTGACCAAGTTTATTTAAAATCGAACTATCAGAGCAAAAATGTGACCAAGAGAATTCTATTTTTAGTAACAGTGACCTTGACCTAGGACCAACAAGCATGGGTATTGTACTCTACACACTGCCTTGTCATAGTTAACATTTTTGCCAAGTTATTTTGAAATCCAAAGAGAAATAACAAATTTACAGCCAAGACAAGATTTTTCTATTTTTAGTAACATTGACCTAATTTTCGACCCAAGATGACCCATATTCGAACTGTTCCAGGTAATTACTGGGACATACGTCCTGACCAAGTTGTGTGACAGTCAGAGCAAAAATGCGACCACTAGAGTGTAAACAAGAAAATTCTATTTTTAATAACAGTTACCTTGACCTAGGACCAACAAGCATGGGTATTGTACTCTACACACTGCCTTGTCATAGTTAACATTTGTGCCAAGTTATTTTGAAATCCAATGAGAAATAATTATTTGACAGCCAAGAAAAGATTTTTCTATTTTTGGTAACAGTTACCTAGTTTTTGACCCCCGATGACCCATATTAGAACTCGTCCAAGTAATTACTGGGAGATACGTCCTGATCAAGTTTAAATTATTACTGGGAGATACGTCCTGACCAAGTTTTGTGACAATAGGAGCAAAAATGTGACCACTACAATGTTAACAAGAAAATTCTAACTTTAGTAACAGTAACATTGACCTTGGACCAACAGGCATGGTTATTATACTCGACACACCGCCTTGTCTCGGTGAATTTGTGCCAAGTTATTTTAAAATCCAATAAGAAATAACAATTTCACAGCCAAGACAAGATTTTTCTATTTCAAGTAACAGTGACCTAGTTTTTGACCCCAGATGACCCATATTCGAACTCGTCCAAGTAATTACTGGGACATACGTCCTGATCATGTTTCGAGAAAATCGGAGCAAAAATGTGACCACTAGAGTGTTAACAAGAAAATTCCATTTTTAGCAACATTGACCTTGACCTTGAACCAACTGGCGTTTGAATTGTACTCGACACACTGCCTTGTCATGTTGAACATTTGTGCCAAGTTACTTTAAAATCCAAAGAGAAATAACAACGTTACAGACAAGATAATTCTATTTTTAGTAACAGTGACCTAGTTTTTGGACCCAGATGACCCATATTCGAACTCCTCCGAGAAAATACTGGGAGTGACATCCTGACTAAGTTCATGACAATCGGAGAAACAATTTGACCGCAAGAGTGTTAACAAGAAAATTCTAGTTTTAGTAACAGTCACCTAGTTTTTTACCCAGATGACCCATATTCAAACTCATCCGAGAAATCATTGAGACAAACATCCTGACCAAGATTCATGACAATCGGAGCAAACATGTGACCGCTAGAGTGTTAACAAGAAAATTCTATTTTTAGTATCAGTGACCTAGTTTTTGGACCCAGATGACCCATATTCGAACTCATCCGAGAAATCTTTGGGACAAACATCCTGACCAAGTTTCAAAACAATCGAGGCAAAAATGTTACCGCTAGAGTTTTAACGAACTAATGCGGGACGTACTGATGGACTGACGGACTGACAACCCGGCTCCTGTATGCTCCCCGGAATTTATTCGGGGAGCATAAAAATAAGCTAATAGCATTGTAAAGCCAATGGGTAGGTACTCAATGATCTTACCGAGACCAGAGCACCTGGAGTAAAATCAGCAAGAACACGATGACAGGGATAAAAGAAACGAATCGAGCTACTAGGTTCTTTTAAGAAAAGATTTCCCCATAAACCTTCATAAACTCTTAAGACCCCGCCATCGTCGTGCAACCAAAGAAGTATGCATAATGATCAACTGTAGATGGATTAATCACCAGGCCTGCAGAGCACTGTACAATATCATGTTGGTAACCTTTCTTTCTAAATTAACATATGGTTTTCACGAATAACTGGAAGAAATTAACATAATTTTCCTTTTATCTTCTTAAGTTTGTTCATTAAATCTCCATAAAAAACCCGGCTGTGAAATTCCTTGTTGCAATAGTGATATTAAACTACACCTGTTTTTATGAATTAGATCTGGGTATCGGCGATAAAACTTGCAAAAGGTTTTCCTTAATTTGTGATAGCGATAACCCTGTTTTAAAAGTTTTTCTGTAATGCAGATATTACGTTAATGGAAAACATTCATGAACATAGCGCGACAAATGAGAGATATCTTCGACGTTATTATTGTTACATCATGTTTTCGAAATTTATCATGTTATTAACTTTTTCTGTCTCTAACTATTGTTGTGCGCTTGAGTATGTGTATTTTCTGCGTGCATGTTGTTTTCCTCAAATGGGTTTTTGTTTGCAAATTTTATAAGTTTGTCTTTATCTGATGATGCTGTAATTTAAATGATTATTGGAGAAAAAAAAACATATTTCTCTCTTGAAAAAAAAAAGCAACATATGCATATCAGGAATCGCAACACTCAAAAAACACAGCCTCCCCACGCAGCGAAAAAGAAGAGAGGAAGAGAGAGAGAGAGAGAGAGAGAGCTCATGTTTTATATATGTATGTCAATTCAAATAGGACGCCACAAACAATTAATAAACAAGAGAACCTTTGGGGATACCGCCTTGGAACGGTCAGTGGCAAAACAAATTGCCACTGGGGGTTTAAACCAGGTTCTAGGGTGCACCAACCTCACACTTGCCCCAACAGGTTCTCGTATCACAAAACAAGTACAAATTGTCTTGGTGAAATAACTCCAACCCACCCATCAGCTCAACAATGTTGCATGCAAAAGCATACAAACATATAAACATACGAATTTAATAGCATTGCAAAGCCAAAGGGCGGGTACTCAATGATCTTTCCGAGACCAGAGCACCTGGAGTAAAATCAGCAAGAACACGATGACAGGGATAAAAGAAACAAATCGAGCTTTTAGGTTCTTTTAAGAAAAGATTCCCCCATAAACTTTCATAAACTCTTACTCTTACTTGAAGTTCCTGGAATATAAGATCTTGAGTATCATGTTCCAAGTTTATATTTAAGTGCAAACAACGCGGAATGATGAATGAACAGACTGTGAGAAATGTCGACAAGTGCGCTGGGAAGAGAAAAGATTCAAACTTCACCCTTAAAGGCTACATAGCGATATATCAAGCACAACGTGCCGAAGACAATGATGATAACATTGAAGAAATCTACACATCTTTTGAGGATCAGGATCAGTTAAATAATAACTTATCAAATCAATCACAAGCATATGACCGGTATGGCCTGTAAATGAAATTTATTTACTGATGTTTATGATCATTTTGAACAGTGCGTTATCAAACCTATAGTTACAATAACAGGCGATTGAGTTCAGTTTGAACAAGAATTTAAATTCTCACATGTCAGTCCTTATATGCTGTATGTTCATTGTTTTTCTTTGATGAATTATTCCCGTTCTCTATGGAATAGCGTAAAAGACAACGAAGAATAATCTAAATACATATATACTTGTTATTTTAACGTGTGTTAAGGTTTTGTCAGATTACATTTTTTTTCTTATTACTAGGGATTGTAACGAGTAATCGAGTACTCGGGTACTCGATTAACGTCCGAGTACCCGAGTAGTTCATAAAGTATTCGAGTACCCGATTAAAAATGTAAACAAAAAAATCAACCAATTTTTATAAAAGTTGTCTTTATGGAATCTTACAAATCGCCGACTGACAGTTAATTGTCAACACCTCGCACCTGGTTTCAAATAAACAACACTTAGGGGCACAAATATCCGATAATTGGGGCCTAATTGATGTTATTGTTTGATGTCGTAACACAGAAAATGTGCTAACATGACAATTAGCACCTGAATATTTTTTACCTCTCTCGTCGGCGTTTTATTTGATTTTATTTATTGAGCAATTATATTCAAATGCGATTGTTGATTGTAAGTTTGCAAAACTGAAATAAAATTTATTTGGAGAACATACACTATTTTCACGGTGTGTACATTTTACGGTGATGTTCTAGTTTGTGATACAGGCTAATTAATGATTGTTTAGTTAAATGTTTTCAACGTTGATAATCGTAATGCATTACATATTAGTAAATATCATTAAGGTATTTTTTTTAAATGTGTTATATATCTTCTTTAATGATCGATAATGACAGACAGTCTGACATGATCATACCCGATTCGATCGTTAAAACTTATGGAAGCTGATATTTCCTCTAACGATAGAGAAAGGTTTCGAGTACTCGTGTACTCGATCGAAACAAGATCCGAGTACCCGAGTACCGATTTTGCTACTCGTTCCCATCCCTACTTATTACCACTATAAATCAATAAACCAGTGTATAATATATACTATCTTGTTTCAATTCAATGTATGACCACAATACAGATTTATTTGAGTATGCAGACGTTATAGCTACCAGGAAGCATCATAAAACATCAATGATATAATTTCAAATAAAATTTTCCAAGTTGAATCCATATCACGTGCGTTACATACTTGAACGAGTAATAATCGAAGAAGCTATTGATTAAACACATCATATTACTTGCGAAGCTACAGAAATGACACATCAATTTAAGTATATTTAACATTGTATAATATTAAGACTTCAATTTGTTTTTAAACTCTATAAATTAATTATAACCACATGTTCTCGTCTCGTTCATTGAAATCGTTAACTTCATTATTATCTCTAAAAGAGTGTTAAAACGGTTCGACTCTTCTAGTAACATTTAAATGTTTTAGCCAACAAATAGAAATTTTCTTTTCTTTTTAGTTCGACACCGATTCTAAAATTTGCAATATGATGACTGTTTGCAGTTACAATATCTCTGATGAGATAGCCTTGTGAGATTTTCTTATCCTTCAAGGCCTTATCCTTACCTCCGTTTGCGAGCGTACTTTCGTATTTTTGAGTACCACATTGATTGAGCGCTTTCATTATTGTTTAAGACTACGTCATGATGCTAGATTACTACGTAATTTAAGTTTAATATGTGACGTAATTAAACGAATGTTAACTTTTTCGAACAAAGCAAGCTGATTATTTTTTAAGACTTTGTTCAAAAATCATCTGGAAAGGATACGTTGGAGGTAACTAAATTCTGAATGCTGGAACTTTGAAGTGTCTATCGTGGAATAAGTCTCAAAATTCTATTTTTCAGAGTGTTTCATTCTTATACCGCTGTTGCGAGCTTCGTTAACACCAAGCTCTATGGAGAACATGAATGGGAAAAATAGGAAATGAGCTGCTTTTTAATTGTGATTTTTCAACTGGTATGAACTCATAAATCTAGATCTTTTTGAATCATGAAATGTGTCGACAAAATCACGGATAACCTTATAATCGCAGATTCGTTGTCAACAGATGAATCCGTTGCAGTTTTTCATGTCATCAAAACGATTATTTTCCTTTCTTAATTTATAACAATGTTGGTGTACAAGTTAGCGGTGTTAAACCTTGACAGGACTGTTTGTGTATTCGTGGCTGGTTTACCGTTCCTAGTCCTAAGAGATGTTACGGAAAAGAAATAGTTCTCCAAATGTTTGCGTTTTATTTGAATTTTGAAGATTTTTTAATCGTGTAGAAGTAAGTGAGAAAAATAATCAATCATTAGTATTCGGTGAAGATCACGGCATCCAAACACTGGAGCAATGTTTTCCAGACGGAAACTCGGGTTTGGATACCTTGATCTTCCTGAATACCAATGATTGATTTTCAATTCCAGTTTTTTTTTTAAAATCACTACGAAATGACAGAGACACTAACATGTAGCGGACCCGACCACCAGTACACTACTAGGGATAAAGAGTTTGACATTTAAGTTTGTTTTCAAGAACCGAGCTGGGTCTGTGCGCGAAACGTTAACTTCATTTGTTTCACATTTTAGCCAAGTTATTTCAAAATCTCTCAAGAAATGACATAATTACTGGGCGGACACGACCGCCAGTGCACTGCAAGGGATAATGACTTTGAAATGTAACCTGGGTCCTATGTCTAAGACGTTGTATTTATAGGTTTGACATTTCTGCAAAGTTAGTATAAAATCAATGTAGGAATGACGGAGTTATTGAGCGGACATTTATGTCGGACAAACAGACAGACGGACGGACGGACAGACGGTTCGACTACGCGATCGGGGCATAGACATTTTTTTATAAAAAAATAACCCAATAAATAAGTCTTTAGTTCCGGAGCTTAAATACCCATAGTAGCTGTTGCTAAGTAAATGCTTTTTGGGACAACTGGTAAGTCTATAGACATGCCTTGTTCTATGTCAACAAACTGAATGAGGCAAATAGTTTAAAGGAATGTCATTTCAAACCAATAGTCAGCATGTATTTTCATCTTAAAATAAATATAGCTCTTTCTTGTAGAGCATAATATTGTTCCAAAGTCTAAGAGAAAAGATTTAATATTAAAATTATAAGGAATACTTACAAATTCAGAAAAAAAACCACCTTTTCCATAGCCATAAATCAGAGATGAAAAAAAGATCACGTATACTGAGCCAAAATAAAAATTTGAGAAAAATAACATGGAAAACTCCTTTTACATTAATGATGCAAGTGAATGCAAATATCTGAAGGAAATTGATCTCCAATAAGTTTATCTTGGAAGTTGTCGGTTCAGAATCTATCGGTTTAAAAAATAAAGCAAATAAAAATAATGACGTGGTCGTGGAAAATTAAGCGCTGGATTTTGTTCTTTCTTTATTTAAAAGGGAGGTAATTTGCAAAAAAACCGGATATTTAAGCAGCTTAAAATATTGTGGTTTTCCTTCTGTCCATGCCATAAACGTATAAAATTTTCAGTCGAATAATCTGTTTCAGACATTAAAGTTAAAAATTATCCATCTCATCATTATTTAGGAAAGAGGAGATAACATTGACCTGTGAAAAATTAACATCTTCCCGCTTTATCAAATGTCGAGATATGTGCAAATACCACAAATCAAATGAAATATAAAATATAGCATCACTAAACAATATTTGAATATGAAAACTCGAAAGCTTTCAATTGAAAAAAAATGAAATATGCATATCAGGAATGGCCACATCCAGCAGACACAGCCTCCCACACAACCAAACGGTGAAAGCTACCGAGAACGACATATATGCAAATACTGCAGGCTCGGTTATTTTGGATGCGAAATAACGGATTGTTAGATGCGATCAACCGAACCACTGAGTGTATTTATCACTGAGGTATCAACACTTCGTGCTGTAGACCTCTTTCTGTCGTGTATTCGCTTCGGAAGTCAGGAAGCGAACACATGACAAATAAGCAGTTTTCGACCTTCCAATCGTTCAACCCGCCTACAAGAACAAAATACACCTGTGCTGCTTCCCCCTTTTGTATATTCGCCTTCCGGTTGCATGCACATAGCAGTTACTCTTAAACACTAAAAACAAAAATAATATATTTAGACGGAACTTTATTTTTCGAAACCGCCTTTAATTAAAACATATTACAAATAGTGTCATATTTAATCAATTATGCAACGCTGGACGCAAACCTAATGGAATTAAAATTGGATCGTGTTCGTCAACACAACGATATTTATGTGTAGAAGTATTGTTGTCCAATCAACCCGGGGCTAGGTGGCGTGAAAAATAAAATAAATATTTACTTCCATAATTTCCCATAAACAAGCCCAAACAACTGGAGCCTGCAAGACCTCGATATTTGTCGTGTTCGGTAGCTTTCAACGTTTCATTTTTCATCTATTATTTATAAAATAACGATAGTATTACATGGATTCACATATTTGGTATGATGTATAAAGCCATTTGATAAGAGCCGAAATGACCCCCTTGACAATAAAAATACAAATTCTTTAGTAAATAATTAAGTTGGTATTGTTTGCCATAAACAACTCGAGCTTTATACAATGTCAGTAGGGCTACTCGTTTAAGGGCTTACTACACTCCTCCAAAGCACAAATGATTGTTGCTAATGCATCTTTATTTTGCATATGGTAAGACACGTAAACAAAAATTTTTGACATGAAAAATTCTTAAAAGTCTATTTAGTACATAAATTCACAAAATCTTAGCAATACAAAACAAAATATGATTTTAAATTCCCACGAGAATATAATGATACAACATTTATGTACAATATGTTAAACATTTTAGAGCGTGCTCACAACCTTTAATTGATATTTGGATATTCTGACTTATAAGTTTGAATGTATCACTCTGAAACTGAACTATATAATGATTCAGGGGGTAAGTGCAAGCCTATGAAAGAATATAAATTTTCTCACGATTATATAGGTAAAACATTTACTAAACGTTACCTATATTGATACAACTGAACAACTAATACGACAAATTTCGACATTGGTTAAACTACGTTCAGGTGAACGGATGTGAACTGAAATGAAAAATTCACGTGTTTTTAAGTGAATTTAAGAGATATATAAAACTAATGCAAATTGTATAAATCGAGTCCTATTATCTAACAAGAATGACTTTAAACATGTTAAAGGTTTATTAATAAGAGGTGGCACATGACGCAATAGTTCTAAGAAGTATCAAACCACACAGCTGATCACTATTCTTATCAGTTATTTTTTATTTCGTTATCGGTAAAGTTTGTTGACAGAGTAAAATAATTGCTTTCAAGTAATATTTACAAATAATACAGTTTGGCAATTGATAAAAAAATAATTGACTCTTTTGAAACCTGACAAATCATGGTACAACAATGTCTCATATGCTGCTGTTTTAAACTTGATGTTACTCTTTGTTTTTCACAGACTGTTATATACGCATTCAGAACATAATCTGCATTTCTCTCAATTCATATAATTTCTCCACACACGCTGTAGTGACTTCCCGTACATCACTTTGTTGAATAGACCGAAATATAAAATATGCTTTGATAAAATGAAAACCTTATCACTTATTTTATGAAGGTTTAAGTTTACATTTTCTAAAGTGATCATAGGGACAACCTCTATGATATTGTCAATCGAAAGTATATTGACGCGGTTTTAAAACAGTGCATAGTACATGTATACAGGTTTGTAACATTGCCCTTGCCTTTGGCAGATGTAAATTGATTTTGCCATTAATTCCCCGAGGTATTTGTACATCTAATGATTTACTACAAATCAAATTTCTTACATTGTACCATGTCTGCTCCCAATGCACAGTTATTTTTTTAACTCGCGACAGTATATGAAGACTAATTTAAAAGCGTTGCCTCTTTATTTATCATTTATAAGTCATAAATATGTTTCAACACGAACCTGTGTTTTCGAAATATTATATTTTTCGTTTTTTTTTTTCATTTTAACGATTTCTTGCATTTTTGTTCTTAAGTAATTGGACATGTTTAAAAAAAGAAAAACTGGTTGGTTTCAATGCTGTTTTTCGTTTAGTTACTGAGACAATTAGAAAAGAAATTCTAAGTCATATTCCAATTCCAATCGGAATCGAGAATTTCCGATCGAATTTTTTCCAGTCGGAAAAATTTCGATCCGTGAAAAAGTGAAATATGCATGAAGGTGATTCCGGTAGGAATGAATCCTGCCGAAATCTGGTTACGATCGGAATTTATGTTGCAATGACGTTTCCGACAAATTTCATTTAAGAAAAATGAATTTAGAAATATATTTCTGATAGAAATCTATGCAGTATTTTTATTTTTCCAATCAGTTAACTAAGTTGTTCCTTTCTTCGTGACAAGTAAACATGTAAATAAGGATTGTGTTGAGCGAGTAATAAAATAGTTCATATAATAAAATTATTGGTTCGCAGGTGGCATTCTGTGAAGGAAGCGTTATGAGTTGTTACATATCATCATGTTTCGGTCTGATTTCTTTCACATTTGAATTAACAATGACGGTACAACCGTCATTAAGGCTTTTTTTACTTAAGTCTACACAATCCTAAGCGATTCGAAATCAGAAAGGGGTGAACTGAGTATACCCAAATAACTGACAATCAGTTTTTAGCATTTAACCATGCTACCGTTTGAAGGCTAGACTGCGTTAAATAAAAAAAATTAAACCTACATTATCGAGTGATATTTTTGAAGATTTATTGTCGGTTTATTAAAACGGAGTTTGCCTTTGTTTAATATCACTATTGTTACTAACTTCGAAATTTTATATTATGCTCTTGCAAACATGTATATAAATGTTAACATAAAATCGAAATTTTCAACCAGGCCAACTGATTAAACAGCTGTTTCATGTTTTTTTCTCTATTCTGTTGTCAAATGAAAAATATCTTGAATATTAACGGCAAATATGAATAAGAAATACGCTTCTGTCATGTTTTAGGATCAACTGTGTCACATTTTCAAGTTAGAATAATTATTTTAAAAAGAAAGAAATAGAAAGCCGTTATGCTCAAATATGAATATATAAAAGGTTTTAACTTGGGCAAAATACCTTACGTTTTTTCTATAAGAATGTTGTAAAATGATATTAAAAGGTTAAAGTACGCACAGTAGTTCGCTAGTTAAAGTAACATAAATGAAGTGTTTTTAAATATCATTATTTATATTAAAAAAGCATGATTCCATATCTAATGATAACTGATAAAATTAAAACGTAAAATAGTACAATCGAATGACGATAAATTGGTTGAGAAAATAACACCTGAAGAAAAAAATACTATTCCATAATTCATTAAATAATTATGGTTTGTTATTTCTTTTGAAAACTACGAACTTTTAAACAGTTTATGTCATCAGTTATTTATCGTTCATCAATTTTAAATATGATTCGATGTTTATCAAAAATTTGCAAGAAGTGAATCATTTTTACATGCATTGTAACAATTGAAAAAATCTGCAATATAATCTATTTACCAATATCCAGATAATAATACTTTGTATTTTTTGCATGGTCTGGCACTGTCGTTTCTCTAGTTGTTCTTGTTTCTGATGAAACTGTTTGATATAATCAATGGTCGCTTCTAATATTGTGACCTTATTTTGGGAATTACTAAAAAGAAACGCATAACTGATTCGAAGAGAGCATACTTTTGGTTAATTAAGGAAAAAATGTAGAACTTAAAGGAGAAGTTGCCCTAAGGCAAATCCAATCAGATAATACATTTAATCGAACTACTGGACCTAAGCCTGACACTAGACTAAGACTGAAATGCTTTAAGAGGCAGTAATAACCCGTTAAGAACAAATAAAAGATCCTGTATGATTTATGTACGAGTGATAAATTATTTGATTTCAATCCTTATAAAATAGCATTTCAAACTAAACTGGAGAATTAACCAATATGGCAAGAAAGTTAGGAAAGTCTAGTTTTCCTAAACATGTTAGTTATTCAACCCAGAAGAACAGTTAAATTAAGAATGTGCTATTTAAAGTATGCAACGCTTGTCCGAAAAACAAAATTTTTCTTACAAGGAAGCAATATTGAAATTTGGTAACAATGCTTCAAGTTCTCTTATTCTGTAATTAATTGTGAATCTTCTTCTTCTTCTCCCAACTGAAATGAAAAACTAAATATGATATGTAATAATAGTATGAGTTATTATTTTATAAATCAGAACACGGCGCCTATCAGCTAAGACAGCAAGTTATATTATTTAATTTATCTGAATTTAACACCATAAATACTCCATAAAAAGACTTATCGCTGTTAAGCGAATGCTTTTTTTTGTTGTTCTCTTGTCCAATGTTTCGATTTTCTAAGCCAGTGAAATGCATTCAGTTTCATTTACCGTTGATTGCACATACTTTGGATCCAGCTTTTTGATCGCTTTAATTCGATAGTGTCTGGTTAGTATCTTGTTACATTATGTAATTGCGATCTGAAAAAAACGGGTGTTCATCTCGATTTAACAGCAAAATTCTTCATTGCTTGCTTTTGGTTTTATTTAGGCAACAGCATAACAATATGTTCCTTCTTTATTATATGACAACGTGAAATTACACAGCAACTAGAAACACCGAATCTCCCATTTTCATTTCTTTTTTTCCTTATATCTGATTTCAAAACAGTTAGATCTAAATACTATTAGTCATATCTCAACCCAGGCAGAAATGTTAGAACTAGTATCAGTGTATTATTACTTCTAATTTTACATTTCTCAAAACGGATAAAAGTACACGTATAAGAGAGGAAAGTTATATTCGAGTACAGGTCGTTGTTGTAACTTGCTATTATTAGTTTCACCTCTGTGAGGTTAATTGAGATTTTCTACCTTGCTTGCTTTATGATGCATTTGCTGCTTACGTTTTGTATGTGTGTGTTATTTTGCGTTGAAAAGTGTCGAATTGTTGGGTATATTAAAGTTATTTCACCTAGACAACTTGTGCTTGTTTGTTCATTGGTCAAATGTGAGGTAGGTGCACCCTAAAATCACACAGCCAAAATAAGAGCGGAAAAACATGTGTTGATAATATGATCCGTCATAACAATTAGCCAAAGCAAACACGAAAACTAGAACCTTAATGGTTACGGACTCGAACTGTCAGACTGAGACAAAAAATTATGTATGTTGCCATAGGGTTTTAAACTAGGTTCTATGGTTCACAATCATCAAATTTCCCCCAACAGATTCTTTGGGTTGTGTTGGACTAAATTCCTACCCTCACATTGATAAGACAATGTTACATGTACACGCAAAAGCATAAAACCTACGAAGCTAATGACATTGTCGACGGAAAAGGTAAGTTGTCAATTAGCTGACTGAGAGCAAACACATTAACTTGAGTCTGCAATAACACAATGCAGGTACAGAACAAACTGATGGAGCGTCTGCTTTCTCTTTAGTGATTTCCCTAGACACATTCAAAACGTCTAATGAATAATGCCACCGTCCTGCATATATTATTTATTAAATCTATAAGCCGGTTAAAACTTATTCACTGTATTATCTGACACCCAAATGACATCAAACCCATCTTACAAAAATTAACAGCGTGTTTAACATCACCTTGTTTAAAATTTGTTTTTTTAATTTGTTACACGAAAGTTTTTTTCTGACAGCAAACGTATTTTTATCGAATAGAATATCATAATTGTGCCATATTTTGGGCGTGTTGGCGGCGTAATTACCTAAATACGAAATTGTTGGGGTTTTTTTGTTGTTGACTTATTATGTTCATCGATTAAAAAATAAAAATCAAACCCTTGATATAGAAAGGATCTGATCGCGAAATTATTCACAGAGAAATTTTAGGCAATCAGATCACGGTGTAATGACGACAGTAAAAAGCGGTCCTTAAATGATACTAAAGCCGTTTCGGACCTTATAATAGAAATCGGCTGAGTCTGTGTTACCGATCGGGGCTAAAACAAATGTTTAGAGGGCCACTAGCAACCTATGACATTAATTTTATTTATTCTTTTAAACAAACATGTAATTTGGTATTGCTAACATTGTTTCGGATGCCACATGCGAAAATCTTTCTTGGTCTATTGAATACTCAGTGACGTTTTAAAATGGCTGATAATTTTCAGGCGTTCTGTCTGTCATCTTATGATTTTTCCACACTGAACCCCTCACTCCGTCAAAATTTAATAAGAGACTAGCTTTTCAGTCTTATTGAAATCTACGTTTGCAAGAGAAAATCAAACCTGAATACTTGTCATGAACACAGAGAATTTTGAACAGATTGATCTTATGATGTTCATAGATAATCCCAAAGCCAAACAAATGTGATGACAGGGCCTTACTAGGCGTGCGAGAGTAGAGGTACATAATAACGCCCTTTGATGACAGTAGAGCAAGATATTTATATTTTTGAAAATATTGAGCTGTGCTCAAGCGTTACTCTGGACGAGGACAGTAAAAGGTATTTCCTTAATTGCTCATAAGCGATTTTGTTATGTGTCTCTTTCTGTGGCTTTCAAAAGTCGTTTATCATCTATTTCTTAAAACTTTTTTGCCAGACGTGCCGATATTAAAGTGTTTTTTAATATGTTTTGATTTGTTTTATCGCTGTTGATCTGATAGTTTTACCTACTATTAGTTTTTACAGCGATAAAACACAGATATGTTTTTTGCCTAATTGTTTGAAAAAAGTACATGGGTTGTGCAAATGACCACGGGTCAATCTAAGTGCATTTCATCAAATTAATGTAAAATGAATGGTACTGTTTCATTAGCCTTTCAAAACCTCAACTATTCGAGGGAAACTACCTTTTCCAGACACGTACCGTTATGAATTAATTTTATCGGCTCAAACCAAATAAAGTCAATTAAAAATATGAATATAATAGCAGGAAGATTGTGATGGAAGAAACCAAAAAGTATTTTGAAGCCAGACTTCAGTATGCTCATAATCATGCAGATAGAGGGTTAAATAATTTCTTATAGGTATTCTCTACAAAAAATAAAATGCTGATTTTTACCAAGGAGCAAGTGCATAGTTGATGTGTGCTGTATGTTGCTTTATCTGAAAATAAAGATACATTTTAGAGCGTTGTTATTACATTGTGATTGCTGTTTAATGAAGTATTAAAAAGGTAATTTGCTGAAAGCAAATAAAAGCCTGGTATGCGATTTATATTCTGGCTTGTATATGCGCTACCATTAGAGGACAAATCAGGAACAAAGAGATGCATCTATACCTTGGATCCAGTTTTCGACTGTAGCAAAATGCAATAATAATTGCACAATAATTCGCGTTATTTATTTCTGTGGTGGATGATGCTGTGTAAATGATTTAATTTGCCAGTTGAACAAATTATAGTTGTTTAGAGCGATTTTTTTTTTTTACTTTTACGTCTTGCTGAAATTATGATAAGTTATCGAGTAACATTTTACTTGACTGTGTGGTTAATTATCACGGCTGGTGTAATTTTGAAAAGTGACAAATCATCATTAATCCATTAACTCTTCTTCTTGTTTATGTGCTGCGCACATTTGCTGTCTACCATAAAGCATACAGTCAGGAATAGCCATGATAGCTGACTCTTTTAAATCAAAATACTGTTTCACCATTCAAGAAAAATGCCTATTTTCTAGTTAGTGAATACCAAATGTTACTAGCGGGTGATCCACACATCAAAGCGATCAAAATCAAACGAGTGGTGCTATATACTAAAATTCTCGGTAGGATTTGTAAAATAAGAAACTGCATGTTAGCAGTGTCAAAGTACAGAACAATCAAGAAATTCAAAATGGCGTCCAATATGGCCGTCGAAATAATGTTATAAACAACTTAATCAGGAAAACGTGAAATATGTAATACTCTTATCTAAAAAATTTTTGTGAGTTGTAAAATATTCGGATCTGAAGTTTTCTTTAAAGATGCAGGATAATAATTCAAAATGGTTGAAGAGTTAAAATATATATTTTTACTTATCATCGGCGATCAAATTCTGGAACCCATATCGGTTTTTATTTTAATTTTATCTGATTCACAAATTAAGTTTTAATTGAACAATATTGAATACACGTTAACAAGAAATTGTTTAATATATAGTCCGTATAAGTAGGACATTATATTATTTATAGTAAGTCTACTTATCGGCTAGTCTCAATCCGTATTGATACTAAATCGCAAGTCAACTTAGACGATTCAGATCTACATGATTGACATTTCACTTGGCACTGGTCACAAACAAAACGTTTGCACTAGCATACTACTCAAAATTTGACATTTAATGTGTTTGCTCTCAGTCAGCTAATTGACAACAAGGCAGAAAATCTCAATTAACCTCACAGGGGTGAAAGTAATAATAGCAAGTTACAACAATGAATTTTGAATGTGTCTAGGGAAATCACTAAAGAGAAAGCAGACCCTCCATCAGTTTGTTCTGTACCTGCATTGTGTTATTGCACACTCAAGTTAACGTGTTTGCTCTCAGTCAGCTAATTGACAACTTACCTTTTCCGTCGACAATGTCATTAGCTTCGTAGGTTTTATGCTTTTGCGTGTACATGTAACATTGTCTTATCAATGTGAGGGTAGGAATTTAGTCCAACACAACCCAAAGAATCTGTTGGGGGAAATTTGATGATTGTGAACCATAGAACCTAGTTTAAAACCCTACTGGCAACATACATAATTTTTTGTCTCAGTCTGACAGTTCGAGTCCGTAACCATTAAGGTTCTAGTTTTCGTGTTTGCTTTGGCTAATTGTTATGACGGATCATATTATCAACACATGTTTTTCCGCTCTTATTTTGGCTGTGTGATTTTAGGGTGCACCTACCTCACATTTGACCAATGAACAAACAAGCACAAGTTGTCTAGGTGAAATAACTTTAATATACCCAACAATTCGACACTTTTCAACGCAAAATAACACACACATACAAAACGTAAGCAGCAAATGCATCATAAAGCAAACAAGGTAGAAAATCTCAATTAACCTCACAGAGGTGAAACTAATAATAGCAAGTTACAACAACGACCTGTACTCGAATATAACTTTCCTCTCTTATACGTGTACTTTTATCCGTTTTGAGAAATGTAAAATAAGAAGTAATAATACACTGATACTAGTTCTAACATTTCTGCCTGGGTTGAGATATGACTAATAGTATTTAGATCTAACTGTTTTGAAATCAGATATAAGGAAAAAAAGAAATGAAAATGGGAGATTCGGTGTTTCTAGTTTCTGTGTAATCTCACGTTGTCATATAATAAAGAAGGAACATATTGTTATGTTGTTGCCTAAATAAAACCAAAAGCAAGCAATGAAGAATTTTGCTGTTTAATCGAGATGGACACCTGTTTTTTTTTTCAGATCGCAATTAACAAGATATTAACCAGACACTTTCGAATTGAAGCGATCAAAAAGCTGGATCCAAAGAATGTGCAGTCAACGGTAAATGAAACTGAATGCATTTCACTGGCTTAGAAAATCGAAACATTGGACAAGAGAACGACAAACAAAGCATTCGCTTAACAGCGATAAGTCTTTTTATGGAGTACTTATGGTGTTAAATTTAGATAAATTGAATAATTTAACTTGCTGTCTAAGATGATAGGCGCCGTGTTCTGATTTATATAATAATAACTCATAATATTATTACATATCATATTTAGTTTTTCATTTCAGTTGGGAGAAGAAGAAGAAGATTCACAATTAATTACAGAATAAGAGAACTTGAAGCATTGTTACCAAATTTCAATATTGCTTCCTTGTAAGAAAAATTTTGTTTTTCGGATAAGCGTTGCATACTTTAAATAGCACATTCTTAATTTTACTGTTCTTCTGGGTTGAATAACGAACATGTTTAGGAAAACTAGACTTTCCTAACTTTCTTGCCATATCGGTTAATTCTCCAGTTTAGTTTGAAATGCTATTTTATAAGGATTGAAATCAAATAATTTATCACTCGTACATATATCATACATGATCTTTTATTTGTTCTTAACGGGTTATTACTTCCTCTTAAAGCATTTCAGTCTTAGTCTAGTGTCAGGCTTAGGTCCAGTAGTTCGATTAAATGTACTATCTGATTGGATTTGCCTTAGGGCAACTTCTCCTTAAAGTTATACATTTTTTCCTTAATTAACCAAAAGTATGCTCTCTTCGAATCAGTTATGCGTTTCTTTTTAGTAATTCCCAAAATAAGGTCACAATATTAGAAGCGACCATTGATTATATCAAACAGTTTCATCAGAAACAAGAACAACTAGAGGAACGACAGTGCCAGACCATGCAAAAAATACAAAGTATTATTATCTGGATATTGGTAAATAGATTATATTGCAGATTTTTTCAATTGTTACAATGCATGTAAAATGATTCACTTCTTGCAAATTTTTGATAAACATCGAATCATATTTAAAAATAACTGAAGACATAAACTATTTAAAAGTTCTTAATTTTCAAAAGAAATATTAAACCATAATTATTTATTGAATTATGGAATAGTAATTTTTTCTTCAGGTGTTATTTTCTCAACCAATTTATCGTCATTCGATTGTACTATTTTACGTTTTAATTATATCAGTTATCATTAGATATGGAATCATGCTTTTTTAATATAAATAATGATATTTAGAAACACTTCATTTATGTTACTTTAACTAGCGAGCTACTGTGCGTACTTTAACCTTTTAATATCATTTTACAACATTCTTATAGAAAAAACGTAAGGTATTTTACCCAGGTTAAAACCTTTTTTAAATTCACATTTGAGCATAACGGCTTTCTATTTCTTTCTTTTTAAAATAATTATTCTAACTTGAAAATGTGACACAGTTGATCCCAAAACATGACAGAAGCGTATTTCTTATTCATATTTGCCGTTAATATTCAAGATATTTTTCATTTGACAACAGAATAGAGAAAAACATGAAACAGCTGTTTAATCAGTTGGCCTGGTTGAAAATTTCGATTTTATGTTAACATTTATATACATGTTTGCAAGAGCATAATATAAAATTTCGAAGTTAGTAACAATAGTGATATTAAACAAAAGCAAACTCCGTTTTAATAAACCGGCAATAAATCTTCAAAAATATCACTCGATAATGTAGGTTTATTTTTTTTATTTAACGCAGTCTAGCCTTCAAACGGTAGTATGGTTAAATGCTAAAAACTGATTTTCAGTTGTTTGGGTATACTCAATTCACCCCTTTCTGATTCCGAATCGCTTATGATTGTGTAGACTTAAGTAAAGAAGCCTTAATGAGGGTTGTACCGTCATTGTTAATTCTAATGTGAAAGAAATCAGACCGAAACATGATGATATGTAACATCTCATAACGCTTCCTTCACAGAATGCCACCTGCGAACCAATAATTTTATTATATGAACTATTTTATTACTCGCTCAACACAATCCTTATTTACATGTTTACTTGTAACGAGAAAAAGAACAACTTACTTAACTGATTGGAAAAATAAAAATACTGCATAGATTTCTATCAGAAATAATTTTCTAAATTCATTTTTTTACATGAAATTTGTCGGAAACGTCATTGCAACATAAATTCCGATCGTAACCAGATATCGGCAGGATTCATTCCTACCGGAATCACCTTCATGCATATTTCACCTTTTCACGGATCGGAATTTTTCCGACTGGAAAAAGATCCGATCGGAAAAAATTCGATCGGAAATTCTCGATTCCGATTGGAATTGGAATATGACATAGAATTTCTTTAAATTTCTAATTTTCTCAGTAACTCAACGAAAAACCGCATTGAAACCTACCAGTTTTTTAAAACATGTGCAATTACTTAAGAACAAAAATGCAAGAAATCGTTAAAATGAAAAAAAACGAAAAATATAATATTCCAAAAACACAGGTTCGTGTTGAAACATATTTATGACTTATAAATGATAAATAAAATAAAGAGGCAACGCCTTTGTCTTCATATACTGTCACGAGTTAAAAAAATTAACTGTGCATGAGGTGCAGACATGGTACAATGTAAGAAATTTGATTTGTAGTAAATCATTAGATGTACAAATACCTCGGGGAATTAATGGCAAAATCAATTTACATCTGCCAAAGGCAAGGGCAATGTTACAAACCTGTATACATGTACTATGCACTGTTTTAAAACCGCGTCAATATACTTTCGATTGACAATATCATAGAGGTTGTCCCTATGATCACTTTAGAAAATGTAAACTTAAACCTTCTTAAACAATGCAAGTGATAAGGTTTTCCTTTTATCAAAGCATATTTTATATTTCAGTCTATTCAACAAAGTGATGTACGGGAAGTAACTACAGCGTGTGTGGAGAAATTATATGAATAGAGAGAAATGCAGATTATGTTCTGAAAGCGTATATAACAGTCTGTGAAAAACAAGGAGTAACATAAAAACTCCAGCATTCAAGTTATAAAAATCAAGTTTAAAACAGCAGCATATGAGACATTGCTGTACCATGTTTTGTCAGGTTTCAAAAGAGTCAATCATTTTTTTATCAATTGCCAAACTGTATTATTTGATGACCAGCACTTAACTCCTGGCTTAAGCATGCATTCAAATGTTTATGGTTTGTGCCATTGCACTTCATTCATCTTGGTTGAACTGTGAAGAAATGTTGGTTTTATTTGTAGAAGAATACCTAGAACTTGATATCTCGAACATTTACGTCCAAGCGGCTCACATTGGCCCGCCTGCACGCTACAAAAACAGGTCAGTTATATGCAACTTTGTAAACAGAAAAGATGTGGACCTTACCTTATCAAAAGCATATAAATTAAAAGGTACTAATTACGGGATCATCAGAGACTATCCCCCAGAAATTGTGCAGGCTCGATCTAGACTGTGGTCGCTTTATAAGAAACTCAAAGCAAAATACAAGAAAGGCGACTTGTTCATAGGGTACCCAGCAAAATTAATTGTTCAAAAAAGCTATACAGAGATGAATTTCCAGACTGGGGAGAAATCATGCAAAAACAGCACACACAGGGTGAAATATTTAACACACCCACTAGCACTACGACTAGCGGATGCAATAATCCATCAAGGAACACACCCGATGAAGACTTTCGCTCTCAGAACCGATTCGATATTCTAATGGTGGCCGATCGCTGTGAGTCGGAGGACTCCGTTTCTACAGTGGACGAGTGCGATACCGAGAGTAGCGACCGAGAGGACCAATACAGCCAGGTAATGAGAAAGTATGCGGCACGTTCGAGAAGTCCCAGATACAACACAAGACAGAATACTGACGAAGCACCGTTAAACCTCACTACAAGAAACAAATCACCGCACGTGAGTAACGCGAATAACAAACATTCCACTCTTAGTACACCAAGACCCAGCGGAGCATCCGGCGGTCCTGCGGATTTAATTTAGGAATGTCACTCATAAATAGGTGCTTCGGGGAAATGAAACAGACAATAATACGTCATGCACTTCCCAAGAGACAGACTATAACGCTAAGGCAAGCTCTCATGAAACAGACTACAGTTTACAAGAAACGGACGATAGCGAGAATACACTGAAAGTGTCTACACTGAACGTCTGTGGATTAAAGCGACGAGTTCGTTATCCTGAATTTCTATCAATCGTAAAAAGTTTTAATATTTTCGGTGTTGTTGAAACTAACCTTGATGAATATGACATGTTTTCCATTGATGGCTATGAATTTATTAGTAAACCGCGAAAACAAAAATATAAGAGTAAGTCTGGAAGAATAGGAGTTTTTGTTCAAACCCATATATATAGCCATATAGAAGTTGTAACTAATCAATCTGAGTATGTTATGTGGTTCAAATTGAAAAAAATCTTTTACAAAGTATCTAAAACAAGATCTGATTTTTGGAATTGTCTAATAGTACATCCGATGCAATCTAGATTCCTTAATTTAGATGAACTCGACATATTTGAGTCGGAGATCAGCCATTATTGTAACTGTTTCGACTATGTCTGTATCATGGGTGATTTTAATGCTCAAACCGCTGACCTTCCAGACTATACAGAAAATGATAATTTCTTGTCAGACTTTTTCGATCTAGATTCAGAAACCATAGACTATCTTGATAAAAAAACAACATCAATGCAAAATCTAAATATACCTATTAAAAGAATTTCACAGGATAAAAAGAAAAACACTTAAGGTTATAGACTGATTGAGCTTCTTACGAACCTCAATCTTAACATAGTCAATGGAATGTCAACCAAAGATAGAACAGGAAAAATGACATTTAGAAATATTTCTGTGATTGACTATTTTACTGTTTGTCTCTTTACAAACATACCCTCTGATATCAGAATTTCAGGTAATAGATATTGACTCTCTTTTTTCAGATGGACACTCATTGTTAGATTTATTGCTTAATATAAAGACGCAAGTTTAAGCCGAGGAAAAAGTTGTCTTTCATAAATGGAACGAAGAAACCATATTTAAATTTAATCAGAATATTGATATTTTAATATATTCGAGGAAATTCCTTGAACATTTAAATACCCAATATTTAATGCGTTTATGCTCAAATTAAGATTAGTTAAAGTTATTTCTTCGTTTAGTAAAACACTGTTACATTTGCAAACATTCTGATTACGGTTACTACATTTATCTGTTAAAATATCGAAACTATTAAGTTTTTGAAATCCTTTGTTTGGTGTGGCGACTTGGCCTTGTCCCTATAAAGCATTCCAACATGTTCATCATCATCATCATCTTCAGTGATTGCCTCACTCCGTAGGGAGTATACTCGCAATTGGATAAAACTGTATGTACATACGTAGCAGGCAGGACTGACTGTTTCCAAAGTAAAAGTTGCACGTTTTACAGTCTAAGATAAAATGGATAAAAACATCTCCTTGTAATTAGTACTTTGTGTTTTGCTGGGCCAGAGCCGATTGGAAGGCATCCAGGCTGGCCTGATCAACAGCAACTTGTGGTAGGTTGTTCCACAGCACAATGGTTGCAGGGAAGAAACTGTTCTGGAAGATGGAGGTGCGGGCTCTGAGCTGGCTGAAGCGTTGGTTGTGTCCTCTAGTGGTCTTGGCACTGACTAAGGGTGGATCCGGTGTTATGTCCACAAGGTTGTGAATAATTTTGTATAACATGGTAATTCTGGTGTTGTTGCGTCTATGCTGAAGGGTGTCCCATTTGAGGTCAGTGAGCATGTCATGTCAGTTACGCTGCTTGTTCTTGCATATTCATGTTTCACAAATCTTGCAGCGCGAAGTTGCACCATTTCTAGCTGGATGATATGACTCTCTGAATAGGGGGACCGGACCGATGAGGCGTATTCAACAGTAGGTCCGACATATGTCTTGAAAACATTGGACTTGGCGCTTGATGGACGGGATCTTATGTTGCGCCTAATAAAGGACATTGTGGTATTGGCTTTTTTGGTGATGTTATCAATATGCTTTTTCCAAGAGAGGTTTGAGGAGATGGTAACACCCAGGTATTTAGCATGGTCCACAGTGTTGAGGATTTTGCCGTGAATCTTATAGGTATTGATGACAGGATTCCTTTTCGTGATGATGTGGATTACTTCACATTTGTCCGGATTAAAGGCCATCTGCCAATCATTCTCCCAGGTTTGGAGACTATCAAGGTCATGCTGGAGTTGGCGTGAATCATCAGGGCTACGGATGATACGATAGAGAAGGCAATCATCAGCGAAAAGCCGGGCTGTTGATTTTACTTTGGTTGGTAGGTCGTTTATGTAGGCCAAGAAAAGTAACGGGCCTAGGACGCTGCCCTGAGGTACGCCAGAGGTCACTGGTGAGGTAGCTGAGGTGGAGCCCTCTAGGACAACTTGTTGTGTACGTGACGAAAGAAAGTCTTTAATCCAGGAGTGAGTTGTGCCCCTTATGCCGTAGTGATCCAGTTTCTGAAGTAGACGGGAATGTGGAACTTTATCGAATGCTTTTGAAAAATCAAGAAGTTTTATGTCAATCTGATGGTTCTCATCTATTCCTTTAGCTAAATCATTGATGGTTATTAGTAGTTGGGTGTCACAGAAGCGTTTTTTTCTGAACCCATGTTGGTAGTCAGAGAGGATGTTGTGTGAGTCAAAGTGAGACATGATGTTGTTAAAAATGACGTGTTCTAATACCTTGCAGGAGACTGATGTTAGGGAGATTGGTCTGTAGTTTGATGGTGAGGAACGATTTCCCTTTTTGAAGACTGGGCAGTTTTACAATCAAGTTGGATCTGACCTTGATCCAGAGACAGTTGGTAAAGTTTTGCTAGGCCTGGTGACAGCTCTGCTGAGGCGTTTTTTAGGAGTCTAGTTGGTATTTTGTCTGGTCCTGGAGCCTTATGTGGTTGAAGACTCGAAAGAAGCTTCTGGACGCCGTAAGTTGTGCTTTGTATGGTGTTTAGGGATGGCAGGTGGCTTGGTGAAAGAGAAGGACGCTGAGCCAAGTCTTCTTCCGTAAAAACAGAGGTGAACTGGTCATTCAGTAGTTCAGCTTTCTGTTTGCTATCGCTGTACACACCGAAGTTATCTTTCTTCTTGAATTTTATGTAGTTCCAGAATACTTTTGGGTTCTTGTGGTCTGGCTGAAGCATATCTGAAACGTGGGCATCATGGGCAGATCTGCATAGGCGCTGGGCTTTCCTTTTAACGTCTTTATATTTGGACCTGTCAGATGGGAAGTTGGAATTTTTAGCCCGCCGGAACCATCGTCTTTTCAGTCTGGTGATACGCCTTATATCCCGATTAATCCATGGCTGATTAAATCTCTTGGAGCTCTGGCGATGGGGGACTTCATCTTCAATGATGTTCTGGCAGCCATCCTTAAAAATAGACCAGATGTAGTTAATGTCTGTGGAGGTACTGATTTTCTCTATTAAGGTGTCTGATAGGGCTTTGCTTTTTTCTTTAATGGTATTGATGTTGGCCTTTCCCCACATGTATAAGGTACGCTTTGCTGGTTTGTGACGTGTGGCACACATGTTGGTGTCAACAAATATGGCATGGTGGTCACTTATACCTGGAATTGCTGTGCAGCGGTTGACAAGTTGAGGCCGATTAGTGAGGAAGAGGTCAAGTGTATTGTCACCTCTAGTTGGGAAGTCAACTATTTGTGTGAGGCCTAGTTCCGGTTCTAGGAGGAGAAATTGTTCATTTATGGTCTTCCTGTACTGGTGTCCCATGATGGAGTTGTAAGACCATTCTATATCTGGGAGATAAAAGTCACCTGCAATCCAGATATTGGCATTCTTGAATTCGTGATGAGTGAAATGGCTTGAACTAGCTGTTTGGTATTATTCTTCATCATTGATAGTTGGTCTGTAAGTGAAGTCAATGATGAGGGTCTCTTTATTAATGCATTCTATTTTCTGGAATAGGATGTAATGGAGTGTTGACTTCAATTGATTCACTGAGAATATTGTCCTTAATCAGAAAGAGGCTCCCCCATAGCCATCATGTCTATCTTTACGTTGAATAGTGAAGTTGCTATGAGGTGGGAGAATTTCAGCATCAAATATCATTGGGTTTAGCCATGTTTCGAATCCACAAACGATATCACAGTTGACAGATTCAAGAAAATTCCAGAAGCTTGCTTTCTTTTTGGATCTGGAAACACTTTGAATGTTTAAGCTGGCAAGTCTTATATTATTGGTGCGTAGTTTGTGTTTGAATTTCTTATTTGGACTTGAGCAGGAAGGAAAATTGTCCGTACTAGATGTGCTGTTGGTTGACCTAGAGATGCTAGATATGTCTGATATATTTATGCTAGATACACTTTCACGATCTGAGATGTCGCTGCTGATTACCGAATGTAGGCTGGTACCTGGGTTTTGTTGATCTATGTCATTCCGGTGGGTGTAGACCGAGTCACAGGTTTGAGGAGAAGTTGGGAATACCACACGAAAAGCATGTAAGCTCATATCATTGTCTGATTTAGTGAAAGGCAGGAAAACAGCATCTTTCATCTGAAAACACTTTGTGTGGTACCATGTTTCATATTCGTCAGACAGATAGCCTTCTGATTCCAATGACAGCCTTTCTCACAGTGAATTTGATCTTGCGTTGAGTAGGTCCTGGGTTAAGTTGGGTGTCAGATGATCGCAGTATTAATAGAAAGCTGAGGTAGCGAAGGTGTTGTTTTCGCTTAAAGAAGATACCCCTGCCGCATAAGGATTGCACCACCTGGAGTGAGGGGATTGGGTCCGAGTTGCATAAACTGGTATATGTGAGAGCCTTTAATTTAATGAAATCCCTGTCAGCTATACCCAGGTTGATTTCTGAAATGGGATCGAAGGTTCTGTAAAATGTGGCAAAGATTGCTATAGCTAATAATAGTAGATCAGGTTTTGTGATCAGCATCGTTCTTACCATGTAGTCTACACCTATACTGATGATTTTAGACGAATTTAACAACTTCTTGACTTTGGCCGGATGTTTACAATTCACCGGTGAATAAGTGGTTTTTGCCTCGTGCGGTTTATGCGAAGCCGGTGTTCCGAGAGACAGTTCCTCTTGAAAATGGTGCACGATGGAAAATAAAGTTGGGGGTGTCGCTATTGTCCACGGGGCTCTGGATTTTAGTAGAGGGATTTTTAAATAATGGGATTTGACCTGGAGAGCTTACAAAATAACTAAAGATCTTGCTGCGAGTATCAGTTCCAATTTATTTTGACAGTGTTTTGAAAGTCCGCTTGACAGCTACGCATGCGTACTCAACCCACGCATGTTTCCTGTTTGTGTCCATACATACAACATGACCAGCACGTAACTCCTTGCTTAAACCTGCATTCAAATGTTTTATGGTTTGTACCATTGCACTTCATGCATCTTGGTTGAGGTTGAGAATTCTGATGGTATTTCCTGATCATTCCGGTGTTTGTTTGCGAGTTGTTTTGAGGTCTGTAGGTCGGGTATGTGGATTTGATAAAGTCATCTACTGGAGGGCATTCCCTGTGAATAGATCCGACAATTCTCTTTATTCCTCATGGAGATGGATGAACGTGGTCTTGTTGTCCCATGAACTTCATTTGTAGATTTCCATTTTTATCGTAAAAGTCGTTGAAGATATCTACAACAGAGACCCAGCTGTGATGTGCAGCAAATCGATCTATTATCGTGTTGAGGATACTAACATCAACGTCAACTCTCGGAGCCAATTTGCATACTACAGTACTAATAGAGGGATTGCTTGCTTTTATCAAGGCAATTAGCTGATCATATAGTTCTTCTATAAGTTCATGATCATTTGTTCTTGACAAGTCATTACCTCCAATATATAAAATGACTGTATTAAAGTGACATAAGTTGAAAGAGTGAATGTCATTCAGGACATCTTTGATGGTTCCTCCTGCGATAGCATGCTTATGAACACTGGACAGGAGTCCTTTGGGGTTAAGTCTTTGGATTATTGAGTCACCAAGTAGCAGTATTGTTTTCCTTGTTTGTTTCCTTGATGCAGTTAATGAACTTTGGTTTTGATGTTGTTGATTTGAGGTTGAGTTTTCTTTACGTCCAGATTGGTCTAGTTTTGGTGTTGTTGCAGGTGATCTGGGCTGTTGATTTACTGTTAAGTTTTCTTTATGTCCAGTTTAGTCAAGTTTTGGTGTTGTTGCAGGTGATCTGGGCTCTGCTATACGTATTTTGCTGCTGTTAGTCTCTGTTGGTAGTGCAGGAGATAGATGATGATGATGTTCCATGCACTTCACGGCGGATGAATACTTTGGTTGACATTTAATTGAGTTGATTTCTTGATATATTGAATCTGTTCGGCTACTCAAGACATTTATTGCATCAAATATTTGTGAGCACTTTATTACCCAGATTGCTTGATTTATTTTCATTTGATCTCTGATTTGCTAAAAGTTAAGTGTTTTTTTTCCATTAGTCTTTTCATTTCTTCTTCAACTATCACTGCCCCAGCATTGGAGTTTGCAATCGTTGATTTTAAAATTGTGTTTTCTTCTGTAAATTCTTCAATAATCGTCGTCATATTTGTGATCTGCTCATTACGTTTTCTGTTTCTTTTTTTCAGTTCATTCACTTGTGATGTGTTGTCATCTTTTCCCAGTATATCTTTGTTACAGTTTTCATGCATCGTTATTGGCGGAAGAGTGTCGCATTCGATTTGAGATTCATCTGCCAAAAGATCCAAAAGTTTTTTAACATAAGTTGATTCGTCACATATCACACTAGTCTCATCACTGCATGTGTCTGAGATAATGCTGTTTCTCATAACATATTTTACAAAGACTGTATCAATAAATAGCTGTGCTTTTCTACAATTAACAAGTGCCGAACATTTGGTGTGATATAAATTTAAAGTGTAGATATGATTTCTACCATTTATCACTTTATATTTGGTTTCCACGAGATGGTTCCTATTATCTCTCACCGGAATATGTGTACACGAATGTTCATGATTTTCATTGCTATAAAAGAGCTTTAAAGCTTCCTTTGCCTTGTCATATAAATCTGCATTCAGACATAGTGTCATTCCACCACCGGTGACTTTAACTTGGATATCACCTCGCTCGGCAGCCTTCTTTATCTGGTGTTTTCCTGTCTGAAAATTTAATTCATAATCTCTTCTCTCGTAGCAAGAATCAATGTCATTCATATTTTCGATATCATCTTCATTCAAGCCATCGATTATTTACGCTTTTAGAATTAACTTTTCAAGTTTTCATTTCAGAATTGGAAATAAACTTTGAAAATTCCTGAAGTGAACAATTTCAGTGATATGAACAATCCGTACCCCCAATCAGCTATATATTTCACTCCAATAAATTTTACATCTTTTTGTCGACAATTAAATAATCTTTTCAATAATCACTATTTCAAAAACACGCCACTTCGCTGCTTTAAGAATCATAATAAAGACGTATTATAACGTTAACGTTTAATAGTTGTTTATCCGACATCAGCGCGGGAAATAACATAAGGAATCATACACTTAACAACTTTTCTAAGTATACATCTTCGTCCTTGGGCATTACTAGCTTGATAATTGAACTATTGCCTTAAAACTTAAATAAACTCAATAAAAATGCATTAAATACTAACTGATTTATTAGAAAATCGGTCGACTTTAACAGGCGTATTGGAAAACTAAAAGAAAGGCGACCACATTTTATGCATTCAAACTGATTTGCTCAAAAAGTGTGTTGGACTATAAACAGTACTGTTATAAAACATTAAGATCAGAAAGAAATTTATTTAATTTTACAGAAATAGAAGAATATCATATTCTAGGTTCAAAATGTTCATTTATATGTACGCGTAATTCGTTTGTTTAATTGAACGACGCTTTATTAACTGATGTTGTGAACTTGTAGTCTGAGGGTGTCAGTTTTTTAACTGATTTTGAGCAGTCTGACATTTTGAATGAATTTTCACTAATAAATCAGCTACTATTCATCGCATGGTAAATTTGAAGTTTTACGGCAATAGCCCCAAAATCAAGCCAGTAATGCCCCAGTACGAAGTTGTATACTTAGAAAAGTTGTGAAGTGTATAATTAATTGACGTTGTATTTAATACGGGGAAAGCCGCAGGCGGGTCGTATTCGGGCTTTTCCTGCCTAAAGAAAATGCGTACATGTTTGAAATAACAAAATTAAATACAAATCAAACAGATTTCTGATGACTTACTCTATAGACCATCTAGATTTGTTTGATATAATTAATAATGGCGGCCGCCATTGTTGTTGTTGTTTTTTTCCATTTTTCCAGACTGGTCCTCTAAATTCTCTAAACTTCGCCGTCTGTTTCAAATGAACCCGTCCCGATTTAAGGGGAGATTACCGAAATATTGATTTTACATTCTGAAAAGCGGTATCCGCGCTATCGCGGTAGTCTGTTAGAAGATAGAACAAATCGCTGCGTTGGCAATACAAAAATAAATTTTTACTTAAAAGAGTATTCTCAAAAGAGTTTCTCATAGTCATATTTATGTGTTATTAAAGATTTTTGTAAATAAAATGAAGAGTAAGTAACCTGTTTTCCGACAAAAATATAAATGTAACATGTTTTTCTTCATTTTAATTTTCAATGTTTGATAGATAACAAGAAATAGTCTGTTTTTAAAGTATGTATTTAAAGTTTCTGTAAATCATTAAGGATACTTTTTACTGTCAAGGGATATGCTTTAAACATTTCAAACAATATAATGCTTTGTTAAGTGAACACAGCGACAGTCTACACCCAAAACTAAAGTTAGGTTCAAATAATAAACATTCAAAAACAGAGAAACACACAGAAAACAGTTATTCATTTGTCACATAACTGACCATTTACATTCAAAGATTGTTAAAAAACTAACATTGTGCAGGAAGCAGTAAATGTGGAACTGTTTCTACAACAACAAGTCAACAAAAAATGAAATGACACCGACCATAATTACACAAAAACTATTCCAATATATGCGAACCACACACAGACACACAGACACACACAATGAAATTATTATGATAAAAATGTGATCAACTGAATTAAAGTGTCGTTTCAGCTGGCACTCATTACAAATCTTTGCATGTTACTTGAGATGGCATATGTTTTTTATGTTGTTTTTTTTACTATATTAGTTTTGCACTGAACATGTTTTTTTTTTTATTTTCCAAAATCTACGATGTTAAAACCTGTTACAGTGGTTAATTGACTATATGTCTCATTGTCGATATGCTCCAGACAACAGCTTAGATTGGCAGACCTTAGACCTGGATGGGCACAGAATGGTGGACAATACTGCCTAGTCTCAATAATTCGACTGCAAGCACAGACCCATTATCATACTGACTTTGACAGACGTCTGTCCTTAACGTCTCAAGCAGTTACAATCAAAACTGTGGTGGAAATCGCACTGCTTAAAATTCCCATTTTTTCACTGCCATTTGACAATTTCAGCACTGCTATGTTCGTTGTTTGTTAGAAAACATAAATAGTCTCTAAAGTATCAATAAAATAAAAATATTCCACAAATAACACTTTTAAACTTACTTTTATTTATGCCGTTTACATGTTGGTTTTAATGTGATTACCAATGAAAGCGTCCCTTTCATAAATCGATAAACTACATTCATGTAGACTTTTAGAGGTGTAATTGACACTATTGACATGTGTGAAGGTTTATAAGTTTTTTTCGTAATGAACGAACAAGTTTCTTAAAAAGTATCACAAATATTGATTCTAATTGGAATTAGCTTTTCAGGTATGTATTGTTCTTAAGATATACATGTGTAAGGTTTAAAAAACTATTTGAAGCCGTCAAAAGTTGCGACAAAGATTTTTATCGCTGGCATATAGACAAAGAAGGAAAATTTTGCGCATTAACTTAAATAGTAACTGGGTTGTGCTCTAAGGGCGACCATCGTATAATTATATAGAAAAGCCCGTGTTGCGCACAAATAGTTGGGCTAAATAATGCCCAGTGTTAAGACAATAAAACACACATTTTAAAAAAGCTAGACTGTATATCTTTCAGCAAAATGACCTAATGTTCACAAAAAACACATCATAAACGACAGTTTGTACATGCTACATTATAGCATGAGCACAGTGATGTTTTCCTTTTGCGTTTTTGATGAATCTGTAAATAAATGTATGTAAAAAAACCTTGCTGTGTTAATTACAGTTTTGTTTCCAATTAAAAGCGACAGTGTCTTCCTTTAAAAAGGTCAAAGATTACGTGCTTCCCACTGTTCATTGTTTTAAATGCGCGTGAAATAGGTGTGAAAGTAAAACCTGAATTGGTTCTATAAATTTGCAAGTATCCTCTTTGATAATACACGCTGGTAGCTTTTGGAAAAACAAACAAAAAATATTGGTTTGATTGGCCATAAAATATTCCTTGTTTTGATTTCATTCCTGATACAGTCTCTATGGGTCTAGTCTTCCTCGCCTAGTGTAGACCTAAACATCAGAAAATCCTGGGCTGCATCGCCTGGGCAGTATTGTTGATTTGTCATAATGCCGTAATTCCGTAAAGTGCAACACATTACTGATTATGTTTGCTATTTTGACCAAATTCGCATTATTATATTATTTAAATTCACTGTAAGAGGAGATTTTTTTATATTGTCCCTGCTAGCTCCGTCTGTAATGTGTTCGATTTCCGGTAGGTATAAAATACGCAATGGAAAAATGGACCGCAATAGAAACAAAATACGCAATGGAAATAAAAAATATTTATTTTGTGTAAATATTTGTTTTTATAAGAATTTATAACAAAGATTGAATATTATATCAACCAAAAACATGTTATTTTTAATTTAAACTAAGTGTCCAGGTTTCAGATTCGTAAATATTAATGAAATACCTTAATAATTCTTGCGCAATGGAAATTCCTGTGGACGCAATGGAAATGAAGATCGTGATTTTATTGCTATTCTCTAATATTTGAATGAAAATTGACTTGTAAATGATCTTTTAATAATATTTCATCGGTCATAAACATGAAATATTTTTTTAATAATGTCTTAGTGTTCAGATTTCCAGTATATATGAAATAATCGTCAAAAATCGTGCGCAATGGAAATTCACGTGTACGCAATTGAAATAAAAAATATTTATTTTGTGTAAATATTTGTTTTATAAGAATTTATAACAAAGATTGAATATTATAACAACCAAAACATATTATTTTTTATTTAAACCAAGTGTCCAGGTTTCAGGTTCGTAAATATTAATGAAATACCTTAATAATTCTTGCGCAATGGAAATTCCTTTGGACGCAATCCGGGAAATGAAGATCGTGATTTTATTGCTATTCTCTAATATTTGAATGAAAATTGACTTATAATTGATGTTTTAATAATATTTCATCGGTCATAAACATGAAATATTTTTTAAATAATGTCTTAGTGTTCAGGTTTCCAATATATATGAAATAATCCTCAAAAATCGTGCGCAATGGAAATTCACGTGTACGCAATGGAAATAAAGAGTTTGTTTTAATTGATATTTGGTTGCCTTTTATAAGATTTAACAACAATTATTGAATTTGTTATCAATCAAAAACATTTTGTAAACGTTTAGTCAAGTGTCCAAGTTTTATAATAGGTAATGATATTGAAAAACATATGATAAATCTTGCGCAATGTAAATTCCCGTGCACGCAATGGAAATGAATACCGTGTTTTACGGGCATACTCGCGAACTTCTTTGAAAATATTTAACATTTCCCAATTTCAATCAATTCTGCCATTCCCAAAAACTACTGTTCCCAACAACAAACAGTGCCGTTTCCCTATTAACAAAAGAGTTTTTCGCAAGAAATGACGTACAAAAATAATTTCCATAGACAGGCAGTCAATGGATCGGCAGTAAGTTAATTCTGACATGACATTTACATCACTAAAGGCTTTCCTTCGTTATATTGTGTGTCGTGCAGTGTGATATAATATCAAAAGTTACTTAAAAGAACTCTGTGTGATAACGAAGACATTAATTGTTATAATGCCACGAAAGTGCAGGTTCCCGTGTGGTTCGTGCCAGAAGAAATGTGTGGACGATTGTCTTCTATTATTATTATTATTATTATTATTATTATTATATACCATATTTATATAGCACCCTTTTCATAAATAAATACGTTCAAAGGTGCTTTACATTGATCGGACAAAAAATAAACATAATCATACATAGAACATTAAAAATACATAATTAAGTAAACAATTATTAAACAGTATGTGTAGTCAGTTCTAAAAGATAAATGATGATAAGAAATACTAAAGATTCCTAAAAGATAGACAATGATAAGAAATACACGCAAATTAGTTTTAAAACAAGGCTCAATTTAACAAAAAATATATAAAGATTATGAACAAAATAGGATTGTAAAAAAGGGTTAAACAAAGTACCAGTAAAATTCAATGATTTAGTACTATTCCAAAAACCACAGGCCAAGACACAATTAACACCGGAAATTTAGTTGTAATAGTTCATGTTTGTTAAAAAAAAAATTAAAAAAAAAATTATTAACATCCATAGAACCGAATGAAATAATGTGTTTTAAGAGCTCTCTTAAAACTTGGAAGGGTATTACAGTTTCTGATGCCAGGTGGCAAAGTGTTCCACAGTCTCTCTATGTGAGGTCTTTTAATCTAATAGCATTTTGACATAGGAGCTGAGCTTATTACTCTAACGTTTAACTTTATCTAAATTAACGGATAAGTTAATGCATTCACCCAGATTAGGTTACATATATCAGAAGATTTTTTTTAATATTTCAAATTAATATAAATCTGTAGAAAAAAAGACCACGTAGAAGAAGGATCACAATTCGTTTGTCGCATTTACTTTAATTATTATTTTAACTATATGTATTTTTACCAACATGACTGTGTCAATTTACTTGTGGACATCAGATTTTTAGAAGGGCCTTTTAGCAAAAAGTTTAACCAGTGGAATACCAGTAGCACACATATGACACGTTAATGGCAATACACCATTGCATTTCACACCTAGGCGTCTTTGTTCCCACCAGGGGTCCGAGATTACTGGCAGATTAGGAAAGATAAAAGAATTTGCTACCACAAAATTAATTATAAAAAGGAACCGTTAGTGATAATGTATAATTTGGTAGATAACTAAGGGTCCCTTTATTTATTATAATGAGGATTTGGTAGATAATCGTTTGAAAGTAAATGAATTTAACTAATAATTATCAGGGGTGTAGGCAGGATTTAATATTTGGGCGGCGCAAATTTTGTAACATAATTTTATTTTTGAAGATATAAATCATCGAATTTAAGGGTTTCATTAAAATCACTTGTTTTGTTTTGCATGTCAAATTCGCAATGAATAATTAATAAATAACGATATATCTGTGTCAGTATCTGATTTCATTATCTTTCTATTGTTCATTATTTAAGGGCCCACTACACTCCTCCTTGCACGTTCATCGTTATAACGGAAAAAATTATAAAAATCTCAATAGCGAAAAAGTGCTGTTCAATGAATTGTGTTGTGATTGTTTCGAACAAAAACGCTTAAACTTTTTAATGTAAAAGTTAATTACATTTGTTAAAGTTAATTACATTTGTTTGTTCTATATTATTTAGTTGCTTATTTAAATTGTATTGTTATCTGTTTTTTGGGAAATGAAAATCACATAAAATAGTAATGCATAATCCCAGAAGCTTAATCCTATTATGTATTTTAAGGGGTCTAGCTATAAAGAGCTATTATATAAAATATGGAAAACATGCTGAAACTGCATATATGTGATATCAAACTTGAATTTGGGTATGAAAACTGGAATGGTTAATTGACACAGTTTTATATATCTTCATTCAATTTTATATATTTCACTGATTCGTCATTAGCTGTCTTGCAGATACATAAAACATATAAATCGGGTTCTTTTATAAATTATTGATAAATTGAGTCTTTGAATTTATTGTATTAAGGCAAGAGGGCGCGGCTTGCTAGCTTCGTTTTCAAAAGGGCGGAGCTTAAAAGGGCATTTATCGTTTTATTTAGACATCGTAACCGGACGGCCCCCTAATTGATATCCTGCTAAGCTGTTTATTGGACCCTGATAGTTGATATGTCTAAGGGCGTTCACAGATAATGGATTAAATAAGACACCTTATGAAATATTTTGATAAGACCTATTATGGAAATATCATACAGTTGTTAGTTTATTTTATCAGACATTTTTGTACCAAAACCCTTTGTTTTATTTTTTATATAAATACACTTAAAACCAATGTTCTAACTACATCGATCAAAAAACAATGAGACATGAATTTTCGTTTACGGAGAATATAACGACAATTTTGTGACTTTTGGTTTTACTCATTGGTTAAATGTCAAGTGTTTTCTAAACGCGTGAACAGAATTTAATAAATGTTTCATTCAAACAAGTGAAAATAATGTAACTTATAATATTTCAAGTTTGAAGTGTATATCCCGAATCCTTGCTGAGAAATTAAAAAATATGACTGGTGTAGTTAGAACATTGTAAAGTGTAAATTAGTTTAGAATATTTGTATCCTCCTGATCAGAATGATATGTGATTCTCAATAAACTCATTTATCTCACAGTTTTCATGAGTGATATCTTTATCTTTCGCAGGAAAGATTTTCGCGATAAAGATATACGCCTTTCCAATAATTCGATGAATTTATTTGGTTACCTCCCCTGTCCAGTCACGTGACTGCTCTACAGGAAAAATGATTGCTCGCTGTAATAACGTAATAGGGAATATGTACCTACAACTTTCTTGTTTATCATAAAATTCTTTTTTGAAAAATATATTTTCTATTTGAATTAGTAATAATACATCAGGGTTATGATATTTTTGAAAATAATTTATAAAACAATCAGGTTTCTGACTAAAAGTGTCAATTCATTATTCCTCGCATTAAACACTAAACGACTTGAACTAACAGACAGTCGCAGTGTTCTCTTCACGGCTTAATTGAGTCTCGTTTCCGGATTAGCGTGTCTATTCAACTACTGACATCATGTTGTGATTATGTCGGCGGCGATTGATTTTGAAGGCGGCATGCCATAAACATGTCAAACTGTCTCGCACACGGGGTCATCTGTCAATTACTTAAAGGGGCAGATATCATTGACCAATAGAGATCGTGTAATTTCTATTTGCAAGGTATCTACACCTCCCAATTCTTAAGTATTTCGGAGTCCTGTTAACTACTGGATGTGCCAGCAAATGTATTTGATTTAGCACTTAAATGGATTCTTAATCAACATTACGATACGTTATAGAAACAAAAGCCGTCAATAAGAAACAAATCTTGTCAAAACATTTTATATATGTTTAATTAAGAGTTTGGGCTTTTATGCCAAAATTACAATCTGTCAAACCTAAGAAATCTAAATTGGATATGCAATCATATTGTGATATAAATATTCCCATCTTTTTGGAAGCCGGCATCTAAATCCTTGGATTTTATTCTACGAATGATACTTCTACAACAAACAATCAGATTACCGATCCTGTTTTATTTCAAGACAGAATCAATCATATTTGCTTGTGAAGTATACGTAACATTTAAAATATTCAAATTATTTATTCGTTGACAATAAACGCCTTAAATTTTTAGGACGATTCTATTGTTCAAATGTGTAAGTATCCACAAATTCAGATTGTATTTTTTTTGTCTACAGATCATGTAACCAGATGTTGACATATCACGATTTCCGGATAATAGCGCATTACTAGCCTTAGCAATTTGCAACATTTACACCAGTAAAATATATTTTCAGCAGAAAAGATATTAAGAAGAAATTGTTGTACATAATTGGTAAAATTAATGCTTATGTTTGTCCAAATTGCGTTTCATACTGCCTACTATCACAATAATGGTACATGTTCTTAAATCATTAAAAATCTAAATATCTAACAAATAGTAAACATAAAAAAGTCTGGCTAGAATAACAGACCAGCAACTTATTTTTTCACCGCCGACGACGAACGCAGACCTGCAATATAGCGAATAAGGTTAGCTATTATGTGCTTAAGCCATTAGCCCGATTGTTCAGCTATCCTGCAGAGCCTCGTTTTGGATTGATTTTCGGTCGCGGGAAGTAACTCGTACAGGAATGCGAAACTGTTTATTGGAAAGGCGTATAATCACGCATTTTGCGCCACTTTATATTTCTAGCTCAACATGTGATGTGTGCAATTTTATGTAGTGTAATTTTTGCGCATTTACCATGCGCGAAACTTCGTCCCACGCGAAATATGATGTTACCACGGCGATGTAGTATTCTATAATATATACATTTACATAAATTTATATAGAAACGTCAGAATAATTATAATATCAACATAATTCGTGCTGTGCAAATTAGTTCCCCAATTACAAGTTATATACCGATATACTTCCAATAGAATGTTTGACAATGAAACCTACCTCGGTCTATCTCTCTTTAAGTTTTGTAGCTTGTATAATAAAGCGAAACAATGAATATTGCACCGAGAAGATGACAGCAGGAAAAAGGAATTACATACCTCTAGAACCACAGCCGCTCGATTCACATATTCTGGTAATACACCCGATGTATCAGACTTTGAAAGCCTCTCCGAAAGGCGCACAACACTTTAAAAGACGGGTAACATGGTTTGGAAATATACCAGACAGTTTCGCATACTTACCGGACAATGTTGGCATTGGTTGAATATATTGTTCGACACCCGAGTTGAACGCCTGAAACAATTCATAGCCAGCAAAGATAATAATATCACAGACAAGAAATTCCAACCATACTTTGAAAATAAACTGATACACCTTGTAGTCAGCCATGTCATTGAGCCGTCGCGAAAAAAATCGCATAACAAAAAATTGGACGAACAACAAAAGCGAAAGCGCTAACCATATTCTTAAAACTTTGAAGTCGACGGACATACCTAAATTTATTGAACTATTGTACGAGGTGATCAACGGAGAAAAAAATCGAACGATGTCGCGCAATAAGAAATAAAGGCAACTATAAACTGGCGCCGGATTTTGCTCATCATCGGATAGACATAGACGCGTGGTCAAATTTAACTGAACAACAACGAGAATCTTAAGACAAAAGTTTCGCGAGGATAAAGGACGACAAAACAGTGGTATTGTAATTTCGAGTAATGATGCCAGACCTCACTCGGATCACGCTTGCCGGAGATCGCCGAGTTGATATGATTGGCCAGACCTTTAATGAAATAGATGAAAGGGGAACTTTGAAAGACACCGAACACGACAAATATGAAAATACTGCAGGCTTGGTTTGATTTAGCCTGTTCATGGGCAGTAATGGGAATGCATATTACTATCCACGCCGCCTAGCCCCGGGTTAAGCGCAACTCAGTAATTACACCATTAAATAGTACAATTTCGATCCATACCAGAACATTAATGAAAACTCCGACGGCCGGAAAAAAACCAAACCAGGTTAAAAGAAAAAGAGCAGAACGTTCAACTACGCCAATAAAAAAGGCAAAACGACAATTATAGACACAGTCGGATGGATGACCATTATGGTCAGACCTGGACCTTAAATAGGTCCCGACTATCTATACTGTAGCATCATTTGATTTCGCGGAGACGAACTTTCGCGCAAAACCCGAAAATAACATATTCGCGGGGGAATGAATTCGCGCAACTGTGTTTTCCTTTAAAGAGACCGTGTGAAATGGTTTAATTTCTCTGGTGTTGAATTTGGTCCTTAAATAGGCGCAGACATATGAAATAAGACTGTTGTTTTACAAATGTATGTATTCTTTATTATAGTTTTGTTTGTTTGCACTCGTCAATCGTGATTTCTTTTTCATTGCGTACATGTGCATTTCCAGTGCGTAGTCTTGAAACATATTTTTATTCATTGAGGTGTTTTCCAGTTATAAGTAATAATTGTACGAATAATTTCTTTGATTATTTATAAGAGTAACGCCCTTAAGCTTATGCATGTGTTCATTTGCATTTACGAACACAAAGTTAGTTGAAGATCGTGATTTTCATTTTCCATTGCGTACATGAAAATTTCCATTGCGCACGAAATATCTACACAATCGAATGGGCGATCATTATTACAATGATCGGACCTGGTCCTTAAATAGGCTCCGACATATGAAATGAGACCTTTTTTTTACAAATTTATGTATTCTTTATTATAGTTTTGTTTGTTTGCACTCGTCAATCGTGATTTCTTTTTCATTGCGTACATGTGCATTTCCATTGCGTAGTCTTGAAACATATTTTTATTCCAGTTATAAGTAATAATTGTACGAATAATTTCTTTGATTATTTATAAGACTAACGCCCTGAAGCTTATGCATGTGTTCATTTGCATTTGCGAACACAAAGTTAGTTGAAGATCGTGATTTTCATTTTCCATTGCGTACATGAAAATTTCCATTGCGCACGAAATATCTACACAACCGCGGTCTTAAAATAAGCCTCAAAATTAAATGTGATTTTTATGAAAATTTATTCAATTTATAAAGGTACTCCTTTAATTATATTATAACTAGAACGTGTGATTAATCCTACATGCGTTCAAAATAGTGAAGAAATAAGTTTTACATTTCCATTTCGTACATGTAACTTCCATTTGGCGATATTCTAAAACCGTCAATCTACTAAATGTATTTCGTTTCATGTTCGATTACAGTTTCATTTCTTAACTAAATAAATTTTACTGAGCAATTACAAATTAATACAATAAAAAAGCAAAATATTCTAGATGTACATTTCCATTGCGCGCACGTGAATTTCCATTGCGCAGCGTTTAAAGTAGGTATTTCAACAATATTTCCGAATGGAAAACCCGGACACCTAGCTAATATTAAAAATATAATGTTCTTGATTATAAAATATTCAATCAGTGTTATTTATTCATTTAAAACAAAAATATTTACAAAAAATACTTTTTTTTTATTTCCATTGCGTATTTTGTTTCCATTGCGGTCCATTTTTCCATTGCGTATTTTATACCTACCCTTCGATTTCCAATATGGGCAATATCACTGAAATTAGAAGCTTTTATTTGTGTAATGTTGCGGCTGCAGAAAGTCTCCCTGTACATATTGTCGGCGCTGTTATCTGTAAATAATCGCTTATCAGTGTATTGTAATCACCGTATCAGGGTTATCCGCTCAACCTAAATATGGGGTTTTACGGGAAAGTGTAGTCGGTAGCCTGTTCGGATTTACATAGCAAGGCTCGACCAGTATGGGCTGTATTTTTCATTACATTCCTAACACCTTTATTGTGGTTTAAAAATTGTGTACTTTTTTTTACCTTATGTTACTTAAATAACATTTATTATTTACATAAAAATTGTATTCCACTATCATATATACGGTTGATTTGTCAACTTGCAATTTATTTTTATATATTATTGGGATGTTATCTCATTTCATTTCATCTCACCTTTTAGATCAAGTTTGAGGCTGGTGTACCCTAGAAACTGGTTTAAATCCCAATGGCAACACATTTGCCACTGACCGTCCCAAGGCGGTTACCCCTCGGGGTATCTTTCGCGTTAATTGTGTGCGGTCTCTTATTGAAACTGATCTTTTTTTCTTACATAACGGATATGTATTTCTGCATGATTTACAGGGGAAAGAAAATCTTATCTTTATCCAAAGGAAAATATACCGTTCGCGTGCTACATTAGTGACCTCACGTCTTCAAGTATCTTAGGTAATTTATTTAAGTGACGTCATTTAGAAATAAAGGTTTGTGTAATCGTCATTTTTAGCGTTAGGAAATAAAATTAAGTTTGTTCGCACATATACTAATGTTTTTAACAGTAAAAGATAAGCAGGAAAGTTTAAAGTATATTGCAAGAGACATTCGGAAAAAAATAGAAAAAAGAGCCTCTTTCCCGCAAAAACAGTTCACCCTCGGTTTTGAAATCGATCATTCTATTATAATTTTTTTTTACTTTCTTGTTGGCTGTGTGGGGAGGCTATGTCTTTTGTATGTGGCCATTCCTGATATGCATATTTCACCTCATGTGGGACAATTATAGTAAACCTTTGCATGCAAGTATGTTTCTCATTATTATCCTGATATAAGCTAAGGGTCTGTAACTAATAACATAAGATCCTTGATAAGAAGCTTTGGGAGGTAAAGAGGCGGCTCATTAATCATCACACTACCCCTCTTCCCACAAAATAATCTTTTGACTTCTTTTTTCTTCAAATCTTGCACGCAAAAATTATTTTGGCGTATGTGAGTGTGGGAAAAGTCAGGAAATCAACATTTCCAATTATAATTTTTGTATTTTTAAAATATTTTATGTTGTTTTGCTATACTCATATCATTAACACTGTATCTAATCCAAGATGGAGGATGAATCGGGTTCTCGTGTCTCCGACCCTCGCCCAGCAAAAATATAAATAACATATTACTTGTAAATTTGATTAAGCCTTTCTTTACAAACTTTTACTAAAGGAAAAGTGGTTTGTGGGTTGGGTTACAACACACCTTAAAAAATTAGTTTTTTTTTTGTTATATACATTTGTATCTATTTTATTTTATTTTATTTATATTTTCATTCAAGCCAACAAACTATTTTTATTAAGAGGAGAATGGAGGGTGGGGTTTTTAACTAAAATGACACTGCTTCAACCAAACCGCAAACAAATCATTAGGTTTTCATAACTCAAACAAATATATCTTTGTGGGAGTGTTGATAGAGAGAGTCGGGGAAGGTTGCCATTTCCTTTTAAACTATTTTTTTTATATTTTGGTATTTTATTTTTTTACCTTCGTAATTATTTTTTTTGCTGATTTTGTTACTGCCGACACCCTTCATATTATACATTTTAGAATCAGTGTTGAGCTGAAACAAAAATACATATTAGGGAAAGTATTGACTGCCTTAAATGAACAAACAATTTATAAAGCACAATCTCCAATTGCTAACTCCAATTTTATGCACAACTACTTAAAACAAGTGAAAAAATGCATATCAGGAATGGCCTCATCCAGGAGACACAGCCTCCCCACACAGCCAAAAGGTAAGAGAGGAAAAGAGAGCACGGTGGTATCAATAATCAGTTTCAAAATGGACGCCGCAAACAATTAACGAAGTGAGAACCGCCTTGGAACTAAGAAATATGCTTTAAATATCTTACCCAAAAGCTGTCAAACATGTATTACTACTGAGCTAATGCGAAAAGGTTAAAAAAATTAAACCACAGGCAAAAATCGAGTTTGGTCTTTAAAATCTCAGGTAACGTTTTCAAGAAAAAAGTGAAATATGCATATGAAATCGCCACACTCAGAAAACACAGCCTACTTGTTAAGCTTATATCAAAGCTTTTTTGGTCGTTCTTTTTGCCAATTGAACGTATGATTTTTTCCACATTCAATCTATATATACTTTACTCAATATTAATTTAATAAGAGATTATCTCACCAGTCTCATTGAAAACAAAATACAATGAGAAAATAAAATCTTTAAGGGATTGCCACACTCCTCCCAACTTTGTTCATCGATAAAAAGAAAATTATGAAAATCTCAATAATGGCAAAATGCCGTTCAATAAAACTTTGCACAATTGAATGTTACTAATGAGTCTTTATTTTGCATACAGTAGGACTCGTTAGAAAAGTAAAGAAAAAAAGCTTGACCTAAAATTCCTTAAAATTCTATTTACATAAATTCACAATAACTAAACGATACGAAACCTAATTTTAAATTCCCACGTGAGCGCAATGATACTGACAAGAAAATGTTGTGTACTTTGTAAAATAATTTCAACTACTAAAAGAGAAATCAGTGATTGTCATCGGTTTACGCGACCAGATGCCGAACAGAAAATTGAAGGTCAAACACACTTTTACTAATATCTCCTAAAGTTTACATATGAAAGTCACGAGGACACACTAAATTGTTGTCAGTTTCATATTACTCATGTGGGCATTTAAAATGATGTTTTGTATTGTTTAGTTTTTGTAAATTTATGTAGATAGAAATTTAGGGAATTTTTTAGATCTCGCTATTTTCCTTGACTTTTCTAACGTGTCTTACCATCTGCAAAATAAAGACACATTAATAACATACATTTGTGCAAAGTTTTTTTTTAACGGTATTTTGCCATTATTGAGATTTTGATAATTTTCGTTTTATTGATGAACAAAGTTGGGAGGAGTGTGGCAATCCCTTAAAATAAACTTAAACTTTTACAGATGTTTTGATGATTATTATACTTTGTGACCTTACATGTAACAAGACCTGATCGAGTCGCTCTCTTTTTTTGGATTATATTTATGTTAGATTTGGTACCTCTATGTATAAAAAAGCGATAGTCACCCATATGGGTACAAATTGTGCTGATCTGATTCTAAACACTAATGAAAGAGACTTTATGTTATATCTTTCTAATGAACATCACAATTTCATTATAACAACTTGTCACAAAATATCTAGGTACCTTGGCGATTTTTAATATAGATAACGACCAGTTTTCATCTTGCGTCAACCAAATGTGATCAAGCTTAAAAAAGAAAAAAATATCAAAAAGCAAGAAAACTTTTTAGATACATATCTTTCCATAAATCATGGTTTTGTAACTTCTAAAATGTTTGATAATAGATTGTGATTTTTTATTTCAATATTCTTGTAAATTTTACATTCTGTTTACGATTTCAATAAAAATAATAATTGCATAACACAGACACTTTAAAGCATGATTATTGTTTCCACAAAGTATGGAACACCTTTTGCAAATTGATTACCGAGACCCAGATTTATTTAAAACAAACTATAGGTGCAGTTGAAAACAATACTGCAAGAATTTATTGTTTAGCCAATGTTTTAAAGAAAAAAGACAATATTTATTGTCCACGTTCTTCGTAAAATCAATATGAAAATTCAAAGCTAAAGGCAACAAACATGATATTCCTCGGCGCTCTACATGCCTAGTAATTATTCCAACAGCATTTTTTCGTAAGGCATACAACTTTGTTTGCACGACGATTAGAGGGGGTTACGAGTTAAAAAAGATTTATAGAGAAATCTTGTAAATGAAAATCAAAGCTGTTTCTTTTATCATTGTTATTGTGTAATTGCTGATTTCGGTATAGGTGTTTCGTTTTCTATAATTTTGCCTTTATTCTTTGAAATGCTATTAGCTTTTTATTTTTTATATGTAAGTGTGCTTTTGCATGCAATTTTATTGAAGTATATGAAAAGGTAACTTTGAAAGCCCTCGTTTTGAGTTGATTGATGAATTGGTGCTAACTCACCGACACCATGGCCGATTCTTGGCGGTATTTTCTTTATTCTATTTTTCGATAAGTATTTTTGGTGTCTATTTTGAATTGTTTGTTTATAACCCATACACTCTTTTCATTTTCATGTTTTGGCTGTGTGGGTAGGCAGTGTCATCTGGATGTGATTTTTCATGAACATTTTACATATTTTTTTAAATAAGTTAGAATGTTCTTCAGAAAGAAGGGAAAAATGTTTTTAAACAAACTTTTCACTCATTCCTCCTGTAAATTGATACACCATTTAGAATCTGTTTGATATTCAGTATGTTTGCTCTCTGTTTTCTAAGTCTTCGAACAGTCGAGAGCGAGATCTTTTCTTTTTGCTATTTTATACAAATGTAACTATAACTTTCAATTTAGCTACGAAAATTGATGGATAAACAATATATAATATAAAAGGAACTTTGAAAGATACCGACACGACGAATATGATATTTTGCACGTTCGGTGATGAGCCTGTTAATGAGCAGTAATGTAAGTGCATATTACCGCTCTTGCCGCCTAGCACCAAGCTGAGCGCACCTAAATATTTATACAAATGTTGTGTCGTGTGTAAAGGACTTCAAAGGTATATATAATTCAACACTTAATGATTAAGGGGTCGCAAACATTGCAAATGGCGAAATCTGGCTAAAATTTCAAACATGAATTTGGGGGGGGGGGGGGAAATACTTATTGCCACCAAGATTTTAGTAATGAAATATATTAATCTAGTGATGTAGTTAATGTTTGCAAGCTCAATTTAATATAGTTCATGTTCTAATTACCAAGCACTTACTAATTCAAAAGAAAAACCGTTTGCATGAGAACTCTGAAATTCATGGACAATATACCAAAGCAACTCTGAACTGAAATAAGTATATGCTGGTCTACAATGTTTAGTGCCAATTCGTCAATAGTATGCGCATAGTATGCTTGACTTTAGTTCTAATGAATAAAGTTTAAAAAATGGTGTCTTTCGGGGATTATATCTCACAACTTGTTCGCTTTTCAAGAGCTTGCAACGATGTGAATGATTCAATGAACGTAATCTTTGCATTACAGAAAAACTATTAAAACAAGGTTATCGGTATCACAAATTAGGAAAACCTTTTGCAGGTTTTATCGCCGATACCCAGATCCTATTCATAAATATAGGTGCAGTTTTTAATCACTATTGCAACAAGGTATTTCACAGCAAGTTTTTTTTATGGAGATTAACTTTAAAAATTAAGAAGATAAAAGGCAATGTTAATTTCTCCCGGTTATTCGTTAAAACCATCTGTTACTTTAAAAAGAAAGGTTACCAACATGATATTTTACAGCGCTCTGCAGGCCTGGTGATTAACCCATCTACAGTTGATCAATATGCTTACCTCTTTGGTTGCACGCAGTGGAAGGGCTTATGAAGGTTTATGGGGAAATCTTTTCTTAATAGAACCAAGAAGTTCGATTCGTTTCTTTTATCCCTGTCATCGTGTTCAATTTACTCCAGGCATTCTGGTCTCGAAAAGATCATTGAGTACCCGCCCTTTCGCTTTGCAATGCTATAAGCTTCTTATGTTTTCTATGTTTGTGTGCTTTTGCATGCAACATTATCGAGCCGATGGGTAGGTTGGAGTTATTTCATCATGACAATTTGTACTTGTTTTGTGATACGAGAACCTGTTGGGGCAAGTGTGAGGTTGGTGCACCTAAGAACCTGGTTTAAACCCCCAGTGGCATTTTATTTTGCCACTGTCCGTTCCAAGGCGGTATCGTTAGTTGTTTGTGGTGTCCTATTTGAATTGACATACTAATAACAAACATGCTCTCTCTCTCTCTCTCTCTCTCTCTCTCTCTCTCTCTCTCTTCCTCTCTTCTTTTTCGCTGCGTGGGAAGGCTGTGTTTTGTGAGTGTGGCAATTTCTGATATGCATATATTTCTTTTCATGTTCTTTAATATATTAATCAAAAGTTTTCTCTTCCATTCAATTATGTTTTATTGTCTATATGCTCCAGAAATTCAAGATAAAACTCGTCAATAAACATATTGAATTTCTGGAGCATATAGACAATAAAACATAATTGAATGGAAGAGAAAACTTTTGATTAATATATTAAAGAACATGAAAAGAAATATATGCATATCAGGAATCGCCACACTCACAAAACACAGCCTCCCCACGCAGAGAAAAAAAGAAAAGAGGACGAGAGAGCATGTTTGTTTTAGGTATGTCAATTCAAATAAGACGCCAGAAACAATTAACGAAAAAGGGAATCTTTGAAGATACCGCCTTGGAACGGTCAGTGGCAAAACAAATTTCCGCTTGGGTTTTAAATCAGGTTCTAGGGTGCACCAACTTCACACTTGCCAAAACTGGTTCTCATATCATAAAATAAGCACAAGCTGTCTTAGCGAAATATTTCCAATCCACCCATCAGTTAACAACGATGCATGCAAAAACACACAAACATATAAAACATAAGAACCTCATAGCATTGAAAAGCCAAAAAGGCGGATACTCAATGACCTCACCGTGACAAATCCTTGTTTAACTATGGCTATGCTGGGAAATGAATGATTCTCGTGTTGTTGAGAAAAAGATGAAAAAAGAACCCAGAAAGCCACAGAATATGACAAATATAAAATATTGCATGCTCTGTATAAATGTTTACATTTATTGCCGATCCGTATAGACCCTGGTTGAGCGCAGCTCAGTACTAACACAAGATATCAGTACCATTCAGGTCCATCGCAAACAATGCTTTGTCTGTGGCATTGAACATTGAACCATCAATGCGGTATTTTCAGATCAAAATTATGCAACAATCAGTGATGTTTATACCTAGATAAAAGAATGGGTTTTATTTAAACAAGAAAAAACAGTGGTGAAATTGAATAAAGTAGGATTGACAAGTCATCATAGAATATAATACCTTCATATCACAGAGCACCAGAGGCAAATATTAAATACAGGAGGAATGTCTTGATGATTTCACACTTTCTAAATTAAAACTGGTTAGGTTATTGACACAAACCGTCTAAGATATCAGCACCAGAAAAAAAAGACCCCGTTAGGTTAGTTGTAATTCTGCTACATGTTTCAAGACTCTTCATGGCATAAATAATTTCAAGTAGCAACTCCTGTCGCGATGCCTGCATTATATCGCTTTTTAAACCAGTTTCTGAATCTGATCTGAATGCATTGAATTCACCAAATTTATGAGTGTGCGATATAAAACAATAAAGATAAATTATATGTAGCTGTGGTGACCGGACGAGAACTTTGTCCATTAGCATACTATATATGGTATTTCTTGTGTTATTACTATATTAGAAAAACCGTGATATTACAGTTCATTGCATTTTACGTTTTAAAAGTCCCCAAATAAGCACGACGGTAAGTCCGTGAATCACAAAAGAGTAAATGTGTGCATGTATGGTTGCCAATATCTGAATTCGAATCTTTTAAGTCATGAACAAACACGATAAAAAGTAACATCGTTAAGACTAAGAAGATACGTTATATGCTAAAAGAATGTTCTAAAGAAAGCATCAACTGCACATGAATATCATGATCTTTATGGAAAATGTCTTTGAAGAGGTCTGCCGAAACATTTTTCAAAGTTGCCAAAGTGGCACGACTATAAATCCGTGAATCATGAAAAATTAAATAAATGTTTTATATATGTTTTATACGTGCGTAGGATTTAAATGCGATTATACACATGATCAAGCTTGCTGTAGAAGTAAAACAAAACGTGTTTTTGGCCAATCACTTATTTAATTAATAAATCTTCTTGATCACTCTGGTATCTAAAACATTGTAAAACATTATAAAACGAAGTATATTACTGGTCCGTTTGCAGATACATATGACCATGTCCTTATTTCGCTACAGGCTTGTCTTTCTAATGCAAAAAAGAAGATAGTAGCCCCCGATTTGGCGAACTTTTATTCGTGCGCTTAGGTTCATACAAAGAACAGCAATATCATTTACAAATAAATAATTATACAGTTATGATCATGACGACATGTAGATTAACAGTGTACGTTTTCTAGCTTACGCCTTAACATATACATACGAAACGGCTTTCACCAGTTAATATAGGTTATGTAAGACAAGAGCCAGTCGGAAACGACTGCACGCTCGACTATTCGAAAGGCCAGACTTATTTAAGCACATTTTAAACTGGTCTTCATTTAAACTGGGGAGTGATTCAGGAGTTTATCACACCCCCAACAAACACAAATGAACAAAAGTTTCTTAATCCAAGTTAGGAAATCAATAAATTACACTTAATTTATTCTTGTAGGCCCATACACCCCTGATCACACACCCATCAACCCACTATCCCTGCCCACTTATAGTGGTGTGGTGTAGTACAGTATGATATGCTGGTTGCTGTTGTTGGTGTTGTTGTTGTTGGTGGTGGTGGTGGTGTTGTTGCTGTTATTGGTGTTGTTGTTGGTGGTGGTGTTATTGTTGGTGTTGGTGGTGTTGTTGGTCGTGGTGGTGGAAGTGTTGTTGCTGGTGGTGGTGGTGGTGGTGGTGGTTGTTTGTGTTGTTGTTGCTATTGTTGGAGTTGATGTTGTTGTTGGTGGTGGTGTTGTTGTTGGAGGTGTTGGTGGTGGTGGTGTTGTTGGATGTGGGGTTGTTGTTGGTGTTGTTGTTGTTGACAGTGTTGTTGACGTTGTTGTTTTTGGTGGTGTTGTTATTTGTGTTGTTGTTGGTGTTGTTGTTGGTGTTGGTGGTTTTGTTGGTGGTGGTGGTGTTGTTGGTCGTGTTGTTGATGTTGTTGTTGGTGGTGGTGGTTTTTGTGGTAGTTGTTGTTGGTGTTGTTGTTGTTGGTGGTGGTGGTGGTGCTGGTATGTGGTGGTGGTGGTGGGTGGTGGTGGTACAGTACAGTACAGTAGTAAGCATGGTATGGTATGGTAAAGTATAGTACATCTCTTTTAAACCTGTTTTAACCTGAAATTCTAAGTCGAAAAAGGGCCATAATTTGATCAAAATGAAAGTTAGAGTTATGGTTCTTGGCATACGCACTCGGGACATGATGATAAACAAGTGTGCCAAGTTTCAAAACTGTAGCTATAGTAGTTTTTAAGATAAAGGTAGGTTTCACGCAAACTTTAACCAAAGCAGGACGCCGACGCCGCGGCCGAAGCCCAAGTGGGTACAATAGCTCGACATTTTCTTCGAATAGTCGAGCTAAAAATTAGTTTAGTGCATTAGTTTTATTATTATCAATAGTCCTACTTCCAGGTGAGCTGTTTCAAAAAAAATGACTGGAAAAGTGAAAAAAATAGTGAAAAATTAAAGTTCATAAAAAATCCAAACTTGTTATTCTGTATTTTTTGCTTATTGATGCTAAGTACAGAACTGAAAAGATTTTTTAAATCGGTCAACTGTTAGCTGAGATATTGTCATTTGAAAAATGGAAGGTGATCAAAATCAATCAAGTTATACTTATATGTGGCAGAATAAAAATTTTATGGAGCTTTATTGGTCAATATTAAATAAATAAAATAATTTTAATTTATGTGCTTAAAATACAAGTATTACTGTTTATTGTTATTTAAATGTGCATTTCTGTTAAAATACATGTTGAAACATCAAATATAAGTGCTTGAGAACTTGTGGTATTGCATAAAGATAAAAAAATCATATTGTTAAGAAACTGCGTCACACTCCTGACAACCACATAAGTGCAGTGTACTCAAAAATGTTTCACTAAGGCCATTCCTGTTTGTCACAATTTAACAAAACATGACATAGACTTCTAGGAAAAAACATGCTCTTGTTTTCATGTGAAGGATATGTTGACAGAATATTGCAATATGTGCATAATGTCACACTCCTGACAAATTAAGCTGACATTTTCTGAAGGGAACTGCAGACAAATATAATTTCAATAGAGGTAATTATATTATAATTATTGCATCTATAAACATAAAGCTTAATAATAAAGAGGCCCCGGGTATTTCAAAATAAACAACAGTCTTCTTATAGAAACCGATTATCAAAATAAAATTAGAGAGAGTATAGAAAATATAACGCGTATTAATAATGGAGCAAACCCAAACACACTGTGGGAAATAATAAAAGGAGAAATTCGAAATCAAACTATAAAATATTCAACCTTCAAAAACGAAATAAGCAAAATAGAAGAAGAAAACTTGATAAAAGAAATAAAACTAATTGAAAACAATCTAAATGAAAATATAAATGTAGCAGAAAACAAAACAATTTATACACTTGAAAAAGAGCAGCTTGATAAGCTATATGAAAAAAAGGTAAATGGCCATCTTTTGCGAGCCAGAGCATTAAACGTGGAATTAAATGAAAAGAACACAAAATATTTTGCTAATCTAGAAAAAAGACATGCTGAAAAAAATCAATAACTAAACTTGTTGTAGAAGGTAAAGAAATAATAAATTTTTCAGAAATAATGAGTGAACAATTAAAGTTTTATAAAAACATTTTTTCTTCAAAAACATTAAACACAACAAGCATTAATTTTTTCAAAGAATATATGCAAAAATTAAATGATGAAAATTCAAAGAAATGTGAAGGCAAGATCACAGAAGATGAATGTAAACTAGCGATAAATGAAATGATCACCACAAAAGCCCGGGTTCAGATGGCCTAACGGTAGAATTCTATAAACAATTTTGGCCTGAATTAAAAGATTATTACGTTAATTCGATAAATTACTCATTTGAAAAGGGGGAATTAACAGAACTCCAAAAACAATGGATTATTACATTATTACCCAAACCCGGTAAAGATTTAAATGAAATAAGCAACTGGAGACCTATTAGTTTATTAAATGTGGACTATAAAATAGCAACAAAGGCAAGAGCAAACAGAATTAAAAAAGTGCTTCCATATATTATTAGTGAAGAACAGACAGGGTTTTTAAAAGGACGATATATTGGGGAAAACGTAAGACTCATATTTCAAACTATAGAATATGTACAGCAAGTGACGTAAGTCATCAGCATGGTCCTTGTGAAGCATGGGCTTGTATGCCTGAGGCTCACACTGTTCCTGGAAAAATCAAGATTAAGGATATATTTCAAGTTTAAACATCTTGAGAAACAAACAGACAGATCGGTAAAGCTCTAATCCTGTTCAACACAACATTTCCTAAGGCTTCAAAAACAAATGTAATGTTTTCACTGTTGATTTGGATTTCTATGATTTCACCGATAAACAGATAATAGTACCACTTGAAACGTTTGTACTGGCCATGTTTGTGGGTATGTGTATGTTTGTTTCTACTCGAGTTTCTAATGGTCAGAAAATCGTTATATGGTTCGAATAATATACCATGCGCCAAAATCCTTCGCCAGAAACTAAAATCGCCCATCTACGTGAAAAGAATCATGAAGTAAAACAAGTTCTGCATTGCAATAGTTTACACTGAATACTTACAATGAACTTGTAGAAGAACGCCTTGTATCCACCCTCCAGTAGATAGACCTCTGGGAAGTTGAGACGGGGGTAGTGGTCCTTGTTCATAGCACGGTCCTCATTGCTCAAGTGCCGGAACCTGAACGAAACATTATATGTTTATTTAAAAACAACAACAATACAGAAAAGAGCCGATGTTCGTATTAAGTATTAATATTTCTATTCTTCGCTGACTTTGAACTTGCTTTTGATTGCTTAAATCACGATTTTATATTCAAATGCTTAAAGCACTTGAACTTTGGTACTTCTCTCATACAGTGGATAAAGTTATTTTATAAAAACGCACAAAGTTCTATTATTAATAATGGTCACTTTACGGAATTTTTTACAATAGAACGCTGGGTAAGACAAGGTTGTCCTTTGTCAACTTCTCTTTTTATTATTTGCATTCAATTTCTATCACACACAATATCAATGGATGAGGGTATAAAAGGCATAACAGTCAATAATAAAGAAATAAAACAAACATTATTTGCGGATGATGCAACTTTCATAAATAATGGAGAAACAAAAAATCATTTGAAAAATTAATACATGTTATTTCAGACTTTGAAAATGTTTCAGGTCTCAGGTTAAATACTAAAAAATCCACAGTTTTAAGAATTGGCACCTTAAACAAAACAAATATAATTCTCGCTAAAGAAAAAAAAATATCGACCTCAGCTCAAGCAAAGACCTTAGGAATGACTTTTTGTAATGATAATCAACAAAACATCAAAAATAATCTGGAACCAGAGCTTCAGGAATTCAAAAATTGTTTAAAACAATGGGAACATCAAAAACTGACATTATTAGGAAAAATTACAGCTATTAAAACTTTTGCATTACCGAAACTAATATATCCTTTTACTGTTCTAGAAAATCCCTCAGACAATCATATAGCAGACATAAAAAGTTCAATATTTAAATTCTTATGGGACAATAAACCAGATAAAATAAAAAGAACGGAATTAACTAAATCTTACGAAGAGGGAGGACTTAAATTAACAAATATCGATTCCTTTTTAACTTCTATAAAAGCGTGTTGGGTTGAAAGATTTTTAAATGAATATTATAAAGGTTTATGGAAATGTTTTTATGAAAATATATTGAAAAAGTGTGGAGGAAATCTATTATTTGAATGTAACCTTAACATATCAGATATTAAGAATATTTGCAAGAATAACAATTTTTTTTAAAAGATGTCTTGTTATCATGGCGAAATGTTGTAAAATGCTCACAATTAGAAAAAAAATCATATAGAAAAGCATATTATTTGGAATAATTCGGACATTAGAATCGACAATAAACCTTTTTTTTCATTACGAAATGTATAGTAAAGGTATCAAATTTGTAGAACAATTATATGATTTAGGAATAAACATTTTTACTCTTTTACTGAAGCAAAACATCTTTTTAATCTGCACAATAGAGTCTTTTTAGAATATTATAAAATCATTTCCAGCATCCCAAATAAATATATAAAAATATTAGATCAAACAATATTAAATAGTAACATAAAAGCACACATGATTGAAAAAATAAAAAAATGTAAAAATCCAAACAAAATATTATACAGCATACTTCAGAACTCCTAAACTCAAAACGAAACTACCAAGTCAGAGGAAAAATGGAACACAATATTATCAAAAGAAGACATACGCTGGAAATCTGTTTATATACTACCTTTTTTGTCAACTATAAACACAGTTATAAGAAATTTTCAGTACAAATATTTAAAAAGAATTATACCTACAAATAAATATCTTTACAAATGTAAATTAACGCATTCAGAATTATGTGATTTTTGCAATATGTATATAGAAACACAAGAACATCTTTTCTTGGAATGTCAACACGCACAAAACTTTTGGACAAAACTCAATTCATTTTTAAGAGAACATGGAGTAAATATTACTTGGAATATAGAAAATATAAGTTTCGGTATAAAACCAAAAACAATAAAAGATAGTAGTACAAATTATATAATTCTGCTTGGTAAAATTTATATATTTAAAATGAAATATCAAAACTGTATTCCAAATATTGAAAACTTTAAATATTACCTTCAAACAAAAATAAATATAGAAAAAGAAATAGCATTCCTGAAAAATAAATTGGATGTGCATCAATCAAAATGGTCTTTATATAATTTTTAAAGCAAAATAAAAAAAAATACAAACTCGATGTTGAAAACGATCTGAACCCCAACCCCCCCCCCTTTTTTTCTTTTTTTTTAAACTTAATAAAGGGGCTCCACACATTATAAAAACTCCCACTTAGTTGTTTTGTTTGTTGTTTTTTTTATTGTTGGAAAATAAAAAGAAACGTAACATGATATAAGATCTCATTAACATTACTATTCTGTTATTTTGTATGAAATTGCATATTTGAAACATGACAAAAACATACATGATAATTCCAATGATGGATAATATTATAAATATGTATTGTAACACATGATATTATATGTAAAAACCAATGTGAGAAATAAACGGGGTTACCCATCTGGGGCCTCAAAAAAAAAACAAAAAAAAAAACTGTTTGCACAATCTTTACAGTGATCAAAATCAATCAAGTTATACTTAGATGTGGCAGAATAAAAATTTTATGGAGCTTTATTGGTCAATATTAAATAAATAAAATAATTTTAATTTATGTGCTTAAAATACAAGTATTACTGTTTATTATTATTTAAATGTGTATTTCTGTTAAAATACATGTTGGAACATCAAATATAAGTGCTTTAGCATAAAGATAAAACATTCATATTGTTAAGAAAGTGCGTCACACTCCTGACAACCACATACGTGCAGTGTACTCAAAAATGTTTCACTAAGGCCATTCCTGTTTGTCACAATTTAACAAAACATGACATAGACTTCTAGGAAAAAACAAGCTCGTGTTTTCATGTAAAGGATATGTTGACAGAATATTGCAATATGTGCATAATATCACACTCCTGACAAATTAAGCTGACATTTTCTGAAGGGAACTGCAGACAAATATACTTTCAATAGAGGTAATTATATTATAATTATTGCATCTATAAACATAAAGCTTAATGATACATAAAACATTTCTTATGTACTATTAATCTTTAAAGTCCTATAAATTTATAAAGTGAAGATGTATTGATTTTCTTGAGGTATTATCTAATCTACCACGCTTGACTTAATAGCATAAATTTTAATTACTTAAAGTATAATATGCTTTATTTTATCAATATTTGATGCATAATAAATGCACATTTCACTTAAAAAACACTAAAACTTGTTTTTACTCAAGCTTTTTGTAAAATAATGACCTGAACAAATGTGATTTTGAAAAGTGTCACACTTTTTTTGTCACACTCCTGACATTTTTGCCCATTATTTAAGAATATTTTTTTAAACGAATGGTGCTATTTTGATGAAACTTCACAAATCTTTAAAAGGCATGATGAGACACCTCTGCAAAGTAGGAAAATGGATGTAACTGTTTGGTGAACATTTTTATCAAAGGAAAACCCAAACCAGCCTTTTTTATGAAACAGCCCAGGTGCAATACCTTCATAAATATAATATTAAATATGTTTTCATAAATCGGTGTCATGATATGAGCCGTTGTTTTTATGTGTTCGTTTAATGTGTTGTCTAAACCTGGAGATTAACTGTTAAGGTGTTTTATAGCTAGCAATATTTCTTCATCGGTAATCGGTAAATTTATTTCTTCGTTAATTTCGTCACTAGTGTTTTAAGAAACGTAAATGTCGTCATCATCGTCGGTTTTATGTTCATGTATACCTTTCAAATATTGAAAAAAGTAAAATATGCATATAATTATATGCATAAACACAGACTCCCCACGCATCGAAAAAAATAGAGGAAGAGAGAGAGAGAGAGAGAGAGAGAGAGAGAGAGAGAGAGAGAGAGAGAGAGAGAGAGAGAGAGAGAGAGAGAGAGAGGGAGGGAGAGAGAGAGAGCATGTTTGATATAAGTATGTCAATGGAAATAAGACGCCACACACAATTAACGAAAAAGAGAACGTTTGGAACGGTCAGTGGCAAAAAAATTGCCGCTGGGGGCTGAAACCAGGTTCTAGGTTACACCATCCCAACACTTGCCCCTATAGGTTCTCATATTGACAAACAAGTACAAGTTGTCTTGGTGAAATGACTCAAACTCACCCATCAGCGTAACATTGTTGCATGCAAAAGCACACCAACATATAAAACATAAGAAGCTAAAAGCAGTACAAAGCCAAACGGTCAAGTACTCGATGATCTTACCGAGATAAGAGCACCTAGTCAAATGAGCAAGAACACGATAACAGGGATAAAAGAGACAAAACGAGCCTTTAGGTTCTTTTAAGAAAAGATTTCCCTATAAACCTTCAAAAACTCTCAAACCCCTGCCACTGTCCTGCAACCAAAGAGGTAAGCATAGTGATTAACTTTAGATGTAGATTATCATGTTGGTTACCTTTCTTTTTTGTATTTACAGATTGTTTTTACGAACAACCGGGGAAAATAATATTGCTTTTTAATGTTATTATAGTAAATTTTCCGTTTTTAGACGGCGATGTTACTCGTGCAACATCTTAAAGGGTTTATATCTCACAACTTGTTCGCTTTTCAAGAGTTTGCAACGTTGTGAATGATTTCAATGAACGTAATCTTTGCATTACAGAACAACAATTATAACAAGGTTGTCGGTAGGTATCACAAATTAAGGAAAACCTTTTGCAACTGTATCGCCAATACCCGGATCAAATTCATAAATACAGGTGCAGTTCAAAATCACTATTGCAATAAGGTATTTCACAGCCAGTTTTATGGAGATTTTATTTATAAACTTAAGACGATAAAAGGCAATGTTAATTTCTCCCGGTTATTCGTAAAAAACATCTGTAAATTTAAAAAGAAATGTTACCAACATGATATTTTACAGCGCTCTGCAGGCCTGGTGATTAACCCATCTACAGTTGTTCATTATGGTTACCTGTTTGGTTGCACAACGGTGGTAGGGGTGGTGTATGAGAGTTTATGAAGGTTTATGGAGAAATATTTTCTTAAAAGAACCTATAAGCTCGATTTGTTTCTTTTATCCCTGTCATCGTGGTCTTGCTAATTTTACTCAAGGTGCTCTGATCTCGGTTAGATCATTGAGTACCCGCCCTATGGGTTTGCAATGCTATTAGCTTCTTATATGTTTGTGTGCTTTTGCATGCAACATTGTTGAGTCAATCGGTGGGTTGGAGTTATTTCACCAAGACAATTTGTACTTGTTTTGTAATACGAGAACCTGTTGGGGCAAGTGTGAGATTGGTGAACACTAGAACCTGGTTTAAACCCCCCCCCCCCCCCCCCAGTGGCAATTTGTTTTGCCACTGACCGTTCCAAGGCGGTATCCCCAAAGATTCTATTTTCCGTTAGTTGTTTATGGCGTTCTATTTAAATTGACATACTTATAACAAACGTGCTTTTTCTCTCTTCCTCTCTTCTTTTTCGCTGCGTGGGGAGGTTGTATTTTTGAGTGTGGCGATTCCTGATATGCATATATTACTTTTTAATTTTCTTAAGTTTATTAATTAAATCCCCATAAAAGACTGGCAGTTGAATACCTTGTTGTAGTAGTGATTTTAAACTGCATTTGTAGTTTTGAACTAAATCTGGGTATCGGCGATAAAACTTGCAAAATGTTTCCCTTAATTTATGATACCGATAAAATTGTTTTAATAGTTTTTTCTATTATGCAAAAATTACGTTCATTGAAATCAATAAGATCATTGCAAGGTTTAGAAAAGCGAACAAGCTGTGAGATATAAGCCCCGTAAGATGTTGCACGAGGAACATCGCCGTCTAGAAACGGAAAATTTACTATATTAAATTAAAATCGTCTCTTTTATCATATATTTGATTAGTAACGTGTCCATTTTCAATAGAAGGATTAATATCTAGAAAGTTGCTTGCTTGTCCGAAGTGTTTGCTTCATTAAGTTGTAGTTCATGGGGGTAAATTTTATTAACCTGAGATGGAAAATGGTTATAATCTTTATTATACAAATCATCAAGGTAACTCCAGGTGTTGTTAAAGGCTGTTATAATGTCACCTTGATGTTCGGTAGCAAGCGATAACATAACATCTCTTTCGTAAGAGTATTAAAACAGATCAGCAACAAGGGGTGCACAATTTGTACCCATTGGAATGCCTATTACTTGTTTATAATAAGAGGTACCAAATCTCACAAATATATTATCCAAAAAAAACCGTGTGCGCCTCTATAAGGTCTTGACAGGTCCATAAAAAATTATTATCATAAGAACCATCTGTAAAAAATGCCCTACGTTCATTGCAAGCTATACAGATTTTATTTTCTCCAGCGAACGTTTTTTTTTAATGAGACTGGTTAGCTTGCCCTGTATTTAATTATGAGGGAGAGAAGTATACAGAGTGGAGAAATAATAAAAAGACAAACCGAACTCCTGAAAATTATTTGATTTAAGCTTCTTTAACCAACATTTGAATTTTTTTAGATCAAAATAAATTTTTGCCAGTGGTTTCAAACACCATTTTGCATCACCTAACTATATGATCTTTAATAGCTGTAAGACAAGATGTTAAGAGCACGGATAATTTAGTAGTTGTACAAGAATTAGAGTTTGGTCAATGATTTCAATGAACGTAATCTTTGCATTTACAGAAAAACTTTTAAAACATGGTTATCGGTATCACAAATTAAGGAAAACCTTTTGCAAGTTTTATCGCCGATACCCAGATTAAATTCATAAATATAGGTGCAGTTTGAAATCACTTTTGCAACAAGGTATTTCACAGCCAGTTTTTTATGGAGATTTAATTTATAAACTCAAGAAGATAAAAGGGAATGTTAATTTATTCTGGTTATTCGTTAAATCCATCTGTAAATTTAAAAACAAAGGTTACCAACATGATATTTTACAGGCCTTGTTATTAACCCTTCTACAGTTGATCATTATGCTTACCTCTTTGGTTGCACGACGGTGGTAGAGGTTAAATGGTTTATGAAGGTTTATGGGGAAATCTTTTCTTTAAAGAACCTAGAAGCTCGATTTGTTTCTTTTATCCCTGTCATCGTGTCCTTGCTGATTTTACTCAAGGAGCTCTGGTCTCGGTAAGATCATTGAGTACCCGCCCTTTCGCTTTGCATGCAACATTGTTGAGCCGATAAGTGGGTTGGAGTTTTTTCACCAAGACAATTTTAATTTGTTTTGTGTTATGAAAATCTGTTAGGGCAAGTGTGAGGTTGGTGCACCCTAGAACCAGGTTTAAACCCCCAGTGGCAATTTGATTTGCTACTGACCTTTCCGAGGCGGTAACCCCTCGGGTTCTCTTTTTTTATTGTTAGTGTCGTCTTTTTTTTTAAACTGATCATTTTATTTATCATGCTCTCTCCCTCTCTCTTCTTCTTGACTGTGTGGGGAGGCTGATTTTTCTGAATGTGGCGATCCCTGATATGCATATTTCACCTTTTTGCAATAAAACTTGCTTTGTAGGGTGTTTTGTGCATTTCAGACAACCAAAACGTAGTAGGTACTCTGTCTTGTTTCGTTTCAACACTGATTCTAAACTTTGTTATTTGTAGAGTGTGTGCAGTAACAATATCACCCTCAGATGAAGAAGTTAGTGTATAAACATTAGTGCTATTAAGCTCTTCAGTTTAAGCATTAACATAGTGTATACACCACACTATAATTACATTATTTGAAGCCTTATCAGCAGGTGTTAAAACAAATCTGTTGTGAAAGTCTTGAATACCCTTTTTCAAATGTCGAAAGTTCAAACGAGGTCGAGGTGCTAATAAAGCTATATTTCTTTTATAGAAGGATATACGAGTGTCATTTATTTTGAATATTTGTTTTTTTTTCCAGTTTGAAAGAGGATTAGGCTCATCATGTTTACGTTTACATCATTTATAGCAAAAGGAGTTTAAAGACTCTGCAATTTCCGCACGACACGTATTAAAGTCGATGTCCGATGGAATTCTATATTTCTGACCTTTAGAAATTGAATTGCGGATTCTAAAGACTTTCAAGTTGATAACATTTAGATCCCCTGTAACGATGTGACCGACAGGTTTATAGCAAAATTTTGAATTGGAACAGCCTCATGATATAGGTGTATTCTCAACAATCTGTTAATCCGAGGTAATTTTGTTGTAATTGAAAATTGTGTTTCTAATTGGCTTTATGTATTTATAACAAACGATGAGTGTTTCAGTATTCTTGAAATAATGAGGTATACCCGATTCAATCTTTAAATACTTGAAAGGTCAATAAAATCTAGACATTTATCTAAAAATGAAATTTTTAGGAGATGCCTTTGGTGTTGAGATTCCAGTCATTGAGCGATGCCGATGTTTGAGTTTAACTTTTAGTGGAATTAATGATTTTCCAATACTGCTTTTGAGTTAGCGCATCTTAAATTTCGGCGTATTTTCAATTTTGTCATTGTTGAACTAACTGAAGGTTCCATTTTTACCGCCATTTGCATACCATCGTTTGGGATGGATCGAAATTGTCTTATTTATTGGTGTAAATATTGAGTAGTTCTAAACCCGGGGCTAGGCGGCGTGGGCAGTAATAAGCATCTCCATTACTACCCATGAACAGGCTCAATCAAACCAAGCCTGAGCCTGCACTATTTTCATATTTGTCGTGTTCGAGGGTCTTCAAAGTTCCCTTTTCATCTATTCAATATCACAGTAGCGTTGCTGTTGACATGTGGCGGCTGTAAAAGTCTCCCCGTACATTCAATCAGTGCTGTTATTAGTAACGTCCTTTGAAGGTCGTCGAGCTCGATATTTATGTAATATGTTAATAGTACTTCTAAATTTAGTTTTTGTTTTTATTATTTTGGCCAGTTTAAAGATGGGGGGGGGGGGTCAATATCCCAGTCAATATAAATTTGGATATTGTGCAATCACCCCCAAGGATATATATAGTTCCTGCTTTTTAAATTTGGCCTTTGGCGTTGTCTGTGATATGCAGGATTTATATTCTCTGATCCCCTGTCAAAATTCCATTCGGTTTAGTTCCGTTTAGCGCAAACCCATTCCTTTATCTTGGGACCATACGCCGCTGAACATGGAATGGTTTTAACCTGAAAATACCGCATTGAAGGTTCCATGTTCACCGCCATATACATACCATCCTTTAGGATGAATCAAAATTGTACTGTTTATTGGTGTAAATATTGAGTTGCGCTCAAATCGGGGCTAGGCGGCGTGGGCAGTAATAAGCATTTCCATTACTGCCTATGAACAGGCTGAATCAAACCGAGCCTGCAATATTTTCATATTTGTCTTGTTCGAGGGTCTTCAAAGTTCCCTTTTCATCTGTTTAATTACTTGCGTGTTTTTGTATAAAAATTGTTTACTTACCTCTTTAAGCAAGTACGTATTTTTGTATTTATTAAAGATACGTCGACTTTTATTGAATACGTTTCGCATAATTATGATGGCATGCTGGATCTAACCAGTCTTGCTTTGAACTTTGCTAATGATTAACTAATTTCTTTTTTACCGTACCAAAAGATTATTTTGAGCTATATTCAAAAAGTCGTGTAATGTTATGGAATATACCATCTATTGTGTTTTAGTTATAAATTATTCATTTCTAACATTTGATCGATTTATTTTCAATTTCTATCAGTAGCAAAGTATCTAGATTTTCGACAAATATATCAAGTTTATCTGGGTTCCATAATTAAGTATGAAATGTTTTCGTAAATTGCTTGTGCATTTTCCGACTTCATGCAATATGTGTGATTTATGAGCCAGAGAGACTGGACAGTGAATATCGGAGTAAAGGTTACAAAAATCTTCAACTTTAAGATCAAGTATGTTTTTGAAAACGGGAGATGTAAATAAATAATTATCTACAGTACTAATATTCTTACAGGTCGGCTTTGGATCTGTGTAATCAAAACCTATTTGTCCGTTCAAAATATATAACATGTTTTGTTTACAGTACTCAATAAAAATATGACCATAGTAATTCACAAACCTTTCTCATTTACTAGACAGAAAATAATATATTTTAGCCGTGTGAGATTTTCTTATCTATCATGGCCTTATCTTCAACTCCGCGCGTGCTAGCGTTCAAGTTTTCGTATTATTGCGCACCATATTAATTGAGCAATTTCATTATTGATTTAGAATACGTCATGATGCTTATTACTACGTCATTTAAATTTACAATGTGACGTAACTAAACGAATGTTTACTTTTTCAAACAGAGCAAGCTGTTGATTTTGTTTTATCGGTATTTATTTTAAAAAATCATTTGGAAAGGATACATTCGGATGTTGCTTAATTCTCAACGCTGGAACTTGGAAGTGTTTATCGTGGTATGAGTCTGAAAATGCTACATTTTTAGAGTTTTTCATTCTTATACCGCTTTGCGAGCTTTGTTAAGCATCATGCTCTATTGAGAAAATGAATTGACAATAAAATAGGAACTATACTGCTTTTTAATCGGGATATTTTAACTGGTATGTACAATTCAATCTATTTGAAGTGTGGCGAAATCACGGATTACCTTAAAAATCGCAGATCTGTTATCAGCGGGTGAATCCTCAGCAGATTTTCATGCCATGGAATAAAAACGATTATTTTCCTTTATTTCATGCTTTCCAGTGTTTTACTGCAATATAACAGTAGATTTTATTCTGATAAACCACAAGTGAAAATTATAAAATATAATTTGTACTGTGCCATAACTACTTTTTTCCCCTTACTGCACCCCCACTACAGTTACTTACCTTTGTTTATTTACAAACAATAAATCGTTGAGTGCCCTCATTCCGGTGGAGACCTCATTCCGGTGATTTTTGTTTACATCGCATGATTCGGTTGTTTTGATGACGTCATCATCGTGGTTCCGGTCAAAACAATAACAATACTCGAACGCTAATATCAAAATAAAAACAGTCTGAAAATGCGTAAAAAACAGGTAAAAATGTTATCTAGAACTATCGCCTGATAAAAATTTACATTTTTCACTATTTCCAATCATACATCCATTTAAAAAGCCCATATTTTCCTAAAACTGATCACTCTGAAATTTGACAGCTGTCTACATTGTAAACACAAGACTGTATTGATCGGTTAGACTGGTTGTCGTTTTCGTAATTAGGCCAAACATATTTTTTTGCATTGGTTTTCGTACCCTATTGCTTATTTAATTTTTAAGCAATAATATTAGTTTTTTATTTATTTTTAGAATAAACCACACCATATAAGAAAGAAAAACAGACAATACTCACCAACATCGCTAACAAATGCCTATAAAATGGTGAAAGAAAGTAAAATATCCGTTAGGAAAGCAGCAGCAATATGTACAGTCCCTGAATCCACTCTTAGAGATAGGACACTAGGCCTTGTCCACCCAGATACCCTGGCTGCTGGGTCAGTGCCTCTGTTTGACCACTATGAGGAGGCACTACTGGTCAAACATTTTAAAAAAATGGCCGACTACGGTTACGGCTACACGAGGCAAGAGTGTGTAGACATCGCCACAGACTATGCAGTAAAACTGGGAAAAAGGAAAAAGGATCAGCCACTATCAATAAAATGGTTTAGGGGGTTCATTAAGCGCTGGCCAGAGTTAAAAAGTTTTGAAACCTAGAGCCCTTGAACATTCAAGGGCAAAGATGGCATCAAAAGAAGTTGTAAATAATTACTTTCATAACTTGAAAGAGACAATGGAAAAACATGAACTCATTGATAAGCCCCATCTCATTTTTAATATAGATGAAAAGGGAATATCAGTTGATCACAGGCCCCCATTTGTTGTAGCAGGCTCTAATTATTGCCCCTCAGCTGTAACAGCAGGTAAAGGACAGACCACAACAGTACTGGGCTGTGGTAGTGCAGCAGGACAGTGTATACCACCATTTTTTGTATTTGCTGGTCAGAGAATGAGACCCAAGCTATTAGAGGGAGCTTCCCTTGGTGCTGATGGAACTGTTAGTGAGTGTGGCTGGTCAAATGGTGCCATATTCAGACATTACATTGAACACCACTTTTTAAAGTATGTCCCCGGCAGAAATGGCCAAAAGATCTTATTAATATTAGATGGCCACATGTCCCATGTCTCTGTAGGTCTTGCAGAATGGGCACTAGAGCGTGACATCATCTTGTTCATTCTGCCTCCCCACTGTAGCCACATCCTTCAACCAATGGACCTTGGATGCTTTGGACCTTTCCAAAGAATTTACAATGGTCAATGCCACAAGCTCATGGGAGAAACATCAGCAGTAATTACACGCTACAACATCTGTGAGGTTGCTTGCCGTGCTTACACCAAAGCTTTGTCAACAGAAAACATTCAGTCTGCCTTTCGTCGTGCTTGAATTTTCCCACTGAACTCGGATGCCATACCAGCACATCTTCTTTTTCCGGCTGAAGTATTTCAGAAACAAGAGTCAGATGATGCAGACAGTCAAGCAACAGTTGAAGGTGGAGTTAAAAACAATAGTCTTGAACTTAAATGAATCTTGAAATGTGTTAAAAAGTTACTGTTAAAAAAATTATTCATTCTTTGACATTGTGTTCAGAAAACCAATTAATTAACTTTATACTTGGCCTAATATTGACATTTTCCCGCGTGCGCGCAGTGACGTCACCGGAATAAAGTCCTCTGCAAAATGGCCGATTGTTGTTGACAGTGCAATTTACTTTCGATTTGATTAGATTTTTTTATTGTGTGCTCAGGAAATAATACGAAAGAACTGAATCGGAAAGGAATATATTAATTCAGGTAAGTACATTTTATTGATTTTTCATTTAGATTATTTGCTAAATATGCGTTTGTTTTCTTGCCCAACCGGAATGAGGTCACACCAGGATACATGTGGGGGCAGTGTTGTGTAAATAAACAAACAACAACAGCAAAAGTGCGTCTGCTACAATATTTATTTTGAAAACAAGATGTCAGAAGAAAATTTTGGCATATTAAATCTAGAAATTGATGGATTTGACAAAAAATGATTCATTTGAATTGGAAAATGTCCAAGATGATTTAGTTTTAAGACAGATTTCAGAAAATTTCTTTGACACTGTGACACTGAAGAATATGGGGACTTTGAAGTGGCCAATCGCAACTTTAGGTCTGTTGATCCTGATGATTTTTTGAAAGAAAATCAAAATAGAAACACAAAAAGGTAGACAAATAGCGATATGATCATGAGGCTTTTCCTGTCATTTCTCATGTCGAAGAACGAGGTCCGAAAACCTGAATTCATCCCCCCAGACATCTTAAATACCCTTCTCAGTGAATTTATTTTGAGTGTAACCAAAAACGATGGTACAGAGTATGAGCCATCAAACTTGAGAGGGGTCATTGGGTCCATTGACCAACACTTAATGGCTTGTGGCTCCAAAATGTCAATATTCAAGGATATTGACTTTGTTAAATCTAGGATGATCTTATCCAAGAAATGCAACAACTCAAAGCCATGGGATTAGGAAACAAACCAAAGGAAGCCCAGGTCCTTGATAATTACATGCTTGATAAAATGTATGAAGCAAACACTCTAGGTAAAAGTAACCCTCGGGCTTTAATACACTCTATGTGGTACATTTGTATTCAGCATTTTGGAATGAGAACTGGAAAAGAGTGTCATGACCTATGCTGGGGAGACGTTCAGCTTTGCCTAGATGATGCCGATGGAACGGAGTATCTTCTGTATGACAGGGAAAGGCAAACAAAAACTAGAACAGGAGCTAACCCACGTGACACAAGGTACAGAATAAATCCCTTAAATTAAATTGCTTTAAACAAATTAAGCCATGATAATGAAAATATTTTAAATTTTCCTACAAATCAAGATACATGTATGATCATCAAACATAAGAAAGAAAAACATATATTAACCAGAAAGAAAACAGCATGAAAGTAATAATGTATGAAAAATTAAATGAACTGAAATGATATGAGCTAGCCTATGACAAAATGACCATTCTTGAGTTCTTAAAATTGTTTATTTCTCTTTGAGGCCAAATGGTCATTTCGTCAGAGAATGGCTCATTTCTGTATGTGTAAAACTTTAGGCATTTCGACTCATAGTGGCCGATTTATGCATTTTCTTTATTTTGTTGCAAAATAATACCAAGCGAAAAATCGAAATAACACTATGCGAATAATGAAAAGACAACAACAAAAATTGCCACGGAAAATGATGAAAAAAAGAGAGAAAAAAACAACATGTGAAATAACCAAAAATGCTATTTTTTTTTAGTGCAAATATGAAAAGTTATCATACAAAATAACGCAGTTACAGTATAAACTCTATAAAATAGTGTTTTTCTGGTTCGCCTGGTTTCTTTTCATAGTAACATATCAAAATAATTTTAGGGTTGAAACATCAAAAGTAATAAGAAAAACATTTAAGTTTTTTTTATACCAGATCATGCTTTAGAATCTATTTCTGATTCACGTTTTTCTACAAATTACAGAAAGGGAAAGCCAAAGGCTTGGGCTACTGGGGACGATCAAAAATTTATCAAGTTTTATTCAGATAAGCGTCCCTCAGATTCTCATCCCCAGAAAGTCCATTTTTCCTGACACCAGGAAACAACCAACACCAATGCTGGTTAAAAAAAATCTCCAGTTGGAATCAACAAGATGTACAACATTACATATGAATGAAATGAAAGCAGATGCAGGAATTGAAGCACCAAGAATAACACCGTATATGTATTTAAAGCAGTTTAGTTCATGTTATTCCACATATTTGGTTAAACCTGTGCAACCAGTGTAGATCCGGATCAGCCCAATCATTCATGCTTTCTGATGAGGATCTGCAATGTTTGCTATAAATTGGTCAGAAACTAACTAATAATTCTAAAAGCGAAGTGTAGATCCTGATCAGACATATGTGCTGGATGATCTGGATCTCTATTGTTTGTCCATGCAAGAAAGGTGTATCTATAAAGAAACGGGTTAAGCAGACTGCCATTTCTAAAACTTAAAATTACATAATTTTTTGTCAAACTAAAGCGTTTTTCCTTGCAGGACCTTTTTTGGGTCATTTTATAGCAATTTTTCAGTCATGTTTCCAATGGCAAAACATTGTTTTTCTCAATTGAAGAAGAATAATTCACAATTGAATCTAAACAAACATATCTGATGGAAAAAAAACAACAGCAGAATCTGCATCTTTTGTATCTTTAACCCAGAAATTGTTTACAATAATAAGGCAAACAGAAGATAACAGTAAAACTTTTTATACCCAAATGCTAAAAAACATTCCCAAATTCTGGCAAAACAAGACGAAATTTCCCAATTTCTGGGGTTTAGGTCTTATTCCCAAAAAGGTGAAAAAGCCTTGTCTCGATGGCTATAAACTGAAATATGTCTAGCATTATCAAAAATTTACGAGATGTAGTTCCTAAATGTGAAATAATTAATTACAGTGAATGCATTTATTTTCGTGGGCATCAAATTTCTATGCCTCCTGCAAAATGGCATTTTCAATTTTTCTAAAATTTTGTGTTTTTTTTTTTTTATTTTCCCAAATATGACAACATACATAAATTTAATGTAATATTACATTTCGGCGTGGGTTTAAATTTGTAAGGTCAATTTATCTATAAAATCCATGAAAATTGTTACCCCACAAAAATTGATGATTTCACAGAAATGTAAGTTTTTAATATATCAAATATTTTGTCGAATTTGTAATTATGAAACTTGAAACAAAAAAAAGTTGATTTTTTTAATTCTTAAAAATTTAGTACACATGTAACATTTTATCATAATATTATTACTAAGTGTTTTCTGTTGTTTCTTGTATTCTGTTCCTCGTTTTCGGATTGTTAAATTCTATGTCTTAAAGTTTCTTCAAGTTTTTTAGGTTTGTTTTGGATTTAAATTTTGCAATATGATCATGTTCATCTCGGCTTTGATTTCAAAATTTATTTCTTTTTTTCAAATCATCTTTTAAGGCTTCGAACCGGTCTTCCACAAAATATTCGGTAAGTAGTTTTTTTACAGACATTTCAATAATCAATATGCTTTAAATGATATTTTGTCCGAATTACTCATCGTTTGAAACATTTTGGTAAACTTGGTTCTTGGTTTCCACTTGTCAGCATACCATTAATGAAGGTTTGTTTTTCAAGCAATTTTCCGAGCTCGACTCATGAGTCTCTTCCGGAAATATTTATATTATTCGGCTTACTCGACACTTCTAGCCGATTTTCAACGGTAGATCCGCTATTTTTGAATTTTTGACTCATTGATTTATGGTAAATCCAGCTGTATTTAACTTTCATAATATGATGTATCATATCATAATGAACACCTGTTATTATTTCATTTTTGATTGTCAGCTCAAGGAAGAGGCTTATAACATGGCTTTGTGATGAAGACATACCTGTTAACCCAATCATCCAAGTCTCTAGCCATGAAAATGTTAATTCCGTCAACAACTACCGTAAGATGAGCGACGAAAAGAGCAAGAAAATGTCCAACTTGCTGGTGGAGAAAACGAAAAGTGAAATGCAAGTTCGTCCGGACGGTGGTGCTTCGTTCCAAGGTCCCAGTGGAATGGGCATGTTCTCGCATGGCATGTTTGCAAATTCTCACTTTCATGGTCAGGTGTCGTTTCACTTCAGTAACACGTCGGTTTCTGAAAACCAGACACTTTCGCAGATGTCAGCTGTTTATTACAATCAATGCGCATCGACTTCCTCCGGCATTGTTTTTCCTCTGGTTTGGCCAGCATTTAAGCGTATCCGCATGATTAAATCAGATGACAGCGATTGAATAATACACTAAAGTCATTTAGATAGATATAAAAACGCTTTCCCATATGCTCATTCATAATTTAGACCGTAGTTCACTGAAATGTTGGTTTACCGTTTCGCTGACTGAAATTAACAATATGGCCGACAATTCAATTCTGGGTGATGTCGTGATGCGGAGGAATATTTTTCATTGAAAACTTTGTTGTTTCTATTATGTTTTGTCAGTTTGAATAGAAATGTGAAAATGTTTCTTAAAATTGATTATTGTTCACATACGTGAGTAAAATAAAAACATAATATGCAAGCTTTTATTATCTCTATCGATTTTGTTTGGAACTCTTTTAAATAGCGAACCGCACGTGCAGACAGTGGTAAACATTGGTGCTCACCACGGGGTAAGTAGAGTTGTTGGCGATATTCATTTTTTTCCTACGCCACTCGTGAAAATAAAAAACTCTTACGGCCACTCGTGAAATTAATTTTCGATCACTCACTGAAAAAAACAACAAATATCCTGGCTCTATTTCTTCAATTTGAAACAATATTGTTGTACATGTTAGGGGTGTTTAACTTCGGCCTTACTGTGTATTTGTGGATTTACCGTTCCTACTGGAAGTAACGCGAATGAAATAGTTCTCCAAAATTGTTTTTTCTTTTAATTTTAAAGAAGTTTGTTCGAATCTTCAAGAGGTAAGTGAAAAAAATAATCAATCAGCCTCGTTTCCGTCTGGAAAGCATTACCCTCGGGTTAAGATACCTTGATCTGCGCCGAATACTAATGATAGATTCTCTATAACACTATACTTCCTTTCAAGAGGTATGTTAAACATATAAAATCTAGAAAGCGTATCGGCTTCTTCACCTTGAACATGCTGTAAGTCATATTTCCCACTTACTAAACAGTAAAATATTTTTAGCCGTGTTTGATTTCCTTATCTCGTATGGCCTTATCTTACACTCTGCGTGCTCGTGTACTTTCGCACTATGGGATTAAGTATTGTAGTAATATGCATGACTGACATGTACATAGTCTGTGATTTAGTCCGAATTTAGTCAAAGTGCATTACTAATAAATTATCTTACTTTTATTTGTCGTATGGAATCATAAATTCAGGTTTATTAGTCTCCAAATTGATACATTTTAACTATTTTAAGCCGTTATCCTGAATGTAAACTGTCATTTTATCTTTAATATTTCGTGAATTAGGCATGGAGGCGGCCATTTTTGTTGTAGTCCCCGCGTTGCACCATGGGCGGTTGACTAGGATACGCAAACAGTTCGCTCAGCATCCGTAAATGTCATCCAACTTCGGCTGTAATTTTCACGATAACTATCCATTTAAAAGGAAGTCAGAGGTGACAGTCATTTTTTTATTGTTTTCTCTTTCGATTGATATATATTATAATGGAAGTTTCATTTACGATTTTTTGTAAACTTTGTAAGTTTGTAACGCGCACTTGGTTGAATCTTGTGCGCAGCGTTAAACTGTGCGCATTGCACACATGTTTTGTTTGTGTACGCATTTTTCTAAAGTGTACCGCAAATTTTATGTGCTTACATTTAGATGGAACAGAAATTCCCTGTATTAGAATTGGAGGCACACAGATGTCCAGAAAAGTGGTAGTGGGGGATGATGGTAATTCCGAAGCTTTGGTGGATGTTTTTGTAGAAAGGATGGAGGAGGACGACTTAGACCCCAACCCCAAGTTTTTTTAATTGAGCCGACAGAAAATTTTGCAAACAGATATATGTTGAAAATGGCCTCTACGTTAGTGGATATCAACAGAAGTGTTGCATGCAAAGTGAGGATAATGAATCCGTTTAAACACGATTGTGCCTTTCAGCAAGATGCAGAAATTGGCAGAGCAGAGAGAATTGAAAGAGTTGTTAGTGTCCTGCTTGCCAAAGAACACGAATTGGAGCAAGAAAACCTTGCTTCAGTCCGCAGAATTCAACCAAGGACAGCTGAGACTAAAACCAGACTCCATTTTGATCAAGCTCTTGAAAGTGAGGTCCCTGAACACCTGAACGACATGTTTGAGAGATCTACTAAAGCAAAATCTCAATATGAGAGGCAAGTGGTTGCAGGACTCTTAGTCAAGTATCAAGAGACGTTTTCAAAGCACGAATGGGACCTAGGGCTAACAGATCTGGCTGAACATTCGATTAATACTGGAGAAGCCCCACCAATAAAGCAAAGGCCCAGAAGGGTACCCATGGCATATGCTAGCGAGGAAAAGAAGGCCATAGAAGACCTACTTCAAAAGGGAGTAATCCAAAAAAGTACTTCCCCATGGGCTTCACCTATTGTCCTAGTGAGGATAAAATCAGGAGCAGTAAGGCCATGCGTAGACTACCGCAAGGTGAATGCTTTGGTGAAACCAGATGGGTTTCCACTACCTCGCATCCAAGACTTCTTGATGCTGTAGTTGGTAGCTCGCTTTTCAGCAGTTTCGACTTGACATCTGGGTAATTCCAGATTCCGCTCAAGAAAGAGGACATTCCAAAGAGTGCCTTTTGCTGCAAATTTGTACATTTTGAGATGACGCGGATGCCTTTTGGATTGAATAATGCGGCTAGTACATTTCAACGTACTATGGAACTCGCGCTCCAAGGATTACAATACGAGACCTGTCTCGTTTACATAGACTTTGCTGCAGACTTCAACCAACACATTGAGCGAGTAAGTCAAGTCTTAGAACGAATCAAACAAGCTGGACTGAAACTAAAGCCGGATAAGTGAAACATGCTGCAGACGGAAGTTGTGTTCCTAGGCCACATTGTTTCGAAAGAAGGTTTCAGACCAGATCCTATAAATATTGCCAAGGTTATGCAGTGGCCTACACCAAAGACCCCGAAACAGGACAAGCAGTTTGTGGATACAGGATCCTATTACCGCCAATTTGTGAGGGGTTTCGCAGACATGGTACGCCCTCTGGTAGACCTGACAAAGAAAGGCAAGGAATTTATATGGGACACGTCATGTGAGAATGCTTTTGAAGCATTAAAAAAGGCTTTGGTCAGCCCCGATGTGATGGGCTACCCCCTCAATGAAAGTGGCCAGTTCATACTGGATGTCGATGCTTCTGGAATAGGTATAGGTGGAGTTGTACAGCAAATCCAAGAGGGACGCGAACGAGTGATTGCATATGCCAGCAGGAGTTTAAACAAGGCTGAAAGAAATTATTGCATAACTGAAAAGGAACGCCTTGCAGTAGTTTTCTTTATCCAGTATTTTTGACAATAATTGCTTGGCAGGCGATTCTTAGTGAGAAGTGACCATCAAGCGCTAGTTTGGCTCTTCAGCCTAAAGGAACCCAGCGGCAAGATTGCAAGGTGGATCGAAATATTGGCTCCCTATGATTTCGTTATTGAATACAGAGCCGGAAAGAAACAAGCCCATTGCGATGCCTTGTCGCGCTGTGAAAGTTTACGAGATTGGACCTGTCCAGAGATTGACATGGATGAGCCCTTGAAATGAGGTCCCTGCAAAAAGTGCAGAAGACGAGCAGATCAGATGATGCTAGAGCTGAATGCTAAAGAAAAAGAACCCACGACAGAGACAACTGCTGAAGATGGATTACACAATACAAACAAACAGCCATTGGAGACCAATCATTTAGAGGTGTCGGCTGCATGAAAAGACGAAAGTCTGATAAGGCAAACAACAGATGAGGTCACACAGAGAGCACCTGACAAGACACATCCGACTCCAAGTACCTCAAAGTCAGAAGCCAAGCTCCCACAGTGGACGGATCTAAAGTCTCCAGAAGAGATGGCAAATATTCAGTCCAAAGACCCTGATATAGGACCAATTCATAAAGCAAAATGTGAAGACAGAAAACCAGCAAGTGCTGAAATGGCGACAGCTAGTCCAGCCACAAGACACTATTGGATAATATGGGACAATATCCATCTTCAGAATGGCATGCTTGATAAAGTATTTCCAAAGAAAAATGGTATTTAGGAATGCAAGCAGCTCCTTGTCCCTAGAATTATAAAACCAATGTATTACAACAGATGCACGGCTCTGTCCTGAGTGGTCATTTAGGCACAAGGAAAACCAAAGAAAGAACAGCGCAAACATTCTATTGGTTTAACATGAAAGAGGATATAAGCATGTTCATACGGGAGTGTGTTGTGTGCGCAGCGGATAAGACACCCCCGAAGCAACCCAGAGCTCCATTGGGGCTTTTGAGAAGCGGTGCGCCTTGGGATACTTTAGCTCTCGATTATATGGGCCCATTTCCTGTAACGGAGGGAGGGAACCGATTTATACTTACAGACCATTTCACAAAATATGTGGAAGTTATGGCCTTGTCCAACCAGCAGGCAGATGAATGCGCCACCAGGATAGTACATGACTTCGTATCAAGATGGGGTACGCCACTCAGTATACACAGCGACCAAGGGTCAACATTTGAAAGTAAGGTCTTCAAGGAAATCTGTAGGATCCTTGAAATAAGAAAAACAAGGACGAGCCCAAGAAACCCGAAAGGAAACGGCTAAACAGAGCGTTTTAACCGAACATTACTGAAGATGATCCGAGACTACCTCTCTGATAAACAAGACCAATGGGACTTGTACCTTGGCTGCTTAGCAGGTGCCTACCGCTCTACACCAAATGAATCTGCCAATATGCTGTCCATTGGTAGAGAGGTCCGGCTGCCTGCCAGCATTGTCTATGGAGGTCAAGTGACGTCAGACGAAGTGCCTACATTTGCTGCACATGCAAATCTGCTTAGGGCTAGGATGCTCAAAGCACATGACATAGCAAGAAAATACCTGCACAACAGTGCCAAACGGAGCAAGGAGTTGTACGACCATAAACTCTCCTTTCATTTGTATGAAGTGGGCGATGTCGTTTGGTACTTACATGAAAGTAGGAAAGTTGGAGTTACCCCTAAATTGGAGAAAAGGTATGAAGGGCCCTACCTCATCACATCAAAGCTGTCAACTATCAACTTCGTCATACAGTTGAGCCAAGAGGGTGATCAACGTTGTGTTCACCATAACAAACTCAAGCGATATGAAGGCTGCAATTTACCACGGTGGATTACAAGAGCCAAGAAGTCCATCAGGCAACCTGCCAGACACTAGTTCCCATAGTCATAGTCATTTTGTAGCAGTAGTCATTTCCCGAGGTTACCATGAATGTCCATTAGGTGTAACTACTAAGAATGTCGTTTCCTAAAACTACCACAAATGTCAATTAGGTGTAACAGCTAAAGGGTGGAGTGTAGAGTAATATAGAGTCTCCATAGTACAGGGCATTTGCCAAATACAGCCAGCTTCAGCAACGCCAGTTTCTAAATTCTTTCAACCATAGTCCAGCCTGCTAGAAAGCATGTCACTGTCTGACACCGCAGTGGTTGCCCCTCTTTGACAAGGCCCTTTGTTGTTGTGAATTTTCAGATGTCAAGCGAGAAGATGAGACGAGGCATGTTGTACATGTGCTGTCGTTGCGAGGCTACTGGTAAAACGCATGCAGACGTTAGGTACCTTTTCTCCATGGGCATCATTGGGCATGTCCTGAAGCACCATTTGACGCTGGATCAGACACCTTTCTATTGCAAGTTGTATCTGTTCAGATGTACAACCGAGGAAGCCCTGTACCGCCACAAGACGAGTTATAAGCGTCACTTATTGATGGCTCTGGAGCTTAAGTGTGGAGCTACCGACAACACCTACCTGGTTGAAAATAACAACCCCAGACAGATTAAGGAGGGCGTGGATTTCAGGCAGTGTTCTTTGTCTGAGCAGTTCTCAGGCAAAGTAGTGCCGTCAGAGGACCCCTTAGACCCAGACCTTGATGAGTTTTTCGGCGTAACTTCATCTGCAAGCAATTCATCCGACATTTCTTTGCCGGAAAGTAATGACAATCATGCACCATCTACCCATTTAAAACAGACAGACGGGCTCATCACCATTCAGGTTACTCCCGAGGTCCTAGCCACTCTCCTGAGCAACCCGACAACCTTGAACGTGCCTTCACACAAAGGTCACCTAACTCAGAGCAAAATGTCATGCCTGGGTGCTCAAACCTGCCTGCAGTTACCCCAGCAGCTACCTGGAGAAGCTAGTGAATGCGATTGATTCTAACAGCAGGGCAATCCGTAACATAGATAGATCAATGCAAGAGCTGAAAGACTGGTTCACGCTGTTGACAGGATTGGCAAGGAGATCCAACGAACCAGAACATCCGAGGCTGCAACGCCGAGAGTGGAGACAGTGAAGAATCAGGGAAGAGAGGGCAGCAGGAAGAAAGAAGAAAGTAGGGATTGCAGAAGAGAAGATAGCAAGATGGAGAATAGCAGAAGGGAAGACAGTAAGAAGGATGTCAGAAGAGGAGAAAGTAATAGGGCAGATAGCAGGAAAGAAGAAAGAAAGAAGGAAGTCAAGAGAAATGATAGTAAGAGGGAGGATAGCAGACGAGAAGAGAGTAGGAAGGAGGCTAGAAAGGATGAAAGCAAGGAAAACATTCTTAAACTTAAAAATTAACATTTGAAGAAGTGACTTTTCATTAAGTGAATTACCTACAGTCTGAAGGAAATGTATTACCACTACTAAATGTGACTTTTAACATAGAAATAGAAATGTTGGTCAGTGTCTTTTAAAGATAAATAATCAATTAAAATAGTTTTGTGACTCATATGCGTGGAGTGACTTTCATAGTCGTATCGTGAAAGAGTGACAGTGGCGATTAGAGACATTTTTCGTTTAAAAGTTAAATTGATAATTAAATCTACAAGATGTGAAGCAATTCTTATACAGTGACATTACTGATTTTACTTTAATTTAAGTGTTAACGACACAGAGGGCAACAGAGAACTGTTAATGTATACATCTATTGCTCCAGAAATTTAATGTTTGTGTTACATTAAGGTGACATGCCTTTTTGAAACGTGTTAAGGTGATTCTTGTTGCACTTTGAAGTGTTTAGCTTGTTAAGGCTGTTCATCAAACTTGTTCTCCTATTCATAACATAAAATATGTGTATCTTATATTAAGGTGATTTGCCTCATTGAAATGATTTAAGGTTATTTATTGACTTGTTGAATGTGCCTTTAAATGTTTAACTTGTTAAGACTCTTAACTGGTTCTTTTATACAATAACTTAAATTTGAGTGCCTAATTAATTAATTTTGTCAGTTGGAACTTTGATATTTTAAGTGGGGGGTATTGTAGTAATATGCATGACTAACATGTACATAGTCTGTTTTTTTGTCCGAATTTAGTCAAAGTGCATTATTAATAAATTATCTTACTTTTATTTTTCGTATGGAATCATAAATCCAGGTTTATTAGTCTCCAAATTGATACATTTTAACTATTTTAAGCCGTTATCCTGAATGTAAACTGTCATTTTATCTTTAATATTTCGTGAATTAGGCATGGAGGCGGCCATTTTTGTTGTATTCCACCACATTGCATCATGGGCGGTTGCCTAGGATACGTAAACAGTTTGCTCAGCATCCGTAAATGTCATCCAACTTCGGCTGTAATTTTCACGATATCTATCCATTTAAAAGGAAGTCAGAGGTGACAGTCATTTTCTTTATCGTTTTCTCTTTCGATTGATATATATTTTTATGGAAGTTTCATTTACGATTTTTTGTAAACTTTGTAAGTTTGTAACGCGCACTTGGTTGAATCTTGTGCGCAGCGTTAAACTGTGCGCATTGCACACTTTTTTGTTTGTGTACGCATTTTTCTAAAGTGTACCGCAAATTTTATGTGCGCACATTTGGGGTATATAAACCCAGTTTTTCTTCATTTGGGAGCTCCAACACACGAACATTCCAAAATTGTCGTCATTCATTTTTTTGTACAAGATTCAAACAAGGTTTAAAATTATTATCAAGCAATAGACTATTAGTAATTTTAACAGACAGAATTTGCTTTATTTAAAGGTTGAAGACAAATTTATTGAAGAATTTCGTAGCATAATAATTATTACTAGCCTAGTAAAGGCCGAGTGTTTAAAAGTTATTCATTAAAGTCTTTTGACTTCATTATTGAATTTGCATGCCTTTTAGCAGGTTTTTAAGCATTTCTTATGTAGACTAGCTACTAGCCTTATTATTTGTAATAGACTGGCAACATAATTTAACATATTGTCAATTTCCATATTTTGTCTTGATATTTATTTTTCTGAATTATTAGGATAATTAACAACTGTTGAGGTACTGTATATTTAGAATAAAATTTGTTAAACTGAAGCTGGCTATTTTAGATTTGTAGGTAGGAAATAACAAAACATTACTATAGTAGTTTAGTTGGAGCTCAATTTCGGCCATTTATAACAGTTTTCCCAAGTCTGCTTATAGCAAAAGGGTATTTCATCCTTGCCAGTTACTGGCTCTGACCCTGAGGACCCGGTTTTCGAACCCTGTTAGAAAGGCCTCACAGAGCCAGAAAAAGTGTAGAGTTTGTCTTCACCGTCTAGACGGATAACAGGATCCGTACCCGGCCCTGCCCAACAGCCGGAACGTAACAGTATGTTGCAGTTGCTTCCTTCGGAATAACGCTTTATAATAAACAATTGACATTCGGATTTTTTTAAAGCACGGAAATGGTTGTTTTCCATGTTGGTGACACAGTTGGCTGGAATGGTGAAAAAGGCAAAATAACTGACATTGTACGCCCTGTAGGCACATACTGCGTGTATAAAGTACTGTTATTCAAGGATGGAAGGTTCGGACAGTTGCTAAACATGAGATGGTTAAAGCTTTGTCAATTAATTTATTCAGTGATAGTGCACAATACACCAAAGCTTCAACGTCCAGAGTCTCATCCAGTACTGTACAGTCAGACTCCTCCAGTACTTTACAGTCCGACATTGATTTCTTATTTGAAGATTCTGTTCTTGACACATTAGCAAGAACTTGAAAACATCTTACTGGACTGCAATAGCTTGCTGACCGATCCTGAAATAAAAAAAGCAACATGACTCATCAGCTGGATTAAACCATGACACAAACTGAAAACATCAGGTCAGTGAAAATGATGATTTTTATCAACTGTAGTTCCTGTCTGAAATTTTAAGACCTACTATGACAATGTTGCTACTCGTTAGCAGTCCCAAGTCAAGAAAATGCTATGTAAAAAAGGCCTTTAAATCAGGGTTGGGCGGTAAATACCACCCCCGGTATTTACCGGTGGTATTTACCGGTATTAACCGCCCTGGAAAATACTCCCCAAAGTGGCAAATACTGGAAAATACTGGCAAATACTACTCAGATGAGTTTTTTTGCCTTAAAATACTGCAGAAATCTTAACTTAGTTGACTGTTATTAATTTATAATCATAATAATAATTAAATTACTCATATATTTTAATTAAATTTCATATCTGGTTATCACTTTAAGCACTTTAAAGTAAAAATAATTCTTACAGAATTGTCTTTTTTTACTCTAAGAACCAAAAATACAGCAGGTAAGAAATTAATGCGGATCCACCTGTGCACCTGGCCATTGACACAAGCAAGGCCATAATGTCTAGTCTATTAAAACTACATTACAGGGGGCTGTAATAGCCAGGGGCAACAAAGGCAACAGTAAAGTGTCATAAATAACCTATACAATTTGTCTTGGTGCAAGTAAGTGGTTGTGTATTGGTGTGACTGCAGAAAGCTGCCAAACTGGTGTTCCGTTACAGGTATCTTAGGGGGAAAGAAGAGACTGACTGGTAGACAGAGGCTTCTTTGTATGATATCTAAACCCCATTTGTTATTGTATTCATGTATATTTATTGTAAGTTGTGTACATTACTTGTTTATAATTAAAATTAACCCTCTAAAATGCTGACTGCATTATTGTTAATAATTGAAATTTGAATTTGTCCATATGCTGACTTTAAGGGATACATTGTATTGTATAAATTCCATGGGTGGTCAATTCAAATGACCACTTGTTCAGTACTTAAATTTTTATTTATTATGGATAAAGTGATAAAAGTGTTAAACTTAAGTATAAATATAATGGCAATTAATGGGTAAACTTGAAATTATCTATATAAATGCTGATAATAGATAATATTGTATAAATTCCAGCCTGGTAAATTGAATTGACCAGTATTTGCCAGTAATTGCCAGTATTTGCCGGTAAATACCGGTAAATACCGCCGGCATGGACAATACTCATATTTGCCGGCATTTTGCCAACCCTGCTTTAAATGGGAACAAAAGACTGGAAATTTTAAATTTTATCTTTCAAAAGTATGCAATTCAGAGTAAATAACATCAACATGGGGGAACGAGGCCCAGCTGAGATCCTGTCTGAACTCTCCTTAGTCGCAGCAAAAGTCTTAGAGCGAAACCTCTTGTGATAGATTAGGATAACCCTAACAAATTACAATAACCCTAAATGTTTGCTTTTTAACATAAACTTTTGTCTGACTGTATATATGATATATTTATATATCATTGATATATAATCTCATTTAATTTCAGAATGTGAGGTTTACCACCCCAGTTGATGTTGAGCAATACATTGCTTAAAATGAAAATGACAAACAAGACCGAAGACTCTATCTCACCAAAATTGTTAGAAGCCTACCTTGTCAGTCAGAATGAGCACCGTCAAATCAATGAAGTCCCTCCGGGCTTATTAAATGCATATCTCTGACAGTTTCTGGTCAGCGTCAAAAGCGTCAAAGGAATGGCGAAGAATACGAGCCAGTTTCACTGCTTGGAAGCATGCTTGGCACTTTTGAACGTTACCTAAAAAGACATAATTATGGCTTAAAGGTAATCACGGAATTTGAATTTTCCAAAATGAGAGAAGTTCTTAAATGCAAACAAAAGGATCTAAAAAACAAGGACGAGGCAACAAACCAAAGGCTGCAGATGCTATTACCGACAATGAAATTGAGCTGTTATAAGCAGCTTGGTCCAAGCGAAGCAGCTAGGTCCATCGACTTCATCATCACTAATCAACACCATGTGGTTAAATAACTCTTTACATTTTGGAAAGAGAGGTGGGGATAGTGCGCATAGGCAGTTATGCTGGGTTGATCTGAAATTGTGTTACGACAATGATCTGAAATTGGAGTTTATTTAATATAATAAAAGGCAAACCAAAACGAGGACGGGAGCAGATGTGGGGAATGTTTGAAAAGTGAAGCCGCGAATACATGTACGCCACTCAGGATGAAAATCAATGTCCTGTACAAATATTTAAGAAATACGCTGACACAAAAGACCAAGTCATATGCTCTCAGATGACTGCCCTTTCTATCTAGCCCCAGTGACAGATACTAAAATGCCAGCTGAAAGCGACAGGTGGTTCATATCACAGCCCATTAGCGTTAACAGGCTAAACAGTCTATTAAGATGTATGGCTGAGAAAGCTGACTTACCTGAACTCGCACTTAAACTTCTTTCAAACAACAGTGTCAGGAAGCGCTTACGCTAGAAACTTCTTGACAACAATATCCGAGACACCCAAGCCATCCACGTGACAGGTCACAGCAACCCTCAATCGCTGAATAATTACATGACACTGCCCAACAAGCAGCAACAGCAGATGTCATCCATTCTTTCTAATAACAAAAATCCACTTCAGGAAATCTCAAATACCGCCGGAAACTGAAATGCTGATGTTGAAATTTCAAATCGCACAATTGCACTACAAATCCATGAAACTGCCTGTATATACATTAACAGCCATTACCGTTTTTTTGTTCTGTTGTTCCAAATTTACGGCGGAACATTCAACATCACTTTGAATGTTGAACAGCCAAAACGACCGCGTCTTGAATAAACAGTTGAATAATATCTGTTCATTACGAGTCTTGGACTTTGTTGACCCCGTTTTTTGTTCGCCGTGTGTACTGGTTGTGTTTCACACATTGTAATAGACTCTAATGTTAGAGTTCATTTTTACTAACTAGTTCAAAAGAATAGTTATGAATTACACAAAACCTTTCTGTAATTAATCCGTCTGATTACATTTATTAAAGCCAGTCTTCAAGTAAGAAATTTGGTTTGACACATCACGTGTGATTTAAACCTTGATTGACAGGAATGTGTATTTGTGACGTAATGGCCGATTTACCGTTACATATTTGAAGTTACTCAAAAGAAATAGTTCCCGAAAACTGTTGTGTTTGTTATTATTTTGTGGAAATTAGTTTCTATTTTTCTGTCTAGTAAGTGTGAAAAAATAATCAATCATTGGTATTCGGCAAAGATCGAGGTATTCCAACTCTCGGGCAATGCTTTCCAGACGGAAACTCGGCACAGCAATTTATTGTGTCCTCGTGATTTACATATGTAAACGTTATGAGAAATTAGTAAAAGTTTGTTTTACCTTCATTTTCCTGGTCGCTTCCTGGTCGCGTAAACGGATGACAATCATGGATTTCTCTTTTAGTAGTTGAAATTTCTTTTCAAAGTACACAACATTTTCTTGTTAGTATCATTATACTCAAGTAGGAATTTAAAACTATGTTTTGTATTGCTTATTTTTTGTGAATTTATGTAAATAGCATTTTAAAGAATTTTAGGTCTAACATTTTTTCTTTATTTTTCTAACGCGTATTACCATTATGCAAAATAAAGATGCATTAGTAATACTCATTTGTGCAAAGTTTCATTGAACGGCATTTTGCCGTTATTGAGATTTTTTAAAATGTAATAACAACGTTGAGAGAACTCAACTATTATTGTAGAAAACTTGTAAACCTGGGAACACATTAATTGGCAATAAATTATGCCATAATCCATAACCACTTGTATCTCTGTCTGGTAAATATTGTATAAATGTTATTTATAGACTGGCAGAACTGCTGTAAAGTAGGTAAATTTCTCTTAAAAATTTATCATATATTAAAAATGTAAACTTCTCTATTGTTACAATAACTGAAACATAAATATACAAAATAAAAATCATTGTATTTATGATTAGTGCAAATTCCAGTTTTCTGGGAAAAAGTCCAGCTTAAGCAGATCCAAGTATTTACAGATTTTAACAGTTATTTAAAGAGGCAAAAATGCACTGACCATGGCAAGAAATATATTTCTTCCTCTTCACAGAATTCTACATTTTGTTTCAACAATTTAAATGATTTTAAAAGCATTGATTTTTTTAAAACACGACTTTTTGATGCAGAGCAAATTAAGTGACAACATTGCATTGCATATTAACAAATTGCAAAATTAAATGTAAATAGTTTATTTGATTATATACTCAGCAAAAATAAAAAGTACCCACTTTTCTACCTGTGATTTTGTAAAACTAGAAAAATAAAATAGAAAATATCTTCTTTGAACAGATCTGCATTGATGTAATCATTACAAAGAAATAAAATGTTCTTAAAAATCTGCAGTCACGACTAAGTTATCTTTCCCTTTGCTATTATTGGGGTTTTAGGAAGAAGTAAGTGATTCTAAACAATATTCACATTTGTTGGAATTAAATCAATTTTTCCAGTTCTTCATGTCAATAAAATCACAAAAAATCATTAATAAAACAACTCGTCCTCTATATAAAACGCTAGAAATCCCAAACATTTCTCATTACCTCCCTTTGAATTGAATATATAGGGGTGTTTAATCCATCATTCATTGTTATCTGATGGGCATTTGCTCAGGTTTAGGTGTGGAAGATTATGTTCACGAACAATTAAACTTAAAAACAACTGAGATTAATTAATAAAACACCTTTTGAGGTGTTCGTAATTAAATGAAAATATGTGAATGAGAATATAAGCATAAAAAGTGGGTACTTTCTATTTTTGCTGAGTATATGTCTACCTCACATATATATTTTGATAATAAAATAATGTTGAAATGTGTACATTACAGAAAATATGGAAATAAAATAAACTTTAAATTCCCAAAATGAACACTAACTGCTATTTGACGCTATTCTTGATGTAGTCTTCTTTCTGGTCAAAATTGTTGGTACAAGCTGATAAACTGATAATATTATGAGGACTTGTACCTTTCCTCCATGTACACACCTTTATGGCAAGGAAGAACTGTATATATCCAGATCAGCCAGCACCTCCACGATGTCTGATCAGGTTCTGCAATGTTCACCTTTGATATATTAGGTTATTTCTGACCAAAAAGTGAACAGTGCAGATCCTGATCCGATATCACTGATGTTCCATCTGATCTAGATCTTCTCTGGTCTCACATGCGGGTAAAAAGGCATGTCTGTGGAGTAAAAGGGTAAGTTTCTTTTTTATTGAGAATATCATATTACTGTGTATTACAATTAATAAGATAATAATCAGTAGTTACTTTAAGCAAATTTCTGTCTATAAAATTTCTAAAACCTGAAATGCAGTCAACTAGGTATATATACCATTTACTCACATTCGTCTATAAACTAACAGACAATATGTATAGCTTATTTAGTCAGTAACTTTACAGTTATCATGAATCAATTAAAAACAACAAGTTATTGCGAAAAAGGCATTATTTAACTTTTTCAATTTTTTATAAATTAAAAGGTTACAAGTAAGCGAAAAATGTTTGTTTTCTAATATTTTGGCAAAAACTCCAAGTCAGGCCATTGTCATTGAATCATTGTTAAAATACAATTTGTTGGCAAGCAGTAATAAATTAATAGTTACAAAACCTACAATTACAGACTTTGATAAATGCTGGAGTGCTGTCTTTGTTGCATAATCTAACATCAACATCCATACAATTCGTGAATTTAAAGTTTAAACAACTGAACTAATATAAAAGCAGAATGGATAGCCCTTTCATGAATTGTATCTACAGTCCATATAAATTAGCAGTATCCCTCCATTTATAGATTTAGAATGAATCATTTTTGCAGCAAATATAGCTCATTTGGTAATGATGGCACGGTTTGCCTTAGGTCCGTTTCCTGGTTGAGGCTATATTCAATGGCATTTTCAAATGTAGCTCCTTTGCTTGAAGCATTGCCTGGGTTGGTCGACCCTAACCATGGAAGTCGCTTACAGAAATTTGCTCAGTAAATTGGAAAAGTCTTATGTAAGCGGGCAAGAATGTGATAGAATTAAAATCAGACTAATTCGGTATATTTCAATGGGTAACACATCAGCATGGTAGGACTGTCGATCCAAGGTTCGAGTCTTGCCTGTTCAAGGCTTCTTATTTCATCCCAATACTGCCACAACTGGATTTAATGTTTCTGGGACCAATGATCCTGTTACCCGTGAACTAAGTCATAATATCTGCTTGGTTCCATCTTAAAGTTTGTAGATCACAGTAACTTTGAAGACGGATCCCGTTTCTCCAAAATTTGTATAAACTTGCCGCCCACTCCCCCCAAAAAAGAAATAAGGGTCTACACTTGGTCTTCACGGCATAAACATCGTTTCTGTTTTGTTTTGATTGACTGGGATTGTTATCAGTCTATCCACACCAAATTTACTATCAAATACCAAGTTCTCTGAAAATTTGTATCCCGGTGTGGGGCGGTGTGGGGCGGTGTGGGGCAAGTCAATGCACCTATCCTAAAAGCTTAACTGTGGTGTATAACACGTTGAGTAGGCAAAGACAAGTACCTCCCGGAAGGAAACTCTATCCATTCAGGAATTGGTTTGTTATCAGTTATGTGCATGAATTTGCTTATGGGGCTTTTAAATGATATCATTCTGAAATCACACACATGTTTACATGATGTCAAAAACGTTCCCAACTCATGCCTATGTTGACTGTCAATTTTTTATATTAAAAGGTATCACTCTCCCAAGCTACAAACTTTTAAAAAGAATATTGAGCGAAAAGTCAGTATGAATAACAATTGAAAGTTTTGGAATGAGGAGGTATTTAAAGCAAATTTATTGAATGATTCTGATACTTAAGAGTACTTTATTTACTAACAAGACAAGATGTACCTCTCAGAATTTTCAAAACTTGAGATACTTTACTAAAATCAATGTTTGTAGACAGTGTTTTCAGTGTTTGAGTAAATATATGCAAATCAGGTGCGCAGAGTTGAGCAATGCACAGAGAAGGGTGAAAACAAAACTTCCATTTTGTAAAGCCCAATGTAAACATAGCTTATAAAAAAGTCAGCATGTCAAAAAATGTTTCACTAATCTTATCGAATCGGGTATCGATCGAAAATTTCATCCTTCCTATGACGAATTCCGCCAATCATTGGCTAGGAAATAAAGAAGATAACATCAATATTATGATTTTTTAGTTACACTATAGTATATATTCGTGATGTCTGATTGGACGAGCATTTAAATAGAAGCTAATATTATATGGAGAATTTAACATGTAGATCTATAGATCTATTTAAAATTTGATGCGAGAATATGTGACCTGATAAATAGAACTTGGTATTTTCGGTGTGGATAGACTGATAATGATACAAATATATCAAATTAAAACAAAGAAGATAGGTTTTTGCAGTGTAGACCCAGTGGTGACCCTCATTTTGTTTTTTTGGGGGGAGTGGGGCGGCCAGTTTATAGAAATTTTGGAGAAAAAAGGATCCGTCTTCAATGCCCCTGTGGCGAAGATTTGATCTTGTGCCATGTGTTGTATAAAAACTACAAAAGAAATCTCATACCTCGTGTTTAGTTTTCAGCTATTCACTCTCACATATAATATTTTCGACTGCAATGAGCTCACATGCCTAAATGCCGAACATGACCAGTGACAAAAAACTCTCGTACAAAACTCAATTGTGGAGCTGGTCTACGATAAGCTCAGTGTGTCTCACACTGTGTGTGACTCAACATTGCGATGTCCATTTCACAATTGAACTTCACATTAAAGTTGGTTCCCATTAGCCTTACATCTTGTTTTCAAGAAAAACTTAACCTTGCATCTGATTTTTCCGTCAATGGGCCTTATGCACCGTTGAATTTAAAGGCCTAATAATCTTTTGACAAGCTACCATTGAGTAGTTTTCATTTTAACTTGATTTCCCGAGTCTAAAAATGGCCGATGTTTTTGTTGTTATTGCTACATTAAGCATTTAAACATGTTTTTTTCGGTTCCCCATTTTCATTTGTACGCCTTTTTTAACATTCCGGTTTCGAAAACTTTATAAAGGTTAGAGGTAAGTCAGTTTACAGATAAATACTTTCGCGTAACAAGCATGACTTACTAATGCGAATTTAAAAATTCTCTAAACCCGCGATTGCGCAGTATCCCTTCTAGACAAGATAAGACTGTAGCAAATTTTTGTTCTGTATGTCTAATGATTTGTTTTTAAATTAGAAAAAGCATTATCTATACAATTTATTAGATTGTGTAACCGTAAATTAACGTGATTCCGCTTATAATTCTGTTCGTGTTAAATTGGTGTACTATTTCACGTTATGCTACCACATAGAAAACAACCCTAACAAAAGTAAGTGTGAATGTCGGCCTAGGAGGCCTCGTCGTAGGTCGCTCGGACGAGCTACTAAGACTGCCGCACTAGCATGCTTACTAAGACTGCCGCACTGGCTAGCGACTGCCTTGCTAGTCCAGTTTATACGTATGTAGACCTATACTGTTTACATAACTACCGTTATAAACAAAGTTTAACGTAAACGTCTCTAAGTTAATATAACTATAGTTATACAACGTCTGTAACTTAAGCGATATGTGTGTCCAGTGCAAGCTTGCACTGACACACTGACCTTCTGACAGGTTCACCGAGTACGAACTGATATTGCTTTAGTTGCTTATTATATAACATACTAGCTGAAATTGGAAATTTAAATGGAAATTGATTTTGTGAATGAAAATGGTTGACAGGTAAAACCATTAATACAGACGGAGTAGTTTCAATTCCTTGCTAGTCATCTTCAACTAATCAGATGGTTGAAGTTCGAAAATTTTATCTCAGGTTTATAATCTCGTGCCCTGTTTTGATTCTAAAGAGGCGGTCAAAACCTGGATATAATAATGGATATGCACCTGAAAAGAATTTAAGTGACTGTTTACAGCAAACAGGCTGATTGTCGTTGCACAATTCTTAAATACATTGATATATCCAGTAAGGGCAACTATCTGGTCAAACTTTATCGAGTAAATCAGGTTTTTTTCACAAAAACACTTTAATTTGTTTAAAATTTATCTATTGTTTTTCATTTTCAAGAGAAAAACATTCAGCCTCATTACAGGTTGGGTTAAATTTTATGTTCTGTGCTAAAATATAGCTTGTATTCAGGACCATATTTTGTGAAAAGTTGAAAAATATTCGTAATAATTTCATATCCGGATTTGAAAAATTGTGATTATAATCAATGTGCTCTTCTTTAGTCTTGCACTCTAGTTTTTGTCCGATCGTGATGTAATAAGATACGAACATTGTATTTCTCTGTTATTTGCATCGTTTTCCTCTTCATAAATTGGTATAAACCCCTCGAAAATATATGTTGCGTCACTATTTTTGAACGTCGTTGATTCTGGCTTTCTTTCCGGTGAATCATCTAGACGAGTTGTCTGAAATGATAAAAAATAATACAACAACTGGTTAAAATGTTCACATTTTTGCTTGCGTTTTAATGCATTTAAAACAATATTAACTAGAAAAGTATATGGAGTCACTCTGTTTCTCGTTTATCATTTTTCAGTTAGTTTCAAAACTTTGCTTTTATACCGAAGACTTGATGTTATCTTTTTACCAAACATGAAGATTCTGGCGATGTTCCTCGAGAAAAATCTTACGAGGTTTATTTCTCATTGCTTGTTCGCTTTTCTAAAAAGTGTTATGATGTTCATTGAACGTAATCTTTGCAAAACATAAACTTTTAAAACAAGGTTATTGGTATTAAGGAAAACCTTTTTGCAAGTTTTATCGCCGATACCCAGATTTCATTAAAAAATACAGTTGCAGTTTAAAATCAACATAGCAACAAGGAATTTCAAAGCCAGTCTTAATGCAGAATTCATGAACTTAAGAAAATAAAATGCAATGTCAATTTCTCCACTTTATTCGTTAAAACATCCTGTTTATTTTTTAAAAAAGGTTACCAACATGATATTCTACAGCGCTATGCATCCCTGGTGATTAACCCATCTACAGTTGGCCATTATGCTTACCTCTTTGGCTACACGACGGTGGCAGGTTTTAAAGTTTATGAAAGTTTATGGGGATTATTTGTAAAAGAACATAGAAATTCGATTTTTTTTTCTTTTCTCCCTGTCTTGTTGTTCTTGCTTGTTTATCTCCAGGTGCTCTGGTCTCGCTAAGATTATTTAGTAAAAGCCATTTTGTTTTGCAATGCTATTAGCTTCTTATGTTTTATTTGTTCGTGTGTATCTGCATGCAACATTGTTGATCTGGTGGATGGGTTGAAGTTTTTTCACCAAGACAACTTGTACTTGTTTGCTCATATGAAAACCTATTGGTGTATGGTTGATGCACGCTAGAACCTGGTTTAAACCCCCCATTGGCATATTGTTTTGCCCTGACTGTTTCGAGGCGGTAACCAAATGGGTTTTCTTTTTCGTATAATTTAATGGTGTCTTATTTGAAATTGATCTTCCTATAAACCCATGCTCTTTTTCTTCTCTTCATTTTGCCGTGTTGGGTGGTTGTGTTTGGTGTGGCGTCTCCAGATATGCATATTAAACTTTCTTATTAAATTAAAAACTCAAAAGGATTGTGGCCGGTTGATTTTCGTAATTATTATTCGAGAGATTCTAGAGGATTAAAAAAAAATAAGCCTGATATTTGGTTTAGGCCGTCACACCTAAATAAAGGAGTGAACTATTTTTGATTTGAAAATAAAAAATGAAAAGATAGTTTATGGCTTAGAGATAAAAAAGCGGAACCAAATTCCCGATTTCTTCATGTTACCTGCATCTTGTGCATAAGTGTTTTCATTTCCTGCTCTATGTTACACTGTCTTTTCTCAAGATGACGCAATTTCTCTTGATACCCTTGAAATGTTTTAATATGATCCACTGCAGCCGCCAAAATTGAGTCCTTTTTTCTTGGTGAACTTTTCATGAAAAATAATTGTGATAAACAATAGTGTGCATTTAATAAAAAAATGTGTTTCTTCTATATATTCAATACATCGAATATTTAAATAACTGAACATAATCACGCAGAGGATTTCTTCTCGTTTAAAATACCCCAAAAAATCAAATAACTAAAAGCATTGCCATGTAATTAAATTAATAACGTAATAATTTAAACTAAGTTGAGACTAAAAGCAATAACAGTAAAATTGGTGCATAACGAGAAATCTGAATTTGAAGAGTGAACATTAAAAAACATGAAATAAGCATTAATTTAATACTTTTATTGCATTATTCGTGCATATCTTAATTTTATCTTGATACATGTACCTGTTAGCTACAGTACCCGCGGTTCATTCTACACATTTACAGGTCCGTTCAAAGTCCTTCACGCTTTTCATTCGGTTCGCCCGAGGTCAGTTCACGGTCCGCTACCAGACCGCTTCATAATCTTGAATGGAATGAACGGACCTCATTCATTTCAGTCAACAGTTCTAAAGCGTATTGGTTCACTTTTCATATTGCCTACTGTAAAAAAGTACATGTGTATCTATAGTTATTAAATATAACGTTTTTTTATCTTCATTTGATATTTTTTTTTAATTATAAATATATTTTTTTATTAAATAAACATGTAAGATTGAGCCTACAAATAATAAATATATAACATTCTTATACCTAATAAATATACAAAATGTATATAAATACTAGAATTTGGTGTTCCGCTGAACACATGTGTCGCCTGCTTGCGAAAAGTTGAAATGTGGGCCTATGTTTTATCATACATGATATAAAGATGTAATTCAAGTTGAATTGCAATACCACAAAATTACTTATGTTAAATAATCAGTTATTATCTATATATTATATAGAGCAGTTTCAAGCAAAATTGAATTTCATGTTAAAAGCATTCAAAGGAGCACAACTCAAAACAGATATAACTTTATTAAAATATATTCAATATAAGGTATTGAATTGAAAGAACAAATACATTCCAAGTTATAAGCAATTTAATTTCAAGTTAAAGTTAATTGAAAGGGGCATAACCAAAAAAATCTTAGCGAGGAGTTATCGTTCTCAGTGTCACGGGTGGCTTGTTAATGCAGATGAAATGAACGTTTCAAATATTAAGTAAAATGACAAGTACTATAGGCAACGTTAAGTACCACATTAAAGCCATTTAGATGGGGCATTAGTTGAAAAATAGTGAAACAGGAGTGAGCATTCTTGTTGTCAAAAATGAATTAGTTCATGAAAATTATATATTCTAATTGTTAAGTTAATAGGAATAGGGCTTAACGTTATGGCAACATAAAGTTCCATATTAAAGCCCTTTGAAAGGGATATAACTCCAAAAATATTCAAACAGTTGTTATCATTCTTGTTGTCACATATGGCTTTGTTCATGCAGATGAAATATCCAAGTATTAAGTTAATAGAACAAGTACTTGTAGAGTTATAGGCAACATTAAGTTCATTTTAGTTTGACTTGAAAGGCGCATAATTAAAAATATTTTAACAGGAGTTAGCATTCTTGTTGTCACAGACGGCTTAATTCATGCAGATGATTTGTTCCAAGTATTACGTTAATAGGACACGGGGCATAACTCAAAATATAGTGAAACTTGAGTTATCATTCTTGTTGTCACTGATGGGTTTGTTCATGCAGATGTTGTATGAAAAGTATTACGATAATAAACTATTACTTTTAAAGTTCAAGGCAACATTAAGTTCCAGTTTAAAGTCTTTTAAAACGGGCATACAGTACTGAAAATCACGAAATTGACATTTTTTGCGTTTCCACTCCGTTTCATTTCCATTTCAATCGGCAACGTTTCCGCTGCGCTTCCATTCCGTTTCCGTTGCGTTTCCATTCCGTTTCCATTTCGATTAAAACGCTTTTAACGCTGCGTTTCCAGCGTTTCTTCCGTTTCTAGCGTTTCCAGCGTTCCATTTCCGCTTCCGTGCGTTTTACCGTTTCCACGGCTAAATATTTTCGTTTAACGAATTTCAGTACTGTTATAAGTTTATAAAAAAACATCTGGATTTCTATCAAGTTGAATGAAATAAGGCGAGAAACTTCTGACTGGCTTTACAAAATTGACATTACCATGTTTGCAACAAGACTATTCCGTGAAGGCGATCCGATCCGCCGAAGGAGAACAATGAGAACTTCTACATGTAAATGTATTGAATTAAATGCTTGTGGGACAGCTTAGATATGATTCATGTATAAAATCTATAAAGCCATTAGTAGGATTCTCTTGAATTCTCTAATAAAAAGTTAGTTATTTCTGCAATTAAAACACGAAGCTCGGATTTAACAGAATTCACAGTACCACCGTTGAAGTATAAACACTATTCATTAAATTTACTTGAGGTAATCCTTATTTATGAGAGGTATTCATTAGCTCTTGCTTATGATTTAGTTGTTTATTAAAGAAGAGTCAATATAAGAATGTTATAATGTACATGTAAATTCCCTAAAAGTCCGATAATTTTTCTGCCTCGGGCAATGTTGCCATGACAACTATCAGTGATATCTATATCTTATAGGTAATAAAATTGCTAAACCGTTTACAAAGGATTTGGAATTATTAATTTGTAAATTTAAAAACAAGTACATTGTTATAAAATTAACAGAAGATAATCATATTTGTTAGCGACCCTATATCAGCATGGTAGCATTATCGCTACACGTATGTCAAGTCATATTAAATAAATTTATTGAATTATTAACATTAGTTTGCATAGGTAATTTTGAGTAATTTTAAACATTTTAACCTCAGGATAATGTTAATCACGATTAAAACAATGTAGTTTTAGATTCGTATTAAGTTTCCAAAAATTCCCAGCGCGGGGCATACGTGCATATACATGACTCGAGATGACGCCAGGATTAAAGTGATTGAAGAACATTTTCTGCACGATTAGCATGCCTTAGAGTGTATTTACCATTGTATTTCGAACAACAATGTAAAAGTTATTGCCTTAGGAAGATTTTACATTATAAAAAAAACAACAAAGCAAATGATCTTAATCATTTAGGTGCTAAAGTATTTAGCTCTGGTGATGTAACCCAACGTGCGTCCCGATACATCTGATATCTATCGTTCGCTATTCACGGGACATTAATTTAAATTCACTTCATATTTATTTAAATATCTAAGTAAGATGCAAGTGTGATGAGCTATTGTTGCGTTTTGTTTTGTTTTTGAATCATGCATGCGTTTTCGAAAAGTAGTTTGTTTAGAAACTGAAACTTTAGAAATAAATATTTTATACAATTACGCTCATCTAAATTCAGTGCTGCAATACTACAAAGTGACCAAGTTTTCTAGAGTTACATTGGATACTTGTTCAGTATAAACAGAGAAAATAATCGTACAATGTCCACGGGAGGTAACCTCTTCTCGACTAACGGGAAAGTGCCTACTGTTGATAATTCAAAGGGAGATCATTTTTTTCCAAACTTGCTACTGCTAAATAATTATATTAAGACGAAACGCAACTTGTAATAAATATTGGACCAGACATCGTATAAAATGTTGTATTTCGCCTGTGCAGTACACTTATTTGGAAACTAAAACTAAAAAAAAACAAGATCAGTAATAAATAACAACTATCTACCGGTGAAAGATCTCTGCCATTGAAATCTAATGTAAAAGATCGTACATTATTTTTAATTATTGATAATTTCAGTGCAGAAAGGATTCGACAAAATCGAAACGTTCAGTTTCAAAACAGAAGTTTAAATTGTCGTGATATTTGTTAAATAATTGAATGTTGAAAGAAATATTTTCTATCTCTGACCGAGAAATGCATAGTTCTGATCGCAAGCATCGTGTCATTCATGCGAATCGTTCCTAGACCAAAACTAAAACAGAACACTATTACCACCCACGACAAAAACTTTTCACATGCTTTGCGCAAGAAGCGTGCATCTCGTGCAAATCATGTATTTTTCGTCTGACGTATTGTTAACGTTTCATTGTACGTCATATGTATTTTATGTCATGCGATGTATTTGGCGAGCAAACAACGTGTATTTCGAACAAATCACGTGGTTTTTACCGCCAAATATTCAGACATCTGATATTATCGTCGGCATTTAATTGTAGGTAATATTTAATGACGAATGTTTAATTTCTGAAAACATTTTTGACAAATGGCAGTTGATGCTGTTTCCTATGATTAAAATAATCCATTGCAACATGTTTTTTCGTTTTTCATTTCTGAATTCCCGACGCAATAAACAAAATAATGTTGCGTTGTCCGTGCTTTTGCTAGATCTCTTCAATATCGCGTTTTAAAGCTATATAACAAATTAATAAGAACACATCTTCAAATTATCAGATATTAAAACACGTGCACGCATAAACATAGGTTCAAGTGAAAAAATTATCTATGTGTATATACATGTAGAGAAATGTCTATTCTTTCGGTAAATGTGTCACAATTGCTCTTTCAGCGCTGAATAATGGTTTAAATTTAGACTGATCATTACTTGAAACAAGTGTCCCACGAAGCGTCATTTCGACAATAATTGTTTCGTTAAAATTAATTTCGTACAAAGAAACGGTTAGAACGTACAATAAATAATTGGGTGACCTAGAAAAGGTAAAAAAAGCCGCTATAAATAAGCGTGCCGTTTCTAGCGTTCCGAATATTCCATTTATACCGTTTCTAGCGTTCCAAGCGCTCCGATTATAGCGTTTCTACCGTTTCCAGCGTTCCAAGCGTTTTTAGCGCTCCGTTGCGTTTCCATTTCGATAGCGTTCCGTTTCCATTGCGTTTCCGTTTCAACATAGAGTGAAAAGCGTTTCATTTCCATTTCCACTCCGTTTCGTTTGTCAATTTCTTGATTTTCACTACTGTAACTCAAAATATAGTAAAACAGGAGTTATCAATCTTGTTGTCAGAGATAGCTTTGTTCAGCAGATATTATATTCCAATTATTTACTTAATAGGTTAAGACTTTCAAGGTGAATTTGAAGGGGCATAACTAAAAAAATATAGAAACAGGAGTTATCATTCTTGTTGGTTTATATGGTTTTGTTCATGCAGATGACATATTCCAAGTATAGGACAAGTACTTTAAAAGTTATAGGCAAAATTAATTTTCATATTGAAGTTCCTTAATAAAGTCATTTAAAAGGGGCATAACTCAAAAACAACTGAAACAGGAGTTATCATTCTTATTGTCACAGATGGCTCTGTTCATGCAGATGATATATTCCAAGTTTAAAGTTAATAGGAAAAGTACTTTCAAAGTTATAGACGAAACATGCATGATGATAAAACATTCTGTCTTAACACCTGACTTCATTTGGTAAGCAATCTAATAACGGAGCACGCTCATTAACAAAAAATGTAAATAATTGGCATATGTTTCAAACAAAATCTGTAAGTTTTTATAATTATTGCTAGTATTGCTAGAACTATTTTGCATTTTAGCACACAACACAGTTGTATTTCATTTATGAAAGTACAGTAAGAAACGGCCCATAAAATAATACAAAATTTCTCATATCGCTCTATATCTAAAAAGGCGCGATTCATAAATGTCGTACGATACATTTGCGTAAATTTGTTGTTCTTCTTTTTACAAGCACTTAAATAAGATACCATCGTTTCGGTATCAAATCAGAGTGTCCATACAAAGAATGTGATCAGTACATTGTGATATTCCTAATGGTCATTTCAGTCTGCTCTTCCAAAATGTCGTATAAAGTGTGTATACGTCTTGTAAGAATTACAGCGGCGATATGCTCTGCTTGGAGTTCCTGAGTTCTTACCAAGACGAGGGGTATCTTAGGTGATTGCGTCAAGTAAAAAGCCCGCAAAAAATCGTATAACGTCATTTAAGCGTCGTAATTTTAAAGTCCTGTGAAAGAATAGGACATGTTTGATGGCACTTATACCTCTTTATTTTTCGTAACTAGTATTTTTTATATTTCATACGGACTACAAAATCTTTTTAAAATAAAAACAACTTAGTGACTACAACATCATCTAAAATCATTTCCAAGTGCCTGAACATGCCAACAATCAATAAAATAGCCTAACTCGGAATCGACCCTACGAAGCGCGTCGAAATCGTGTCGAATCCGATTACGGTATTGCGCATGAGCAAAAAGGAGTACCTTGAAACTTTGAAACCGTGTCGCACAATAAAGCTTCTGATTGGACAATATGACTTTCATTTGGGTGCAATAGTCCAGATAGCTCGCTTCAGAATTTCAAAACTGAAAAGCCGCCATTTTGTTTCTCGATTCATTTTTTCAGAAGTTCTTCTTCCATATGTAAGATAACAATTAAGATTTAACTCGCCAAAACATTCAGGTAAATAAGTTTCTACATAGATTCAAACCTAATATTGTCACAGAGTTAGGGTCTAACAGTATACTCCACCGTAGCGATGCGAATTACGGTAGTTGTTAGGCATTGTATTACTTACAATACAGAGTGAGAAATTTACATTTAACACCGGTTTCCCCAGCATGCTCAAAAATTTACTTTTTTTTATTTTTACTGCAATTATCAGCACGAACAGTTAGTTTAACATTGCCTTTTAGATGATAATATCGATTGATTTTATTTTAATAAGGTGTAAGAAAGCGATTAGGTATTGCGTTGAATTAACTCTGGATACTGTAGACTGGACAGAACTGGTCAAATGAAATCTGACCAGCTTATGGCATTGAAGATGTGTATACTTGATCAGGACTCGAAACCAAGGTTCTCAGATAAAACATACAGCTACTCTGCCAATATAAGTAAAAAATTGAGGCATGGCAAAGCTGTGTTTACCAAATGCTATCTGAATAATGCTTCATTTGCAACAAATAAAATTATTACATTTTATTTTAAAAAATTGAGGTATAGTGTAGAATGATTGAAATAGGAAGCACGGCGAAGCCGTGTTTACCACTAAACATTTATTTCAGATTTTAGGAATAATTAGTTTAAACATATTTTATTGCCAATATTAATAGCAAATTGGTTTGGGCCACAAGTGCTTAACACGTTATACAATTGGCCCTCAAGGAATAATTGCTCTGTCAAACAAGTAACTGTTACAAGTTCAAATGTATTGCATGGTGAAGCCATGTTGACCATTAATAGACCTGTTTCTCAATACCGTTGTATTGCGTGTTTTTATCGCAACCACACAATCTCCGAATTTCAGAAGGAGGCATAATACATCTATGCTGGGTCGTATCCTTTCACACTATGTTATAACGCAATGCCAAGAAATTTGACAAGTTTTACTGAATTACTTGACTCTTAAAATAATTGAAAATGATCATATTGCCCTCACTGATCTTCCTAGAGGAACTGTTTATTTACAACTATTGGGATGTTTTCAATCCGTACCGAAGCATGAAATTATATAGCCTTTAGAAGTGTTTCTAAAATTTTAAAATCCCATTCGGACATTGACGCCAAAATGAACTATTCTCCGACTTCCAGTTGGCACGAACAGCGACTTCCGGTCCCCGCATTCAGCGCATTTCATTCATCTGACCCCCAGTCCATTCCTTCCTTACGACATAGTTTCTCGCGGACGATATCCTACAACCTCCCAACAGATTAATGATTTTTGAGTTATAGACGGAAAAATTCTTTGATCGATTTATTACAGCGGCATGCGACATTTGAAGTCCACTGCAATAGGCGTCTTTGTTGTAAACACAAGCATCCCATGCATTTCAAACATGACGTAATAGGTCAAAACATTAATCGACAACAGTATTCATAGCGATTGTGAAGTGGATTATTTAGTTCGTAAAACATGTATTAACTCTCGGAGTTTTGGAAGGCAACTATTCGCTTCATGTAAATGCCGTATACGTCGATCATATCATGCTCGTTAACACAATATTATATTTGTTGGAAATATTATTCTATTCTTTAAGAATGTGGTTATTCTTGAATCTACAACTTGCACGAGTATATGTATACAATAAATGTTGCTTGCGTAGATTTTTTGTAAATTTGTAATTTATTTGAATGTTGTATGCGTAAGTAAGCATGTCGTGTTGTATGCGTAAGTAAGCATGCCGGTCACTCGATTTTAAAAAAATAAAAATCATATTCATTTGAGCCATTTTAACTTTGCTGTGAAAACAATTTAAGTGAAGTCATTATAATATAAGTTTTCTTTAAATTTGAGAAACAGCAATTTTAAATTGTATTCGGTTGTCGGTCATTTAGAATTACGCACATCAGACTAACACTTCTTTCAATAAAATCAAACTGTTTTATTGTCTACCGACCACATCCCGTTTTGTCTATGCCTCGGGCTTTTGACGGGACGTGCTTGTTGGGTAGTCATAGCAGCAGAGTTGTGAATTCAATAATTAATATGTTAATTGCTGATTAAGCTGTGAAAAATTGTACATGTACATGTACCTAATTTTTGTAACAATTTATGGGCCATTATTCATGACCGATATTTTTACCAATTGTGAAATTTCAATCAGACATTCTTCCCAAAAATCGGTCAATGATCGGCCTGCTGAAAATTTAAGAAACAATGGCCTCTTGGTATGGATAAGGTAACACAAAATAACAGGATGTTTATTCTAACCAGACGACTGCAGTATACTGAATCTTGCTAACAAGAAAAAAAGACAATCCTGGAAACACTCCGCTCGATTATTGCCATTGATTTAACATAAGCCTTTCATTAGTTAAAGTTTGATGATTAGACAAACTTCATTAGCACAAGAAATAGACTGATGCTCTTAAAGTCCGCCAGTTTTTGTAAATCTCTTTTAATTTAAAGCCACAAACAAAACGATCGAGTTACATTTTGCTATTAAGGCCTGACTAGATATGCCCTATCAGGATCGATCGATAGTAAATTATATATATATTCAATAAAAGATGATAAAAAGCAAAATAATTTTTGTATGGTTAGTACATAATATATATTAAATAAAAGATGGTAAAAAGCAAAATAATTTTCGTATGGTTCATAAGCCTAAATTATTTAAGATTCTACTTGGTTTCTGGTGTTCCTGAAATGAGCGCTTGTTATAATCTAATAAACTGGATTATTTTGCATATTAAATAATTTCTTTTTTCCTTGCAAACTCCATGTGTGATTATAAATTTTTGAGTCCAAATTCTTAAAATTTTAAAGAAATTGTGTCGAGAGTACATAATTAAACCGATAGCATTCACTATTAATATGCAAGTCGGCATACGTTGCCTCGTTCTGAAATCGCGTTTCGATAAAAATCGGAAAACCCGTTCCGCGACGGAGCAATGTGAAAAGGGTCTATTAATTGGTATTTGAAAATTTATTTAATTTTCACAGTCCAAATTCCAAAGTTTTTGTCGAGCTTTTGTATAAATGCCTGGGTCCAGATGCTTTGAGTGTAAAAATTATCTCATGATCGCTCACTAAGAAAATAAATAAAGTTATTGGAAAGTATATGCATGCATTGGGCAAATAATATTGTTTATAAAATTTGTTTTTTATAATTTGTATTTCAGTTTGAAGTAATCATAATTATGAAAGATGCGTGACAAATCTGGTTCAAAGAGCAAGAAACTGGAATAGAAGAAAAAGTAGACTACTGGAGAGGTATTTTTTAAAATTTACCCTGAAGGGCTTACCACCACACTCCTCCCAATCATGTTCATCGATAAAAGGAAAATTATCAAAGTTCATTGAACCGCATTTTGCCATTATTGAGATTTTGATAATTTTCTTTTTATCGATGAACGTGATTGGGAGGATTGTGGACTGTGTGGTAAGCCCTTAATATACACTACAAACAACTCAGAATTTGCCCTTCTTTTACTTTACTATGGTGTACCAAAATCACTGGCATGTTTACACACCATCACCTGAACATGCCAAATTTTTGGCAGACACTGAATCAAACACCACAAAGTTTCTCTGTGGACCATGTTGTACATACATGATGGGTCCTTGTGGTCACTTATTAAATCCTTTATTTAGTGGGTTAATCTTATAATCTTGTTCAGTTTTTTTTAATAAAAAAATGTTGTTTCAGTTTTCACAGTTAATAATTTAACCTACTTCATGGACACACCTTTTTACCACATGGACAGCCCATGTAAATCCAGATCAGATGGCAGAGATGTAGATTCAGATCAGCTGGAAGATCTTTGTGGTCTTTAAAATGTGATTACACTCTGGTTTTATGCAAATCTTGTGTAGGAATTAAAGACGGCATGAAAACTTTTATCATAACTATCTTTCTTTTATGTGATTTTTATAAAAAAGACCCTACATGTTATAAATAAATTATGGCAACAGTATGATTTGTTCAGTTAACTGCAACAGCAATTTATGTACATCTTCATTAGCCACAAAAGGTACCGTATAACTGACTTACTAGTAATCAGAGATGATTTAAAATAAAACATTTATTTTCAGAGATGTGTATCTCCAAGCTTATGAAGGCTATAGAGTTGATACTTATGCAGAATTGGCAGACAGCTATGGCACAGAATATGAACATTACCATAGTAAACAGATACAAGGTTTGCATAAATTTTCTTTATTTTCATGTATTAGAGCTGCATGAATGTATAATACTAATACAGAGACATCACACTGAATCTACCAGTGCATGAACACAAGTTATTATGTTGGTTTCTTTTGACATTTTACTTCATGAATACACCCTTTATCACATAAGGGGCCAGTGTATATCCAGTTCAGCAGGCTTATCTGTGCAGTTTGATCAGGATCTATACTGCTAACGTTTAGATTTATGAGGTTATTTCTGACCAAGATGCAAACATTTTAGATCCAGATCAGACCCAAAATATATTCAGCTGACGTGGAACTATACTGTTGTCCATGTGATAAAAAAGTCTCCATAGAGTAAGTCAAGAGTCATGAAGTAATTATCAGAGCATAAAAAAATCAATGTATTTGACAAATTTTATTTTAAGTGTCTAAATATTTTAAATCAATTTTGACTGTCAACAAATAAATTTATAAAAGTAATAAAATATAAAATTATTCTTGAAAGTAAATTAATTGGCTGTTGAATTTAACATTTCAGGAAAACAGCTTCACATGGAATGCTGTGGGGAGATCAGTTTAACAGTTCTAGACAGTAGAAGGAGCATACAGCCTACATATATAGTACTTCCACCACTAATTCCTGCAATAGAAGGTGCTGCTTGGGAAGTTAATGTGAATAGACAAGAAAAAGAATTGTCAATTCAATTATACTGTGTGATTGTGATATCAAATAATACAAAAACGTTTTACTGTAGACTTCATCGAGGAACAGTAACTGAAGAACACCATTTGTATAATTTTGTTACGCATATAATTTGCTTTTTCATGTAACCATAGAAAATAGGAATAGACTCCTTCAGGATTTGCTTTTCTGTTCATGGACTAATTTGAATGTTTCAATTTGAATAGTTCCCTTTTCATCTACATGTATGTCATTCTATTCGGATAATAAATTGCTCTACTGTCACCCACAGTATTATCTTAAGTCCTCAGACCCAAAAGTATGTTTGTTGATTTCAAGTTTGAATATTCAAAGAATATGACAAGCTTTGCTACTTTCTCTGTCATTGGTGTCACCATATTCCAACTCAGAATTTTAAGTGTTGTGGAATGATGTTTTACAATCTACCTTGTTAACCAGATTTTTATAAGTCTATATTTCTAATACCATCAGTCAGCCTTGCATTTTGATCACATTTTGGTGCTGTTTAATTAAGAGTTTACAGGCAAACCGGATTCTTTCAAACTTCACAGAAGAATTCACCTCATTAAGATATAGTGTTGAATCTTAGAACCTTGACCAGTTTTGCTTCAAAAGTAAAACAACATGTACAACTGATGACTTGTTTCATTGTTTTACTGTTAAACATACGATATCCGTCACTTTTGATTCGTCGATTCCGAGCGAGGCAGTGCCTTAGTTCATATTATAATTATTATACACTAACTCAAAGTTCTTATTGGTTAAATTTGTTTATATTTTTTTTATTAGAAAGATATTGACATCTGTAGCTAACAACACTGTTCAAGTTAAGTTTAAATCGTGTATTAATTGACTTTGGAACAGATTTGCGAGAGCTATCCTAAATTCGCTTGAAATTCATTTCAAACAATAAAAGGTCAAGCAACCTAACATTGCTCTAAATCGCTTGGTTTGTTTTAAGGTAAGACCTGTGTAATGAATACCTATATCCAGAAGAGTATCCAAGGGAGGTAACTATAGTAGTAAATTAGCATAGATTTCTCTCATGCAAGAGGACCAGGGTTCAAATCCCACTGGAAGCTAATTTTTTTTTGTATGCCTAGAGCTTAAATAATTGGCATATTTCTTTTTTTCCTGTGTAATTCTGTCATTGAATATAAAATTTTCATGATTTAAACTAAAATAAGCAAAATAATCAAGATTAAAGGGGTTTTCGCTATCAGAATAGTATTTATTCAAGTCATCAATTTAAAAATTTCTAAAACTGGAAGGTAAACTTCTCTGAAATTTTGTTTAAATTTTGTTTAAGGTATATAGTTAAAAATGGTAAAGTTTGATATATTGCACCAATCAGGATTTTGCACAATTTTCATTAATTTAGTCTCGTGAAATATAAAAAATGCATTTTTTAAATTTATTTGGTCAAAAAATGTCATTTTAAGACAAATTCTGTATTTATATATTATATCTTAAATTGGTTTAGTAAAATATAACATATTTTGGATAAACTGTAAAAAAATTAAGGTTGAATTTATCAATAACAAAAAATTTTGTCACCGATTAAAGAAATTGGATACTTTCATGTTTTTTCTCACTTTTTTAAATAAAAAAAAACTAAAAATCTCAAAAACTACACGGTGAAAATCATTAAAATTTTGCATACAAGTCAGTGGTATGAAGCAGTTGATGAAAATATAATCAGATGTTGGATTCTTAATTGTGCCTATTACACAGGTCTTACCTTAATAGGACCTCTCGTTACAAGCAAAAACATTAAACCTTATTTATCAGCAGTATTTTTTTTAAATCTCCTTCAAAGTACCAAAATTTGTAATTACCTCACACTCAATTGAAGACTGTTCTTATTTTGACCATGTAAGTAAATTATATTGGATTCCTTAAAAAAAACAATCAATTAAGCTTACATTACATTAAAAAATTTATTTCAATACAAATCAGTTTTTACAACCTCTCTTGACATGGGTAAGAAACGAAAATAGCATACATTGTAAACATATAATTCGATGACCAAATAGGACTTTGGGTGAGAGTATAACGTAAAACAATGTTGATGATGACGAGGAAGATGATAACTGTTAGTGTTGTCATTTGTTTCATTCGTGATGATGATTATGGTAGCGAGAACAACGACATTCATAGTAGTTAACCGATAATGGAGTAAATGATGGTGGCGTTGGTGACGACTGCGGCGGCGACGACGGCGATGATGAACGAAAATGTTGATGACAAAACTGCTTCTATTTTTGTTGATGATTATCTTATCGGGAAAACTGCAAAAAAGATAAATGCACCACGTCTGTTATCATATTACTTATTATCTGCTTGATAATAACTGTACCAATAATATAATGTGACACTTTGTCTGGTCAACAGGCAAATAAAGAAATATCATTTACAAATAAAATTTGTGAATAAAATTTTGGTTTGATATATTTGTTTAAGGCTCGTCATATAATATTAAAAATATCACATAACAATAATGGCAAGGTAAGCTACAATCCCTGAAAAAAATATTTTCTTATGACGCACCCGTACGATAGTGATTTGTCGCTCTATCATTCTCATCCATATAAACTTTTGTGCCAGTGTTTGCATTATTTTGATTTCAAAGAGTAGACCAAACAAATTATCTATTTTGGAAACATGCATTACCTTAAAAATCCGCCAGCAGCTTCTTACTGCGCTTCGCTTTTCATTCTGAAAGTTATATTGTTTGTTGTAGATATGTTTAATTTTTATATGGACAGTTGCCCCTTTACTAAAATCCTATTTTATTTGTTTATTATACATTGCATTCTACAACAAGGGACTCATGTAGAAATTGATATTGTCTTACGTCATATTGTTTACAAATTAAATACATTCTCATTAGTATGGGTCTAGAGTGTGTAAGATTGTGACTGATCGTTAAATCTAATGCACTCAAGTGTTCCAAGATTAGTTTCTTAAGAGTTTGCTACCCTCCTCCCCAGCACATTCATCGATAAAAACAATATTATCAAAATCTCAATAACGGTAAAATGCCGTTCAATCAAACTTTGCACTAATGAGTGTTACTTATGTATCTTCATTGGGCATATGGTAAGACACGTTAGAACAGTAAAGAAAAGTAGCGGGATCTAAAAATTCCCTAAACTTCTATTTACATTTTTTCACAAAAAACAACACAAAACAAAATTTTAAATGCCCATATAAGTAATATGATACTGACAACAATTTCTTTTGTCCTCGTGACTTACAAAAAAGTAAACAATAAGAGACATTAGTAAAAGTGTGTTTGACCTTCTATTTCCTGGTCGCTTCCTGGTCGCGTAAACGGATGACAATCGTTGATTTCTCTTTTAATAATTGAAAGTTCTTTACAAAGTACACAATATTTTCTTGTCAGCATCATAACACTCACGTGGGTATTAAAATTTATGTTTGGTATTGCTTAGTTTTTGTGAATTTATGTAATTAGAATTTTACGGATTTTTTGGTCTATCTGTTTTAATTTACTTTCTAACGTGTCTTACTGTATGCAACATAATAATTCAAAAGTAACATTCATTTGTGCAAAGTGTCATTGAACGATATTTTACGGTTATTGAGATTTTGATAATTTTCTATTTATCTATGAACGTGCTAGGGAGGAGTGTAGTAAGCCCTTAAGGCTTCAGATATTTTAATCTATAACCGCTTGGGTTTAAGCGGGATGGTCCGATCATATCATTGGTAGAAGGGCAAAATTCTTAAAAGTATTCTCACACCAGCTGTTTTAAATATTTGTTTTCTGTTTACATCAATAAATATTATCAAATTATCATGACCAAAAATGTTGCTTGTATTTTTGTTAAGTCGGTTACAATTAAAATTCCACTAACTTTAAACGAAACTTATAATTAAAAAATTATAAACAATACATTTCGCAGTATGAGCACAATGCATCCATTTAACTTTTATGATCCGATTTCGGCTATGGATTTTGTAATGCTTACAAAGCAAAACTGGCGAGTTTATCTGTAAATTTGAACGACAACGCTCAAAACAAACGAGTCCACTAGCGTGGCTCAAAGTTGTTTAACAGGGTCTATGATAGACCCTGGATTGAACATTTCATTTTGGTGTGATAATATTTGACATATTGAACTTCAATCGTTTATGCTAATAAAGATTATTGAATGTTTGTCAGTTTCAGAATATGTGTTGCCAAACTTCAAAATTCGAGGTTAGAAACTAGACGCTTTATAAGCTCTGCTTTAAGCAAGAATGAATTAGAATATAAGTGTTATCAGTTTTCAAGACTTTAAAAGAAACGACCGTATCATGATGAGTTTCTAAGTAGTAGTGTTTGAATAATTTTATGGATTAATGCAAACATAAGGAGTTTTATGTTACTTAAAAATAGACAGTATATATTTTATCAAACATTTAATTCTTTAAATTGTGGGTATCTAATATCTAGACTTAATTTGTTTTATTTCTATCTTAAAAATAATATAAGAACACGGCATTAGTATTGCTACAAACGCTAGTATTTCCAATGAAATCATTTTCATACGAAACAATTTGAACGCCACCGTCGAAGTGATTGCAAATCAAGCGTTAAGTAAAACTCCCCATATGACCTCGAGGGCGCAAGCCTGAAAGATAGTGATTGACAGAAAACGTTCCCCTGTCAAATCAACGGTCCCTCAGTGCGATCATTTTTTATTCGGTCTGCTCGCGGTTACCGTTTGTTCAAAGTGTACCTTCAAGTGTAATTGCAGGTATAATAGCGGGTACTGTAGCGTCAGTGCTCTGCAAAAATAATAATATACCCAACAAAAAAGCTCTGCACACAAGTGTTCTTTTGCGTAAAATTTTAAATGTAATAAATATTACTAGTATAAATTCTTACATTTATATCAAGATTAATTGTTTGCGGAGTTGAAAGACGAAAACGGAATAAAAACCGGTTGGTAAATAACCGTGAAATATCAGTTTGAGTATAACAGGGGTCAGCACTCAAAAGTTGCAAAATTTGCTGTATCAAGGTAGAGGTGTGAAATTTATCAAGTCATTGTTGTCTGTTTTACAGCAATTATAAGCATGCAATGTGTAGCAACATCAAGTACATGTCATCAGTAGTTGATACCAAGTAATTTCCAGATAACATTCAAATTTCAGTTTTTATTATTAAATTAAAAGTCTCACTCACTGATCTAAAGGTAAGTCATAACAGTTTAGTGATGATTCGAATAAGTTCAAGTCTGTATTTTATAAGTCGTAGCATCCTTTTAATTAAGTGTATACTATTACGAACAACAAAAAGGGCAATTAAAATCCAATCTTATTTTAGCAAATCACAACTGTAAATTAACTAAATTTATTTCTCACTGTCACCATTAAATGTTTTCACTGTTAATTTGACCGTCATTCCAAATGCCTGACCACACCGGCCACCTAGACGTCTTTCTAAAGAAGAAAAAACACGTGCAGTAGGTCAGCTTGTTGACCTAACTGGATTTTTTTTTCACGAATGGAACCTAATTTCACAATTTAAAATTAGTCGGCTGGAGAATTCAATGAGTCAACGCTTGGAAGAACGCCCGATTTATCGTTGTTGATTAGTTAAGTGATTTTTGCAACTTTTGTGTAGTAACCCCCTGTGACTTTAAAATGAATTGCTTGTAAAGTACAGATCGGATTTTATTTCCGACCTTTTTACATTTTTAACTTTGAATTGCTGTTTTATTTGATATATATCATTTTCTTGTGTTAGGTAAAATGAAAAAGATATTTTATAAAATGTCCTAGTGTGCAGAACTTTTTTTTGCCGAGTATAGTTATCGATTGGTAGAAATGTGAAAGTTCACACATACACTTAACAACTTTTCTAAGTATACAGCTGCGTAGTAGGGCATTACTGGCGTGATAATTGAGCTATTGCTCTAAAACTTTCAATTAAATCATGCAAGTACTAACTTGCTCTGAAACTTTTTATTAAAACATTCAAGTACTAACTGATTTATTAGTAAACATTATTCAAATGACAGACAACTAACTGCTCACAATCATTTAGAATACTGACACCCACAGAAAACAAATTCCCAATATCAGTTATTGACGTATATTGCCACCTTCAGCGATGAACGGTTAAATCGCGAAAATATTGTTGAAGCGGATTTTTTATCATGGGTAATCAGTTATACCGCTGTGGACTGGTTTGTCAATGCACAAGAGGACTGTAATTGTTTTAATCCAATGGAACTTAAATTCTGAAGAATATCAGCGACAAGTCCTTGTTCCGGTTGTCCTTCCACGTCTTGCAGTTCATGCATGATGGTGCACAGTGTCATCGTTCGGCGAACAGCAGACGTTTTCTTGAGGTGAACAACGTAAGAATATTCCCATGGTGCGCTTAAACTCCGGATATAAATCTAATTGAAAATATGTTGTGTGATCTTGGAGGAGGCGTACGAAACAGGAGGGACCAACCATGCAACTTGAAAATGGGTTTCTTCAGGAATGGGCTAAAAATCCATAAAGAAGTCATTCAGCACTGTATTAGCTCAATGAGATCAATGTGTCTTGCAGTTATAGTCTGTTGGTGGTTAAACGCTTTATTTACTGATTTGACTTTGTATTCTGTGGGTCCCAGTACTCTAAATGATTGTAAGCCGTCAGTGGTCTGTCATTTTGAAAACTGTTTAACTGATAAATCAGTTAGTATTTATTGCATATTTGATTAAATATTTTGGAGCAATAGTTCAATTATTAAGCCAGTAATGCCCCAGTACGCAGGTGTATACTTAGAAAAGTTGTTAAGTGTAGAACCAAGTTTAACATGTTAAATAATATATATTAAAATAAGAAATATTCTTACTTTTGATATATGTCGTGACCGTACAAAAGCTTTTCGAGTTCTTTGATCTTTTCGTTGATTCTGCATCTCCGTCTTCGTTCAACTGTTAAAGACGCATGTACATGCAGATTTGGATTAATGATCAATTATATCTATTCAATTTCTAATTTTTTCAGCTTTTAGTTTCAAATTTGGTTTCATCTGCTCAACGATAATCACCTACAACGGATATATTATGAAGAAACGTCTTTTGTTTTTACCTCAAAGATGGATGTAAATTGTAAACATCGATGATGTAATTTTATTTTCGCAGCTTAGAATGCGAGTCTACCATACGTTAGATGTACACCATTTTGACTTATTGTATTGAAATAACTAATAAATAACAAACATAACTCATGAATAACATTGATTTAAATAGAAGAAAGTGTAAAAAAGTCGCGAACAGGAGAATAGCAGCTGTGTTTTAATAAGGAAATATTCTGCACGTCGGTGAGGTTGATGAATCTTATTTCAGTAAGGCAACGTGTACTTGTTTGTTGATTTGAGAACCCGTTGGCGCAAATGTGAGGTTGGTAAAACCTAGAACCTGGTTTTAAAACCCCTAGTGGCATTGTTGCCACTGACCGTTCGAAGGCGGTAATCCCAAGGATTCTCTTTTATTCGTTAATTGTTTGTGGTGTCTTATTTGAAATTGATATTCTTATGGAGAAGCGTGCTCTCATTTCCTCTCTACTTTTTGCTGTGTGGGGAGGCTGCATTTTCTGAGTGCGGCGATTCCTGATATGCATAATATATGTCACTTAGGGGCTGTTTAAAGCAGGTAAAAGTTAGAGCTCAATCCAAGTTTAGGACATGTTCAAACTGATTGTTTTAGCCACTGAATGCAGGTGTCTGATTAGGCTGTTCAACTGTAGATATTTAAAACTTCAATAGAATATTTATTTTGCTGATTGACAACCATAGATTAACAAAAACATTGTAAAAGTTGTTTCATCGTGTTAAATACTTTGGGCAATACACTCTTGTTTCATTAATCTGTGATTATATTAAAAGTCAGACATGATTTAACAGGTATGTTCACAGAAAGAAATGAGACAACTATGGCAGTATTACTTGAGAAAAGTTTTAAAATGTCTTCATCATCTTCACAATCAAATGCAACTGACCAGTTATTTTATATTTTACTTGGTTTGATGAGGTAGTGTAACATAAAATTCCTCTTTGGAAGAAGAAAAAAATACTTTTTTATATTAACCATTCAATTAGTAATCACACATTATCATTACGCCTTTTTTTCAGAAAAAATTAGCTGTTTTGACTAAAAGTCTCTAGGTGTTATCGACGAGCTTAATAATTCATGTATTGAAGAAATTTCGGGAACTCTTAAGTACATTTTATAAACAAAAAATAAATTAACAGTTGCCACGAACATAACATGGGTCACTTGCTTTTATTGACTTAAAATATAACCCGCTTCAACTTTGTTCGAATGTGACCCCTTATAACCCGATTTAGATTGTAAATTAAAATGTAATATGATGATATTTTCAAATATTGTAAAAGAGGGTGTACTGATGCACTAGTCTACGTCAATCTTTGGATACTAAAGCAAAATGTCTAGAATTATAACAAACATGCTCTCTCTCTCTCTCTCTCTCTCTCTCTCTCTCTCTCTCTCTCTCTCTCTCTCTCTCTCTCATCATTTCTTCTTTTTTTGCTGCGTGGGGAGGCTGTGTTTTGTGAGTGTTGCGATTCCTGATATAGTATTTTTTTTCAACTTTCAACCTGTAATATATATTTTCAGAAAAGAAAAGAGTTCAGATACGCTTAAAACAACAGTGTTGTCTTATTAGGATATATACTCTTCACTTTAAGAATCATTAGGTTATATCTCACCAAAAAGTAAATGGTGCAGATCTAGATCAATACATTTTTGCTCATTTGATGAAAGGCCTATCCATGGAGTATAACTCCATAGTACTGCCATTAAGTATGGCAAAAGTTAATCCCCTTTTACGTTTACTTTTGTTTAAATATAATATCGCAAACAACATAAAGCGATTCGAACGTAATTTTATTAAAAAAAAATTCAGTGGTACAAAACAACTAAACCGATATGAAAACCCAAGATACATGATTGATGTTAGTCTGTGTCACCCAGCAAAAAATTCCATTCGCAAAGTTGATTAATCAAAAAGTAATCTACTCAAAATAAAAATAACCTGATAATGATAGAAATAGGCAGGTGATATGGTAGGTTTTTAAATTATTTGGAATGACATTTCTATGCAAGTGTTCATGACTTTGATGCACACTAAATGAAGCAATAAATGGGAAAGTTTGCACTGCGAGTTCTCATCCCGATGACTAACCATGTAGTGTACTTATAAACACACAAATTTGTATGTTCTTTTTCACTTTTTCAAAACTGGGAAAGTAAGATATCTATTCAAAATTTGGTTATATCTACGTTGCTTTTAAAATAACTTCAGCTCTTGCTGATATTTATAAAAAGACAGACAGTGATTAAAAACAAATATTAAATGCAATGATATTCTGTTCAGGGTTGAATCCTCAAAAATATGTTTTCATAAAAATAATTCAATCAGAAGACGGAAATAATAAAAAAGTGGGAAATATTATTTTGAAAAAAAATCTTTTTGGGAAGGGGCAAGAGGATGTGATAACCCGAACAATTGTAGACGTTCAGGTACTTTCTATTATTATTCACTACTGCCAAAATGTTAATTGGACAGATATTATAAACTTAACTTTTAACTACACCGATCACGGAACTTCATTTTTGTCAGTGTGAAATCAGAGATTCATCTTCAAACTTATAACAAGATCTATCATTTTCATTTTTCTCATGAAATCACCATTTAATTAACAGCATTCGTTTGAAAACCATCACTATAAGATCAAGGAAAGGATTCCAACAAAGTTATATAATCTGTTGCGGATAATTTTACTTGGACGTGAACCACTGTATTTATATTTTATATATTCAATGATTCTTTAATAATTTTGCTGGTTTGGTTGATGTGATGGCTTAGCAGTTAGAATAAATGTTGATGAATTTAAGACCGGTTTCGTTATATACGCACAAAAGCTACTGAAGAATTTTGAAATTCAGTTTTACCCCTTTCCTCGATTAAATGTCATTAGTTAATGAACGCACAACTAGTTGAAAGACAATACTATAAAAAGAAGCGAAACTTGTGTACGCAGTTTTTAAAGTTTTTAATAGTTTACTTCGATTTCATGCGGTGAAATTTAAATTACATAATTATTGTAGTTAGAACTTCGGTTAAGTGTAACTCACAGACAAGTTTAAACTCATTTTCAGCACTCCATAAATATTGTTTTCAGTACTATGTATTGTTCAGGTTGAACAGTGCCAGATTTCTTGATTATCACAATTGTCACATCATCAGTTGTTCATGAAACTAGTAAATGATCTAAGATATGACAGTTTTCCATTAAGATCTAGTAGTATGTAATATGAACTCTTATTTTGGAAAAATGTATATAACTCAAGTTAGACAAATAAATGGATTGAGACGCTTTTTTGCAACTACCATTATTATGTGACTACGAACAAGAGTATGGTACTAAGACTTTTTTATACATACATTTTAGTGGTAAAAATGTCAAAAATGCAAAAAAAAAAGATTTTGAAAAAATTGTGAGTTACGACAGTTTTCGGTTTAGCCTTCGAAATATGATTGTATTTCAAAGCAAAGCATTTGATAAGAAATGCACTATGAAATTAAGAAATTAAAAACTCCAGAAGCGACCTTTTTAGTATTTTCAAATGTTACAGTCTCTATATTTAATTCAGTATAACAGTAAATAACAGTAAATACCCAAATGAAAATGCATATCAGGAATAGCCACATCCACCAGACACAGCCTTTCCGCACTGCCAAAAAAGGAGAAAGGAGAAGAGAGCCTAGTATTATAATTATCATTTTTAAAGTAAGAAACGTTTAAATAAATTCTTGTAACAAGGGAGGCATGGCACAAGTCTTAATAACTAATTTTTTGTGCAATTCAATTTTAAAAGGAACTGAAAATTTGTCACTTTAGAAACGGCGATTTAACTATGACATCAATAAATAAGCAAGTCAACATAGTGTGACCGATGCCGCCAATATCTGTAAGACATTGTCAAGCTCTTCTTTATGGTATATCTGCATTTCCTATCTTTTTAAAAAAATTCAATATGTACACTCATTCAGTTTATACATTTAACCAACTGAAAGCAGCTTAATATTATTGAGTGCAAAAAGTATGGTAAAATCACTCAGAATTTAGATTTTCCTAATAACTAATCCAGGTAAAAATTTAAAAAAGCCTATTGCAGTTTGACTGTTTTTAGAAGTGTTTGCATTAGATTTTGATGTAGCTATAATAGTGCTATTTGGTATCAAAATAACGTTTTCAGTTACATCATCAGTACGCAAATGTGTTTGCACTGTGTCTGAACCTGACAGTATTACATGACTTATAATTTTAAATTATAACCTTTTTGTAATTGTCCAAGTCCGTAACATTTGGCAAAAAACGACTTAGTCAGAGAAAACATTATTTTCACATTTTTCATATTACATCTAATATAAAAGTTGTAACGGTTATTTTTTAAGTCAAGAAAAGCAAGTGACCCATGTTATGTTCGTGATAACTGTTAATTGAATTTTCGTTTATTAAATCTACTTAATAGTTCCCGAAATTTCTATAATACATGAATTATTGAGCTAATTGATTACACCTCGAGACTTTTAGTCAAAACAGATAAATTTTTCTGAAAATAAAAAGGCATAATGATAATGTATGATTACTAATTGAATGGTTAATTTGAATTTTTTTTCTTTCAAAGAGAAATTTTATGTGACACTACCTCATTAAACCAAGTAAAATGTAAAGTAACTGGTTGGTTGCATGTGATTGTGAAGATGGTGAAGACATTTTAAAACATTTCTCAAGTAATACTGCTATTGTTGTCTCATTTCTTTCTGTGAACATAACTGTAAAATCATGTCTGATTTTAAATATAATAACAGATTAATGAAACAAGATTGTATTGTCCAAAGTATTTAATACGATAATATTGTTAACATTAATATTATATAATAAAGAAAAATTAATTGGAATGAATACTGAAATGTTTAATGCAATAACTTAATATGTGCACTTATTGAGTTATTGCATCAAGATTAACACATTACGTCGTTGCAAGTCTCAGCGTAAAAACTGAATAAGTGCGCATATTCTGTTTTTGAACTGAAAGTTTTTCGGTGTTAAATATTGTAAGTACAAATTCCTTAAAATATCGTATTTATGTTCCACCATAATATAAGGTTTGCCATTACTAACCACGACCAGTAAGCATATTCAGAGCTCCTAATATTCAGCATGCACAGTAGCATAATGAAATTCTGTTTCAAGAAAGCAATTAAAATACACTATCCGCTACGCTTTAAAATCCACAACTGCCTAAACTTCTTTAAAAATAAATAATCGCATAATTTTCTTCAATCCATTTGTAGCCAAATTGCTTTGAAAATACTCGATATGCGGACAAATACTTAGGTGAAGTTCATTTGGTTTAAGTGATAGCAGCCTAGACAGTGTAAAGCAGATTTAAACCAACAGATTCTAGGAATTTGTACTGATCTTACAATATGGCGGAAGCATATTCAATAAAACTTCAAAAATCAATTAATAACAAAACAAACGTACTGTAAATAAAGAACTTGAATCGGGTTTCTTACAAAACTTAATGCAATACCATTCATTGCGCTGCGAATAAGAGACAGTTACAGATACGCAAATGCTATTAATAGACTTACTGATGTTATGAGAATGTTTCCTTTGTCTTTCTCTTAAAGAATATTCTTGGTTGCGATGCCAGATATTCGCATGTGATAAGACATTCTGTTGTATGCCCATATTAGGAAATACAATTTCGCTCGTGCGATCTTGATTCGTTGATGTTGTTGCTGAACGGCTACTTGAGTTTGTCGCGTTCTGCAAATTAAGAGAAACGATCTAGGATCAGATTAATTATTTAAATGATGTATTAATAAGGTGCTCTTTTTAATTGACTGTAATTCAATTAATCACACACTTCTGGTAAGCGAACCGTACTGAACAGCCACTAGCCATTCAATGAGAATGCAATTTTAATAACGCTACAATTTAAGTTAACCGGGACAACACCCAAAAAAGGTTGCTTGGATAACCCAGATAAATACAAACTTCTCACTGCATGACAATGGAAACCGATTTTTATCTCATAACAGTACCGACTTTATGTACGGAGAGACGTTTTACGGCCGACCTGTTGCACAAAAAGTGCTTAATCTGTGAATTTCAAATGATATTTCCCCTAGTGGGATGGAATCCGTTCGTCGGCAGCGTTGATTTAAGGATATAAATAACGGATGCTTAGGCTAAACATATTATCTTAAAATATACCAATACTACCAGTGGGTCTCCGGAAAGCATTGCACAAAACGTTTTTTTTTTAAAGATTAACGAATTACAACTGTAGAAAGATCGAAAACGACTTTTTTATCTTAGAAATATTTTTATTTTGTTTAATAACAACAAGTCTTTCAGCAAAACATTTCGTTTCTTGCAGAAGTGATATCATTTCATCAATTTAAAACAGCTTTAAATGTGGCTACGATCACAGAGAACTGAAATGAAATATAAATACTTTGAGACGATTTTTTTCTGCCTTGACACTTACAAATGTGTTTCGCTTGATACATGGCTTACTTTGCAATGATTATACAAAATGAATGAATTATTGTTATATAAAGATATATACTGCTTAATTGAACTTTACTTAAATTAGACTACTAAGATGGTTTAACATGTGAAAACTTCAAATCTGGAAAAGATAAAGAAAAGCAAAGCCTCACAGAACATAGCTTTATTTTCATTTTAAAACAAGGTCTCTAAAACACCGAAAAGAACAAAAATGAAAAAAAAAACAAAAACAAATTTCTGATAGCTACACTTATCTAAAAGAATATTTATATTTTTTAAAGAACATGTACAAACTTAACTAAAAGCAATCGTGCTGGAGTAGTTTTGCCGTATTTTTTATTAAAAGAATTGATGTGATAGATTGGTGAAAACCTTGCCGGCGGGCGGATGGGAGGGATAACTAGCCGAATGTCCTCGACAATTGGCGTTTAAGGTTCTGTTTTAGTTATAACTTATTATACAAAAAAATAATGTTAAAAGAATGTTTATAGTACCCATACAAGTCAAATTGGGCGTATTTTTTTTTTAATTTTAGGATAAAAAGACAAGAAAGAAACTTATTTTATTTCATTCGTTAAACTTACCAGTCATATTTATTTACATGTAGGATTTACTTCCCTTGTTTACAGTCAGACTCGCATAGGCGCATGCGTGTAATGCTTGAATAAGAAAATCAAGCATCTCGGTGATATCACCGCGCATGTGCAAGATCAGTTTTAATTTTAGAGTGAAAACAGTCGGACGTGTTTTTGATACTTCTCTTTTGGATTTTTAGAGTTTTTTGGAGTTCAGTGTTTTTCTTTTGTGGATTTTTATAATGGCTGAAGCAGCTTTTCGTGCTGCAGCTATGGACGACGAAGTTTTTAGTGAGAAATCCTCGCATTCAAACAAATCTTCGAAACCACATGCGTTGGATATACGGGTTTCGGCCATGGAACGTAAGTTTGACTTTGGTTTTGAGAATTTTCGCAATCCCTTGAGTCAGTGAAGTCTGTGATACAGTATACAGGAGGTTTAGCTTCGCTGAGAACTGTTTCAAACACTCAGCAGCATACAGTGGGTTCGGCCCAGCTGAGAGCTGACGTCGAGAATAGCGAGTCTTTGGCTCGCAGACCTCGAAATATAATAAGTCTCTACAATGGCATTTATTAGGACATTTTGTCTTTACACCCAAGGGAACACGATCTTATTGATGTGTTTGGGCTTTGTGATGATTCTGCTTCAGTTTTTTCTTGGCAGTAACAGTTTCAGCTACAGGGTGTGTTGAAAAATTCAAAAAAAAAATATGTTAAGCCAGAAACTCCCATTATGCTGAAGGAGTTGTTTGGCTGTGACACTTCTCATTCTGACAGTGGCATTGATGGCTTGGTCTTGGATGTCATACAGGTATCGGTTACCAGAGTGTATATCTGCTAATAAAGATGAATAAAAGTTGTTTTTTCCAATCCATGAGAAAAGCAAAGACTTCCTGGATGTGCCTGGATTAGACGACTTACTGAAGCCCATGTTACAGTAATGCCATGGTACTAAGATGGTAAAAGCATGGGTTAAGAGTAGACAGTTATGCTCTCATCCTATGGAATCTATAGATACACTGGGTTATCAAGGACAACTGCCTTCTTGGTTGAACATTATGGCTGTAGCCTATTTATCTATCTTCCTTTGATGTCAAACCCCTCGCGGGGACGTAGACGTTGCACTTCAAGATACAAAGATACAAGATACAAAATTTTATTTAAAGTCGGTGTTTACACAACAAAGCACAACATTAGCTATGAATAGCTATTGACCGACATGAAGACTAAGGCTGTTAGTAAGAAAAAGATTAAAGTTAAACGAGATTATTCAGCAGCGTTTAAGGACGTTGCTGTCTACTCTCAAAGAAAAAGAAGTCAATATGGACAAATCAGTACAGACAGTACATTATCTTTTTGATATGTCAACTAGATCAAGCTCGAAGGGCTGATGCTTTCCATCTTCTTATTCGGCGTAAAGCAGCTGTATCAGAGTCTGGACTCAATACAATCAAAAACATTTAGTCATGAGTCATGTTCTTATCCCTTACAGCAGAGGACGTTTGATGCTGGTCTTCAGTCTGACTTGAAAACCAGGAATGAACAGAAGGATCAGTTGAATGATTTAGTTCCGGAGATTTTCTAGAGACAAAAAGAGGAAATCTCCCGAATCTTTTGATAAACAAGTTTTCAAAAGAACTCTGGGTCAGCAAATTACAGAGACCTAGAAGAGATCTTAGGGGTCGATCCTAACAAAGGCAATAGGCAGTCTCGAGATTCTAAGTCCCGGATTACTAAAGCCACAGACGGAAATACACCTACGGTTCAAAATTTTCGGATCCCAAAGTAACAATGATCAGGTGAGCAAATCATTTTGTCTAAGAGCCGCGGGTACCTGTCGGCGGTTTCCTCATCTTTTTTCTACCTAGGTGGAAACCATTATCACAGATCAGTGGGTTTTTGTCAACAATAAGAGGGTTACAAGCTAGAGGTTAGTCAAACTCATGTTTTTATGGGTGTTCGACACACTGTCGTTCCCCCAAAAGATATACCTCTCATTTCAAAGGAAATTGCTTTGTTATTAGAAAAAGATACGTATATTTGCCAATATTCCCAGACCATCGAAAGTTTATATGATTTGTTTTTCAATGCAAATGCTATCAGTGGAAAGTAATGTGCTTTGGTCCTACAGTAGCACCCAGAGTATTCACCCAAATAGAATCTGTAGTGTCAACTCACTTATATTATCAAAACATACGTCTTGCAGTTTATTTAGACCATTGGCTGTCGCTGAATCAAGAACGCCGTCGGTTAATTGCAGATCGAAGTGTTTGCCTCAATCTTCTGTTTTTCACTGGGTTTAAAGTGCATCTAGTCCAGTCTGGAACCTCAACAAATAATCGCGTACATTGGGGCCTTGTTCAATCTGAAATTCAGTCTGATTATTCCAGCAGACGAGAGATTCTAGAAGATTCAGGTGGCAATATCAGACATAATCAAGTGTTTGAACAAAGCTTAAAATGTTCTGCATCTTCTAGGGCTCTTGGCATCTTGTCTATAACTTTTTTCCAAATGCAAGAATGTTCATGAGGCCTATTCAACTTCACCTTCTCAGTTTCTGGAAACCAGCAAGTCACCCTTACGACAGGGTCATTCCATTTACACAACATCTGCAATCACATCTGGTTTTGATGGCAAAATCCAGCCAACATCTTCAAGGGCCGATCTTTTCAACAGCCCCTGGCAGAAATCACAATAACCACAGAGGCTTCCAAGGAAATGTATGGGGGATACTTAGGGAAAAATTACATTCTAGAAACTTGGTAATTGGCACAGAGAAACATGCATATAAATTGCTTGTAAATGCAAGCAGTCTTTTCGACAGTCATTTTCTAGATCAGATTCAAGGGAAATTAGTGTTGTTAAAGTCAGGCAACACAACAGTAGTTCAGTACATAAACATCGGGGTAGGCACACGGTCGAGTCAGTTGTCGGCAGACCATACGGAAAGATTGGATATACTAAATACTCTCTTTCTTACCGATTTTTACCACAAAGGTTTGCAATACCGCACAGTAAGTGGTTATAGATCAATGTTGTCGGCCGTACTCTCTTCAATTGAAGGTCATAGAGTAGGTCAGCATCCATATGTGATTCGGTTACTAAAAGGTATGTTTTCTTCCAGTCCTCCAACAATTAGGCTAATACCCGAATGGGACTTATTGAAGGTGCTTGAAGCATTACAAAAGGCACTTTTTGAGCCGATGCATAAAGCTTCTTTAAAGTAAGTAACACATAAAACTGTGTTTTTAATTGCCATTACTTCTTTCCGGAGAGGCAGTGACACGCTCTCTGAGGTTAGGAGAAGGTTCCGTTAACATAAAGTAAAGAGGTATTACCTTCATCCGTCATGGTTTACACAGGCAAGATAAGCCTTCCCATTTCGGGGGACAATTTTTATTCCGGCCTTCCCATAAAACAAGAAGCTAGATCCTATATGATCGTTGTATTACTATTTTAAAGCAGCTGAAAAATACAGGAAGTCAGGAACTGGTGAAGATGTAACACATCTTTTTCTTGGGTTAAATGAACCTGGTAAACCAGTTAGTTCACAGACAGTATCAAATTGGATTGTTCAGACTTAGAAATGAACTCTTCAGGACAAAAGTTTGAAGGTCGAGGCTCATATTACGAGAGCTCTTGGTCTGTCATTGGCTCTGTTTCAAGGAGCATCATTGGAATCCATCTTAGCCTCAGCAGATTGGAGCATAGTCAATGTTTCCCCGCTTTTCATCTTCGGGATGTAAATAGAACTTTATGTGTTTTGAAATGAACATTAAAAGAATTGATAAAGTATAAGAGTTACTTTTAGCGAGTCGCGGGACTTAGTTGTTCCAATAAATGTTAACAGCGAGGTAACATAAATGTATACAGTGGTTTTTGTAGTGTTATCTTCTGTGTGGGTCAAATTGTTTTTTTTCTTCTCATAAGTGACTTTGTTGATGTTGGTACCAAACAGGATTACCATATTCATCAAAAAATTACCAAACACCACCTTTTTTGAGGTGAGTACATTGCTTTGGAATCTATACTACATGTAAATAAATATGACTGGTAAGTTTAACGAATGAAATAATATTGAACACTTTGTAATCAAGTTCAAATTTTATGAATGAGTTAAACTTACCAGTCATACAAGTTACCCACCACCACCCAACAGTAATTTTTGTCATAAATTACTGTTTTCACTTGGTCAGTAAAACTGATCTGGCACATGCGCGGTGATTTCCCCGAGACGCTTGATTTTCTTATTCAAGTATTACACGCATGCCCCTATGCGAGTCTGACTGTAAACAAGGGAAGTAAATCCTACATGTAAATAAATATGACTGGTTAGTTTAACTCATTCATAAAATTTGAACTTGATTACAATTTTTTCAATTTTTAAACAAACCAAATTTGATGTTTGAAAACTTTCTAACTCAAAACACCCGTACAATAATTATTTTCGCCAAACGCTCTTTTTCGCAGTATTGTGTCATATTATATGTTTTATATAAAAGCAAAATAACTACATTTCAAAACTAATTAAGAATATTTTTGGCGATCTTACGCCTTTTTAAGACTTAACAAATGCTTATATCTGTTTATCGGTTATGTCATTTTTCTTTCAAAAAGTTATTTCAGATCGTTTCCAACGTAGTAAGAATAAACCACATATTTACTCTTAAAAATCGAAAGTAATTTAATTTGTAGTTACAATGTTTGAGGATTAGCAGATATTAAGAAAAGACAACAAGTTTTCCAATGGTTGCGTGATTAAAAGTTTTTCAATTTGCGGTCTCCAAGAAACACATTTACAAGGAAAGGTCTGAAAAATGGAAATCAGGCTTGGGAAGCGATGCTTTTTTAAGATGTGGCTATTGTGAATATTAACACAAGTACATGAAAGATAATTCATTTTTAAGAAATAATCCCAAAGGAGATTAATATCTCTAGAACTAAATGTAAACGAATTTGAATTTTTATTACTAAATATATATTGCCAAAATACAGACAACAAAAATATTTCTGATGCCCTGGAAAACTATACTTATAGCATAACGATAAAAATATAATCATAGGAGGGCACTTCAATACGGTTATTAATCCAGATAAAGATAAGAAAAAAGGTAAACGAGAAACTCATTTAAAATATAGAACAACGCTTAACAACATTATATTGTATAATGAAATAGTCGACATTTGGGAAGACTTTACACACATTAGAATGAATTTACCTGGCACTCAAATACAATTCAACAGATATTTTGCAGACTTTATTTTTTTTCTCGTGTTAGAAAGTATATCAAACAAAATCAACCTTTCTGAAATAATACCTAGTTTTAAATCGATAGAGCTTAACTGCGTAGATATAAAAAGAGGCCCCCGCTATTTCAAAATAAAAAACAGTCTTCTTATAGAAAACGATTATCAAAATGCAATAAGGGAGGGTATAGAAAATATAATACGTATTAACAATGGAGCAAACCCAAATTCACTTTGGGAAATAATAAAAGGAGAAATTCGAAATCAAACTATAAATGATTCTACTCTCAAAAACAAAATGAGCAAAATAGAAGAAGAAAACTTGATAAAAGAAATAAACCAATAAAAAACAATCGTAATTGAAATATAAATTTAGCAGAAAACAAAACAATTTCACTTAATAAGGAGCAGCTTAATCAATTATATAAATTAGGTAAATGGTAATCCTTTGCGAGCCAGAGATTTAAACGTGGAACAAAATGAAAAGAACTCAAAATATTTTGCAAATCTAGAAAAAAGACATGCTGAAAAAAACGATTACTAAACTTGTTGTAATAAGTTAAGAAATTACAAACTTTTCAAAATTAATGAGTGAACAATATAAGTTTTACAGTATTCATTCTTCAAAAAAAATAAACACAACAAGAATTATTTTTTTTAACGAAAATATGAAAAAATAAATGATGAAAATTCAAAACATCGTGAAGGCTTAATAACAGGATATGAATATAAATTAGCGATAAGCGGGTTAAGGTGGCTTTAAGGCAGAATTTTATAAACATATTGATAAATTATTTATTTGAAAAATGTGAATTAACAGAACTTCAAAAAAATTGATAATTACATTACTAACCAAACCTGGTAAAGATTTAGAAACTGGAGACCTAATAGTTTATTTAATGTTGACTTTAATATAGAAACAAAAGCAATAGCAAACAGAATTAAAAAAGTGCTTCCATATCTTTTTAATGAAGAACAGACAGGACTTTTAAAAGGAAGATAAATTCGGGAAACGTAAGACTTCTATTTGAAACTATAGAATATGTAGTCCAAGAGCATTAACATGTTTCTTGTTTCCCTGTTCTTCGCCGATTTTGAACGCGCTTTTGATTGTTTAAATCACGGTTTGATATTCAAATGCTTAAAGCAAAGACCTAAGGAATGACTTTCTGTTATGATTATAAACAAAGCATTAAAATATCTGGAATGAAAGCTTCAGGAATTCAAAAATTTTCTAAAACAATTGGAACATCGAAAACTGAATTTTTTAGGGAAATTTAAAGTTATTTAAACATTTGCCTTACCATAACTAATATATCCTTTCACTGTTCTAGAAAACCCCTAAAGCAATCATATTGCAGACATAAAATGTTAAACATTTAATTTAAATTTTATGGGACAAAAAACCAGATAAAATGAAAAGAACGTACTTACCTAAAGTTTACAAAAAAGGAGGACTTAAATTAACAAACATTGATTCTTTTTTAAAACTGTGTTGGGTTAAAATTGTTAAAGGAAGATAATAAGGTTTATAGAACATTTACAGTTGGTTTACGAGTAGTAAATGGACATTTATCAATTAGCGCCAGATTGACTATTTGCTAAACTTCAACATGATAACAAAATGCTTGATTTTGCAAGATCAGATTTTTAAATTTTTGAATCTTCGTAAAAATATTTTATTATTACATCTCAAAATAGTAAAATAAATTCTTGTCAGTGGTCAATAATTAACTTAATTCCGATCTATTTTGAAAAGAGCTTTTATTAGAAGAAAGCTGTATCCAAAACTTCAGAAGTACCTCTATGCAATTTTACAGTAATGAAAATATTTGGCTACAGGTCCTCTATGGTATAAAGAACACTTTTGACAGCGCCCTTTTGGAGATTTTAACCAGATTTTCATCACTAAAATGAGTATTAATGTCGGCATTGTGTATTTCCACCCTCCAATTTCTAGCATACTCTAGTAGGCCTCATTTCGTTTTGTATGTAATATTTGAAAACTAAATCTGAAAACCCCGGCTTTTTACCGGTTTCTGCAGTTACCCATTGTTCATATTATTTTCCGCCATTTTTTCACATTTTCATACCTTTAGGAGCAGCAATAGCAATACTGATATTTAATCATTTAAATTATATAGCAAAACGTTTATGCTCTAATCAAAATGTTTTTCCGTTTTGTTAGAAAACAAACCATTAACTAAGATTTAAAAAAATTGAATAAATTTAATAAAATATATTATTTGACAATTTTTTAGCAATCCATTAAACGGGATTTTCGGTTTTATATTAGTAAATGAAAAGAGAGCCGTTTCACGCAGATAAAATGTGTAAAATATAAAACTACAACCAACCTAGAATAAAAATGAACCATACAAAGATCAAGATGATTTAAACCAATCTGGAAAAAAATATAATACATATACCTGTTCGCCGCACCTGTCTGTCTGTACTTCGTATAGATTGATGAAGGATGTCAATTCGTCCATCTGATCGACAAATGTATCCTCAATGCCTTCATTCAAATTCGAATCGCAGGTATAATTTAAAACCGAATCAACAGAGGTTAGATTGCACAGGCTCATGGTCGATTAAAGAATGTAATAATTATTTATTTTATATTAATTATAGTAAATTAATCCACATGTATACCACCGTTATATCAAATAAAAACCGAACATTTGGGTACTTTGAAAACTTAAGCGTTTTGTGCAATCCGAATTCTAACCTGATAAACAGGTTCTTAGTTTTGTTACGTTTAGCGATCAAATGATTTATTTTTCGTGTGATGATTAACTTTTAAGCTTGGTTGACAAGCGTGAGCATCTGCATGATACATCTGCTGTAATAGAACGAATGAAATGTAGTGATACGAAACGAAAGCAAATAGCAAAATCTCTTTTAATCAGGAGTTTATGACCAAACTTTTTTTTTATTGTTGTATCATTTCTAAAGAATTACACATTCAATAAGAATTCGAACGATTGGCACACACGGCGATGGAAACGATGTATACTTAACAAACAAAACATTCTTAAAATGTGAGTCGTTATCTATCTAAATGCTCAGATTTTAAAAATATAATTTGGTTCAAAATAACTCCGGTGACGTTTTAAGAAGCTTAAATCAAATAATAATCAGGCGTCTTCGTTGTCTACATATGATTTTTTCAGATTGTATTCTTCAATACCTCATAATTTGATAGGAGACAAGCTCAGCAGTTTAACTTAAACTTTCTTAGGATGTGAAGAATTAAGAACTTTGACAGATCGTTCTTTTGAAAATTATTCTTAAAAGTTTATGGAATTGTCAAGACCTAATCGAGTCACGCTCTTTTTTACTGGATATTATTTATGTCAGATTTTGTACATCCATTTATTAACACGTAATAGGAATACCTATGGGTAATAAGTGTGCACCCCTTGTTGATCTTTTTTTATTCTGTTATTAAGAAACGTTTTTTTAGTTATCTCTTATAACAAAACTGCAACATTACTTAACCTTTAACAACACCTCGACTTGATGACTTATTAAATATTGGTAATAATTATTTTTCCATCTATCCTTTTTAGCTCCAGTTTAATGAATAATCACTTCCAAAAAGCAAGACGTACATGTTGAACAATATTGAACAGTACTGTAATCATTGAGACCTTAACATAAACGCGTCGAAACTAAAGAACACATATTTGAAAAAAAGAAACAGACCTACGTTTTATGACTTTTAAAAATAGTATCGTCATTTAAATATATAGGTGTATTTTTTTTTTTCAAAAATAATAATCGGCACAGATCACAAAAAGCTATAACCGAACATGCATCTAAAGCAATGCACAGAATGTTGTTAGATTTATGAATTTAGCATAAAAGAAAAGAAACTTTTTGAAATTCTTGTTTCACCAATCCTGAACTGTTCATCGGAAGTTTGGGGTTTCAATGAAGGTTAAGATATAGAAAATACTCACACAAAAATTTATACGAAAAGTTTTATATGTTAATAAATCCCAAATTTAACTGGTCTATATGCGGATCTTAGACGCGTACCTTTGTCAATAATAAGAAAATTTTACATGTTACTCTATTGGATAAAAATTCTGGAATCGAATAACACTTGCATAATTAAACAAGTTTATATCATTCTTAGTAATGATGCTGATTGTAATATAATCATATAACAGTCACAACTGGGCATACAAAATTAAAACTTTATTAGAAAATTCTAGGTCTCTCCGCATTATGGATCAACCAAGACAATTGTGTTATTGTTTTACCAATAATAAAACAAAGACTACGTTATCAATATTATCAACAATCGTATAACAATATAAATAATTCGCAATAACTTATAGCATACAGCAGGTTTAAGCACTTTATTTTGGAACCATTTCTTGAAATAATACATGAAAAAAATTGATATATCTCTCAGTGGTATCCACCAGTCATCACATTAATAAGAAATCGAAAGAGATCGATATTCTTAGGTACCAAGAGATTAAAGAAAACGCAAATTCTGTAATCTAATTTTTATTGAAAATGAATTGCACTTTCTATTAGTTTGTCCATAGTACACGAGTATACGTCAAAAATATTTGAAACTTTATTACAAAAGTTGGCAAACTTTGAACGCACTTGACAGATTAATGAGCAGTTGTAACAAAAAGAAATTATTAACCTTTCTGAGTATATATACTTTGCAAGTCGTTTACGACAAGATCTTAAAACTGACTGAATACTGTTTCCAAATAAATGATTTATATGTTGCACCAACCTCACACTTGCCCCAACAAGTTCTCGTATCTCAAAACAAGTACAAGTTGTCTTGGTGAAATAAATCCTACCCACCCATCGGCTCAACAATGCTGCATGCGAAAGCACACAAACATAAACATAAGACGCTAATAGCATTGCAGAGCAAGTTACATATGCATATCAGAAATCGTCACACTAACAAAACACAGCCTCCCCTCCCAGCGAAAAAGAAGAGAGGAAAAGAAAACATGTGTTTATAAGTATGTCATATTCAAATAAGACAACACAAACAATGAAATAGAAAACCCTTAGGTTTACCGCATTGGAATGGTCTGTGGCAAAATAATATGCCACTGGGGGTTTAAATCAGGTTCTAGAGTGCACCAACCTCACACTTGCTCGTATGAACAAACAAGCTGAAGTAGTGTTTGTGAAATAACTCCAAATTATCCTTTACTTATACCACAATGTTGCATGCAAAGCACAAAAACATATAAAACAAATGGAGCTAATAGCCTTGCAAAGCAATAGGAGGGTACTCTAAGATCTTACCGAGACCAGCGCACCTGGAGTAAATTCAGCAGGAACACGATGACATGGTCAAAAGAAACAAATCGAGCTTCTTGTTTTTTGCGATTTCCCATAAACTGTCATAAACTCCTAAAGCACTGTCACCGTCATGCAACCAAAGAGGTAATCATAATGATCAACTGCAGATGGGTTAATCGACAGGCCTGCAGAGCGCTGTAGAATTCCCTGTTGGTAACCTTTTGTTTTGAATTAACAGATGTTTTTTACGAATAACCGGGAGAAATTTACATTTACTTTTATTTCTTAAGCTTCATAAATTAAATATCCATCAAATTCTGGCTGCAAAATACCTTGCATCAATAGTGATTTTAAACTGCAATCGTACTTATGAATTAAATCTGGGTATCAGAGATAAAACTTGCAAAGGGTTTTCCTTAATGTGTGATGCCGATAACCTTGTTTAAAAAGTGTTTCTGTAAGCAAAGCTTACGTTCATTGAAATAATGTAATTTATTGTTCTAGAAAAGCAAACAAACTGAACTTTGAGATAAAAACCCCGTAAGATATTGCATGAGGAACATCGTCGTCTAAAAACGGAAAATTTACCTTCTTCAATAATCAGTGTTAAAATACGAGGGGTGTTCAAAATGTAATCCAATTGCAGTAATTTTTGTAAAGTAGCTTTGTCAGATATGGTATATGGTATATAATGGTCTCTACGAATTTTAAGGGCATTAACCAAAACATGTCCAAAGTCCAAAATCGAAACACTTTTCCGATTAAGAGTTAAGATTATTCATGTTTATTGGAATCTCACTACTTATTATGGATAAACTGCCTGAGTACTTATCTTTAAAAATGTATGTGTTTACATTTTCCATATAATGTTTTAACTGTCTTTTCTCATTTTTTAACTTACCTCCCCTGTTTAGGACTGTGTTGTCCGAAGCTAGGATAGTCGATCGATTTAGTTTTATCATCAAATGGACAAGTACAAACGTCCTAACTTTATGATGTATTCAAAATGAAAAAAAAACAGTGATGTTTACTTTTCTATATTATTATCTGAACCATGACACTGATACTTTTCTTTAGCCGAAAACGAGGCTATTATACTCTAGGAAGCTTGTTAGACAAAAGCTTATGCCGACAGCAGACATTCATGTAACGTGTCTACACTCATCAGTATGTTTCCTGTAATGACTATTGCATAACATTTTGAACACCCATCTTAGATACTGTTCTTAGTTCAAGAGTAAAATATATTATAGTTTTGAATCCCAAAATAAAAGAATTATAACTCCTGTTTCACTATTTTTTAAGTTATGCCCCTTTCAAAGACTTAAATATGGAACTTAAAGTTGCCTATAACTTTGTAAGTATTTGTAATATTAACTTAATACTTTGAATATATCATCTGCATAAACAAAGCCATCTGTAACAACAATAATGATAACTCCTGTTTGACCTCGATTTGTTTCTTTTATATGTGTGATCTTTTGCATGCAGCATTGTCGAGTTGAAAAGGTGGGTTGGAGTTGTATCACCAAGACAATTTGTACTTGCTGTATATAGGAGATCCTCAACGAATCTCATATTAACAAACAAGTTGTCTTGGTGAAATAACTCCAAACCATCCATCAGCCCGACAAACATTTAAAACATAAGAGGCTTATATCATTTTTTAGCTCAAGAGCAAGTACTCAATGATCATACCGAGACCACAGCACCTGAAGTCAAATCAGCAAGAACTCGGTGACTGCAACCGTCTTGCAAACAAAGAGGTAAGATTAATGGTCAACTGTAGATGGTTAATAGCCAGGCCTGCAGAGCTCTGTAGAATATCACGTTGGTAAGAAATAACAGGGACAAATGTATATGCCTTTTATTTTTTTAAGTTTATCAATTAAATCTCCATAAAAACTTGCCGTAAAATACCGTGTTGGAATATTGATCGTAAACTGCATTCGTATTTTTTAATTAAATCAAGGTACCGGCGATAACACTTTCAAAAGTTTTCCGCAGTTTTTGATACTGATAACTTTGTTTAAAAACTGTTTCTGTCATGCAAAGATTACGTAAATTAAAATCACTAACATCATTGCAAGCTCTAGCAAAGCAAACAAACAGTGATATAACCCGTAAGATGTTGCACGAGGAACATCTCCGTCATAAATACTCATCTAAACTAAGTGTTTATAAAGTTTTGGAGTCAACTCATCAAGACGACGAAAATTGCCACCAGTTTGCAAACAAAGAGGTAAGTATAACGATCAACTGTAGAAGGGTTAATCAACAGGCATGCATAGCGCTGTAGAATATCATATCGACTGTGAAATACCTTGTTGCAAAAGTGATTTTAACCGGCACCTGTATTATTGAAATAAATCTGGATACCGGCGACAAAAAATTAAAAAAAGGTTTTCCTTAATTTGTTATACCGATAACCTTGTTTTAAATCAAGTTCCTTGTATTAAGTTTAACATTGTCTTTAAACACATGAGATCAATGTTTAAATGTCGCCACATTTGCCGCTTAAAGATGGCTATTCACGCACTCTTTCTGCGATTTCCTGAATTCCCTAAATTGGATGTGTTTTAGGAATTGCAGGTCTAGGCACTGTCGCCGTGACGTTGCGGGTTCGCTCCCAGATAAAGGCAATATCATTTGAAATTCACAGTAGCGCTATTTTTGAACTGTGGCGGTCCTAAAAGTCTCCCCGTATATATAGTCATTGCTGTTATCGGTAAAATAACCGTTACCGATGTCATGCATTGATGGAAATGTTCATCAGGGCTATCCGATCAACCTTTTTGGGGTTTGTCTCGGTTAGCTCAATTCGTTGCGTTGTCGGAATTTCAGGGCTAGGGGCTGTCGCCATAACGGCTCGCTCCCAGGTAGAGGCAATATCATTTGATTTTCGATAACCTACAGATTTCAAGTGGATGAGAACCAAAGTAAAATTAGAATAATGTTTACTCAAAATAAAGTGTAAATGCTAAAATTTGATAAACATTCTTAAACATTTCTACGCTGCTGGTTTTGAGAATATCCACTTCTAATAAGAAATGTCTGTAATTTGATGTTTGTGTTTTTTGAGGAATAAAAGGTTAGGCAGGGGCATGATGTCACAAAACATTAAATTAAAAACCAATTTGAAATCAATTTCAATTAATTAAATAAGCCAGGGAAAAGTGGAAAAAATAGGATAAACACATCAGAAAAGTTTTACCAAAATAGCACACATGATTATTAAAAGCACATTTTACTAGTCGAGAGGTCTTTCTTGAAAATACAATATTTCTTTCCAACAAAATATAACGACTTTCTTCGTAAAATAACTTTCTATTTTGGAACATCAATGTAAGCTTGTACATTGCATGGTCTTTCCGGAGTAAAGGACAATTATTAATCATTTGAAGGTCAACGAAAAAAAAAATTCAAAACTGTCAATATAAACCCTATATCATTAAAATCCTATTTTTTTGTTCATTAATGATGACTGTATATTTTCAGCTGCTGTTTTAGCACCTTCATTTTGGGACCTTTATTAACAGAATACGATCGCACTTTTATGAATAAAATAACTACGCCGTTTTTGTCAGAAACTACGCTTATTAGTAGAAAATGACATTGTGTATTATAGAAAACGGAGTTGAGAACATAATTTTTTTCAGGTAATTATTAATTACCCGAATTAAGTCCTTTAAAATACGAAGATCCCCAGTGACGATTTGGTCGGCAGACTGCGATTTAAATCTGGAGGTTTGTGCAAATCAATAAGTTTCAACTTTAAATTAAACTAAAACATTTTATTTTTGGCTAACCAAAATGTTTAAGTTCAAGTGTAAATTATAGTAAAACATTGCATTAGGGTTTTTATATAACTTACAACTCAATGAAAATATAAAGAAGGTTTTATTTTATTCAGTATAAATCGTTTGACTCGCCGTGTTTGTCTATCCAATGATAAAATATTCAATGTTTCACTTTTTTCTAATATAATTGATTCGAAAATTCAATACAACTATGCTCATACACACCAGCTTTCTGATTGAAAGAGATTTTGCTATTTGCTTTGGTTTCGTATCACTACATTTCATTCGTTCAGCAGATGTATCATGCAGATGCTCACGCTTGTCAACCAAGCTTAAAAGTTAATCATCACACGAAAATAAATCACTATGGCTGAACGTAACGTAACCAAGAACCTTTTCATTGTCAGAAGGTTAGGATTCGGATCGCACAAAAAGATAGTTTCTAGTTGATAAAATGGTGGAATAAACGGAGGATTAATTAAAAAATTATCACAATGGTGATCATTATAATCTTTAAACGGCCATGAGCTTGTGCAATTTAACAGCTGTTGATTCGAGTTTTAAACGATACCAGCGTTTCAAGTTAAAATAAAGGCATTTATTTTCTTTTGTCGATCAGTTGAATGAATTGTCATCATTAATCAATTTGTACGAAGATGCAAACAGGTATATATTTATTTTTCTTTATATTAGTTTTAGTCATTATGATATATTCGTATTCGATATTTTTCTTGCTTGGTAGTTTGGTACTCGTATAACTCTTTTTATCCGGTAAATTGTTTTTTATTTACTAAACAAAAAGGCTTCTAATGACAACCGTTCATTTTTTCTGTTTTAAAACTTGTCCAGTCACTGATATAATTTAATTTTTATCATATTTTGTAATCTTATTATTATATACTAATTATTGTTTGAAAATATTGTTGTCATTGAAAGACGCTTATCTCATTAGGCCCATTACATGTTTGAAAATAATAGCTTTCATTTTGTTTTACATGAAAACTTTAACATATAACACGCTTTTTAGGTCATGTCGAATAAATGGCCGTTTAAAGCGAAATAATTTCTTTTATTAATTATTAAATGCCGACAATTTTAACAAAAAATGTAAAAGTTAATGTAGAAACATACATTCATATATAAGATTAATAAAAATTAATTATATATTTTATTATATAAGTGATCCGAAAATATTTAATCATAATTAATCGGTTATCGGTTTTAAATGGAACCGTATCCGTTATTATATAATTGTGTTAAATGCCCATTCCAAAGCATTTGCCCTCAATGCCAATTTCTGTTCCTTTCTTTTCTTATCTTAATTTTTAAGTTGGTCAGTGTTTATCTGCTCTGAAAGACTGTTTTCTTTACAATGGAGGCCTTGAAATAATATACTAAATAAATAAAAAAACTAAAAATCTAACTATCTATATATTTAGAAAAAAATAAAATGATATGTGCATAAACTTTAAGAAAGAAAGAAAGAAAGAAAGAAGTGCATATACACGAAAGAGAATTTTTTTATTTTTCGATTTTTCAAGAGATAGGCAGTGTATATTTCTAATTTCATTAGAAAACAAAAAAAAATTACAGAATATCCAAAGTCAGTTGGACATTGAAAGCTTACAATAGAAGATAAGAATGCTATAATTGTTATCACTTCCTGTTTCTGTGAGCTGTGAAATACAATATTTGAAAGCTTTAATTTTTTAAAGTGATGAAGCCCTGTGGGCCAAAACGTTTTAATTTGTTAATGCTATCAGGAATAATATAAAACTATCTTAAAGAGAAAATATTATATTTATAGTTCAGATAAATATCTTTCATAATACACTGAAAAAATCATTCCATCGTTAATAGTAATTTATATTTGGTGATTTAAACATAGCGTCATTAATTAATGCGGAAATTCAGTCGATAACTTTTGTTTGAAAACTCAAGGAAGGATATAATTATGCTATTTTCAAATATTGCCAATTTGGTTCTCCTGTAGAATGTTTCGTCTGTATGACTTTTTTGCCATGATTCTTACTTAAGCATTGTTCGTGTTACCACTTCAAAATTCGCATAAAATATCAACATTTACAAAAGAAAAGAATGATTGCTTATTTGTATATAGATTTAAAATTTATTAGATCTAAGTTTCTACTAATGAGGAACACGCTTTAGCACAGACATAAGCTTGTCGTTGTCGAAAAGAATCACTGTTAATATCAGTTTGATATTTGAACAGGAAGTAAAGCATATTATTATTACACTAAGCGCTATAACTGGAATTTATTTCTTCCGTGTATAAACGTCCCGGTCCCTTAAACAATTAACCAAGAAAAACGTTTGTTGACCACTCTTCATAAGCAAAGGTTATTTGGAAAGGATACAACACATTTTTGTCAGAACATAAAACTCAGGTTTGCATTCATGTTTTTATTGTTGTTTTTTTTTCTTATTTTTTGTATTTAGATGAAAATAGAATTTTGGAGGGTTTTAAGATCAATCTATTTTTCTGTACAGTTCTAATACTTCTTGACGTACGTAAAATAAAGACACTTTTAATTGAAGATTACGGAGATTTTCTTTTTTTACTGTTGACGGTGCAATGACGACTATAGACGGCCCTTAAATAAAGCATTTTATGATTTATTAAGCATTCTTCAATCTGAAAGAATTTTAATGATCCGTGGTTTTATGAAGTCAATCCTTTTTAAGCGAATTCTAGAGGTAATATTTTACACATTAATAAATATTAAAAATATTAGTATTAAAAAATACTAGTTAAGTATGCAATATGGTTTTCCCCAAAATTATTTATGATAGGATTAATTATTTTCAATATTATTCATTATATATTAACCGTATTGTATACTTTTATCGTAAAAGAATATACGGCAGATAGATGACTGGTTTATGCATGATACTAAAACGGCAGACGATGCAAGATGCAAAATACAGGATTTGGACAAAACATGGACGGTTTGTGTTTTCAAACGAGTACACTCTTAGACAAGATGTTTTATGCAAACGTTACACTATAATTTTGAAAATCACAACGAAAATTTATCACAAACATTCAAGTATAATATGCGAGTATTGCCTATACCTTTAAAGTACTTGGCCTATTAACTTAATACTTGGAATATATCATCTGCATGAACAACACCATCTGTGACAATAAGAATGATAACTCCTGTTTCAGAATTTTTTTAGTTATGCCCCTTTAAAATGATTTTAATATGGAACTTAAATATGAAACTTAATTTTGCTTATAACTTTGAAAGTACTTGTCCTATTAACTTAATATTTGGAATATATCATCTGCATGAGCAACACCATTTGCGACAACAAGAATGATAACTCCTGTTTCAGTATTGTTTTAGTTTTACCCCTTTAAGATGAATTTAATATCGAACTTTAATATATAAATCTTAATGTTGCCTTTAACTTTGAAAGTACTTGTCATATTAACTTTATACTTGGGATATATCATATGCATGAACAAAGCCATCTGTGACTACATGAATGATGACTCTTTTTTTCACTATTTTTTAGTTATGCCCCTTTCAAAGAATTTAATGAAACTAAATCTTGCTTATAACTTTGAAAGTTCTTTTCCCATGAATAAAACTTGGAATATATCATCAGTTGTAACAAAACCATCTCTGACAACAAGAATAACAACTCCGGTTACACCTTTATTGAGTTAAGCACCTTTAAATGACGTTAATATAAAACCTAATGTTGCCTATACCTTTGAAAGTACTTGTCCTATAAACTTAATACTTGTAATATATCATCTGCATAAACAAAGCCATCTGTAACAACATTATTTACAACTCCTGTTTGACCAATTTAGGAGTTAAGTCCCTTTCAAATGACTTTCATATGGAACTTTATGTTGCTTGTAACCTAAAGTTCTTGTCATATTAGCTTAGATATAAGATAATATCATCTTCATGAACAAATCAATTTTGACAACAAGAATGATAACACCTGTTTCACTATTTTTTAACTATGCCCCATTTAAATGACTGATGTGACACTCAACATTGCCTAAAACATTGAAAGTACTTGTCATGTTGACTTATACATGTATATTTGAAACATGTCAACTGCGTCCACAAAACCATCTGTGACACTGAGAGTGATAACTCCTGATAGACTTTTTATAGTTATGCCCCTTTCAATTAATATAACCGGACACTAAATTGCTTATAACTTGGAAAGTATTTGAATGTGCAATTTCGACACAATACTTGATATATGGCATCTGTTTTAATGAAGTTATATATGTTTTGAGTTGTGCTCCTTTGAAAGATTTTAACCTGAAACTTTATTTTGCATATAATTGGAATATACCATAAAGATAATAACTGATCAATTAAAATTAGTAATTTTGTAGTATTGCAATGCAACTAGAATTACATATTTTTATCATATGTGATAAAACAAAGGCCCACATTTCAACTTTTTGCAAGCAGGAGACAGATGTGTTCGGCCGAACACCAAATGGGGGCCTACCGATATAATGAGTTACCTCCCATTGAGAGTGGTTTCCCTTGCTGATTGGGTAGTTCCGGTTTAGAAGCGGTAATAAAGCGTAGCGTTAAAAGTGTAAATAAAAAGTCCCGAAGTGCTTTTGAAGTTAAAATGCATTGTCGAATTACCAAAAAAGTGAAAAGACATATAAAGAATAACCATCATCTTTGTAAATTGATTTTAAGTTAATAACTAAATGCAACTTTACCTACGTAACTTCACGGATCTTTTATGAATTGTTTTTGGCTGGCACGGAAATTATAATAGCTTTTTAAAACTTTCACTTAAGTATTCAGCCAATCACCGTTAAGTCATCCAAACAATTCTTATTAAGAAAAGGGCCTGGTGTTTTATGACCATGTTACGTAATCTAATTAGAAAGCCTGGGTTTTACCAGCTGGAGGTGTGATAAAGGCCTTTTGAAGTTCAGTTGTAGATTTGTAAGAGGTTGAAAACGTTGCTTTTGGGGGTAAAATTGTTGTTTTAGGAAACTGACTAGAGATTAAATATTCTAATTAACTGTCACATTAATGTTTGACACACGAGACATTGATTATATGATATTGGCAACTTGAAGCGCTCCGAACTGAATTAAATAAAACACATGAAGTTTTACCCAAACATATCTTAATTTATTTATACAAAATTGATGGTCAAACTAAATGAACTAAAAATTTTCAGAAATAAATAGATAAACGTGAAAACACTATGAAACAGTGTTTGAATATGTTCTTAATTGTATAAGAATAGGAAAGAACTTTTTGGAAAATAAGAGCAGTATATTGAAAAAAATACGTCATTACGAACATGGCACAAATCTATTAACCGAATTGTGTGCATTCAATTTGTAGGATAAGGTTCAGTTATTTAAAAAATCTATTAAATGGCTGGCAAAAAAAGTTGCATCGGTATGAAAGAACATTTATAAAAGTGAACGGGCGTTTCATTGACAGACGTCAAACTTTATTTTATATCATGTGTTATAAAGTTTACTACCCATTTTAAGGTTTTCTAACTTTTCCTCAAATCTGCAATTTTTAAGCAATAGGAATGCGTATTTTTACTCTTTATCAGTTACCGAAGGGGTCGAACACAACGATGTTTAACAAAAACGTCTCCGACGTATTGAAATGGTTAGAAGAGAAAATTTTAAATATTATGCGCTGCACTATAAAAACTATCTATTTTTCCATTCAATGATAATAATCAAACGTTTTTTGTGCATTATGCTGATCTCTAACCAGTCAGACCCTATTAAAACGTATTTGAAAAGACAACGGATGATTACTGCAGGTCTGTTTTAATTGTAAATCTCAGACCGGAACTATCCAGTGACAGGTGCTTGTTACAAAGGGAGGTAAATTTAGACAGAATATTGAGATAAATCTGTATATCGGTAGGACCCCATTCTAGTTCTAAATACAAGTTTTAGCTTTCCAAAAAGCTAATCGGTCATTAGCAGATAAATTAACAGAATAAGAATATATTCGTGCTTGCATTTACTTTTTGACCAATGGAAGTCAAGGCTATGTCCAGCTTTCTGTCGATCAATGTCACGTAGATTGTATCTGACAAACGATTTGTGAATTTAGTTGTCCATTGCTGTAACTCTAAAGCATGCAAACAAAAGTTGTACGGCTGATGTTTGTTTTGAAAAATGAACAAGACGTGTACCGGCAAAAGACATTAATGTAAAAAGTTTCTAGTAGACGTAATTTTTAACTGTTAATTTTTTTTATTTCGCGCAGGCTTAATTTTCGCGTATTTCGCGCTACGGAAAGATCGCGAAATTCAACCCAAGCGAAATTAAACTCTTCAACAGTGTTTCTTATAGGAAAACACAGTTGCGCTAATTCATATCGCCGCGACGTTGTTATTTACTTGTTTTGCGCGAAAATTCGTCCCCGCGAAATAAAATGATACTACAGTATTTTATTCATGTATTTTATGTAGAAATAATGACGTTGTTTAAGCACCAGCGAGTTGGAATTAAATATGTTATATTAACACGAATGCTCACAGAGGTACCATAGAACTTTCCACTGTCGAAGCTTATTTGTACAGTGAGCAGTATTCGTTACCAACATTCATAAAGTGTAGATTTAGTTGAGTATGCAGATCTGGTCAAACTTGAAGTTGATGAGCGTTAGAAGAAGTAAACAATAAATTAGAATGTTGATGCATTTATTATTTTCACTTAAGCTTTATGCTGCTCATATTTTTGTTTGTGTTACAACGATTTTCTCTGAAACTATTACAGAAACTCGAGAAGTACTATTTGTATTTAAATTATTTTATGAAATTCTCGTTATGCCACTGTTATGAAAATTTTTCACAATTATTTATTTACTTTAAAGGATGGTTATGCATTGCCTGCAGTATATTGTAGTAGATCGCCCTTACTTAGTAATATAGGACACGAGTTGTCTACATTACTGTATCGAAACCAGATCCGTTATATTGCATGTGTATGTGGTAGCAGACATCGGGGTCAGGGGTATCCCCGGAAATCTTTTAAAAATTAAACTCAATTTGGATTGCAACTGTGGCGAGTCCAATCGTTCACTATTATTTTGACGTATTGGCACTTAACATTGAAGACCAGAATATACTTATTTCTGGTATGAATTGCTTTGGTATATTGTTCACGAATTTCAGAGTTCTGACGCAAACGGTTTTTCTTTTGTTTTAGTATGTGCTTGGTAATTAGAACATGAATTAGACTAAATTGAGCTTGCAAGCATTACTACATCCTTAGCTAAATACATTTCTTCACTAAAATCTAGGAGACAATAAGTATTCCCCTAAAATTCCTTTTTGAAATTTTAGCCAGTTTTCACCTTTTGCCATGTTTTTGCGACCCCTTAAAATAGATGAACAGGTGACTTTAAAACCACCGAACACGACAAAAATGAAAATATTGCAGGCTCGGTTTGACTAAGACTGTTTAAGACTTTTAGCAAAAACATAAAATCGTAATCAGTGCTCCAGCTTGGATTTCAAAGGACAGGGAAATAAATAGATCTCAAAAAACAGGGCCGTCTTTTCGCAACAAGCTCAAAATTAGGCACTGTTATGCAAATCTTTGAGAAAGAGCATTGTATATAAATGTCCATCTGAATGAGTAATTGCAAAAAAAAGATAAAATGAAATGCAATGAAGACATCAAAAGTCATCCAACCAACTAGTTTGAAACGCTCGAAGCTCGAGTTTTAACATTCACAATTCTGAGGTTGATTAGCTGATCACAACTAGTTATGGATTGAAATGATTTTTCAACATATTTGACTTGCGAAGTACTTGTTAATATATGACACCAAAAACTGAGAAACATGTCGCCTTTTATCATATTAATATTGATATAAGACAAAAACAAACTCATTATTGATACTACCCTGGAACTCTGAACGTGTAATCATAAAGTGCAATTAACCTCCTGTGGCCATCCTATTCGTTAATCTCTGACGTTCGTAGCTAATTATACGCATCGATGACTGTCTTTTAGCGTACCACCGCCCCATTGACTACTCTTTTATTTTTAGATTTAAAAATTGTCCATGCTGATCTCCTATGTTAAATAATTGTCATCTCACGTTCGCTAAATCTCCGGTTATTCTGAGAACATTCACCAAATTGCACTGGATATCGCAAACAAATTGCAAAATCCCTGACCTCCCTAAGTTTACTTTAAACAATGGTCATCTCACATTCGCTAAACTTCTGTTAACTTCTAAGAACATTCACAACATTTGCACTGGAAATCACAAAAAGCAATATCTCTCTTTAAAAGTCAATATTTTTACAATTAAGCAAAGTTCGGAGCCTTTGATTCGTCCTAAATGCTTATTTAAACCTCTTGTCATATGCTATAAGCCTCCTTTATTTCACGACCATTTGTTTGGTGATTTATACCACAAGTTAGAAAAATTTTGAATGTGAACGCATGGGTAGAAGTTTTCATCAATTTTCAAAGTGAACGTACTGACAGGAGATTTTTGAGACCCGCATTATTTCATATAACACGACATACACCTGTATTGACATCATTCAAACAAACAACAACAAAAAAACAACAACAAGAAAATGTGCAGGAACCTGATTTATATTACATGTTGAAGTTCTAAATAAATAGCAATACTAACATTCTTACGAAATTGTTCACGATCAGAATAGTAATTGTAATCCGTTCGAGTCCCTGTCAGGCTGCTGATGCAAAATGGTAAGATTTATCACCAGCTTAAATGCGTTACTTAAAAAACGGAAATATATATAGGTAAACTTATTTTGTATGACATCAAAGCGGCTTAAAGTTTTAACTTCAGTGCCATATTTTCTTTGTTAAAGGTTATGCTAATGACCGACTAGCTTTTTGTAAACTTTTGTTTACAGACAGCATTTCCCGCCAAAGTCGGATATTCGTTTGTTCGAAATCGCTCGAGGAATTTTATTGACACTTCAACTGAGTGTTTGTCGCCAAGCCTTGTTTTGCATATCGTAAGGAATTTCCGTTGGGATTATTTTTTGCTAAGTTATGGACGCTATGTCATTTTTTAACTTACCCTAACCCTAATCGTTACTTCTATATTAAAATCTTGTCCCTGCTTTATCTCTAAAACCGCTTGGGGTATTTCATTGAAACTTCACGAGTTTATGACAAAGCCTGGTTGTGCATATCTTCAGGAGTTTCGGCTCATGTTATTTTTCCACCAGTTGTGGGCCCTTGGTCATTTTCTACTATAACTTCTATATATAAATATCTTGTCCACACTTAATCTCCAGAACTTCTTGACGGATTTATTTAAAATTTTACAGAAATTCTTGTCACTAAGCCTAGTTGGGCATAACTTCAGGAGTAACTTCAATGTTGCATGCAAAAGCACAAATTCATTTACATACATGCTCGTTTTTAGCATTGTTGCGAGAATCTCGGCATCATATATGTACCCGTTTTTCTGTAAGTGAACAAAATAGTTATGATGCTTCCTTAAGACAGACCAGTATGATAACCCCAAGTTACATTTATCTAGCTCTAAGCTGTCAACACTTTCTGCTTGGAAGGTATTTGTTTGTGAGATCATTTCCTTTATAAAGCCCACAAATAACGAAGTCGGACGACTGAAACAAGATAATTTTTATTTCAAAAATAAGTTTAAAAAAGTCGAGTCTTTATCGACTACATTATGAAATCTGCGATACGAAAACGCGATATTTATTTATTTGAGCCTGACTTAACAACCCGTCTGTTATTCACTATGTTTATATTACTTCTAAAATTACTTTTGTTTTAATATTTCGGCCAGTTTATAGATAGGTGTTTTCAATATCCCAGCCAATATAGATTTGGATATTGTCCAATCACCCCAAGGATATACTTCCTGCTTTTTAAGTTTTGCCTTTGGAGTCGTCTGTGATATGCAGGTTTTATATATTCTAAGATCCCCTTTTAAAATTCTATTCTGTTCATTTTCGCTCATTGTTTTCTCGTTTAGGGCAAACCCATTCTTTTATCTGGAGAACATACACCGCTGAATATGGAATGGTATTAATCTGAAAATACATCATTGATGTTTCCATGTTCACCGCCATATGCATACCATCGTTTGGGATGGGTCGAAATTGTACTATTTATTGGTGTAATTACTGAATTGCGCTCAAACCGGGGCTAGACGGCGTGGACAGTAATATGCATTACCATTACCGTCCATGAACAGGCTCAATCAAACCAAGCCTGCAGTATTTTCATATTTGTCGTGTTCGGTGGCTTTCAAAGTTCCCTTTTTATCTATTTCAATATCACAGTTTCGTGAATGTGCCGTGTGGCGGCTGTTAAAAGTCTCCCCGTACATTCAGTCAGAGCTATTCAAAGTTTCGTCCTTTGAAGGTCGCTGAGCACAATACTTACGCACTATGTTTATAGTACTTCTAAAATTACTTTTGTTTTAATATTTCGGCCTGTTTATAGATAGGTGTTTTCAATATCCCAGCCAATAAAGATATTGTCCAATCACCCCAATGATATACTTCGTGTTTTTTTAAATTTTGCCTTTGACGTCGTCTGTGATATGCAGGATTTATAGTCTACGATCCCCTTTTAAAATTCTATTCTATTCATTTCCGCTCATTGTTTTCTCGTTTCAGGCAAACCCATTCTTATATCTGGGGACCATACGCCGCTGAACATGGAATGGTATTTTCAGATTAATTGAAGGTTCCATGTTCACCGCCATATGCATACCATCGTTTGGGATGGATAGAAATTTCGTGAATGTGCCGTGTGGCGGCTGTTAAAAGTCTCCCCGTACATTCAGTCAGAGCTATTCAAAGTTTCGTCCTTTGAAGGTCGCTGAGCACAATACTTACGCACTATGTTTATAGTACTTCTAAAATTACTTTTGTTTTAATATTTCGGCCTGTTTATAGATAGGTGTTTTCAATATCCCAGCCAATAAAGATATTGTCCAATCACCCCAATGATATACTTCGTGTTTTTTTAAATTTTGCCTTTGACGTCGTCTGTGATATGCAGGATTTATAGTCTACGATCCCCTTTTAAAATTCTATTCTATTCATTTCCGCTCATTGTTTTCTCGTTTCAGGCAAACCCATTCTTATATCTGGGGACCATACGCCGCTGAACATGGAATGGTATTTTCAGATTAATTGAAGGTTCCATGTTCACCGCCATATGCATACCATCGTTTGGGATGGATATATTTAATGGTGTAATTACTGAGTTGCGCTAAAAATCGGGGCTAGACGGCGTAGGCAGTAAAATGCATTCCCATTACTGTCCATGAAAAAGCTCAATTAAACCGAGCCTGCAGTATTTTCATATTTGTCGTGTTCGGTGGCTTTGAAAGTTCCCTTTTTGTCCATTTCAATATCAGAGTAGCGTTGTTTGTGCCGTGTGGCGGCTGTAAAAAATCTCCCCGTACATTCAGTCAGAGCTATTATCAGTTACGTCCTTTGAAGGTCGCTGAGCACGATACTTATGCACTATTTTTATAGTACTTCTAAAATTACTTTTGTTGAAATATTTCGGCCAGTTTATAGATAGGTGGTTTCAATATCCCAGCCAATATGGATATTGTCCAATCACCCCAAGGATATACTTTCTGCTTTTTAAATTTTGCCTTTAGCGTCGTCTGTGATATGCAGGATTTATATTCTAAGATCTCCTGTCAGAATTCAATTCTGTTTATTTCCGCTAATTGTTTTCTCGTTTCAGGCAAACCCATTCTTTTATCTGGGGACCATACGCCGCTGAATATGAAATGGTATTAATCTGAAAATACATCATTGAAGGTTCCATGTTTACCACCATATGCATACCATCGTTTGGAATGGATCGTAATAGTACTATTTATCGGTGTAATTACTGAGTTGCGCTCAAATCGGGACAGGACGGCACAGGCAGTAAAATGCATTCCCATGTCCATGAAAAAGCTCAATTAAACCGAGCCTGCAGTATTTTCATATTTTTCGTGTTCGGTGCTTTCAGAGTTCCCTTTTTATCGTTTTCAATATCACAGAAGCGTTGTTTGTGCCGTGTGGCGGCTGTTAAATGTCTCCCCGTACATTCAATCAGAGCTATTATCAGTTACGTCCTTTGCAACAAGGTATTTCACAACCAGTTTTTTATGGAGATTTAATTTATAAACTTAAAAAGATTAAAGACAGTGTTAATTTCTCCCGGTTATTCGTAAAAACCATCTGTAAATTTAAAAAGAAAGGTTACCATCATGATATTTTACAGCGCTCTGCAGGCCTGGTGATTAACCCTTCTACAGTTGATCATTATGCTTACCTCTTTGGTTGCACGACGGTGGCAGGGGTTTAAGAGTTTATGAAGGTTATTGGGGAAATCTTTTCTTAAAAGAACCTAGAAACTCGATTTGTTTCTTTTATCCCTGTCATCGTATTCTTGCTGATTTTACTCCAGGAGCTCTGGTCTCGGTAAGATCATTGAGTACCCCTTTCGGCTTTGCAATGCTCTTAGCTTCTTATGTTTTATATGTTTGTGTGCTTTTGCATGCAACATTGTTAAGCAGATAAGTGGGTTGGAGTCTTTTCACCAAGACAACTTGTGCTTGTTTTGTGATATGAGAACCTGTTGGGGCAAGTGTGAGGTTGGTGCACCCTAGAACCTGGTTTAAACCCCCAGTGGCAATTTGATTTGCCACTGACCGTTCCAAGGCGGTAACCCCTCGGGTTCTCATTTTTGTTTATTGTTAGTGGTGTCTTTTTTGAAACTGATTATTTTATTAACCATGCTCTCTCCCCCTCTCTTCTTCTTGACTGTGTGGGGAGGCTGTTTTTTCTGAATGTGGCGATTCCTGATATGCATATTTCACCTTTTTTTGAAGGTCGCTGAGCACAATATTTATTTTTTTATTTACTATTTTATAGTACTTCTAAAATTACTTTTGTTTGTATATTTAGGCCTGTTTATAGATAGGTGGTTTCAATATCCCAGCCAATATAGATTTGGATTTTATCCAATCGCCGCAAGGATAAACTTCCTGCTTTTTAAATTTTGCCTTTGGCGTCGTCTGTGATATGCAGGATTTATTTTCTAAGATCCCCTGTCAAAATTCTATTCTTTTATTTCCGCTCATTGTTTTCTCGTTTCGGGCAAACCCATTCTTTTATCTGGGGACCATACCTGCCATATGCTTACCATCGTTTGGAATAGATCGAAATTGTACTATTTATCGGTGTAATTACTGAGTTGCGCTCAACCCGGGGCTAGGCGGTTGGGCAGTAAAATGCATTCCCATTACTGACCATGAACAGGCTCAATCAAACCGAGCCTGCAGTGTTTTCATATTTTGTCGTGTTCGATGGCTCTCAAAGTTCCCTTTTTATCTATTGCACTAACGTTTGGAAACGGTTTTATCGAGCATCGCTATTTTAACTTCGATATTACTAGATTATATCTGCTTTCCTCTTCTCAACAGACATCGGAACCATTAGGTATCGCTGTTGTTCAACATTGGTTGACTTAGGTAAGGTAAACAATTAAGAAAAATGCAGTACATGAAACACTTTCGTGTCTTGTCGTACGAGCTTTATTTGAAAACGGTGCAATAGGTAACTGCAAGAATCACGCACTTTTAAGTTGTATCCTTTACACTACGAGTAATTGATATTTATATTTACTTTATGTATCTTTTGTACCTATAGTACATTAAAACAACTCATTCGCATATGTCTGTAATGCGATTTTAATTCAAGTCGCTTTATGCTCAATGTGATGGAACTATCCAACCGTACGTCGTACGTCCGTTCATCCACACGTCTGTTTGGGTAAACCTGTTTCAGCAATTTGAATTTTTCTCAGTTTCTATAATGCGCAGTGGCACGAAGGATTATAAACTTTATTGAAAGTGCACAGGTCATGACCCCGATAAATTTCATTTTGTGACTACCTTATTTCTTACGTTATCTCATTTTTGTACTTAGATTAAAAAGCGAAGTAATCAGGAACCGCCACACCAAGAAAACGCAGCCTTCACACGCAGCTAAAATTTGGAGGGGAAGAAAATGTGTTCATATGAGCATGGGTTCATAAAAAAGATCAATTTCAAATAAGAAACCACTTACAATGAACGAAAACGAGAACATTTGAGGTAAACACATTGGAACGGTCAGTGGCAAAACAAGTTTCCACTTGTGGTTTAAATAAGATTCATTTGAACAAATAAGTACAAGATGTCTTGGTAAAATAACTCCGATTAACCAATCAACTTGACAATTTTGTGAAAAAGCACACACGCGTATTAAACATAAGAAGCTTATACCGTTGTTAAGCAAAAAGGCAGGTAACCAATTGCCTTTCCGAGATAAGAACCCCTGGAGCTAAATGAGCAAGTACACGATGACAAATACAGCAGAAACAGATTGAGCGTCTAACTTCATTTTCTGCACATGTTATCGAAATAAGTAGCTTTATTTATCATAAAAGGCAATGTCAAAGATAATTATAGACGTAGTGCGTGTTTAAGTTTAAACCCCTTTACTGTAAACGAAGACGCATCCCTCTTTAATTGCACGGCGTTGACAGGGATCTGAGACTCTATAAACGGATTCTCCCAAGCCTTACATAAGGAGATGGAAATGTGAACCTGTATTTTCTGCCTTTCATCGTGACTGTTTGTGATCCTCTTGGGCTTTTGTTTCTGATAAATTATGGAGTCTTTCAAGGTTTGAACCAAGGTTAAAACAGGGTAAGCTCAAAAATTGCCGGATCTTGTATGTGTAAGTAGCTTTCGACTCGAAACTTTCTTTGAACAATCTTTTAATTTCACTTAGATCTCGAGATTCGTGTCTTTTTATAAATATATAGTGTTAATCAATTGGTCCATAATGTAAGGGGTCAACACTCATTAGAATAAATTTGTAGTATGCAGTAAATATTGTAGATAGGAAAGGCTGAAGGTGTGCGCGTCTAATTGGTTTAACCCAAATTGGCTAAATACATATGTATAAGTTTTGCAACTGAACTTTCCAAGGCGCTAACATATACACATTAAACGCGATGTATCTCTTGTTTTGTCCTTGTGAAAATGTGCTCTTAACATCTAGTTTTACAGCCAAAAAAGAACACCCAAGGATATATATCGAGCAATTTAAATTTTTCCTTTGGCGTTGTCTGTGATATACAGGATTTATATTATTAGATCCCTTGCTAAAATTCCATTCTGTTTAGTTCCAACCATTTCCAATTACCCCCTTTCAATTGAATATGTAGTGTTTTGTAATCGATTATTAATTGTTCTTCGTCTGACAGTTGCTCAGGTCTTAATGTTGAAAATTATGTTCATGACCTAATAAACTTGAAAACAACTGAGATTAACTAACAAAACACCATCCAAAGCGAACCTGATTAAATGAAAATATGTAAATGACAATATAGGCATAACAAGTGGATACTTTTTATTTTTGTTCAGTATAAACCATTATCGCACGTAATAAACATTAAATTTTTACAGATGGTTCTTACGACAATTATACTTTATTTACGTTGTTAGCTTCTCTAAAACGTGCAATAATGATAAGGATTAAAAAAAGCGATCTTGGAATAGCAGAAAAATGCTTGATGCAGTTTTATCGTTACCATAAATTAATGTGGTATGGCATTTGTCATTGCACTGTCATAAACAAAAAAGAAAAATCGAAATAACTTTCACGACAATTTATCAAAGAAAAAATGAAGCAACACTTAACATTCATTTAAATGTCTTCATAAGTAATGAGTTACTGAAAATAATAATATGTGAGTTATTTGTAAACGTGTGTTTGACCCATTTCCTGGTCGCGAAAATAGATGACAAAAAAGATGATTTTTTTTCTCTTCGTAATTGAAAGTTCTTTTCAAGGACCTTAATTGTTGTCAGTATCATTTCAGACATGTTGGGATTTGAATTGTTATTTTGTATTGCTTCGCTTTTAAGATAAATTGCAAATAAGATTTTAGAGATTTTATAAGTCTAACAATTTTCTTTAGGCCCCAGTTACACAGACGGTCTGTGCCTGCCCAATCGGTTATTTTATTTTAAATTACCCGCTGTTTTGATCGGTTGTCATGCGTTATTTTATTTCTAGTTTTCTGTGTAAACAGCTATCGGAGATTGACAAGTGTTCAAAAACACTTCACGGGTTGCTGGTACACTTAAATTCTCATCTTTTTCTATCGTAGGTAAGTATTAGTTAATCGGTTGCTTATCGATGGCCCATCATAGATATCGGTTGTACATGAAGACAGGTTTTCGATCGGTGATGATCGGTTTTACACAGGCTGTTAATCAGTTTTTCGTAAAATATTTTCACCGAACGGTGAAAAAGTCTAAACATGTCTTAAAAAAAATCAAAATCGGTAATTTTTCACCGATGAAACTCATCATTCACCTACAGCAGTTGATGGGTGGAAAACAGGTGACCAATAGTAGATATCGGCGTGAAATCCCGTGTCATCGGTTCACTTCATAATTTGGCTTAAAAAACTACCGATCAATCACCGGTGGCTCTGTGTAACTGGAGTTGACTGTTCTTACTGTTTTTAACGTATGATAAATAATAATAAACTTATAGAATTAATTTGTGCAAAGTTTGAATGATGGGCATTGTGCCGTTTGAGAGAATTTGCTATTTTTCTTTTTTGTCTATGACATAGGAATGACGAACGGGGCAATGCCTTAAGAAAAACTTGTTTGCATGTTTTACTTCGCTGAAAAACAGATTTGATTAATTAAAAAAAATACGGCTGCATTTTAAAATCATTTTGCATTTAGAAACAATGGAAAGTATAAATAAATAATCAAAACAGTAGAAATTTAGAATATGACCATCTAGTGAATAACGATAGTTTCAAATTGACGGCTAATTGATATTTGACTGATAACTGATCGGAACTAGAGCTGTAAACCACAATAAGAAATCCTAACGGGAAAGCATTACCTCTTTCATAACATATCAAGTACAGTATAAGTCAATGCCTAAATTTCGTCTCAACATATTCTGGAAACTTTACATATTATTTGGAAGCAGAACAATGTATGCAACGGTAAAACTGCTAAGCGTGACAATGTTAACATGTTTATTAAATGTTAAATATTTTATAGTGGTATGGAAATTCGTTTAAATTACTTCTTTTATGATATATAAACATTAACAATCGCGATCGTTTATGTTTTGTTTTAGACATAAAATTTAATGCAATTAATCTGCAAAAGAATGATTCAATTGTAGGTTAAAAATAAATGTCAGATATTTAAACTATTTATATGGCATGTTCTTGAAATAAAAAAATCAAAGTGTCGGAATACAATTCAAAAGCGCACCATTAAACATTTTATTATTAAAGTTTAACACGTGTTTGATGACTGAGGTCGAATTCTCGTATTCAAATCCATGAATGCATTTAAAATACAAATACAAATACAAGTACATTTATATAGCGCAAAAATTATTGTAAAATATTCGATTGCGCTTTACAGTCCTATTTACACTGCTCTCGTGCTTAGTATGTTTTAGTCAAAGAAAACATTAAACAAATGAGTCTTAAGTTTGCATCGGAACTGATCTTCTTTCTCAATGCACTTTAAATGGTTCGGAAGAGCGTTCCACCACTTTGGGCCTGTAACGGCTATAGATCTATCAGCCATTCTTGTTCGTGTTCTGGGGATGTTAAGATTTATTTCATCTCTTGACCGTAGTTTGTAGCGACTTTGGTGGCTGCGATTGAACAGTTGTTGGAGATACACAGGAACTGTTTTATGTATTACACGAAACATCATTACTAGAATTTTAAACATAATCCGCGCATGCACTGGGAGCCAATGAAGTGATTTTAAAATATCTTTGCTGTTTTGATCAAAGGATGCATTTATTACTATTCTAGCTGCACGGTTCTGAACTCTTTGTAGTCTGTCTATCTGATAGTTTGGAATGTCGACAAAAAGCCCATTACAAAAATCTAGATGGGAGTGAACAAGTCCATGTACAAGAATCTCTGCTGATCTCTGTGATATGTATTTACGAATATCTTTCAGATTTCGTAACTGTACGTGAGCAGTTTGACATTTCTTTCGTATATGATCTTCAAAGTTGAGGGTACTGGTCATGTGTACACCGAGGTCTCTCACATGATCTACACACCTTATTTGGCAACCACCTATATCTACACTTGATATGTTAATTTTTGACAGTTGTTGTTTAGTGTCATATTTGATAACTTCTGTTTTGGAATTATTCATTTTCAATTTAAAACGATTCATCCACTCAATGACATCCTTTACACAATCTCCTAGTTGTTGTAGTACAGATGTTTCATGTTGAAGGTTTCCAGCTTGGATCTTAAAGGCGAGCTTGTGATTATCTGCATATCCATAAAGATCAGCAGGGTATTTTTGTACAACCCTATTTAAAGCTGCAATGTACATGGTAAAAATTACTGGGCCTGCACAGGAACCCTGTGGGACACCATATCTTAGGAGCTCAGTTTCTGAACAACAATTATTTATGATAACTTTCATAGATCTATCGGTTAAATATGATTTGATCCAATTCAGGGGCGTTCATTTTATTCCGAATTCATTCTCAAGAATTGTGATAGTCATTGGTATATCAATTGTATCGAAGGCTGCACTAAGGTCAACCATCACAACTACTGTAACTTGGTTGTTGTCAGCTGCATGCAGGAGATCATTTGTAGGCTAACTACATGTAGGCTTGTATCATGCCATAATAATAATAAGAAAAAGAAGAAGAAGAAGAATTTTATCAACAAAAAGTGCATATCGGAAATGGCCACATCCAGCAAACACAGCTTCCCCACACAGCCAAAAGGTAGAAAGGAAAATAGAGCATGGTTTTACAATATAACACAATACATGTATGTATAATTATACGTTTTAGCATCCAAAATGATGTCATATAATTCAAACTTTGTAGGAAAACTTCTCTTCATTTATTAATAATGAAAAGTAAATATACTAGTGCCCAACAGAATCGATATCAAACTATATACTAAATAATTTAAAAATGTTTGTTTATGATCTCATCCATACTTAAATTCTGTTTATGCTTGTACAGGGTTGATGAAATTGATTTTTGTACACATGCATGATGCTGTTAAAAGGTCTCTCGAAGGAAATAGATCAATCCAAATGTTCATTTTTGTATGTATTTGCAAACAAGTGGTATCGTTTCTTTTGGACACTAGTATATTATTCTTGAAGTTGTTAAGTTAAAACATGCTATTATTAAAGGGAACAACATATTAAAATATTGTATATTTTTTTTTATATAAAAGCCCTTGAACTTAAACTAAAAGGAGACTTTAAATTGATATAGCTTAGGAGGCAAATAACTGTTCTAATGCACAAGTGGTGCTAGAAATAAAAAGAAACTATCAACACATAAACGGACAATGCTCAATATAATGTATTTAACAATTCGTAATTTCGATAATAAAAGACAAGGAATTTGAATATTATTAATTAAATAAATATAAAGCTATGAGTTTCCCTATAAAAGTGATCAATAAAGTGAAATGAAAATATATCTAAGTCAAAATAAGTAACCTAACATTTCGAATAAAATTGAATAATTAAGAGAGAGAAAGAATTCAGGATACAGCGAAACTTATCAATAGAATAGGTATGTTTCCTTAACAAGAACACCGCCTGCGCTTAATATGTGGCGTGCGTTGTAAATCTATTTGTTCAAGTTGTGTTTGTGTTTGATACGCGCCCCATGCTGTTTTTATGTGGTTTCTTGTTATAAATTATGTGGTATATGGTAACAAAGAGGCCTACATTGTCGTTGTTGTGTTGTTCCTTTCTAACAATTGTGTTGTATATCGTAACTAAGCGTCCCCATGTCGGTTTTCGTGTTGTTTCTTGCTAATAATTGTGTTCTATGAGGTACCTAAGTGGCTTACGGTGCCTTTGTTGTGTGGTTCCTTGTTAACATTTGCCTTGCATGTGGTAGCTAAGCGCCCCCCACCCCTATGTCGTTCTTGTGTGGTTCCTTGTTTACACTTGTGCTACATGTTGTCTGCAATGTCAAACATGTATAATGTGATTTTACGTATGTGGAGATTATATATTGTATATTTTGCCTTTCCTGTGTGGCTATTGTGCTGTTTTTTGTGCTTTTATTTGAAAAGTTGCACCCGGTGGCATTGTGTTGTATGTGTTTAATACACGGCCCCAGGATCCGTTGATGTATTGTCCCCGGTGCTAAATGAGTACTTGTACTATGTTTTATGTATTTCATCCACCCTCGGTGCCGTTGTAGTGTGGTTTCCGGTGCCAAAATGAGTATTATTTGTTATGTGTTTGATACTCGGCCTCCGGAGCCAAGTGAGAGGTATGTGTTACGTGTTTTATACAAGGTCTCCGCAGCCAAATGTGTAGTATGTGTAACATGTTTGATACACGGCCTCCGGAGACAAATGAGCGGTATGCGTTACGTGTTTGATACACGGACTCCGGAGACAAATTAGAGGTATGCGTTGCGTGTTTGATACACGGACTACGGAGCCAAATGACAGAATGTTTTACGTGTATGATACACGTCCTCCGGAGCTAAATGAGAGGTATGAGTGACATGTTTGTTACACGGCTTCGGAACCAAATGAGTAGTATGTGTTACGTATTTGATACACAGCCGCGGTGCAAAATGTGAATTATGTGATTTTGTGTACTATGAGATAAGAAGATAATTAGCTGACTCACGTTCAAATGAGTATTTTTTTTTTTTCGTTTCAAATAAATAATATTTGACGGTATTGACATTGTGTATACATTTTGCTTAGTATTTGGAAGGAAAGATGTGCGGGTACCCCGTGTCATTTGGATTATTTAAGTGTTGGTTTATTTGTTTACGCCATTCATAGCATTTCTATTCAGCGGTTTACAAGTCGCCACCCGCCCAGCATCCCTTATTGTTGTCTGAAAGTCACAGAATAATGGTGTAAATAACTGATTTCTTTCATATCAGGGTTTGTTTGGCGTTGGGTCTTTTCTTATATTCGTAAACGAAAGCTTCAGTATCGTCTTTCCAGTAAAGAAATATCGATATTTTATACCAATTTACTAGTTTCACGTTCAAGCTGTAGTTTAGATGAGGTTCAATCCAGATGTTATAACTATTTTAAAAATCGTTAACAAACCAGAGCTATCGATAACAGTAACTCATTTGGACTGTCCGCACATTACCCGGCACACTGATGCCTAACCCACATGGACGGTTGTTACCCACAAGACATCTGAAAAATTAAATTGAATTAACCTCTGTATATTACGACTATAATGAAACTTTTGATGTGCTTTGATGTATTGTAAGAATAGAAAATTCCCTCTTGTGTTCAAGTGTGTAATCCGGTTTAGTATGCAGTTAGGATTACATTTGTTATAATGCAGCACAGGTGAAACGTTTGGCAAATCCAACACATCAAACGGGTTTTTCGTGACAGTGATGTCCCTTAGTGCGCTTTTATATGGATCAAAATCGTACTGTTTATTGGTGTAAAAATTAAGTTGCACTCAACTCGGGGCTAGGCGGCGTGGGCAGTAATATGCATTTCCATTACTGTCCATGAACAGGCTCAATCAAACCGAGCCTGCAATATTTTTTATATTTGTTGTGTTCGGCGGCTTTCATAATTCCTTTTTGATTTATTGTTATATGTTCACATTGCATTGAACGAATTCTGTATCGCAAAGTGAATTATATAGCACGTGACAATGTGTAAAATGTGTAATGTATATTTGATAAATTTGTTGTTTTATGTCATTTCGACTTTCTCAAATTATTACTGGGAAATACTTTATTTCAATTTAAAAATTAATCTGCTAATTGAAATAATGTAATACGTCGATTACATGTATGAAATTGTATAAGGCATTTCAACAAAAGCTGTAACCACATAAACGTTTGGTTAACATTTTTACACTAACAGACACTTGGTTTTGCCTAACCACTTACTCTCATGTTGGGTGAAAGACAATTGAAATACAACGTTCTTTCATCGTAAACTTTTTGCAGTACATGACCTAAATGAACGTTTCAGCTAAATTTGTTAGAATTATATATATCAGAAAACAAAACACCTCTTTATAAAATGGAAAATATTGATATGATTAAACATAAAGTATTTACGTCGGTATTTCACGACAAGTTGTTTTTTATATAACGAGTGATACCTATTAGTAAAAAAAACGAAAAATAAAACGCAGATTCATCAGAAACGTACGTGGGGGAAAATATCTTTTTTCACCGAGAAAACATCCTACTCGTTTTATAATTTATAAACAAATCAAAATAAAATTTAATATTTTATATATTTTTTGACAGAAACACTTTATCAGTGTCTGCATCAAGTACTTTTGACGTAAAATTTGCCTTGTATATTAATAGTGCATTTTAACAAATGCTGTGTTTGCAATTTTACATAATTGTCATCTGGTGAAAACTTACGTGTCAACATAACATTATTTAATATTTAATAAATCACAGAAAGTCCTTTAATCAAACCGGTGACATTGTAATTATAACTTAAATTAGAAATACCATGACTTTTTACAATTCAGTATTAGTATCAAATATCAGACAAATCGTTTCTTTTTCATTGCTGTTAAAGAATCAAGGAAAGAAAGAAAAGAAAGAGTTTGCATTTTTTTTTTGGGGGGGGGGGCGTTTTAACGCCACCCAATGTGATAACATGTTAATTTCGATCATATGACCAATTAACCACCCGTGGATTAGTGCCCTTGAATAGCGTATACAGTATATGTAGGTTCAGAGTTTATGAGACGGTAGACGGTGCTGTACTGTGCTAAATATAGCTGAAGTAAACAAATACTAGAGCAGACGATACCATTTACTCACCAGGCTATACACTGTAAAACTTTCTACTTTCTGAATTTCTTCTAACAATTCTTTCAAATGTAAAATCCCTATTAAATCTTTCATTCCAGTCTAATATGGCCCAGCCAATCCTGTATTTGTATGTAGAAAAACTAAATGAAATTTCAACAGCTGTGTCATTTTCAGCAAGAATTAGGAGCATGTATAGTTCACAATTGTTTTAAACCTTGATCCATTGTTTTCCACAATCTAGTAGGCCAGTTGGACATTATCAGTGATAACAACAAGAATAATCATGGGATGATGATAGCTTATATCGAACTTGGTGTGGCATTTCATTCATGCAGAATTTGTCGGGAAATTTGATTATACAATAAGTATGGATTAAATGAAATATATTGTTCAGATGTCTGCTAAAAGCAATAAGAAATAAACATGATAAAATAAAAATAATAATGTTCACAGTACCCTAAATAGAGATGAAAAGTGACATAATAACAATCCACACACTTGTCATTCACTATGAAATGGATTAAGTTGTTTCATAAACACTAAGCAACATTTTAAAGGGAATATTGGAATACAAATAATCTGCAACAGGTATCTGGGTTTACATTTTAACTGTATTATTGATCAGCTTCCCATAGCCGAGCAGTTGCCAAGAGTAGTATTTCAAGCTACACTGCCAGGTGTATTTGTTTACTATCTGCAGTTCATGACCCCAGAAACTCCTCCCCGGGATTTTCAAAGTTTGACAGTTAACATATTTTTTTTCTCAAACATTACAATAAAATGCATTTTGTCATATAAAAATAAAAAGGTATTAGGGAAAATACTTCTTTGTTATTGTGCTATTTGAAAAAGGGCCCTTAGATGTAAAGCATGTCAAAAATACCATGAAAACCTGCCCCAGCGCCATCTAGTGGCTTAGTCAAGTTGGGATTTAACAAAAATACGGCTCTGAAGTGTAAACTTTAGGCGAAACTATAAAGCGTTTAAATTTAATTAGATTTGATGCAGTGCTCTGACTCATTTTTATAAAATTGCTTTATTGTCATATTATTCGAAAAGAACAAAAAACATCCATTAACCATGATGCAACTCTTTTTTACACTGTACGTTTTCAAACAAGTTTTAGTTTCCAAAAAGCCAGTCTGTCATTAGCATTACATTCTAACAAAAAGACGGCTCTGAAGTGTAAACTTTAGACGAAATTTTTAGAGCATTTAAAGTGTTTAAATTAATAAGTCTTGATGCAGTGCTCTGACTATTTTTTATAAAATTGCTTTAAGAGTTTGCAACGATGTGAATGATATCTATGAACGTTATCTGTGCATTACAGAAAAACTTTTAAAACAGGGTTATCGTTATCACAAATTAAGGAAAACCTTTTTCAAGTTTTATCGCCGACACCCAGATCTAGTTCATAAATACAGGTGCAGTTTGAGGTCACTATTGCAACAAGGTATTTCGGAGCTGGTTTTATATGAATATTTAAGTTGCAAACTTAAGAAGATAAAAGGCAATGTTAATTTATCCCAGTTATAAAAAACCGTCTGTAAATATAAAAAGAAAGGTTACCAACATGATATTTTACAGCGCTCTATAGGCCTAGTGATTCACCCATCTCGGTTGATCCTTATGCTTACCTCTTTGGTTTCACGGCGGTGTCAGGGGTTTAAGAGTTTATGAAGGTTTATGGGAAATCTTTTCTTAAAAAAACCTAGAAGCTCGATTCGTTTCTTTTATCCCTGTCATCGTGCGTGTTCTTGCTGATTTAACTCCAGGAGCTCTGGTCTCGGTAAGATCATTGAGTACCCGCCCTTTGCTTTGCAATGCTTTTAGCTTCTTATGGTTTATATGTTTGCGTGGTTTTGCATGCAACATTGTTGAGCCGATGGGTGGGTTGGAGTTATTTCACCAAGACAACTTGTACTTATTTTGTGATACGAGAACCTTGTTGGGGCAAGTGTGAGGTTGGTGCACCCTAGAACCTGGTTTAAACCCCACCCCCAGTGGCAATTAGTTTTGCCACTGACCGTTCCAAGGCGGTATCCCCATAGGTTCTCTTTTTCGTTAATTGTTTGTGGCGTCCTTTTTTAATTGAAATACTTATAATAAGCATGCTCTCTTTCTCTCTCTCTTTCTCTCTTCTTTTTTTTGCTGCGTGAGAAGGCTGTGTTTTGTGAGTGTGGCGATTCCTGATAGGCATATATTTCATTTTTATAGTAATTTTGTTTTTATTTTTGCATATCTTTTATTTCCTTCTAGTCAATAAATATTGTTTCAAATCATAGTGCAAATAGCAACTATTTCTCAGTTAAAGTTTTTTTTTTCATGTGTTTCATTACTTTCTTGTTAATTAAAAGTTTCAAATCAAAGGTTGACTTATTATTTATTTTTCCTGGCACAATATGACTTCAATCTTGGATATTAGCATCCGCCCGAATATCCCTTGTAGATAAAACTTGATAAAGCAGAAGCCGGTCATGCAAACTTTTGCCATTCGAAAGTTCCTTCACACTCCTGCAATAGGAAACTCCACACAATCATTATGACAATCACTCTAAAACGCCACCCATCAGTACTTTCAGTGCTTTGATTCTCTTTAGTTGCAGTTGCGTTGCTTTTGGTTGCTTATATTTTGCTTAAAATAATCATTATGTATATCCGCCAAAGTCGATTCCGATTACGGTTTCTAATATTTTGCTTAAAATAATAATTATGTATATCCGCCGAAGTCGATTGCGATTACGGTAAAACGCGTGAGCAAAAGGCTATACCTAGACCATGAAACCGTGCCTTCCGGTTTGTCAAACAGGACTTTCTTATAATGCCATTGAACTAACAGTAATAATAGTAGAATAGTAGCACAGATAAGGTTGCTTGGATCCGGTCAGACGGTCCTGTGTTTAACTTTGGTTTCTCGATATCATCAAAAACAATGTACCACTCTCAAGAGTTTCGTGTACAGTGAGCATTACTTAGTGTTCTAAAAATAATTCACAGCAGCTTTTTCAAACAAAAAAGCCGCCATTTCACCTGACTGTTCTGAAGTTTTTTTTGTTATATTTTTAGATATCCAGTTGTCAGTTGATAAGGATGTATTTTCTTGATCAGGTCATGTTGTCATTTCAGACATAACATGCATTTGCTCTGCCAAACTAGACAATAAAAGTTAAAATTTGGGGCACAGCAAAGCCGTGTTTACAATTGATAAAACTAGCTCTCCGATAACTGCTACATTTGCAGCAAATATTCTGTAACATTTCATTAAAAATGAAGGAAAAGTGTAAAATGATTCAAATAGGAAGGACCACAAAGCCATGTTTACATATGTACTCAGTTGGCGATCATAGGCTCAAGATGCATTTGTCTTGCCGAATAAGCAACTTTAAAAGTTCTAATTTCAGACGAAGCTGTGTAGACCATTGATTGAATTCGGTTTATGAATAAAGCTATATTTGCAAGAAAAATAACCTTTCAATAATATTTTAGAAAACGTTAAAGATATATTGTCAAAGGTTTAAATATGAAGCACGAGGAGGCCGTGTTGGATTAGTTAAGTTTAAAATACAACATTTATTTTCAACCAAGTGTATACCTTTCTAATGAATGCTGTGGACTACTGCTGTGGAAAAATGGTAGAAAACTTCGACACAGAATATGAGGGATACTCTTAGGGATAAAAGGTTAGCTTTTTATTTTCAGGTATTGGAGCTGCATGAATGACATCAATAGAGTGACATCAAAACTGAATTTACATGGGTATGTTTGTATTTGTATTTTGATATCATGTAACAAATAAACGTATCGTTGTGTTTTTATGTATGTGAAGACTTGTGAATTAATACACGTGAATTAATCATCCTTTATAAAACTTACTGTGTTATCTTTTTTACATTTTACTCCATGAATACATCACATGGCTGACCAATGTACATCCAGATCAGCAGGCACATCTGTGCAGTCTTTACATGATCTACACTGTTCTCATTTAGATACATGAGGTTATTTATGACCAAGAAGTTTACAACAGTGTAGATCAAGATCAGACTCTAAAGTTGTTCTTGTTTATCTGGATCTATTCTGTTGTCCAGGGGTAAAGCTGCTGAATATCATTTTGTGAGTTAAGTGAATTCTGACCATTAATACCCAATTAGCCCCTAATTTAATAACGAAAAAAAATGACACTTCAACCAAAATCATTAGCAGTCAAAATGAGGCTTTTTTAATTGAAAAAAGGGAAATATGCATGTCAGGAAATCGCCACACTCACAAAACACAGCCTCCCCACGCAGCTCAAAAGAAGAGAGGAAGGGAGTGAGCATGTTTATTATAAGTATATCAATTATAATAAGACGCCACAAGCAATAAACGTAAAAGAGAACCTTTTGGGATCCCACCTTGGAACGGTCAGTAGCAAAACAAATTGCCACTGGGGGTTTAAATCAGGTTCTAGGTTCAAATAGTTTTCGCGTAAAATAGAACCTCTGGTTTTCAATGTGATAAAAGGAGCCTCCGTGGAGTGGAGGTTTATTATAAATGTAAAAATGTAAAAACTAGTTTTCTTTAAGAAATGGGGCTTTGTTTCAGACAAATCGGCTTGCAAAATAATACTGCATTTTAATACTGTAGGAATTTTGTGTTTTAGTGGAAATCACTTCTGCAAAATAGTCGTATGACTAGTGCTTATGTAGTTCTTGTATGTTCAGAGAGGTATTCCAAGTTGAATAAGTAAATAGTCAGGATACATGTAGTATTATCAGGGCAAGAAAAGCAAACTAATTCTACAAAACTATTTTTATATCACCTGCTATTGTCTGGCGCCGCGGCGGCTTCATCCTCGTCCGGTAGTCCCCCAACTTTACCTTGAAACTTATTGTTGCCTATAACTTTGAAAGTGCTTGTCCTATTCATTTTATACTTGGAATATATCATCCTGTAGAATGGCATCGGTTACAACAAGAACAATAACTCCTGTTTCACTATTTTAGTTACGCTCCTTTCAAGTGCAACTTTAACAATATTTAATGTTGCCTATAAACTTTAACATTATTTGTCCTGTTCACTTAGTACTTGGAATATATCATCTTCGTTAACAAAGACACGGCTGGCATCAAGAATGAATAGTACCTTTTCCTGTTTTTGAATTATGCTCTTTTTAAATGCAAGTTTTCCATGAAACTTAATGTTGCCTTTAACATGGAAATATCTTGTATCATTCACTTGGAGTATTTCATCTCCATCAATGGTGACAACTAGTGTAATACCTCCAGTTTGACCATTTTAAGTTATGTCCCTTTCAAATGCAATTTTTACAACTCATGTGTTCCCTGGACCACCATATTGTAGTATTGTCAAATATTTAATCAGTTTTTTTTACTGAAAATAGTTTCATAAAGCATAGCCCATAAATTATGCATAAAATTCAAGATAAATACGTTTACTTAATTGTTTAATTTCACGATTACAGCTTTACATGGAATGCTTTGGGGTGATCAGTTTAATATTAGAGGCTAAGAGGGCATACAGCCTATATAGTGGGTTAACCACTAATGCTGCAACGGAGCATGCTGCTTGTGAAGTATATGGTGATGAACAAGAGCAAAAAAAATCACACATGCCTATACAAATTACCAGACTGCGTGTGAAATAAAGAGTATTTTAATAAAATAAAACCTAAATGTGCACCATATTGATGGACAGTAATTCAAAAACAGCATCAGTATAATTGTATTTTGAATATTTTTGATAATTAATATAACCATATAAAATATGAAAGGACTGCTTCAGCATTTGCTTTTCTGTTCATGGATTAATTTAAATATATTCAATACAATTATTGTAGAATAAGGGAACAAAGACTTATAATTTTTTGACAAATGCGTACAGGTATTTTTCTTTATACGCTTTTATTTAAATAACTTTCAAGATATTAAAATAAATCTTACAAAATGCGTTTTAAAAGTTCATTTAATCGGCTTATAAGAACGTTCAAATGAAAACCTTCAAAACAATACATTTTCTCGATTCGTTTTTTTTTTTCACAATAAAAAGAGATTTTTATGTTTTACTAGATTTTTACGTGAAAAATCAACGAGTAGATATGATCAAATGTCCTCTTCTTAATTTATGGTACCTTATATACTATCGGAGCAAATAATGAAGGAAAATTATATATTTCAACTATATATAAAAAGAGAAAATATTTGTTGTTGTTTTTTTAACTTAAAACTATCTTTATGAAGCGTAAATAAATGATAATGTGTTCAGCAATTCTACTTGAAATTCTTTTTTAAAAAGCTTAAATTGTGTAACGTTTTCAGCAATTATGCAGTCGTGCTGCTATGTTTGCGAGGTTTTTTTATTTGTCTTTATTCAAAAGCTTACAGCTCATTTTGTTTTCAAACCAGGTCATCTTCAAAATGAATTAGTTCACTTAAAGTGCAGTTAGCTGCACGTCAATGTGACGACGACCCTCTAACTTAATAATAATAAAATAATTGTTATGGTGGCCGACATAACGACAAAACTGTCTCAACACTGTCATAATTAGCTTTTATACAGCGTATTTATGCATTCCTTTAGATGAGTTAATGCACAAACTGTCACTATGACAGTATACCTAATAAAGTGCAAAAAAGGCAGAAGTAATATAGTTTGTCCTAATATAACTTTGTCTTACATAAGATAGTTTAAAATTAATGATCACGAAAGGTTACGATATCTATTTATATAAGACGATTTTTTAACACGAAAAAGCCTTTCCTGCTTTCTAAAAATGTTGAAACTTTCAGCTTTTAAATAACACACCCGTCAACCGGCAGAGCCAGGAGCGGACGGCAATTCAAGGAGCAGACACGGTTAGTTTTTTCATATTTGACAGCGGTGTAAGCAATTATCATTTTCGCTAATTTTGATTCTTTCTTGGAACGAAATATCGGCTGCTTGTAAAGACCAAATAAATTCTACAGGTATCTGTTAATTTGTGGAGTGGAAGAAGCTAATAACATGTTATCGCGATTTAAATACGGATGTTTGTGTTAAAATCTTGAAGTTCTTCGTTTTACAGCAAAATGATCCAAAGTTCTGATAATCTGTATAAATCTGAAAGCACTTTTGGAAAATTTTATAATTCTCCTGGTAATATGTGAAATATTAGCACATACAGACTTATAGTATATTCACTAGTGCTTAGTGAAAAGAGCTGGGGTTTATAAATAGGCACTCCATGGAGTAGAAGGAGAATTTATTGGCAGGGACCAGGAGCAGATTTAATCGAGTACTGAAAATCTTTTGGTGTATTCTCTTGACACTATTTGACATACTCAAGTATAAACGTTTGTTTAGAAAAAGTGATAGTATTGTCACTCTTTATGTCTGTACATGTCATAAATCATACATGAAATCATTTCTTAAGGAGTTTTGTAAGCTTGTGATGAATTGGGAAATGAACTAGGCTAGATTTAGGTTTCATTTTTATCCGGTCTGTAGACGTATGTTAATTAGTTTTGGTAAAATATTTTCCTTTATTAGTTTGGTAAGCACGAGTTTTTATCCTATGGGCTAAGACTATATTACTGACTCTAACTTTTTTGCTCTAACTTTTAATATAGAGGAATAAACTTTAAAAAGATGTGGGAATGGGAGAAAGTCTTTATTTTATAAGTCCCTACGGATTTTCAGACAAAAAATGCATTTTGGGCTTCATTTTTGGAAAATGACAACATATTCGCAAATGTCAACAGCTAGGCTCCACTTTATCGCAAATTTAACAAAAATTTAACAACGTGCTGAAAAAAGCAAATAATGCTTTAAAACCAGATATATTTACAAGGTGGTCCTTCGATGTGGTTTGAGATGTCATGTGTGGTATTACGGCAAGAAAAAAGCCCATCAATTTTAAATCTTCGAAGCCTTGTCAGGGAAGGCTAAACATTACAACACATTTGTCGCCTGATGTCTACTTTTGTCTGTTATTCGGGGCCAATGCTGATAATATTTTTATCATTCATTTTCAGTATTTGCCATGATTCAAAGATAACAGTAGACAGAAGGCTACAAATGTTTTGACAACCATGGATAGCGTTTAACTTTCCCTTTAAAATGCGCTCAATTTCGTCGGAAACGGTAAACTTATAAAATACTTACAAGGCTTCGAAGATTTGAATCGATAAGTATTTTTCTTGTCGTAATACCAAAAATGACGTCACAAATCAAGTGGCTTGGCACCTTGATTTAGCCTCAAAATTGTGTTAAGTTCAGAGAAACCGATAAAGTTATGGATTCACAAATAAGTCCAACCATTATCTGGGGTGAAATGGACGTCAATCATTCAACTTTTGTTTTCGGTGTTTTGTATGGCGCACGAAAAGTAAATTGAAGGTGCTCCTACATACAAAATTACCGTTGCACCTGTAAATATATGCGTTGGAAGTATAAATTTACAAGACGGACGTAACGATATGTTGAAAAATGCACTGAATGTTTACTCGTTTAAAAATGCTTAAATTGTTTATTTAATTCTGGAAATATTACAAATATGTTTATTATTTTAAAAACACAAAAATAAAAATAAAATAAAAAGTAACTAATTTTAATTTTTAAATTACTATTTTCAGCAAAATCAACTGTTTGAAGCAAGGGTTGTGATTGGTTGATCATTTTCATATTGCAGGTGCACTTGTAAATTAGCGATGCATCGGTAATTTATACGTTGGGCGCATAAAATTTATACCACTGACGTATATTTTTGTAGGTCCACCGCTATTTGAAATGGAGGTGCACCAGTTTTATAGGTGCACCTCTAATTTTATACGTCCGTCGCATAAATGTACACGTCCAACGCATACATTAACAGGTGCACCGGTAATTTTATATATATGTGCACCTCCATTTAACTTTTGAGCATTTTCGTGTGCCATAGTTTTGAGGTGCTTTTTCATGTGTCCGATGTACAACAGTGTGACAAATAACTAACCAGCGACAACTCCGTTAACTTATGAGAGTTCAAGCATCACAAGCTTACAAAACTCCTTTAGAAATGATTTATGTATGATTTATGTATGATTTATGGTATGTACAGACATACAGACGGACAAGCCTACCACATTATATCAACAAAACTTTTTTTTATAGTTGAGAATGTAACATAATGTCAACAGAATACATCAAACGATTTTCAGTACTTGATTATATCTGCTCCATTGAGGTGCCAATTTCTAAACCCCAGCTTCATTTACTAAGCCCTAGCGAATTTATTTTAAGTCTGTCTGTGCTAATATTTCACAGGTTGCCAGGGGAATGATTACATTTTCCAATAGTGCTTAAGATTTATACAGATTGTCTGGTCTTTTTAGGATTGTGCGGTAAAACGCCGAACTTCATTATTTTAACACAAACTTTCGTATTTAAATCGCGATAGAATGATTAGTATCCCTTCTACCACTCCAGAAATTAACGGACTGGTGTAGAATGTATTTGGCTTTTGAAAATGGCCGATAGTTTGTTGCATGAGGTCGTCAAATCGAGCGAACATGACAATTACTTACACCGCTGTCAAATATAAAAAACATACAGGGTCTGCTCCTGGATGTGCCGTCCGTTCGCTCCTGACTCTCAGTTGCCGGGTGTGAATAAAAAGTTGTTACCCCTATATCTTCAAAGCTATATTTTGTAACGCTGTTTTATACGTTTGACATCTAAATAGACTATAGACAAAAATGAAGAAAGGACGCGTAACACAGAAAGGAACACCCTCGCATGAACAGATGACAGCGAAATGTACCCATGGATGCTAAAGCATTATAGCAGCGATTTAAGATTGATAATGCAGTATTCAAGAATTGAAAATTCATGTAAAGTTACTAGAGTCTGAAAAAAAACAGTACGCATTAAAAACATGCAAAATTGATTTGAGACTGGTTTCAAATCTCAGTTTTATCATTTTCAGCACTGCTTTAGATTCAGACTAAAATTTCTCATTTTAAAATGTATTTATTTTGTTGCGTTTTGAATTGATCATGATATCCGTACAAATATGTTTAAGTTCCAATTCCATGAAAAAAACACAATTCCAGAAAATAACACTGAGGCGTCTCTGGTTAGTGGGACAAATCAAGTTGTGCTAGTTGACTTCATCATTTTTGTGCCAGATATACACACGATTATCAGAACCAATTATTTTCTCTGATTCATCAGAGAATATCCACTTTAACCATTCTTCTTCCACAGACCAATCTTTCCTTTCTTGGCAATATGATATTTGTTTCTTTTTGTTAATCTTTCGTCTTCTTCGTAACAGCGCGGCGTTTAAACCCCAGGCTGGATTATTTTCTATGAACGGTCTTTGTACAAACATGTGATCCTTACCCTCATTCACTATGATAGTAATACTAAAAATGTAACCAAAGAGAGGAAAGCTCTTTACAAAACCACATTTTTTGTCAGGTGGAGATCAATTATGTCCCATGAGTGTATTTTCAGTATGTAAGCAAGTAAACATTTTTTCCTTAAATTTTGTGGCAATACTATTGTCAGACAACGTTAATTGTTTTCCAACAGCGCTTACAGTAGGCGACCAATTTTTTTTTTAAAGATTTAGGTTTAAGCGAGTATTGAAGGTGAAAATGATTCTCAAGTTTTTCATATTGGTTTGTTTGGCTTTTCATCGGGAAATGCCATGAAAAGAAATATAAATTTTCAGTATTGCCATGAACAGACTCAATCGCGCCTGCAAAATTTTGTGTTGTTCGGTGGCTTTAAAAATGTGTTGTATCTGTATTACATACTTGCATTGAGTTACGCTCAAACCTGGGGATCGACAGCTGGAGTCATTTCACCACGACAAATTGTACTTGTTTACTGATATAAGAACCTGTTATGGCAAGTGTGAGGTTGGTGCACCCTAGAACCTGTTTAAAACCCCCAGTGGCAAATTGGTTTGCCACTGACCGTTCCAAGGCGGTAATCCCTCGGATTCTCACTTTGTTTTTGACGTCCATTATATAACTGATTATTATAATAATATGCTTTGTTTTCCTCTCTACTGTTTGGCTGTGTGGGGAGGCTGTGCTGGATGTTGCCATTCCTGATAAGCATATTTCACTTTTCATTCAAATTTTCATTAATTGTTTGTGATGTCTTATTTGAAATTGATTATCATATAAAGTCATGTCACAAACGTTTATATAAGGCTTCCTTTAGAAGGCCTATTGATTCTTATTTTATTGAAACGTACTCATTTCGGTCTTTATAGTAACTTGAACAAATGACATGGGAATCATTCAAGGGATAATTTACAGCAATAAAATGCAAAGTGTACATATATTGTATGGTCACATTATTCACACCTCAATTTACGACTAGACCGATAAATAAGGTCAAAAACTAGGGTTGTGACCGGTTATGGATTTTGTATCCTAATCTAAAACTCGTAACTGTAAAATGCGATTAACCGGTTTAGTGGCTAACCTGTTATACATTGTATCCATAAAAATAAACTAGACTGTGTCCGCGGGACACTGACGCCCCCACTGCTTCCACAACATTTATAAGAAAGGGCCATAACTCTGGCAAATTGGTTGCAGGAAAATATTTTCTGTACGATCATCTACACATCCAGCTTGGTCATCTGTGCACGTTTGAAAGATATCCACCCAATAGTTAATGATGAGGTCATACCGCAAGATTGATGGGACGTTCGGACGTACGAACGAACGAGTGCAACTCTATATGCCTCCCACTGTTCAACATACTCTGATATCTATTTAATTTTCTCGAAATATAGAAGAAACTTAGGCCTAAAGACCTTGGAGAAATAAATTCACACGATAAAATTGTAAAATATTCAAAATGCTTATAACGCAAATAAAACAATAACGCAGAAGGAATGTGTTTAATAATTTATTCTTGTTACGTGTGTTCAATGATTCATTGACAATTGAGAAATATTAGTGTCATTTCGCCAGTGCGAAAAGGCAAAATACCTCGTGTTACAAAAAATGACAAAATGGAACGTTATGTCTTTGCAAGCACTGAAGACACAGATCTGTCTGCTCAGCCGCACAGGAAGATCGGGTCAACAAAGTTCGCCTTTGAGTCAGTTGAGTCAACCAAGAATTTTTAATGCTTCTAGAAAGAAGTTTTCTTTTCGTACAATTATAAATCCGCAACTATATCAGGATCTACCAATAATGCAAAAACAATTAAACTAGGTTTACTAAATACGACGCATCACTTTATAAATAAAGTACTATAATAATAAAGGTTTAAATAAATCAAGCCTAACCGCATACGTGACAATCCGAGCAAGTTTTACAATGTATTGTCGGAACCGATAGATGCTACCCGAATAAAAGAGGAACACAAGATCAGTGATAGAATACATAATATGCCAATTAATTTAAGGGCCATATCAAGAGCTATCACTTAATAATTTGACAGCTTATAAAGCTCGTTGAATCGAGCAAGTGGTTGCTCTAAAACGGGCAAGGTAGGCAATGTACAACTGAATGCTATATGAGAACAATCAAAGTGATATGATTTCATGATAAGCTTATATTATAGGTGAATAAAATAATTTTATTATTATAAGTGAAAGTTCACATAAAATTTCATTGAATTTTACTGCAGGATTCCAATTCCTGAGAAATAGCCTTGACAGAAATAGATCAACAATATCCTACTATTGTGTAAAATATTAACTTTTTAAATCTTTGAAAAGTTTCCAAAGATCATGCTGATTTAAATGAACACGATGACGTGACATATGGCATATTTATGGAATGATTGAAACTTGATTAATTAATACAATCATATTTAATTATTAGGATAGGAGTCTCTGTTAAGCCACTTTACTGCATATATAATGATGCGTTTAAATATATATAACACGATCCTGTGAATTCGGAATATTATATTTTCCGAAAACTTTTTTTTTATTTTATCGATTTTCTTGCGTTTTTTTATCAGGTGATTACACATGATTTAAATAGAAAAACTGGAATGTTTCAATGCCATATCTTGTTTAGTTTTCGAGAAAATTGGAAAATAAATTCAGTGTCAAACTTCGATTCCGATCGGAATCGACATTTTCCGATCGGAATTCTGAATTTTACTGTCGGAAAATTTTCCGATCGGAATGATTCCTGCGTTTATTTTATTCCGATCGGAATGATTCCTGCGTTTATTTAATTCCTATCGGAATTCATGTAGCATTTATCTTTCCGAGCGGAATCAGTCCTGTGGGAAAAGTTATTCGAACCTTTAGTTTAATCGCAAACTATGTCGTATTTATAATTTCCAGTCAGTAAAGTCAGTTGTTGTTTTTCTGATGAAAATGAAAAAAAATAGATTGTGATAAAAGAAAAACACAATGTAAACGCACTATTCTGTAAGTAAGTTATCGTTATTATATTTTGTTGACAAAATCTGACTCTCTTGGTCATGATTGACAACTTGACATTATTGTAATCGTCAACATCGTTTACTGTTTTCGTCAAAATAACTCATTACATTAATTTAGATAATTATCCATATACAGTAAAAACTCCCTAAACCGGTGGTCCTCGGGACTGGAGAAAAAGTCCGGTTTAGAGAGGATTCCGGTTTATAGAGGATTTCACCTTTATCACAATATTTGACAAGTGATGTTCTAATTAGTGTGTTATAACGCCTTTTCTTAGTCTAAATTGATTGTTGGTTGATTTGCAACATTTGACATATTTTTAGGGAATAAAAATAACAAAATTAATTTTATTTCAATTTATTTTCCCATAAAAAACAGTTCTTTTTTAACAAACTCAATTAATACCATATGTGAACATATATATATTCAAACTACATGTTATTGAATTGTAAGCATGTTTTTCACAGCCCTCTGTGAAATCGCCGACTGACCGATCGATTTGGCGAAATTGCAGCATTAATCACAAAAGAAAAACAGTCACAGGTGTTTCAAACAAACAATTAAACAGACAATTACCTTATCATCGTCTGCTCAAATCGTATTTGTTTACACAACAATAACAAGTCCCAGTTATTAACCCTTGTAATTTTCACGCCTATTAAATAATATGCGCACCTCTAAAGGAAAAAAACGGATTATCTTGCAGATATTTGACACGCTTGACAATACACAAGCCTTTGACAAGACAACCCGAGTTCGTCAGTTTTGATTGCAATTATAAAAATTCCGGTTTTTAGAGGTTTTTTAAAGAGCAAATAGCATATAAAATTGTAAAAATAAGGCCGGTTTCCGGAATTCGGAGGTTCCGGTTTTCAGAGGTTTTCTTTTCTATAAAATAAGAAGGAAAAAATTCGGGACCGTAAAAATTATGCGGTTTTGGGAGGATTCCGGATTATAGAGGATCCGGTTTAGGGAGTTTTTACTGTATCTCCATTTTTTACACAGCCAGTTTTTTATGGAGATTTAATTTATAAACTTAAGAAGATAAAAGGCGATGTTAATTTCTCGCGGTTATTCGTAAAAACCATCTGTAAATTTAAAAAGAAAGGTTACCAACATGATATTTTACAGCGCTCTGCAGGCCTGGTGATTAACCCATCTACAGTTGATCATTATGCTTACCTCTTTGGTTGCACGACGGTGGCAGGGGTGTAAGAGTTTATGAAAGTTTATGGGGAAATCTTTTCTTAAAAGAACCTTAAAGCTCGATTTGTTTCTTTTATCCCTGTCATCGTGTTCTTGCTGATTTTACTCCAGGTGCTCTGGTCTCGGACAGATCATTGAGTACCCGCCCTTTGGCTTTGCAATGCTATTAAATTCTTATGTTTATATGTTTGTATGCTTTTGCATGCAACATTGTTGAGCTGATGGGTGGGTTGGAGTTATTTCACCAAGACAATTTGTACTTGTTTTGTGATACGAGAACCTGTTGGGGCAAGTGTGAGGTTGGTGCACCCTAGAACCTGGTTTAAACCCCCAGTGGCAATTTGTTTTGCCACTGACCGTTCCAATGCTGTATCCCCAAAGGTTCTCTTGTTTATTAATTGTTTGTGGCGTCCTATTTGAATTGACATACATATATAAAACATGCGCTCTCTCTATCTTCCTCTCTTCTTTTTCGCTGCGTGGGGAAGCTGTGTTTTTGAGTGAGACGATTCCTGATATGCATATGTTGCTTTTTTAATACGATAGTGCTGATCAAGAAATACAGCAGAATGATATAGATTAAAGTCCTTTGTTGTGCTCACACAGACACGGTCTCGTGCACTAATACAGCCGTCACATAATACATGTTGTACTTGTATGTGTGTAATATTATATAAAGTTATCTCCAGTATGAATAATTGAAGAGGTGAAATTTGTTATTCAGTTTCTCATTCATGCTTCTATTTTTTAACTTCACGTACTTTTTGATTTATATTCTTAGATTACTTGTCAGACTTGCTGATCCTTTTCAGTCCTGTCGGTTATTTTCTTGACAAAAGTTAATCTCATTTTATTTTAATTGAAATTATACAATGCAGATTATGGAGTGTTCTTGATTTGAAAATACTGAGTTAAAGGTTTCATAGTAAGTTTTATCGTTTTATCGGTAAATCAAAATGGGTACCTATGTTTACTTACTTGTGTAAATTTTATTACATGAAAAGGGAACTTTAAGCTCAACTTGGTTCAAATCGTTATGTTTCCGATATTTCGCATTAACCGGCTAAAAACCGAGACTGCAATATTTCATGTCAAAAAATAAATATTTCAAAACGTTTTATCCTTTTCTATTTTAATAAGCGATAAGTTGGTTGTTTTTGAATTACATTTGCATGACGCACGGATACATGTATAACTTCTAAATCACCGGCAGAATATGATCTCTTGGCCAGCAGTCCTGAAATCGGTGGAGAACTCATTTTATAACAGAACATGTTTAATCGACAATGTAAAAGAAATTCACAAATACAAGTTTTTAAATTCATATAGTTATTGTTGTTATTTCACCTAAATTTTACAATAACTATTGTATTTAAAAGAGAGAAACATGTAATTCAAGAAAAATCTATATTATCTTTAAACAACAGTGCCAAAATGCCACAAAATACGCCCGTCAAAAAGTTTGGCTAATTTGCCACATTTTTCGTATAAATAAAGAGCCAACACTCTTAAGTGCCTGAAGCAACTTGGCTGGTTATCGAACTTGGCAGAGATATTATGCCTACCAACATATTCACCAAGTTTGATAAAGACCGGATGAAAACTCTTTGACTTAGAGAGCGGAAACAGTAATTTTGGACAATTCAAGGGCCATAATTCAGGAGTGCCTTGGGGGATTTGGCTGGTTATAGAACTTGGTCGAGACATTATGCACACCAACATATTCACCAAGTTTGATAAAGAACTGATGAAAACTCTTTGACTTAGAGAGCGGAAACCCTGTGGACGCCGCCCGCCAACCCGCCCGCCCGCCGCAGGTGTTCCCATAATACGTCCCGTTTTTCAAACGGGCGCATAAAAATCGTGAACAAGTTATAGTATACAGTAGTGTGTTGTAATTACCATCATCTCAGATTTGATGTAAAAGTTACGTTTTAACTTATATTATTATGAAGATAATGATTATTAAACAAAAAAGATCGGTTTAATACAAGAATAATAATTCGGTTAAAATCTGTATGAAATTAGGATACCCACATGGTCTCGTACGATTATGGATACGCATAATAGAACTGTTAGTTTGAAAAATTCCGATCGGAATGTTTCCTGTGTTTATTTAATTCCTATCGGAATTCATTTTGTATTTATCTTTCCGAGCGGAATCAGTCCTGTGGGAAAAGTTATTCCGAACATCTATTTTACTTATGTCCTATTGATAATTTCCAGTCAGTAAAGTCAGTTGTTGTGTTTCCTTGTGAAAATGAAAAAAAAAAAGATTGTGATTAAAGAAAAACAAAATGTAAATATCATTTTATATATACGCTCACTATTCTGTAAGTAAGTTATTTTTATTATATTTTGTTGACAAAATCTGACTCTCGTGGTCATGATTGACAACTTGACATTGTTGTAATCGTCAACATCGTTTAATGTTTTCGTCAAAATGACTCATTACATAAATATAGATAATTATCCTTATATCTCTGACTTTTATCGTCATAATACTTGGTTATTGTATTATATTAAAAAACGATTTGTTTAACTGTTGTCTTACTAGAATATTCACCATATTTTCTGAACTGATCTATTTTGAATTCCGACAGAATTGAGTATTTCCGATAGGAATGAATCCGAGTGGAATATTTTCTTTTGATGAAATTTCCAATGGAAATGATATTGATCAAAACCAAGTTTTCATGAACCGTTAAATGTTAAGTTCTTTAACTGTTTGAATAACAAGAAGAGAGTAACATAAAAACTTATTGCGGCATTTCCTTATTCAGTTGTGTATACGAGTTTGTTTTATTTGGCACAAAAAGCACCAATAAAGCTAACAGTACCACATTTTCAACGTATAGGCTTGAACGGGTATAAGATATTTCTTTAAATAAAGGATCTCCAGCTTGAAGTATTCCCCTTAGGAAAATTCTGATTCCACTTTCAGCATTCTTAAGCTTATACGATGCTATGCTGTCAGTATGAACAATAATTGTGCATGTATTTAATACATTTATAAGTGTTCGGTGCGCGATTGATTTTAGATCGAGAATATATCAAATTAAATGTTTTTACTTCATCCGTCACTGTGTTTCTTATTCTCTGTGGTGGCGATCCTTACTGAATTGCGCTTCGTTTCTCCAAGGCTAGAAATGCAATTTATTATTATTTAAGCAAACATAAAAGAAACTCAAGAGTAAACAATGCTAGAAACTGACTGTATTTCACGTTCAGAATTTGTAGAACGTAGTCCTGTTATATTTTTCATAGGCGCATATACAATCTCACTAAAGCCAGATCTAACAAAATGTTAGATCTGATGACGGCCCGCAGTCACTGTACATAAGTAATAGCGGTTTTCCCCCCGATTACTATTTTTAGAAAATGCCAACACAAGAAGCGTTTTTATAACGCTCGCAAAATGATCTGAAGATGTCATTACATTAGAAATGCATGCAATACTACATAAACACATATATATATATATATATATATATATATATATATATATATATATATATATATATATATATATATATATATATATATATATATATATATATATATATATATATATATATATATATATATATATATATATATATATATATATATATATATCCAGTAAAATATGTCTTACGCAAGCTGTCAACACTTTCCATGAGTTAAAATACTATTTTTACGTTCACTTTTGCGATTTTATAGGCGACAATCTGATTGGTTCAACGGGTTGTGATAAAAGCATGTTTTAGTTTCTCGTAGTCAGATCCTGATAGCGTAACTGGTTTCAGGAAATGATTTTAATCAGATTGACGCATACAGAGTGTAATTTGATAAGTTACTTTTCTTGCCTTCGATGTATGTTATTAACTTGGTCTTAGTGATACAAACGATCTATTACAATTATAATACAGTTTATACATTTGGCAAACATTCTATAAATCACATGTCAGGCACACAGCTTTCTTCAAATCGATAAGTAAAATATTTTTCTATTATACGTATTTTACGATTTGACTACTAGAACAATTCTTTCACATTCTGCACTATACAAGCACATTCATCATGTTCATATCTACAAGTAATCTACAAATCAAATGATAAGTTATAATGAAATGTCCGAAAGAAGTTTTATTTTCGCTTGCATGTTGTTGTATAAAATTTATGTTTAAAACATATGCCTGATCGGAAAATATTAACATAACTATAATATAATTGAATGCGTCATTTTGTTTGAAATACAGTATTCATTCAGTTAAAGTGTGTTATTTATTAATTTATAAGTACTAAATAATGAACAAGATTGGTTTCAAATGTTTCGCATTACTGGTTATATAAATTCTTTCATGTTGCCTGTGTAAAGAAAAAATATTAACATTACGAAAGACAAAAACAATCATAAAACAAAAATCAATATTAAAGCGATATTAGACCGGAAGTTGTTGACATTATTAAACAGGTATTTCAAACGACATTAAGACTGTATAGATACAGATGACTGAAAGTTGTTTTAAGTGTTTAGTCACGTATTCGAGTGTACGAGTAGTTAGAAAAATGCACGTGTTTTAATAGGACATAATATCGGCTGTGTTTCGCATGAATGACCGCGCGATTCGTGCAAAAAGTAAAGAAATGCCAACTACACAGAAATGTAGTCGTCTGTAAATAGTATTATATTTTGATTGTATCTTAAATTTATGTTAATCAAAGTTAATAATAAATCGTGAACGTGTGTTTGATAACGACGGGGAATGAGAATCAACCACCTTTAACATACTCATAATTGAAAATTATTTTCAAAGCAATTGATTTTTCTATTAATTCGAATCCCATAACTGACTGTGTAAAGACGATGTGCTTTGTTTAACATGATTAATACAATAGTTATATGTAAATTTTAATATTGGGTGTTAAAGATCCTCTCTTGTTAACTTATTTCGATAAAAAAAGAAGAAATTTACACGTTTGAGATTTAAAAAAAAATTATGACGTTTTCGGGATTCGAACCAACGACCTGCAGAACCACGAGTCAAAGGTATAATGTTGAGAAACGGTCTAGATCAGGCTAATGCGGAATTTGTACGAATGGAATATCATTCCAAATATATACTTGTTCTGGGATTCAGGGGCGGATCCAGAGGTCTCTTCGCCGGGGGTTCGGTGCCCCCCTCCCCCTTCACAAAAAATGAAAGGAAGTAGCGCTTTTGGTGTTACCGCACTTCTTTACTCAACCATGCCAACTATATAGCTGCAGCTGTTTAATTTGACTGAAAACAGTACACGGGAATCTCTTTTAAAAGAGAGAAAGTCGAGTTTCTTTTTTCTTTTTTCCTCGGTGAAGAGGCGACCGCCACCTCCGAGCTCTACGTTTTACATTCTAAAAGCTGAAAGCGGTATTTGTGTATTTCATTTTAATAATACATAGATTTTGATTACTAAAATAGACCAGATAATTATACATCTATGCGCTGTCTACGGTAGAATACTAGGCCTAACCCCCGCCCAAGAGATCTCCAAAAGATTAGAATTGTCCAAGTTATGTCACAACTATCTCATCTTCAACAAATTTCCCTCAATGCGGATAATTATATTCTTAAGTTGTCATCTATTATATATTACAATTACGATATAAAAATTCACTGCAGTATTTTCGCTAGTCTGGTTCCCATCGTTCTGTTAACTGTGCCGGGCCCGGTCGAGAAGACACTTCTGTGCCGATAACGTAACAAGAATATATATGTGCTCAAACTAAGCTAAACATTAGACGGGTCTCAGTTTTATCGCATGTATTAGTACAGTGGTTTTATCACTTGTACCCGTCCACTGCTGGATGCGAAATAGACGATTTTATTTTTAACCAGCGAAGCTGGTTTTACTAATCACAATTCTGAAATCGGTATCAAACCAACTGGCAAACGGCGATTTACGCATTTCAGAGAAATCAGAGTAAGTAAAGTAGTCCCCAAGTTTCCTGTTACGTGTTAAAGTTGGTATTAACTACGTCATGTTGATAGGATAAAACCTGTGCGGTGCATCAATGGTCAAATTCATCTGTACGACAGTTTGATTAAATGTAAAATCGGTGCGGTTCATATTTCTAGGACTTGATCGGTGCGGTGCAACAATGATCAAACATTGTCCGTGTCCGCGATTTTTCACAATGAAGGAAACAATTATATATTTCTTATTTCAAATAACTGCATAAACTTTCCCATCGATGGGGTCTCACTTTTTATATCATTTTTCGTGCTCATTATGTCTTTGGGATGTCAGTACACAGATTTCACTATTATAATTTTTTGCTTAAAACCCTTTACTCAATATATACGCCTTTCATCACATAGGTTACCAGTTCAGGTCCCGATCAGCTGGCACAATAGTGCCATCTGATCTGGATCTAAAATTTGTGATTACTGGTCAGAAAAAAATGATCATAAAAGCGAACAGTTTAAATCCTAATCAGATCGCACAGATGTGCCAGCTGATATGGATCTAAACTGTTCGCACAAGCTATGAAGATATATCTATGGAGTAAAGGGTTAACAGAAGCCTTCATCCAGATAAAACATGGAAACCCTTATTTCCACTATCATTTAGACAAGAGGAAGTTATTTGCGAGTGAACCAAGTTTTTTTGCTTTTTCGTAAATCGATACATGTATGAGAATCATGGCACTGGTTATTCTCAATAAGCAAAATCGCTTCGCTGGTTTACTGTACTTTCAGTACTTTGATTGAAAATAGGATGTCATTTCTTAAAATGGACCCGTCCATTTCCTGCTGCCAATTGCCGCAGGCTAACGATTGTCACCTGCTGGTGTTGTACATAAATATACATGATATGGTGTAATGGTCGAAGCAGATTAAGCTGCAATCATTTTATTAGATGCTTATATTATCATATTTTCAATATATGTTGCTAATAAAAATGAAATGTCGAGGTTTAAAGCTTAAAATATTTCAGAGCGAACTAAAGAGTATAAGCGATATCAGATATTATTGTGAGAATCACCGAATTAATGCTTATAATGAAACATACCACCAAACTTGTGCCCCTATAATCGGTGTCCGGCGGGGGAGGGGGCATTTAGCTTTTATATGGCCACCAAAACATATTGGTCACCTACCATAAATGCGTATAAAAATGAAAATAGCAATGTAGATGCTATTAAATGCCGGAATTGTAAATACCAAAAACAGCCATCATCATCAGCAGCAACTGCTGCATCATCATCATCATCATTATTATCATCACCATAATCATCATCATCATCATCATCACAGTCTGCAGTAGCAGCATCTGCAGAACCTACAATAAACAGTTTATTTAAATTACAAAGATCCCGTGGTCTCCGATGAATTATATTGCAAATCTGCAAGCCAAAAAAATAAAAAGAAAAATAACATGTGATGACGAAGTTTGATGATGATGATGATGATGATGATGATGATGACGACGACGACGACGACGACGATGATGATGATGATGATGATGATGGTGGTGGTGGTGGTGGTGGTGGTGGTGGTGGTGGTGGTGGTGGTGGTGGTGGTGATGATGATGATGATGATGTTTGAACAAGATGAAACAAATATATCTTATCATTTACTAAGTTTCTTTTTTAAATTCTGAACTTTTATGTATAACATTGTTATAATCTCCATGAAACAAGAACAGGGAAGAAAAAGCTACTTAATGCTCCTGACTTGCACGTTCTCCTTTTTGTACTCTATGGTTGCATTAGATCACTTAAAAACGCGATAAAAGATGCGAGTCGGGATTTCGCATCGCGTTTAGACGACCTCCTACCGTGATCTTATCGATTTCGCATAGTGTCTTCATAATTTACCAACCCATAGATCGGCAGAGCGAAACGATTGTCCCCAGAAACATCAACACATATCCTGGTTTGCTAACCCGTCTGATATACTAGTTTCACGCGGTAAATAATCGCAAGATTAAAAATGTCATAATTTATTTAGTGCACGGAACAAATTAAATAGTTAAGATAATGTCATTTTTTTACAGCAATAACATTTTGCGGAGTGTATAAGGATATAATGATAATCGCCGTACAAATATATTCGGAAGGTGTAATCGGTGCAAAAATGTATTAATTAAGAAGATCAGTTAAAGAAAATTCACCGAAAAGAAAGCGCCCAATTCCTTTTGAAATAGAGTACAGTTTTAAGTTTGTAACCCGTCTTATATACTATTGTCACACGGGAAATAATCGCAAGATTAAAAATTTCATACATATTTTATTTATTTAGTGGACTCAACACATTAAAAAAAATTAGGAGTTAAATAGTTAAGAAAGTGTCATTTTGTACAACCATAACACTTACGGCGTATATAAGGATATTATTGTGATAATTGCTTTACAAATAAAACACGCGAATATTCTTCAAGTGTAAACGGTGCTAAAATGTTTTCATTAAGAAAAGCAGTTAATGTAAACAATGCACGCTTTTTTTTCGGAATAGAGAATACTTTAAAGTTTCTTTTTTATATAAACATTACTTCATAAGAATCCAGCGGAAAAGGGAGGGGGTTATACATGTCGTTAGTGCTATAGTTAAAATGGTTGAACCCAGCGATTCCGAAAGAATCCCGATGTCTCTCATACTCTTATTCATTCTTTATTAAAGCAGAGTTCTGCCTTATTTTATTTAAAAGACTCGAAATAAATGTGAATGTGCATCTGAAAAATGCAGGCAATTGAAAAGCTTTATTTATTCCTTAGATTCGAACTTTCGTTAAAATAAGATCAAAAAAATTAAACTTGCAAAGAAACAATTAGACGACATTCGACATTTATTAGACAAATTCAGAATTCATTCAATCAAAATTTACGTTATATTCCAATTAACAGAAATTCAAAGATATTTAATTATAAGTAATCATCTCAATACATATTGTCATCATAAACTGATAAAACAAAATCATGAGACGCATTAATCATTAACTAAATTCTAGATTTCCACATTCCTGCCATTTTAAGTTCATTAATAAAAACGATGATGATGACGTGTTTGAAACAGTATCAAGCATTAAACACAATATATTTACTTGTACACTTTCATTAACTTATGAGATTTAAATCCCGATTTTAATAATGATGAGTAAACATATACGCCTATATAAATTAATTTTCAATATTTAGAAAGCTTCATCAAAAGTCCAAAATATTAAGTTGTAGATTAATAGCTAATCATTTTGTTAGTTCCCATTTCCCTTTAAACAAGAATTTTCCAAAGAAATTATGAACAAGGACATTGTGGTGTTATAGTAAATTCAATTTTAACCTAGCTAGTGCGCCAAAAGACGGACGCACCGAGGTTAATTCAAACTAATAAAATAATTAAATCACCAAATTCAGTTTTTATGACTTTAGATTCTTATCGCGAATCAATTAATGCGGATATTAAAATGATGAACGAATCATCAATTATTACAACTCCGCCCCACGAATCACGTTATCGCGTTAATGTGTTACTTATTTTCTATTGGTTGATGTTTATAAAAGAGGCGTTCCTTTACAAGAGGCGATCAGGGTGCTATACATTAGATATGATGGTCAGTTTTGGAATCCATACGCTAGTTAACTAATTCACTTCTGGAGGCCCCTACCATATCGATAGATATGTTCGAACGTTTGTATTAGTATTTTTAAAACCGAAAGCACCACAAGAAGTGAAACCGATTCTTTTATTGATAGTTTCACACGTGATTTTTGTGAAATGACACGAGTCTGTTTCGTGAAATAAATTAACAATATTACTAAGATTATGTATGTTCAAGTCGGATTTCTCTAAGTCGATTATTTCGAAAACCCAATAATTTCATGTTTCCATTCGCTGAATAAATAGTGTCATAAGTCTTTGAGATGTTTTTCTACACGCCTTGCAATCATTGACATCGAAAAATGGTATTTAATCACATAAGTGTCACCCAAACATGGTATACATTGTTCACTTCTCGGTCAGAAAAAAACCAATGTATCGAAAAGCAAACGGCGAAGATCCTGATCAGACGACGCGGATGTGCCGCCTGGTCTGGATGTGCACTGTTTGCTTAAGGATAACAGCCGTGTCACATGAAAGAAAGAATTATTTGAAATTTATGTGCGCTGAGAACAGTCGCAATTTTACAACAACAACAATGATATCGGTCAAAATAATAAAAACGCGAGTATATTTCTTTTATAATTTTATTAAACTGTGATTGTGCAAGTATTGTTTGATTTATATAAAATTTCCATGTTCATCATGTTTTTATTCACGCGTTAAGATCAATTAAATTCTTGTTATATTATATTGTCGTTATCTAACATTAACAGATTAGACATAATAGTTTACATTTCAAAACGTTATTATAGTCGGAATAAATAATTTTAGTTAGTGCAGATATAGGAAATATTTCAAATAGTCTTAGAAAAATAGATAAAAATTTACAGAATCAGAGCGATCGAGTTTTAACAGGTATAGGAGAAATGGAGTTGTGAACACGTGCCAGTAATGACATATTCTCAATTCGGGTTGACACCGATCATTAAATTTGATATGTGAAATGTAATGCGTTTCAAAGAAGAATTAATAATTTTCTATCGTGAAAACGGTAGCTAACAAAAATTATAATGATTATCTGTTATAATTATGCTATAACACATTTATGTAACGCGGGAGCTTAACTTTAACGGATTGGAAGGGTATGCTACTATGCTGACAAAATGGTAGCTAACACAAAAATGACGATTTTTTTGTTGTTTTGTCAAATAACGTGTACTTTAATTTAAATATTCACTGTGTTTCATATTTTTAAAGTATATTATCAATATCAGTTTAAAACTTAGTTTAATAATTAATAATCTTTAATTCTGCGGTTGACACTTTTATTACCAATAAGATGTTGATATCCATTAAAGTTGTCATGGTTATATTGCCCGAGGCAGATAACTTATCGGAATTTTAGGGATTTTACATCCATACGTATAATCAACCGTGACCGCATATTAAGAAACAACTTAATTAAAAATACGATCAAAGTAATACCATTCATTATTAAAGTTCACCTAAATGCATTTTAGAAATAAAGTTTTATATTGGACACATTTACTTAGCAAATGAAAATCTTGTACGGGAATATCTGACACAAATATTACAGAATTATTAGTTATTTATTGTTATTAATAATCAAAGTGAACAGGATTCGCAATAAAAACAGGATATCGCAATAACTTTTTTCTATGTGAAGGTTATATAAATCAACAAATTATCTCTCTTATTTTTTTATTCAGTTTGCACATATTTTTTTAATTAATAAAACGACCATAGTTTAAACGGGGCGGATCGCTAGATTTTCAAAACTTTAAGTAGAATATACTTGGGCGAATCCAGAAAGTGTTCAGTGAGGTTGTTTGAACCCTCCTTTTTTTAAGAAGTGGGGGAGGGGGGAGCAATGTTTTATGTTCATGGAGATTTTGGTAAGAAAGTTGGATATTATCAATATCATACAACTGTCGCAAACGAACCCCATTTCCAGAAATCCTACATCCGAGCTTGAATATGTATGATGCTGAGGTAGTTAACTTTTAATCTCAAAACAGAATATCGCAGTAAACTTCAAAAATTTGTTCTATATTTTAATGCGCGTGTTGTCTGCGTCGTCACAATACTAATTGTCATTGTAATCATAATGATCAAGTTTGGCTTGGTTATTAAATTGCAACTCAATTTCAGCATGATTTTTTAAATTTGTTCCAGAAAAACATAAAATCACATATAGATAAAGCACTTACACTAAAATCTTTAAAAATGCATTCGGAGGCTCAATATGCTTACTGTGATTTAACTTTAAGGGCCTGTTCCGCATTCAAAAAAACCTTATCATACATGTAACATAAAGCCCCGAATCTAAGAATGGAGACCAGTCTCACAAGCCAGCAATCCGTTGAAACGTTAACCTGTCTCAGAATTGACAATGGAAATTCGCGAGCATAGAGTTGAGATCTCTCCGGAAACGAGCGAGAGCTCGCGCAAATATTATCACGCGAAAAGATGTTTCAACTCGACGATTGCTAACCCGGTTACTAATTTCCAACCTTAAGTAAATTCGATTTTACAAGTAATTTTATGCCGAGTCTTTGTTTTATTAATTCAAGTTTACCACGTTATTCAGAGTAACTATCTCTTAAGCTTACACAATTACGTAATGTAATATACTCAATCAAGCAATTTCTGAACAAATAAAGTCCTATTCCAACTTCAAATAAACACGGTAGGTATTAACAAATCAACCATTGCAATTTATTTAGTATTTATAAGTTTACTTAATACACGTATCCACAAAATTCTAAACATCACGATTTGAGGGAATACCGATATACACCGTAATGTGACACTTTAAGAGTCAATTAATTTTAAAGTCAATTTATTTGATTTAAAAACAGGATCTTAAGCCAGTCTACATCCTTCCATACAAACATCACTCTCGATGCAGTAGGGCAGAAAATAGACTTGCTATTATAACATTTTGTTAGGATGCATAAAACTATAAAAAGACAAACAAACTTTTTATCAGACCAGCGGCTATTCTAGCCTTATACATGTTATAGTCGAAATAAATAATTAGGATAGTGCAGATTATAGAAGTGATTAAAAATAATCATAGAAAATAGATAATAAGATAAAAGTAATAAAGAAAAAGAGGGATAGTTTTTTAACAGAGGAAGTTATTTGTTCATCATTTCTGGTGGATCTTTCGGGTCTAAATAATGCGTTTTACCAAAAAAACAAACACGTCAGGAACCGCTCGTTAAGCTGTTGCTCTCTTGCAGTGGGATTCTTGCAACTGGCACCCACACTGGCACCCACACTGGCAATGATCTTTGTAGCCAGGCTTTATGGTTTATTCACGGAGAAGAAGCAGTGACACGAGTATATGTCAGTGAGTAAAAAGATATGGAACTATTGACATTTGTAATTAATGATATATTAGCAATTCGGTTTGAAATCGATCAATATTTTACATGTAGATGTGAAAATAAGTATAGGTTATAGTTTATTTGGAGGCTTGTATGAAAATTAAATGGTCAGGCCCAGCGCAGCATGGCGACCGTTTAATTTTTCATACAAGCCTCTAAATAAACTATAACGTATAAAATGGTCGAAATTATTTTTGTAACTGACAAAACAGTCGCCGCCTAAATTACCATGTATGGGTGTGCAGACGATCAATAGTCAAACTGAAAGCAGTTTTGTGACGTTCTCATTAAATGACCCGTAAACATGTACTAAGATAATAATATAGAAAGTGAATTATGAAATTTCTTTATCTGAAAACACCATGTGAACAAACTAATTCTTAGGAAAAAACCTGTGTAGCAGTCTGTCCTTGGGATGAGAAACAAGGGTTCGTCCGTGGAAGTTCCATTTTACCATTTCCTTCATTAATAAATCATTCATAACATGGCAAAAGAGTTTATATCCAGATCAACGCGCTCATCCGTGTATTCTGATCACGATCGACACTTCTCGCTGTTAGATTCACTAGATTATATAGAGGAAATCGACCTATATTAAACACATTTCCGACGCGCGACTTAATGAGAATTAAGGTTCATTGGCTTAAAAATAATTTCAACCATTATTTCCCTTTAAAGGCAGAATAAATTGATGCACATACTTTGTAAGCGGTTTGATAATTTTATAACTGATAAGACGGCCATATCCCTAAAAGTTGTCATGGTAATGTTTGCTCGAGGCAGATGATTTACCGGAATTTGAGGGATTTTACATGCGTAATAATACATTCAACTTAAAAATTAGCAGAAAAACGCTCATCTGAACTGCATTATTATTTTTGGAAATAAAGCTTTATATTGAACATTTACTAAGCATGTGAAAACCCTGACACAAATGTTGTTTACAGAATTAAATAGACTAAGTTATCTAATTTTTTTAATAATCAAATTGAACTACAGAAATAAATACAGAAGGTGTATTTGCGTTCTTTACCGTCGACAGAAACCCGACGGATTGAAACCTGTTATAAAATGAATACTAGTATTTTACCAATTATAATTTCAACCACTAAGTCGGTAAGTGCTTATACATGACAGAGCGATCTAAAACTTTAGCTGGTCGCGCGGCTGCGCTGCGCTATGCTGAGTATAGTCCGTAAATTCATTAACCTATACGCCTTTCCAATAATTCGGTTTTTGATTTTTTTCGGTTACCTCCCCTATTCAGTCACGTGACTACTTTACCAGGAAAAATTATTGCTCGCTGTATAATTGTAATAGGGAACATGTACTTACAACTTTCGTTTTTCATCATGAAATTTCTTTTTTAAAATATATATTTCTCGTTTATCGTTGAATTAGCAATAATACATCAGCGTAATGATTTTTTTATCAAGAATAGTTTATAAAACAACAAATCTAATTTGATTAAAAGTGTAAAGTCATTATTCCTCGCGCCAAGGTTTACTTTAAACGACTTAAACTAACAGCCTGTGTTCTATCCACAGATAAATTGAGTGTCGTTTCCGGCTTAGCGTGTCTTATCAACTACTGACATGCCGGCTGCGATTGATTTTGAAAGATGCATGTCATAAATATGCCAAATTGTCGCGCACAGGGGTCCCCTGTCAATTACTAAGAAGAAGATATCACTGACCAATAGAGATCGGTTTACTTTTTTATGTACCTCCACCTCCCAATTAATAAGTATATCGAAATCCTTAATTACTGAATCGGGTAGCAAAAGTATTTGATATAGCAGTTATATGAATTATTAATCCTTAATACGACAAGTAGAACCATAAGACATCTATTAGAAACTCATCTTAGAAGAACATTTTATAAATATTCAATCAAGCGATTGAGCGTTTACGCCAAAATTACAGAATTTCAAACCATAGCAGTCTTAATGTTAATATAAATGTTCCCATAATTATTTGAAGCCGGCATCTCCATCTTTATTAGAAGCCAGCATCAGAATCCTTGAATTTTATTCTATGAATGATACTCTTACGTAAACGAACAATCAGATAACCATATTGATCCTTCTTAATTTCAAGACAGAATCAATAGTGCCGTATTTTTGCTTGTGAAGTATACGATACGTGACGTTTTCAAAAATTCAAAATTATTTGTTCGTTGAACATTAACGGTACGATGAATTCAAGTAATAGATGAGTACAAGTATAACGTACAGATACTGTAACCGAATGTTGACATGTCACGATTTCCGGAGTATAGTACATTACCAGTCTTAGCAATTTGCGAATTTCATACCAGTTAAATATAATTTTAAGTATAAAATACATAAAGATGAAAATGCTGTATAGAAATTCGTAACATTAATACTCACGTTTATCCGAATCGCGTTTCATACTGCCCACTATCAACAATAATGGTACATGTTCTTACAATATTAAAAATGCAAATATCTAACAAATAGTGAAAATAAAAATGTCTGACTAGAATAACAGACCAGTAACTTATTTTCGACCGGCGGCGACGATTACACACCTGAAATTTAATGGATAATGTTAGGCCTTATGTGCTTAAGCCATAGTCCGATAGTTAAGCTTTCCTGTGAAGCCTCGTTTTGGGTTGATATCTGGTAAAGGGAAGTAACTCATACAGGACTGCGAAACTGTTTATTGGAAAGGCGTATATACATAGCCTGACGATTATTTTATATGAATGAACATCCGTATTTAAATAAAAATTCTTTGTAGTAATTTATTTTATCATGTCCCATGTATATTATACATAGGCATTTATGAAATTGAATATCAATATGATTTTGACAATAAACTGTAGAATTATGAAACGAAATAGATATTTGAATTTAGCTGTAAGTTGTTTTCTTTTACTTTAATATAAGAACATGTATTCAAAATTTCAGCTAGCTACCTTATTTCAGCATGGTAGCATATTTACTTAGTAATACTGGGAAATCATTCAATGACGCGTTAGTAGAGAAATAAAGAAATAAATTTCCCCCAAAATTGAAAAAATACTGGATTTCCATTGAACAAAATAATTTTTTAACCTTTAAATTGGCGTGCAAATGACTTATGAGCAGTCTAAATCAAAATAAAATTTGTTCTTCATTGCGCCATGGTAATTTAGAACAGCTCGCATGTTAATCACAAATATATGTCCATTAAAAGCCGTTTTAAAATGTAACTTATTTAGAAAGTTAGTGTTTCGAAACACGTTTATAAGTTGACACTTATTACATGTAGCTACATTTGTGCAAATAATCTCTGTATTGTTAGAGACCGCCATTTTTTAAGTTTTATTAGCATAAGTAATATTTTAGCCCCGAATAATGGTTTAATGTTGGGTTATATTCTCAATGAAAACATTTTTAATTTTAACGGGGTATCTAATCTGCAGACTAAAATAAACTTATCTACATAATTAAAATAATTTAAAAAAAACGCATCATTTTAAAGCGTTATTTTTCTTAATAAGGACATTTTAATTCAAAGAAATGTAAAGACCACCTTCCCAGCGATCGCTTATCAAGCGATAAGTGAAACTCCGCCTGCAACATTTAGTGCGCATGCGTGAAAGATAACGTTCCTAGGTCAGTTCAACGATAATATGCGCTAAATAAAAACATGTTACTGAAAATCTCAAGATTAAAAGGAAGATTTATATACTGAGCGAAAATGTGAAATAGGATGATATCAATGCATGGCCGATATAGAATTTTTTTCTGTCGTATCTTCCCAAGGTTATGTTACTTTAGGACCAATTAATTCAAATTTATACATTCGATATGTACATCTCAATGTCTTTTTTTAATGAATGTTATAAGTTTAGTTTATATAAGCAAGCACAACTGCTCCGTGAGGTTATATTTCTTCACTCGCTTTTACTCAAATGTATGGGATCTCTTTGTTTTGTCAGATATAAGCGTTGAAATGTATTTTTATTCGTTGTATAAAGATTTCATCCAACTATAATACACAGAAAACTTAATCTAAATCACGTTAAGAAAAGCAACCTCAGAAAAAAATGCAGCGAAGTTTTATTTCAAACAACGTTTGATATTTACAGAAACGTTTTCAGAAAGATTTTTAATACATTTTACTTTTACATTTTTATTCCTATGTTTAATATTATTTATGTAAAACGGCGCCACCGTATTACATAAAGCGAGCGAAAATCGCTACAATCTTTACTATCAAAACGGAAATTGAACCAATTAAAAATTCACTCGAAATAGCCATGAATACTGAAGTTAGAAGTAGTTAACTTTTCTCATATATGTTATTTACAATGAAAAACACATAATATAATTATAACATTTCTGTCAAACAAAATGTTGTCTCGCATTCATACAATAATAATTAAACCTAGTTTTTGTTTTAAATTGGCCACTTTATGCCAACAATTGATCATTATTTTAAACACATGCATGTCGCATAACTCTACCATGACCAGTTTCTACAGTTAAGACATTTCTACTATGAAATCAGTGATAAAAAGTGTTGGTGGGCTCAGCATTATTTTATTTAAAAGTAGAGGTTAGAGATTGGAAAATCTGAAAATCAACATTTCCCAGAACTATGTACAGCGAAACACCGCTAATAAGATTGGAATTGGTACTGGGTAAAATTGGTAAAAGATATTAGGTGGTCTACATTTGTGTTCTCAATTTCTGTGTGATCTTTATGGGACCTTCACTGAAGTGATCATTCAAGCTTTGATAGGGGTACTACAATTGCTGGTCAAAACAAATAACTGCAGTATCATTATATTTCGCGGGGACGAATTTTCGCGCAAATCCCGTAAAAACAAAGTCGCGGGGGCATGAATTCACGCAACTGTGTTTTCCTATAAAGAAACACTGTTACATGGTTTGATTTTGCTGGGGTTGAATTTCGCGCTCTTGTCGCAGCGCGAAATACGCGAAAATTAAACCCGAGCGAAATTGAATGATTTAACTGCACACCACAGCCATAAGTTCAAACACTAATAATTCAGTGAATTCATTTATTTTCTATGGATTCTAAATTTCGTGTGCAGGTCGATCCACATAAGTGTAACTTTACCAAAAACCACGGAAATTTTCTGCCCCCGAAAATAAGGCATTTACATTAAGTTGAACACAATTTTTATAGCAGAAATTACTGACGAAATTACGGTTAATGTTGACAGGGCAAATATAGGACTGTCTTTGCTCGATCTTAAATATATGATGTCAAAATAAGCAATGAAAAGGATTAAACTGCTAGCATATTCAGACAGGTAGCACTACTTTTAATGCAAATTAGTTGTCGTTAGCATAACAGGTCTCTATTGACCCATACATGATCTTACTAGCCAAGAATATCAAACAACTTCATGCGCACACCTTTATATCTGAAACTAAACCATGTATCATCCGGTTGCGAACAGGTTGCGCACGCTGCCAAGGGACTCCCCAACTTGAGTCGCCCGCTCAGATTTATTTTCATTGTATGAACTGCTAATTAGAAATGGATCGTGGTCTAAACGTGGGGTTTGAACGGTTGAGAAAGCCCATGGCAATAGTTTTGCGCACTCTGCATGTTACCTATACAGATGCGCCATTTGTATTTGTAAATAAAGTGCTTAAATCTAGTACCATTTAATTGGATCACTCGGAATTTTTGGTTCCGGTAAATAGATGTCAAACTAATAATAATAATAATAATAATTATTATTATTATTATTATTATTATTATGTTTTTGTCAGTATCATATCATATTTTTTGGACTTTTAAATTGAACAGTGCGATGACGATTTCATACGCCCTTATTGAATATTATAATAAAATGAATGTATAATGATGAATGTCAGGTAAGACTAAATGATCGAAAGAAGTCTGCATTGTTTCATAACTTATTAAGTGGAAATTCCGAATGGAATGAGTCCTATCGGAAAATAATCAACAAATTCCATTCGGAATGATTCCGATCGGAATTAGTGTATATAGAAAAATTCCGATCGGAAAATGTATGTCGGAATGTTTCCTATCGGAATTTGCCGACAGGACTGATTCCGATCGGAACCGTGAAATTCCGACGGGAAAAACATGTTTTCCTATCGGAAGAATTTTCGTTCCGATCGGAATCGCATGTTTTTTAACCATGTTTTTTTGCAATATTTCTGTTAATTTCTAAAGTTCCACCATGAAAATTTCCAAATTAAGAGTTGAAGTTACACGCTTTCGAATGATGTATAATAAAGCTGCCTTGCTTTTAAAATGAAAAAAAAAGTTTTCGGAAAATATAATATTCCGAAAATTCACAAGATCGTGTTATATGATAGTTATTAAATTCCACAAATGTGCACCATTTGCAGAATTCAATGCGAAATCAATGTATACCTAAATATTATAAACATTGAACGACATAAATAGATGACAATGTTCTAGATTTACTCAATCTCCTGGGCATTTTATACCAGTCACATGGCCATGAGAAACGCTTACATCTGTTCAACAACTGCGCATTAAAATTAAGTTATCACCAACTGCAACAACGGACAGACATAAATTGTACCATATGACACGCGTTATAATTGAAAACTTATAGATAGGTGGACAGTCACGTGAAAATCATTTTTGAAATCTACGCTAGTAGATTAAGTACTCTTTAGGAAGCTTAAGACAACTTCAGTGTCTTACAAAAAAGAAACATAACGATGTCAACTGTATAAAAGTAATGTACTGATTAATAATTGATGTGTTTGTTTGTCACGTGATTCTCTAGTTATCTAGTTGCCAAAAGTGCACTTTGTAATTGTAGAAGAATGATATATTGTAAACGTTTATGCAACTATGTAAATTATATCAGTGAAATAACTTGAAAAAAATGTTAACATATAATTATGTAAATTATATCAGTCAAATGAATTGAAGAAAATGGAAAACATATAATATATAATTATGTCAACTATATGTGTGAAATAAGTTGAAAACTGTTATCCTCTAATTTTATATATAAACAAATTAAATAAATATTTATGTACACTAAAAACTGTTCAAACGGTTGATTAACTTGATTTAATCAATAGCATCTACCATAACACAACAATAATTCAAACGTTATGTATTATACTGTATCAACAACATATGATCGATGAAGTGATAAAGATATTTATTTTGTTTCATTTCTTTTGACTCCATTTGAATTTGAAAACAAATGGAATTAAAAATAAACACTTACAAAAAATTAGAAACTAGCTAGAAGAATGTACTTACTAATTTTTGGCTTAGGTCGTCATTTCATATTCACAAAACCAATATCAGTTTAAAATGAGTATTTTCTCAGTGCTTTTGATTTCTTCTGACTTTTTTTCTGATAAGACTGCAAAATTTCAAAAATGTTATATTTTGACAAAGCAAATCTTGTTTTCACTTTTTTTATTAATATTTTAAATAACTTAGTTGTAATAACATAACATATTTTAATGGAACACTCATTTACAAAAATGTATGTGAAAACATATTTACAAAAACGAATTATGATGATTTAGTTAGTTAACAAAATGAATTTGCAAAGCTTCATTGCACTAAATAATATCAAAATATTTGAGCATAAAATATATTCACAAAATTGTATATAACTATGTTTTTGCAATAAAATAATGTATTATCCTTTATTACAAGTATGTAAAACCGTTGTAGCATTCTCCATCATTTCTCAAACATCAGGAACGGTAACTCAAACTATAACCTGCGATTGTTTTGTGCTCATTAGTTTCTCTCTATCTTAAAGCCAACAGCTTTGGCTGCCCTGACCATTCTGAGTTTCTTTTTTCAGTTTCTGGAACCAGTCAAATGCCTCACTTTTATTTTCACATACGAAAACAGTCCATCCAGATGCAGTCTTTATATTTATTAAGCAAAATGATCCTAAAGAAAAAGTGAAATTAATCAGTGCAATATTTTGAAATATAACAAAGTATATCATTTACAAATTAACTTTTACAAACAAAATATGTCATAACAAGAAATAATAAAAAACAGAACTTGAGAAAATATGATTTTGACAGTGCATTCATAATGAACATTCATGAATGTAAAGAAAATTTTACTATGGTTTCTTAGTAAATTTAAATCGATTAAAATACCGCTTAGGTATTTTATTTGGTTTAACTATACCAAAGTGTTAGAATTAATAATTGTTTCTCAGTTGATAATATTCTCGAAAGTGCTCACATCCTCTGTTGATATTCGAACAAAGAGAATTAGAAACCATTTCTCGCTGAATCAAACCCTCCTCACTTCCTTAATCACTAAGTATTCATTCATAAACAGTTACTTTATTTTTGTTTCAGGAGCCATATCAAAAACATCTTTTTTGTACAAACCTTTCAAATTAAAATTGTTAGTTAGATTTTAGTAATACTGACCTAATATACAAAAACAACTAATACACATATAGAATAAAAAATAGATGAAGAGAAGAAAACTGATATTTGAGAACATAATCGCACTAACAGATAGGCATTTAAAGATTTATAAAGCCGTCGTCGATTATAATTTATACAACTGCATACCGTTGTTTGTGGGTTTTAAAATAATTGTCTTTTCTCTTAATTATAAGTAACTATCAATCAATATTCTTACTAACTAGTAATAATTATTATCAATAAATTTTAAGACTCTAGAATATTGTGAGTCAGCACAGTTTAATAAGTCTTACCAATTATGCATTTAACGTGTAGTTCTTCAAAATCTTTAACCGCCAGTGTTTTCCGTTTCTTTCTAGTACCCCAGTGAAACATCGCGCATTTTTCGGACTGGGTATCCGTGGCTCGTGAAAGTTGAACATGCACTCTATGGACAAAACCCTGGAGTGTCTGTTTGCAAAGATAACCTGAAATCCAGTTTATAAAAGTTATATTAGTATTTTTTAAATATGTACGAAAATTACCTAATTTATTGTACTATCGATATATGATATATTCTTCCTTTATTTTTGTGATGTCCCGTGTGTTGGCACTGATTCCAGCATTATTTTATTTTCTTAGCTTACCTGTTTTTTCATTTTTCCTTCGAAGACTGGGATATTTGAACGTGGATTTACCTGGTACATGTATTTCAATAATTGAAGCTTATGTTATGTAGTGAGCTTCATTAAAAATAATTAAAAAATCAGCCAGAATGACTTAACGTGTTCAACGTTCAGTTTAAAATTTATTGTATTTCATATTTGCTACAAACCAATTTATTTATCATTTCTTAAGCAGGATCAAACAAAAAGTGCAGTTTCAGTTTGTTTTTTTTTTTGACTTTATAAGGCCTTATTCAATATTCTCTTGCATTGACTCTGAAACTAATACTTTGCTTGTTAAAGGCCCAATAAACTTGACAAACAGCATATTTTTTATTAACCGAAACATTTAAGATTTCACCTGTATGCATTTGCAGCATGTTTTGCGGATCGTTTATCTTGTTTACAAAACAAACAGCGAATCTTTCCGAGCTGATTTGCGGCAACTCTCGGCAGGCGACGGTCGCTTATTATGCAGAAGTGCATAAATTGATGACGTATTCCCCACTAAAACCCGTTACCGGGATGGGTCGTATAACATTTACATCTTTCTTTGTTTACCTTGTAATGAAGTTAAAACTTAAAGAATCTCTATTTTTCCTCGTCTTTTTCTTTCCATGTTTGCATGATTTTGTGTTTACAACTTTTATGAGAATGACATCACCGCGTTCTGCGTTCTTACGGCCCACGTACGGAAAAAACCGATAACTTTTCGCCGAGTTATTGTAAACATTGGTTAGTAATTTTGTGGGCTACAAAAATACTGTGACATTTTAATTCGGACCTGGTGTCAATGATTGGAGATTGTTTGAAAACAAAACTATTTGGTCATTTATACTTTCTTTTGAAAAGGGTCAACGTGGTTAATTAATTTTCACAATGAAAAAAAAACAAAACGTTTTGACATGATTATTGGGCGTTTAAATTGTAATTTATAAAAGAAGAACGGAACCTTTTAAAAACAGTTATTAATTCGTTTTATTATGTTTATTAATTAAAACAAATACCTTCTTTTACGATTTCATCGAGTCTACTTGTTCCCGTTTTAATCTGCTTTCCATTCAGCGTAGACGTGTCAAGCTCATTCATTTTGGAATTATAACTCTTCTCAGTTTTACAACATGCTTCAAATGTTTTTATAGTTTGGTCAGTGCTTGAACAGCTGAAGGCGACATTATTTTCGAATTGTAATGCACTAACAATGATTCCCACTTTAATTTCATGATTGTCAATTATCATTTGCATGGCGGATATTATATTATTGACTATTTGCCCAGCAAGTTTATCATATAATGCCTCTGAATTATAACCATCACGCTTTCTTATAGGCACAGAGAAAAGAGTGTCGTAAACGCTTTCGTAAACGGTTATATCAGTTTGCTGGCATATTATTTTACAACCGTAACGCTTTTCCAAGGTGTTGATTTGATCTAGTTGCTCCGTGGACGGCTTTCTTCTTGACAGGATAGCTATAAAACCTGCGCCAAACTCTGCAGTGTACTTTATTAACTCTTTTCCTAATCCTGTTAATCCACCAACAAACATATAACATCAGTCTTTTTGGAATAAAGTTTCGTTTCCTGCTAGAACTGAAACAGTAGTTGTGTTTCTGGAATCTGCAATTATATACACGTCAAAAGGAACTACACTACTCAAAAGTTCTAAACCGCCACTTATTAAAAATAGAATAACTTGAAAACCGTTTCACCTACAAATACGAATATTTGTATGATAGTCAAGTACAAGTTACAGAATCATATTTTGCCAATACCGAAACCAGTTTTAACAATGTGCGGTAAATCGGAACGGAAGTGACTATTTCGATAAAATGAGCACGAAATTCCCGTGCAATAAGCTTCACATGTTTTTGTCTTCGTTTCATTTGTTATTGATGTTAAGACATACGAAAACCACAAAACATGGCGAGAATGTCGCTTGAAGAACGCGATATTGCAGTTGGAATGATCGAAGCTGGTACTTCTGTAAGGCAGGTATGTCAATTATCAATTGTTCAGTCGCATTGTTATCATTAAAAAGTAATCAAATTAAGTTTTATTACTGTCTTTATTTGTACCTTTGATTCATGTTGCTAGGAGATTCCACAGGCACCATTCTACCATCCAACAACTGATTGATAAATACCGACGGACCGGAAGTGTGATGGATATTCGGCGGCGTCCGCGGCGTAGAGTTACCTCTAGAAGGCAAGACCGGCACATTGTCGTTTCCCACCTACGAAACCGGTTCCACACTGCAGCTGCTACGGCTCGTGTAAATGTTGGAAACCACAACCGCGCCATAAGCTCACAGACTGTCCGAAACCGTCTGAGAGAAGTTGAGTTACGGGCTAGACGTCCACGAAAAGTCTTTAAATTGTCAGTCAGACTACGTACAGCACGTTTGGCCTGGGCACGACATCACCTGCGGCTCACACAGGCGGATTGGGCCAATGTTTTGTTTGTTGACGAAACGCGTATCTCTTTGCAAGGCAACGACGGACGCTCACGTGTGTATCGCAGGCGCGGTGAGAGAAATGCTGAAAGTTGCTTGGTTGAAGTCGACCAGTACCGCGGTGGTTCGATCATGTTTTGGGCTGGAATTTCAATGCACACACGTACATACTTGTTCAGATCGATGGAAATTTAAATGCACAACGGTTCCAACATGAAATCATTCAGCCTGTGTTAATTCCGCATATTCAAGAAAACCGCGGTATGTGCTTAGTACAAGATAATTCCCCATGCCATGTTGCACGTGCAACCCTTAACATGCTGGCAAGTCCCGACCTAAATCCCATTGAAAATGTGTGGGACTGGTTGAAAAGGGAGGTTCGACGCCAGCCACAACCAGGCAATCTGCAGGAGCTATCACGTCTGGTTGCCCGTGTATGGGACACTGTTCCACAGCGGTACCTGTTAAACTGTGTCAGGTCAATGAGACGTCGCTGCCAGGCTGTCATTGCAGCTGGTGGTGGCCACATTCCGTATTAAGCTAAACCTGTGATTTTCCCAGTTTGGGGTCCGTTACGTTTACGTCAATTTTTGTATGTTATATTAATATGAGTTGAAGAAAATGTTTGAATAAACGTGAGAATATTATTGATTTGCTAGTTATAATAGAAAACAAATCATTCCTCATTTTCTTTACAATAAAAAATAGACATGTCTCTAGTGGCGGTTAAGAACTTTTGAGTAGTGTAGTTTGAGTGTATCGTCATTTATTTGTCCATCGTAAAGTCTCCGTTCTTTTCCACGATTTTTAGTTTTTAAGTTTTTAGAGCGTAGCTGGCTACTGTTTGTGTTTTGTTGAAGCTATCTTATCTGAGATGTTCATGATTAAATATTTCATCTATTCGCACAATATGCAGATCATAACTTGTCGCGATTTTGAGAGCTTGGAAAAAATTCTGGATATAATGGTCAAGAGTGATTACAATGCTTACTTTCTGAAATAGATTGGTGAACTTTTCCAGCATTCCCTCTTTCGGATAGCTTAAAAGCAGTATTGTATTCACATTCGATATTTCAGAACTAAATTGATCCAGCTCGTGAGTGTGAATAACAGTTACATTTGTCGCCTTCCTCAGGGAAGTCATCATCGTGGAAAGCTGTATGTTTTCCACGCTTGAACTTTGCTCTAAAATAATTAACACACTGGCTTGTTTCGGACAAACGCTACATTACTTGAATGAAATAACAGGTTTTGAAATAATTCCAGGCACAAAATTTGGAATCTTGTTCAGTTTAAATATACATTCTTCATCGACATTCACGACTGCTGCGGCTTCTACAGGGAAGCAAAAACCCAATCACGTCATCTCCATCAATCTTAGGCTTCTTGATCCGATGAGCAACATTAGATTCTTTATGTAGCAACTGTCCGTAACCCTCAACAACTACAACAGGAAAGCCGTACCTTTCGCATTGATACAAACAAGAAAAAAGGTTCTTTCAATAGCTGGTTATCCATTGACCGTAGTTTTAAGCTAGTCAGTGCCTCAAACGGGCGAGCCTTTAAAGTGGTTTCCTTTTCTTCCAAAGATATGTCGACTTTGAATGTGTAAAGTGATCCGTTTCGCACTGCTAGATCGGCGTGAACAATCTGAAGTGACATCAATGCGTTTGAAAATGTTTCAACATTGATATCCTCTAACTCGACATCAATTAGGGTAAAATTATAATGTGGCACTTCTATCCTTGCAGAGCGGACAAATCCCCACAGTTCACTTCCATTAATATTTGTACCCAATGATGTCTGAACTGATTGTGTTTCTTCTGTCACAACAACAATAGAAAGATGCTATTGCTTGGTCGTTACCATGCTTATCAATGCTTGGAATGTCAAAAAGTGGAAAAGTGGAAATTCGAAAATATTGTTGACATGACTTTCTTCATATATATGTCTTTATGGAGCAAATACGAGGGTTGTATGATAAATTCGTGGACTTTTGTTATAGAAAGTACAAACAAACTCATATCAAGATAATTTTTATATCGTCATTATCGTCAATTCATTGCAAACAAAGTAAAGAAAACCGCTAGTCAATACAACAAGGGTAAATACAAAGGCTATCAACGTGCACCGGAGCACGCCGTTAACAAAAGACGCTCACAACGTCTAAAAAATCGCATTAATAGCGAACGTTCATTTCTCAATGTAATCACCTCCAAGATGAATGCACTTTTCATGTCTATGTATCCATATTTAATTCGTCTGCAATTACTCTGTGCACGGTATTTAAAGACATATCGACATTTTCCGAAATTTCACGCACAGTAAGGCGACGGTCGTTATCAAGCAACGCCGTAACTTTCTCTTTAATTGACGTTGAAATCTTCTTCGGTTTTCCGCTTCGGACATCATCTTCTAAACTTTCTCTACCCTTTCGATATCGATCGTGCCATTTAAATACCAGAGATCTACAGCAAGGTGTATGTTTCGCTTCCCGAAGTTTTTCAAGCGTCTGTGTCGGAGTAAAACCTAGATTCACGCAAAATTTAATATTTGCACGGACTTCGTGGTCAGTTTTTGAAGTCATGCTTTTTAGACACCTTAGCTACAGTTTTTGCAATTGCTTTGTATGTTTATAACATAGAGCGCTGAAAATTAACGGAAATGACGTTCAGACGTCACATAATCATGTGACAGATTCCCGTGAAAATTGACATTCGTATACATACTTTGATTGTCGTATGTTTTCTGTACAAAACGTATAAAAACGGAGTGCTCCAGCAACCGTTACCATGGATCCGTTATAGCTATTTAATCATAGATTATGATGCAAATATAAGTCTTAATATATGATTTTAGGATAGCAGGCACATTAAATTATAACGTGTGCAAAATACATGTATCTACGGCACATATTAAAGTTTTAGCAAACAAAGTCCGCGAATTTATCAAACAACCCTCGTATAATAGTGTCAACACCTGGATTGTTTTCCAATGTTTCTAGAAAACGTTGTGTCGTGTTGGGAAAATCAGTTCCTAATTCAATATAGACAAACAAAAACGAATCATGCTTTCTCAGCCAATCAATACATCTTTTGGTTCCAAACATTAGTATCTTTTTGTTGTAACTATTATCTTTAGTGCTTTCGACATTTGTCTCTTCCCAAAAAACTTTATATTCGACAGAAGTGTAAATAGTATCCATCTTTGTTGATTTCGCCCTAAAATTTACAATTTCAGCAATTGCAATTTCTTCCGGTGTCAGCAAAATTGAATTATAGAAATCGATTGATCCCATCTTCCGTACTAAACGGGAGTATACAAACATCCTCTCTTGCGGCATCCTATTAATAGTAAAAGAGTCAAAGCCATGAGGCACGGCACCACCCTCACCCTTCTGTCTTGTATCAGCATTTATGATTGCAAACGTTTGAAACATTGAATCTATGATAGATGGGTGGATATGAACCTTTTTGGATTCTTTTTTAACACTTTTGGGAATAAGTATTTCTACCAAGCATTCGTCTCTTTCTGTCCAAGTTTTCTGAATCAACGTCATTGATTCCCCGTAAGTAAACCCGATTTTCTTGAGACATGTATAACTTTCGGCCTGGGAATAGGTTTTCGTAAGTCTACTCCGTATTGCTTCTACATCCATCATGCTTTTTCCGGGACTTATTCGGTGTGATATTGAGCCTTTGCAAAGATGTCTATCGTCTTTGTATCCTGTAAAAGTAATAAGCTCTCGTTCTTTCTCTCCTATTTCGCCATCGAATTGTATAAGGCATTCACCTGTATCTGGTGGTGTGCATGTATGCAACAGCTGTAATTTCACTGTAATCTCATTTATACATGCATCTGTTCTTGCAAATTCCATTTGTAGAGCAGCCTCAACGTAGGTAGCGCCTGGAACAATCAGTGAACCGTCTAAAAAGTGTTCATAAACAAAAGATGTGGTTTCCTTTGTAAGAACTATATTGAAATCACTTTCAGTGCTTTCTCGAACAAAAAGATGACTATTTTCTTTCTGCAAATTACCGCCCAGGAAAAGCTTAGTCTTTGGTGCAATCAGGGCTTTCTTCCTGTTAAAATGGTACTTTGGAATTGCTATTCTTTGATTAAAGGAATGCAAAAGGAATGGTTTGAGATAATATCTCGCCCAAATTCGTAAAGTTTGTAAAAGGAATCTGTGTCATTTGCATTCATTGTCGGCAAGCAAAATGCTTTTATGTTTGATTCAACAACATTGGGTAAATGTATCTTCAACACCTGCCTTGGTCCGATTTCAAGATACACATTTGTTAAATCCTCTCTTGTGGTTTTTAGTATTGCTTGCATAAACTTAACTGGTTGTCTCACATTTACAGCCCAATATTCACCAGTGCGAAAATCTGTCGAAGCACTCATTGATCCGGTTACTGTAGAAATGTGTGGAACTGTTGTTTGACCGGGGTCACAGAGAACGATTTTACTCTTTATATCCTCTAAACAGGGATCCATCATGTGACTGTGGTAAGCGCAATCGATATTTAGAAGGCGAACCAGAAGATCTTTTTTATATTTTATATTATTGTACAAATGACCAATTGCTTCCGCATCACCTGAGAGAGTGCAAGAGGTAGTACTGTTGTAAACAGCAATTGTAACTTTACCGTCATACATTTTACACATCGACTCGATTTCTTTCATGTTAGAATTACCAATTACGAGCACCTTTCCACCTGTTTGTTCTGCGAGAATCTTTGATCTAACAAAAATAACCTGGACTGCATCTTTTAAACTCAGAGCTCCTGATGCATAATCAGCGGCGACTTCACCTACCGACTGTCCTATTATCACGTCTGTAACAACATTATAAGATTTCCACAATTCGAATAAAGCAACTTGTGTTGAGAAAATCAATATATGGTTTAGGAAAGGATCGATGGAATTCGTTTTCTCCATAAACGATTTTTCAGTCGTCCATCCCGTTAGGGGCTCCAGATATTCGTCAATTTTTCAGTTTGCAAGACCGTTTGTTCTGTCATAATATTTTCGTCATTCCGGTCCAGGTTGTACCAACTCCACAAAAGACAAAAATTATTTGCGTAGCGCATCGTGATTTTATTTCCTGAATTTGTGAGGATTGCAGACGAGCTGTATTAATAATTTCCTGTAAAGATCGACCAAATAAAATGGTTCGACAAGCAAAAATGGTCTCGGTGATAAAATGAGCTTGCTGAAACGTCCCTCAAATCAACTTTGTATAGCTCAATATCTGTACACAAGCATTCGAGGTTTTTCTTTAGTGAAGGTTTGTCGATTGCCGAAATACAGATTACTCGCATATCTGTTGTGCATGATTCGTCGGTATACCCTTTATTTGGTTTTGAGTATTCTCTGTGTCGACAGACGATACAATGACCATTTGATCCCCCAAAACCAAACGAGTTCACACAAGCGAGTCTTTCACCTCTTTCATTTTCTACCCAATCGGTTGTTTCTAATGCAATATCTAACCCATGATTATCTAGAATTATTCTCTTGTTGACGTTTGATTTATCTTTTTTGACATGCATAGATGGGACGATTGTTCCATTGACCATCATTAAAAGAACCTTGATTAGACCTGCCACTCCTGCACCTGCTTCTGTATGACCTATATTCGATTTAACTGAGCCAATCAAAATATGTTTCGCTCTTTAAGTTTCATAGTATGGTTGGTTTAACTGAAAACTGTCATTAATACGGTCGTGTTCGTCATTGCTTTTATTTTTCAACATAAAAGACGAAACATATTTTCCAATCGCATTCACCTCAGTGGGTTCTCCGATTGGTGTTCCGGTCCCTGACAAAAGAATTGTGATTGAATGTAAAAATTATGAACATAATTTAGTTTCAATATCATTTCTTTCTTTAAAACTACTGGTATCCACTTAATATCAATAAAAATCACTCTAAGTCAAATTAATAAGACTTGTATTTGAAAGTATTGGCATTGTTAAACGTTATGTGTATGCTTGCGTGTGCGCGTGTGTGTGCTATCATACATATGCAGAACAAAATACTTTTAGCATTTGAAATGAATTTAACTCTAAACTCAATGCAAATACATACCATGAACTTCAATATATTGCAGATCCTTTGGATGCACCTGGTATGTGTTATATACATCTTCCAGAAGTTTATACTGTTGTTCTCCAGAGGGTGCTGTCATTGGCTGGGCAACATGGCCATCTTGGTTGGTTCCAGTTTTGATTACACCCCATATTTTATTCCCGTCTAAAACTGCCTGAATATTAAGAGTTTGTTATTCGTCACGAATATTGTTTAATTAAGTCAAGCAATGCACCTACAAAAATGTTAAACATCGATAGAAGCATACGTTTCAAATGCATAATTTGTCTGGGGAAGACCATTTTTGATCATTTTTTCAGCTTCAAATAAAATACGTATCATTAAAAGTGAGATATTAATATATAAGTTCAAACACATCACCTTAAAAAGTGATTTCAGAATGATTATACCACATCCCTCGCCTCGTGCATAACCATCTGCTGAGTCACAAAATGTTTGACATTGTCCAGTTGCTGACATCATCCAAGCTCGACATAAGGTGATAAACATGTCAGGAGCTAAAATGCTATTTACTCCTCCGCAAATAGCCATTTCACAATCACCTTAAATGTAGACAACTAATTGATACAGTTATAGGTTAAAGAAACATAGTACGTGATTAATTATTGTGAAATGTTGCATACAACTCTTCTGGAATCCAACGAAAGATAATATGGCATGCAATTGAGTACGCATTTTTTACTTCAGACCAATTTTCAGATACAAATGTTACCTTCTTTAAATCTAAAATCTTTTCAAACTAGGTTGCGTCCACAGGACACAGATGCCCCCACTGCTGCAGCAACATTTGTAACAAAAAAGAATGAACAATGTGGATATCATGACTAGTAAATGTGGAGTGCGTGCCACAAAATTTTATGACTACCATAAACAAATGGATAACTGTGGTGAAAATGGATGTAAGACAATTACCATTACAACACTTTACACATCATGTCTAATCATCTGTGCAAGTTTGAAAGAAATCAGCCAAATAGAAAATATGGAGTTGATGCCACAAAATTAAATAAGTTAAATTAACAAAGGACAATAACTCTGAACCAAATGACCGCAGGAAAAATATTTTCTTTATGATTATCTATACATCAAGCTTGATCATCTGTGCACGTTTGAAAGAAATCCGTCTGATAGTAAATGAGGAGTTTATGCCACAAGATTTCATTGCTAAAATTAACAAAGGGCCATAACTGGTAAAAATGGTCGCATGTAAAATTATTTTCTTTACGATCATCTATACATCCTGCTTGATCATGTGTGCGAGTTTAAAAGAAATCCGCGTGATAGTTTAAGAAAAGCTGATGCTACAAGATTTGGCGACGTACGTACGGACCAGCGGACAAGTGAAACTCTTTATGCTTCCGACTTCGTGGGGCATTAAACTCTTATATTTGATTTACAATCATCTAATTTTCTTGTTTGACCACATATCTCAGGCCTACTAGTGAAAATATTTGATGTAAAATCATAGTAAGGTTTACATTGGAATTACAGACACGTATAATAATAATAATAAAATATTGGATGATTATATTAAATAACCTAAAACTCTTACTAGTTCGCAAAGCCTGACATCCAAGATGCATTGCAACAAGCGATGAGCTGCATGCGGTGTCGACCACCATACAAGGTCCTTGTAGATTGAATACATAGGACAACCTGGAAGCTATAACGGTAGTGCTCAAGCCTGTTGCCGTGTTCATTACTCCTAGGAAGTGTAAACAAAATTAACAAACTACGAATATCTTAAAATGAATTGAAACATCGTTTTGCACTTCACATCAACACTCTGCTTTTAAATATCATTATACAAGTAAACAAGACACGGTAGCACTCTTTTGCCAATAATGTGTGTTATTCGATTTCAAAGGTATAAAAAGTGGCAAGTGTTAAAATTTGCTTAGATTTAGTTAGGTTTTCTTTAAACATAATTATATAGCTTTTTCCTTTTTACTTCAAACTGTAATTTTAAAATAATTTATCACCTATAAAAACACCAGTTTTAGTTCCATCGATTTCTTTTCTTGTAATACCCCCATCTTCAAGTGCCATATGCGTACACTAAAGGACATAACGTTGCTGTGGATCAATGCAGGCAGCCTCGTTGTCACTCACTCCAAATAACCTATTGTTCCATTCGTCATGACTATAATAGTAAATAACGATTTATAAGATTTAAAATAAGTGTTCTGTGAGATTTTGTGAAACATCAATAGCATACAGTGTGTTTAATAATATATGTTACCATCTTAATTATGTTTTAATTATGAAATACATATTAAAATAAAAGATACAATGAATAAGAAACAACAATTAAGTTTTATATGACATATAAGAATAGTATATTTGCATTAAACATTTTCGTAAATTAGGTCTGACATAAATAGTACATTTTTACACAACGTGTTCAATATGACGTCCGCCCTGTCGCATAACAACGTCAATGCGTTTCATGAAGTTTAAAAACTAAAAAACTAAAATAAACAGAAAGTAATTAAATCTACTTAAAATCTTAAATTGTATGAATGTAAATAATAAAAAGTCCCAAACAGATATTGTATAACAAAGACTTGCAATATAAAAAAATTACCTTTTAAGAAGCCCGGCTTTCTTCACGTACGATTTTCCCTGTTCATCTTTTTTTCCGCTGAAGAAAAAGTCTGCGTTCCATCGATCCGGTGGAATATCAGTCACGTGGTTTTCTCCATTGACAAGCACCTTCCAAAATTCATCGACGTTATCAGCTCCTGGAAATCTACAGCCAATGCCAACTACCGCAATGTCTTTGCAGCGCCTAATGAAATGAAAGGATGTCGCATCGCTTTTTTAGGCTTGTCCAGAAGACTTAGCAAAGGTTCTGTGGAAAAAAAACCAATAACTTATAAGGTGCGATTCTTTACTCAAGAGTACGACATTTAGTTATATCAGCAGATAATTATACGTGAAGTATTGCTAATGGAACGAAAGAATTACCATTCTTATCTAGGTTCAAACAAAGACGAAACTGTTTAAATATTAAGAGATCTAATGTTGTTATAATTGTGAACAAAAACCTGAAAAAAGAACTTTGAAAGCCTCGAAATACGTCAAATTTGAAAGAAGGAGCAGACACGTTTTAATATAGCTTGTTTATTGGCAGTAATAAAATGTATACTACTGCCCACGCCGCCTTGACCCGTGTTGAGCGCGACTCACTAATTTACACGAGCAAATAATACACATTTTGATACATACAGAACGTTAGACTTGGTACATATGACGGTGAACATTTAATGCGTTCTTTTCAGATTCATTCCATTAAATGATCAGAAGCGTGTTGTCCCCAGATAAAAGAAAGGGCAATAAACTAGAAACCATTTGGCGTTCAATCTGAACATAGTAAAAGTTCGACTGGTGATCTGAGAATATATATCCTGCCTAACACAGAGATCGCAAATTGCAAAATTAAAAGTAGATATATCCTCGGGATGATAGAACATCCTCAAAGACTATCCAAAGCTGTACCATTCAAATTCTATTTGCATCCAAACACACAAACTACACGACAAAAACATAATTTAAATGCCAACACGAGTTATACGATACTGACAACAATGTATTGAGTCTTTTTAGAGAACTGTAATTTATAAAGAGATATATACCAAGAGTTGCATACTTTATGGCATAACAACCCCTCCAGGTAAACTAAAGATTAAACATTATTTTATAGTGTATGCATTTGTTAGATAAAAGCAAACAAGATGATGTTTTCAGTACAATGTTAGTTAAAATGGCAGTTTAAACACTTGTCTATATTAAATTAATTTTGTATTTGGATGTAAATAAAAGTTTTAGGAAGTTTAAAGCTATTTTGCTGTTTAAACATTTCTTAATGTATGTTAAATAACAACAGTTTGATTACATCTATTTGGGCCAAGTTTTATTGGGCTACATTTTGATGTTAGAGAGATCTGGATAATTTTTTTAATTAAAACGCAATAAGGATTGTGGAAGGCCCTTAATTAAAAGTAAACAAAGCTAAAAACGCAAACATTTTGTCATCCTTTTTCTGACAAACTCAATATATAACATCTTAAAAAAAATAACTTTACTGGAAGACATAACATTTCAAAATGCTCGTTCATCCCGGTTATGAATTCTGATTCTACTTTCTTGGTATAAATGTATGTTTTGTTTTGTATTTGATAGATCATTTTTCATTCGAATGTTATTCACGAACTTTAGCGACATGAAGGTAGTAATTAATTATCAATTAATTAGAAATTAATTAGAAATATTGTTCCATTTACCATCAGCCAAAGAAAATGAAAAACTGCAAATTAGGTAAAATTGGTATAATTATTATCTATTGATTGTGTCTTAACTGTTTATATAGATGTACAGATATATTTTGTATAAAGGAGATTTCAATTTTTAATGAACTTCAACTTACTTATTATAACAGAAAATAATTGTTTTTTTTTTAAACGAGATCATACAAACTTCCAGCAATAATGTTTCATTACAAGCAATTGTGAAATGAGTCCTGTGAACATAAAATGCTATTCAAGAAACACATTAAGGGAAGTCCAATATAAATAATTAGTAGAAAAAAATATCTTTGTTTAGTACTTTTGTATGAAATTCTAATTGTAATAATATTCTAGATTTGTGCAAGAATTTACATTATTAAAATATAAATTTACTTGAACATATATCGTCGTTTATCATTATATAACAAAAGGTAGGTTTTGGCATTCAAACATTTATGTTCTGTTTGTAAAATTAATACTATTAGGATTCCCAGTGCTAGAAGCTTTCACAAAAGTGTAAGAAACATGCATATCGAAAAAGAACACCAAGATGAAAAAATTGTGTGTGTATATATACATACTAACAATAGTGTTTAGAATTCTGATAAATTAAACACTTCGACCGCTTTCCCCTACTTATGGTCGCGTGAGGACAGCTATACCAATTGTGTGGTGCTAAATAGATTAATGAATTCTAAGAAAGGTAAGAAAACATTTCTGAATTATTTTCTATTAAGAAATACTTATAATTTATTTTAAAAAAAACGCATATCAATGCAACTTTTGTGTCACGCTGAACAGGTACTTTTTTTTCTACGTACGTCATACAAATACATGTAGCAGAATTGTTTTCAATTTTAGTTTTCATAGTATAAAACGACGAGCAATGTAAAAGAGTTAACTTACGCAGTTCTCTGTAAAGTCTGGCATGACCAACGCTTATTTTTTGTCGAATCTGATTGGCATTCTTCTGTCTTTTTTTCAAAAATGGATAGCGCTTTAACGAAAAAAGACCTGTATAATGTATATACTCTTGGATGCATAATACCGCCCATTGTATGACATAAGTTGTATGTCATTCTGTTAGTTTTTCATTCACATAAATTATTTCATTCACATAATCCCTGCATGTTTTACTTAAATTTGATATAAATAGCAGCAGAAAAGATACTGGTATTGGATATTTCGATAGACATACTTTAATGTTCATGGACCTGTATTAGTGTATCCGTTTTTTCGTTTAACGTTGTATTAACTGCATATGCATATTAAGTCCTTTTTAAAGTTGGTAATTTAATTTCATCATATTAATATTATCTAACGGTGTAAAATTATTCCAACTTTCTAGAATCTGGTTTAAATCCCTCAGTGTCAAAATTGTTTCGCCACTGACCGTTCCAAAGCGGTAACTCATCAGGATTTCGTGAATTGTCACATTGAAATTGATGATTGTCCCATGCTCTCTTCCCCATCCCACGTTTTGGCCGCGTTGAGAGGCTGTGTTTTCTGGATGTGGCAATTCCTCAGGGTCAAATCCAGAGATCTCTTCGCCGGGAGGAGGGAGGGGGGGGGGGAGTGTTTGCCGACCACTTTCACAAAAACTGGAGGGATGGAAGAAAAAGGGTGTAGCGCGTTTATGCGTTTCCGCACTACTTTACTCCCCCCTTTTTATTCCATGTTTTAGTTGTTGAACTTGACTTAAAGCGATACACTATTAAAGATGGAATCTTTTTGAAAAGGGAGTAAATCGATTATTTTGTGTGGTTTTCCTCGGAAAACCGCGAACACCCCTCCGAGTTCTATTTTGTTTTTATTCTGAAAGCTAAAAACGGGATTTGTGTTGTTTTTTAATAATGCCTTGAGTTTGATTACTACAGTAGACCAATTAAACCGCTTAACGCTATCTTTCGTCAAATACTGAGCAAAAACCAGCCCCAGAAGTCGCCAAAAAGTTAAGAATTGTTCAACGTATGTGTTTTCTATCACATCTACAAACATATCCTATAATGCAAATGATTTAATTTGTGTGTTTTCAATATGTTATCATATGTTACAAATACAATTTAACGACCAAAAATACCAAACAATAAATTTCACCAACGCCAATCCGCAGTATGTGCACTGAAACCAAAAAAAAAAGCATTAGAGGCTCTGAGATTTATCCTTGTTCTGCAGGCCTGATAATTAACCCATCTACAGTTGATCATTATGCTTACCTCTTTGGTTGCACGACGGTGGCAGGGGTTCAAGAGTTTATGAAGGTTTATGGGGAAATATTTTCTTTAAAGAACCCAGAAGCTCGATTCGTTTCTTTTATCCCTGTCATCGTGTTCTTGCAGATTTTACTCCAGGTGCGCTGGTCTCGGTAAGATCATTGAGTACCTACCCTTTGGCTTTGCAATGCTTTTAGCTTCTTATTTTTTATATGTTTGTGTGCTTTTGAATGCAACATTGTTGAGCCGATGGGTGGGTTGGAATTATTTCACCAAGACAACTTGTACTTGTTTTGTGATACGAGAACCTGTTGGGGCAAGTGCGAGGTTGGTGCACCCTAGAACCTGGTTTAATGCCCCCAGTGGCAAATTATTTGGCCACTGACCGTTCCAAGGCGGTAACCCCTCGGGTTCTCACTTTCGTTAATTGTTTATGGCGTCCATGTTGAAACTGATTATTGTAAAACCATGCTCTATTTTCCTCTCTACTTTTGGCTGTGTGGGGAGGCTGTGTCTGCTGGATGTGGCCATTCCTGATATGCATATTTCACTTTTGTACCCGTGCAAGGGATTTAATAACTTGTACCCGTCAACTTTTTTATGCGACATGGACGAGTTTATTTTAAAATAGGATGACATTTCTTGCCAAAGCATTGCCGCAGGCTACCAGCGTGTCACCTGCTAGTGTGGTATATAAATATACAGGATGTGGTGTATTACTAGTAGATAGATTAAGCTGCAATCGTATTTTTATTCGATGCTTATCAAAGTTTCAATTTGTGTTGCCAATAAAAAGGAGTTTCGAGTTTAAAGCCTAAAATTATTACAGAGCGAATGAATTACAGTATGAGCGATATCAGAAATAATAACACTTTAGGAATCACCAGATTTATGCTTATCATGACATATACCAGTTACAACTTCTGCCCCTATAATCTGTGTCCGTGCCGGGGTAGGGGGGGGGGGGGCACGTGGCCACGGTGCCCCCTCCCCCCATTGGTTTCGCGTTAGTTCCTGATATGCATAGTTCACTTGTTTACACGATAAAAAACAAAATTATAACAAAATACAATTCAAAGAACAGCGACCGTGCAAAATTCACACCAAATCATTAAACTGGGCCAGACATGAGTTGCTGATCCAAAACAATTATAACGTTATAACATCCTTAAAGGTTTGCATACAAACGAACCAATATAAATGGTATAATAGTGTCTTGTGGCAATCACTCATTTTGCAAAAAATAAATAACGAACTATATCTCTGACACTTTTAAAATAACCGAATACAAAGCGAAGACGACATACCTCGAATTGACTCTTGACTTTAAAGTTAAATTTTCTTCTTTTAACTCTATCGGCGCAAAAATTAATAGTGAACAAGTTCGAACAACGCTAAGTCAACAACTTTTCTCGAATTTTCTCTTCGAATATTATCAACATGTTAGTGTAAAATCATTAAATAAAAATGTGTATTTAATAGACAATATTTATAAATCATTATAATATTATGCATAATATGGCAACATTTGGACTGCCTGCCACAATAAATGTTTGAAAAAATTGTTTTTTAGGTTTTAAGGACGTTAACTCCAAATCGTGTCAAAAATATTACTTACGTTGGTTTTTGGTATCTATATTTATAAACAAGAAAATTACATTCCTGAGTGCGCACTTATTGATGCTGCTCTGTTTTGGGACTTTAAACATTGTATTATCAAATATCAGGATTTCATTTTAATGTCTTAAACAACTCTTCGATATATCTTAACCATTTGTTAAATATAGATATTAACCATTTTCTGTTTGGGTCAACAAAATATATTTTAATGTAATCAAGCTTAATGAAGATAAGAATTCAGAAAAGCACGCAAACTTTCTTGATCGTAATATAACTATTGAAAAGTAAAATCAAAATGTGCATCCTTATATACATTTGTGTATCATTTTCGAAAATGATAAATAATTGTTCATAAGGGTAAGTAGATTTTAGAATTGCAAGTGAGTAGTTTTGAAGGTGCTTGAAACTAGACTGGAAAATCAAAGAATACGTGAAAACGGAACTTTGAAAGCTACTGAACACGACAAGTATAAAACTATTGCAGGCTCGGTTTGATGGTTTGACCAAATGTATTTAAGACATGATATGAGAGAATTTTACTGTGTTATTTACGCTATATAACAACATCGGCTCTAAATGTGTTCACTCGTACGATGACTTTGCAAGACATTACATCATATGTATATGGTTTAAAGGTGGACAAGTTAAAGTGATGAATTTTAAGTATTGCTCACATCTTGATTGTAGATCACGTCAATCTGGCAAATTAGTTCAGGAACACAATTCTTCATGGATTTCGCGAAATTTAAATGTGCATGATTCGAAATTGAAACTATTAATTGATATTTGCCGTGTTCATTGGCTTGTAATGTTCCTTCTTCAACTATTTTTTTTATCACAGTAATTGTAGCGTTTTTTTGTGCCGTGTGGGCGGACAAACCTGTGTTCATTTGTAGTAAAATTAATTACTTATTCTCAGTTAATATAGTTACGAGATATATTTCATTTAAATTACAATTACAATTGGAGGCTTTTGACAGAAATAACGTTTTCATTGCAAATATTTTAACAAAATTAATTAATACGTAATGTGAAATTAAGTATTGTTATAGTCACAAATAGATTTATGAGACAGAATTATGATGCAGGAATTAAAGTCTTAATTGCATTTTGAAAACGTTAATACGAGGGATGATCCAAAATAACGTGGACTTTTGTTATAGTTTTCATATTATTCAAAATACCACAAATAAAATTACACAAGCTTTAATCGGAATATGTCCAGCATATTTTTACAAAATATCAGCAAAATACAACATCATATAAAAAAATTATGAACAATTAAAATCATACACTAACCGCTATCCGGCGCACGTCAAAGTAGATTTAGGCTAATAACGTAAACGACGTTAATTCACGGGCGCAGCGTTAGCGAAGCGGTGTATGTTCTAAGTTTCTTTAAATAGACTCATGCCGGGGAACCCATTGATCGAACATATTAGTGTATCATTGCTGGTCAAAGTCTCGCAAGAGGTTATGAGGCGATCAAAAAAGTGGTCCTCTTCTCGCTCGTACCGCCGAAGAAACGACCGGGAATGCAATACCCACAATATTGTGGTTCTTTAGCAACGGGCATGTAACTGTTAAAATAACTCATAACAAATGTGTATTTTTTATAAATAACGATCTTGGCATTGTGGACATACTCTGTGTAGCTGTTTACTCAAGTGTAATTAAAATTATAAATAACATATTTATTCTTATTTGATAATGTATGACTTCGTAATGATTCAAATACCAAACAAAAAATTTTTTTGAAAAACATATTTGTTAATTAATTATTAACACACCTTAAAAAAATGTCATTTGCTCGGCAATATCCGTTGCACGGTACCTCATCCAGTCTAGAATAGGTCGAAAAGCGCCACAATAGTCAGACCTTAGTCCGCTTCAATTGCCTCGCGGCTTGACGTCACTGCCGTAACGCCGATTTGTTTTCTATTTTCCTTACCCGAGGCCTATTTTATGGCTCTTCTGGCAGTAAAAAAAACACTGGTACCATTTAAAAACTAGAGCTAGGCTTACGGAAGTTTTCATTTGCGTCTGCCAAATTTTATGTCTTTTCATGAGGTGATTTTCAAAGACCATGACATAATTTTATAATAGCGCATATTTACGGGCGATCTGACGGCGACATTTCTGACGTTTTAACGTTGGTGATAGCTCTCTTAAATATTGACTGTTTTTAAAACATATAGTCAGAATGACGCAAAATTTCGGCATGACTTCATTTGTATACCGTGCTTTGACGTTGCGAAGTTTGGCTCTTTTTCCACTAGTAGTTTTGTTTTTATTGACATGTATTTGCTTTATAATGTACAATGGCAACGGCGTGCGCCGCCTACGTATTACCATGGTTATTCAAATAAGCGACGCGCTTTTGAAATCGATAAAATTTATTAATATTTTAGCTCAGTTTGTTACGTTTGTGTTGTGATTGAATCTAGTATATAATTTATTGCGAACGTGTTTCTTATTAAGATGCAATGACAAAAGTCCACGTTATTTTGGATCATCCCTCGTACATGTACTTCAATGTTAATATCTGTTATTCAACAGCATTCATGCCTAAACGAGTTCGCAGCTATTGAGAAAAGCCAATTATCTGGTGAAGACAATGCTAATAGCGCAGTGTAGGTTGTGGACATATTTGACAAATCATTGTAAACTGTTTACACATGTTCATGTACAGAACACCAGAGGTTTGGATGAATTAAGAAATAAAAGCATATCCAGGTTGCTTGTACTAGAAGTTATTGCAATTCAATAGCGTAGTTTTCATCAAGTTCATGTCCAAATTACTATTACTCTTACTCTTGGATTACCGGCAGTTGTGAAATTTATAAATGCTGTTGATTCATTGCAGACGGTTCAGGTTCATATCCAGTTTAGAGTTTTATCTCTTAAAATAATCAGCTGGTGTAGTATTTATAACCCTAGTTGTAAGAAATGTTATTAACTCGTTTTCTTTTTTTCAACAGGACATTCATACTTTTCGAATATTGTTTTTTTTTTCCTTTTGGAATCTAGCTTAGTCAAACAAACACTTCAGAAAAGTGGACACATTTCCTTGATATAAATCTTTCAATTGTAAATGGTTACATCTCTACTAAAGTATACGAAAAAGGAGTTTTTGTTATTAAAATACAGTAAATTTCCCGGTTGTTTTTTTAGAAGGCGATATTCCTTGTGCAACATCTTACGGGTTTTTTTTAGAGCGATGTTCAAGATTTTAATGAACATAATCTTTGCATAACAGAAATCCTTTTACCAACATAATATTCTACAGCGCTGCGCATGCCTGGTTATTGTCGGCCGTCATCAGGATGACCGACATATTATAAGAACTTGAGTTCTTTAACAATGATCACCTACTAGTCACCTGTTCCTAAGACGCATGCAAAAAGATATGTAGAGACTGATGTTTGATTGCTTGAAAAATACATTAATTATTAGGTAATTATGTTTCTTTTATACTTATTATTTTATTCAGGACGTTTATGAATAATAATGCAGCTATTTAAGTATCGTAATCCTGGATGAACATGTGCCAAGATGAATTCGCCCTTGTTCAAAGCGGTACAAGAAAACTTTCCACAGTCGATATACATAGTCAGTATTAATAACCAACGTTCATATAGTGTGGTTCTAGTTAGGTCAGCAAATCAGGTCACACTCAGTGAGCGTTACCTAGGAGACGGTAAGAAATGTATTCGTATGGTGATGTATATGTTAATTTCACTTGTGCTGATCACATTTATTTTTTGTTGTTGTTAAAACGATTTTTTTCTGAAACTTTTACAAAGAAAAAATATATGTTTTTAATTTGTTCCATGACCAAAATATTGTCATTATGTCACTGTTCCGAGGGTGTTTCAAGTTCGATAAATTTAACTGTATTTTATTTTAAACGTTCGCCATTACATAAAAGTGTTATTGATTGTGTGTGTTATTGATTGTGTTGTCTATTTTACTTGTAAAATAATGCTAAAACAGCAATGACTTAAGACCGAACAAGATCAGTGACATAGTGTGTATGTGTGGCAAGACATTAGGGTTAGGGTTTTCCGGGGAATGTTTTACACGTTAAAGCGTTCATGTGTACTTTCATGTAACTCTCAGTAATATACGATATAATTATTCACCAATAACTAAACTAAGTAAGCTTCGTTTGAACAGGGGAAAAAGAAAACTATTTAAAGTTAAAGGTGATTCAGCTCCATTTACAAGCTGACGAAACAATAATTCAGACAGAAACCGGAGAAAAAAAAGCATTTATATTTGCAAGTTTGCGTTGCCAATGGCGAAACAGAAACTGTCTTATTTGTGTTTATATTTCGATGCCACTGGTAATCCATATCAGGATTGCCTCTAGAATGTCCATATTTTATCAAACGTGTAAAGGGTATAACCTGGAAGTATTCCCTGTCATTTCGTCTTGGTTCAGATGCAGTTATACGTGCTTGAAAAATAAATTACCGGCCAAGTTAGGATACTTTATGGAGATCCGTCACAGGATTATAAGGACCGACTTTACATGACGCGCCGCTTCCTGGTAAATCCGGGCCTGCAACCGGTTGATCTAAGTTACCTTAGGAATAGATTAAGCATTTGGAGTGCTCCTATATGTTCTTGCGGTATCATAGACGTTTACAGAGTCGACCTCCATATACTGCTTGAGGAGAAAGACAATGCTACTGCAGCCAATATTACGGTCATGCTATAGTCCCCAGACCAGGCCGAAGATAATGGATTCCATGAAACACAACTATTCAAAGTATTCTGAAGTTAAAACTGATATTATTATTTACTGAATTTTTGTATCAACAAGTTCAAAAGATTAATCATACTTTTTTTGTGTAACTGCATAACTTCTCCAAATATTATCCAAGTGAAATGGTAAAGCTGCGATATTTTCAAAATACGTACTAGCAGCTCTCAGATAAAAAATGTGGATCAATACATTTTGTATTCCTTCAAGGTCCATGAAGTCCGTTTTAATATATGAGAACTCGTGATTGCAGGGATAACATGTTAATAAAAGTAACGAAATTAATTTCATCCCTATACCTTGTTTGTTCGTGTCTATGTTAGATATAGATGGACTAGTGGAAGAGGTGAATATTTGTGGCACTATATTTGGGATTCCGCGTTTAAAACAGGGTCTTTTCGGTTAGAGATCAGTAAATGTACGTCAACGCCCTGAGTGTTTCTGAATAGATGGAATGCAGATCATCACACCAATATATGGGGTTTTTCTAGGAGTTTAGATGATGGAAATCATGTTTAATGGAAATTCAATATTGGAAATTTGAGCCCTATGGTAATTGGAAATACTTTTTGTTCATCCTACATTAAGTTCCGTATTAAAGCCATTTAAAAGGGATATAACTCTTACAATAAAGTAATAGAAGTTACCATTTTTCTTGTCACAGATGGCTTTATACATGCAGATGAAATATTCCAGGTATTAAGATAATAGATCAATGTACTCTTAATGAAAGGCAACATGATGTTTCATATTGAAGTCATTTGAAAGGTGCATTAGTAAAAAATATTGAAACCGGGGTTATCAATCTTGTTGTCAGAGATGACTTTGTTTTGCAGACGATATATTCGAAGTATTTCAAGGTTAATAGGGCAATGAATTTCAATATTATAGGCATAATTAATTTCGATATTAATGTCATTTGAAAGGGGAATAACTGTAACAATAAATAATATAAAAAGAGTTATTATTCTTGTTGTCGGAGATGGCTTTGTCCATGCAGATGATATATTCTAAGTATAAAGTTAATACGTCAAATACTTTCAAAGTTATAGGCAACATTTAGTTTTACATTAAAGTTGGGGGACTATCGGACAACGTAGCCGCCAACGAAGCTGCCGACGCCGGACAATAGGACCCATAGCTGCTATTGCATGCGACACAATAACAAGCACTGTCATACACTGAATTTGACAACATTAAAAATAGAAACAAAAATGTGTAACGAAAAAGAGCATAGATATCAAATTACACGGTGGAAACTCTAGATTAAAAACATTATATCATATCAGCGTGTCCCTGAAAAATTGCTTTTTTCTGCTTAACCCTGGACTAGTGACAAAACATAGTTGTTGAACATATACTGTAGCTTTTGGAATATACTTATAGCTTGATTATCGTTGATTTCTAACATTTTTTGACACACAAATAGTGTTTTTACAAAATAATTTACTTTTTGTTCTTCCAAGTCAATTATTGATTTGTTTGCAACATGGCTAGATTCATCGCCAGCTTGAATACAGCTCCTTAATAAGAAGAATTCCATAAAGGAAACTAAAGAAAATCTATTTAAATTTAAAAGCTTTAAACTTTTTAAAGTTTCGCCGAAAATTTAAACTTCAGGGCCGTCGTTTTGTTAAATTGTCATGCCAATGACCGACTAGCTTTTTAGAAAGCTAAAAGTTGTTAACCAATCTACTGTTGATCGTTATGCTTATCTCTTCGGTTACACGACGGTGGCAAAGGTTTAAGAGTTTATGAAGATTATAGGGATATTATAAGATCCTTGAATCTTGATTTGCATCTTATATCCCTGTCATCGTGTTCTTGCTGATTTGACTGTAGGTACTCTTTTGCCTAACAATGCTATAAGTTTTTATGTTTTATATGTTTTTGTGCTTTGCATGCAGAATTGTCGAGTTGATATGAAGGTTGGAGTTATCGCACCAAGACAACTTGTTTGTTCATAACAAGAACCTATTGAAGCAAGTGTGAGGTTGGTTCGCCCTAGAACCTGGTAAAAACCCCGAATGACCAACTATTTTGCCAATAACCGTTTCAAGGCGGTAACTCCAATGGTTCTCTTTGTAGTTAATTGTTTGTGGTGTCTAATATGAATATGATTCTCTTATTAACTCAGGCTCTCTTTGCTTTGTGGCTGCATGTGGAGGCTGTTTATTTCTGGATGTGGCAATTCGTGATATGCATTAAGTATAACTTTTTGTTGCCATAATGAAAATACAGTTAAATTTATCGAACTTGATGCCAACATTTTGTCAGCCATAATGGATGTCATCCTTAAAATATGGAGTTCCCAACACCTTTGATACTTCTTATGTATAATTTCGACATCTACAGGGTTGAAGGTTATAAAGCAGAAATAAGAAACCAGTCTCAAATCTCAAGGTTCTGATAAGCCGAAATGGCGGCTGGTTTCCGTGCTCAGTTTTATAACCTTGGGCACTGGTCCTGTCATTCATTTCCAATAAACACTACTTGTTATGCTTATCAGACCAGTGTGTCCTTGAAATGTATCCCTTTGTAGTTAAAAGTACTATTGTGCTTTTACTATGGTAAATGTCAATGACACTGGTTCTAATGATTGTTTTTCAGACATTTACTGAGCTTAAATGAAAACTTGACAAAAATATCATGGAAAAAATCCTATTACATTAATAATAGAGAATTTTGATCAGCAGTATTTTATCAATCGTTTAAAAAAAAGAAAAGAGGAAAAAAATCACGTGATTTGGGAAAATTAAGCGTTGGATTATGTTTTTTCTTTAAAAGCAAGGTCATTTGCAAAACGGATATTTAAGTAACTGCAATTTTTTTCTTTGTATCAGTGGGCTTTCAAGATTTTGTCTCATCATTACTTATTTTGACCGTTCCAAGGCGATAACCCCTGGGGTTTTCATTTTTGTTAATTGTTTCTATTTCTCTCTCTCTCTCTTCTTCTTCATCTTCTTGGCTGTGTGGGGAGGCTGTTTTTTTATGTGGCAATTCCTGATATGCATTTTTCACCTTATCATTATTTGGGAATGAGGAGATAAACTTGATCACTGTGAAAAAATAACAACATTGTCCCGCTTATTCAAATGTTCAGATATATGCAAACACCACAAAATAAATGAAACATAACATAAACGATCACTAAACAAATTTAAAAACTGGTAAGTTTTCAGTTTCTTTAGTTTATGTCTATGTTCATTGAGGTACTTAATATAATAAAGTTTTGAATGCCTTTTATAACACGATAAGGAAAAAATACTTATATTTATTATATAATAAAACAGTCACAAAAACATATTTTATTTTTAATGATGACGAAAAATAAACTTGCACAAGAAAGAATACATTATTTGTTATTTGTAAATGTCAGCTAATGAAATGTAGATGAAATGTAGGCCAAACAAATAACATCCTTGTTTTTTCGCAAACTTCAACTTAATATAAATTGCCTATTTGATAGACGAAATAAGTTCTGCTGTCTTCCCTTAGGGTAAAAATACATTCTAGAAAAATATCACATTCCAGACAGGATACGGACTGAAACTAGTACATTAGTATTATATTTTTAATAAGGACTTGTGAATATTTTGGTTAAGTCTGAGAAATGGTTTCTTGGATTTGATACGTGACGATGGAAAATTTTAAAAATCATTGAAAGCCACCGAACACGACAAATATCAAAATATTGCAGGCTCAGTTTGAATGAGTATGTTCGTGGGCAGTTATGAAAATGTCCACGCCGTCTAGGACCCAGCTGAGTGCAACTCAATATTTTAACAAATATATAAATCGTGCTCAACGGCATCCAAATGGCGTAATTGATTGTTTGTGCGTGCTGCCACACTGTAAAACCAACGCTTCTCTAACAACCAACTAGATGGAAAAGGAACTAACAATAAATAATTGTTATCATAAGTAAAATGTGTACAAAAAGCTCTTTCGTTTCAACTACGCGTTTCTTCCATAGTTAATACTGTCCTCAGTAAAATGATTCGTTACCAATGTCTGGCAGTGGCGATAACGTTTATCAGGGTTATCCGATCAACCTCTTTTTGGGGCGGGGGCGTGTCCCGGCTAACTCAGTCGTAAGCTTTATCGAAATTTCATGGCTAGGCGCTGTCGCCGTGACGGTGCGGGTTCGCTCCCTAGAAGAGACAATATCATTCTTCATCAGAGACTGAAATTTTATTTTGAAGGCACAGACTTTGCACATTACACAATAAATAATAAGTGTTTCGCCTAAACTTGATAAAATACCTTCTATATATTGGTTGCCACAAATGAACTAAACACCATAAAAAGCAAGATTTATCGCCAACTCCAGTTTTTGCACAACTACTTTTAAATTATTATCCCTGCACTTAATGTTTTGTCTTACAGCCATAAAAGTGCACGTTATAAGTATTGCGTAAACTTTGATAAAACCACTGGCAAAAATCTATTTTGGTCTATTAAACATCAGACGATGATTTTTACAAAAGTTAAATGAAATAATTTGCAGGTGTTCTTATTGCCGACTTTCGTTTATTGCCACATTGAACACTTCACTTACCCATAGTTTATGAAAAACAAGCTCTCCAGTCTCATTGAAAAAAGAGAAAAAAAACCTTTTCGCTTGTAATGAACAGAGTGTTTTTTTCAGATGTTTCTCATTATAAGACTTTTCAAGACCTGACTGAGTCGCTCTCTTTTCTAATTGGATAATATTTATGCTAGGTTTGGTACCTCTTTTTATAAACAAGTAAAAGGCATCCCTGGGCTTACCAACAGTGAATCCTTTTTTGTTGATCTATTTTATACTGCTATGAACGAGTCTTTATGTTAGTATAAGACAACGGTAATTCGGCTATGTTTACGTTGGCGTGTTTACATTGACGTTACATGTAAACAATGAATAAATAATTTAATCGTTGTTAATACAAAGCGTAAAGTTCCCAATACTTGTTCCATTAGCCGAGTGGTCTAAGACGCGTCATTTAAAATACTGAAATGCAATGGTAGCAACGCTGTTATGGGTTGTAGGTCCGAAACGCGTTTTTTAACATGTTTTTTACAATAATTATTTCCGCGATAAAACAAACGGAAGCAAATTACTTTGAAATGAGCAATCAAACTTAAAAAAATATAAATCTAAAATATTTCGGTAAAAGTTACGTGTAAGTATGAATCGAACCCGTGTCGAAAAAAAGTTAGGCCTATGCCAGCCGGACGCGTTAACCACTGTGCTATCAAGGCAATATGATACAAAAAGGCAAATTAGTGCTTTGAACGCGTGAACTTGCCTTATCCTGTGTTTACAGTCTATAAATAATTATAAACATTACCAATTTACCTTGGTCGACCTATACATGTATCTTTTACTCGCGAATCAGGATCATAACATTACTACAGCCTTTAACAACACCCGAAGAATTCCTGCCTACTTAAGCAAGTATTTAAGACAAGAAAGTAAACTTTCTTGATTTAAATCATTCCATTTACAATGTTTACGTAACTACAAAATTATTTGATGTCTCTCGAGCAGCATCTTACGGGCGTTATACTGCAAAGATTGTTCGCTTTTCCAGAGCAGGTATGATTTTAAATTTACCCTAATCATTGCATAACAGAAAACATTTTAACAGGGTTGTCGTTACAACCTATTGCAAAGTTTATAGCTGATACCCAGTTTCAAACGCATTTTGATGTTTCAATTACCTACTACTACAATGCATTTCTCAGCCAGTGTTTTATGGAGAATCGATTTATAAACAAGTAAAATGCAATTCCTATATCTCAGAATTATTCGTAAAAACTATCTGAACATTTTAAATGAAAGATTACAGACATGATATTCAATTCCATTTTGTGATTAAACCATCTACAGTTGATCGTTTTGCTTACCTCTTTTTTGCACGACTGTGGCAAGGGTTAAGTCTAGATCATCTAGACGTTCTGTCATTGATCAGCATCACACTGCTCTGACGAACGTCTAGAGACATCGCTATTTAAAAAGTCTGACCGACAGGTTGTGCTTTTGTATGGTAAACAAAACCAAAATCAATCGCGATTTCTAATGAAATTTGCTAACAGTGCTTTAACCGTATTTCTCCCACACTGGGCAAAGTGAAATTTAGGTAATATGATATCGAGCTACAAAATCAGCATATGGTTTATGAAACAAAGGACGTTTTAGTACTTGCCTACCCCATTCTTCATAAATGAATGCAAATATATGGTACGCCGTTGCTGCCTCTTCGTGATAATGGTTTTAGACTGTCACGTTGTATGGTATGGCAGTTGTCATTGTACGGTTATTGATAAAAAGGGAAGAATATCAAAATCTCTCTAACACAAAAAAATACAGTTCCGTCAAACTTTGCATAAATAAATCTTAGAATGTATGTTTATTATTTATACGTTAAGAAAAGTTAGAACAGTAATGAAAATAGTTTGACCTAAAAGAATCCCTAAATTCTGCAGCAAAACACAAAAACAAAGCAACATCAATTTAAATGCCTTCCTGAGTAATGAGTTGCTAACAACAATATCTAAGATAATCTTGTCTAACACATGTATACATTAAAAGGTATTTGTCAAAGTGTGTTTTGGCCGTGTATTTCATGGTTGCGAAAATAGATGACAAGAAAATGTTGATTTCTCTCTGTATAATTGAAGTTCTTTTAAAGAATCTTGGATATTGTCAGTATCATTTTGATCATGTGGGCATTTGAACTGTTTTTGTTTTGCGATGTTTCGTTTTTGTGTTTGATTGCAAATTAGTCTTAATAATTCGACTGCATGCACAGACCCATTATCATACTGACTTTTTACAGTTGTCTGTCCTTTACGTCTCAAGCAGTTACGATCAAAACTGTGGTGGAAATCGCACTGCTTTAAATTCCCTTTTTTCACTGCAACTTGAAAATTTCAGCACTGCTAAGTTCATATGTTGTTATAAAAACATAAATATTCTCTAAAGTATCAATCAAATAAAAAAATATTCCACAAATAACACTTTTAAACTTACTATTGTTTATGCCGTTTACATGTAGATTTTAATGTGCTAACCAATGAAAACGTCCCTTTTATAAATCGATACACTACACAGTCAGATAAACTTATAGCGGAGTAACATAAAAACTGCTGTCATGGGTGGAGGTTTAAAAGTGTTTTGCATAAAAAACGATACCGTTATTTATAAAGGATTACATATATTGATTCTACTTGAATGTGGCTTTTCAGGTATGTAAATGTTTTAAAGATACATATGGTTTAAGATGCTTAATGGACCCGCCCAAAGTTGCTACTCAAATTCCGATCGGTGGCATATCGACATAGAAGAAAAATGTTCCGCATTGATTTGAATAGTAACTGGGTTGTGCGCGAAGGACAAACATCGCGTATATAGAAAAGTCCTTGTCGCGCACAAATAGTTGTGCTAATTGCAAATAGAAATTTAGGGATTTTCAAGCTTTATTACACTGATGTTACAAGTGTTACAGTGCGTGCAGAAATGCGTCAGATTTTAAATCTAAATGTTACAATGTTACAGTGGTTTTTACGATGAGGGCTCAGAAAGTAAAAATATCAATTTTCAATAGATTCTCAATACGTTACAGTAATGTTACAATAATGTAACACAGATGTTACATGTGTTACAGTGCGTGCAGAAATGTGTCATGTTTAAAATCTAAATGTTACAATGTTACAGCCATTTTGGACATGAAGGCTCAAAAAGTAAAAATATCAATTTTCAATAGATTCTCAATACGTAACAGTGATGTTACGATAATGTTACACTGATGTTACAAGTGTTACAGTGCGTGCAGAAATGCGTCAGGTTTTAAATCTAAATGTTACAATGTTACAGTGATTTTTACGATGAGGGCTCAAAAAGTAAAAATATAAAATTTCGTTAGATTCTCAATACGTTACAGTGATGTTACAATAATGTTACACTGGTGTTACAAGTGTTACAGTGCGTGCAGAAATGTGTCAGGTTTAAAATCTAAATGTTACAATGTTACAGCGATTTTGGACATGAAGCTCAAAAAGTAAAAATATCAATTTTCAATAGAATCTCAATACGTTACAGTAATGTTACAATAATGTTACACAGATGTTACATGTATTACAGTGCGTGCAGAAATGTGTCAGGTTTAAAATCTAAATGTTACAATGTTACAGCGATTTTGGACATGAAGGCTCAAAAAGTAAACATATCAATTTTTAATGTATTCTCAATACGTTACAGTAGTGTTACAATAATGTTACACAGATGTTACATGTGTTACAGTGCGTGCAGAAATGTATCAATTTTGAAACCTAAATTTTACAATGTTACAGCGATTTTTGACATGAAGGCTCAAAAAGTAAAAATATCAATTTTCAATAGATTCTCAATGTGTTACAGTAATGTTACAATAATGTTACACTGATGTTACATGTGTTACAGTGCTCGCAGAAATGTGTCAGGTTTAAAATCTAAATGTTACAATTTTACAGCGAGTTTGGACATGATGGCTAAAAAAGTAAAAAAAATATCAATTTTCAATAGATTCTCAATACGTTACAGTGATGTTACAATAATGTTACACTGATGTTATAAGTGTTACAGTGCGTAAAGAAATGTGTCAGGTTTTAAATCTAAATGTTACAATGTTACAGCGATTTTGGACATAAAGGCTCGAAAAGTAAAAATATCAATTTTCAATAGATTCTCAACACGTTACAGTAGTGTTACAATAATGTTACACAGAAGTTACATGTGTTACAGTGCGTGCAGAATATATCGATTTTGAAACCTAAATGTTACAATGTTACAGCGATTTTGGCAATGAAGGCTCAAAAAGAAAAATATCAATTTTCGATAGAATCTCAATGTGTTACAGTGATGTTACAATAATGTTACACTGATGTTACATGTGTTACAGTGCTCGCAGAAATGTGTCAGGTTTAAAATCCAAGTGTTACAATGTTACAGCGATTTTGGACATGATAGCTCAAAAAGTAAAAATATCAATTTTCAATAGATTCTAAATACGTTACAGTGATGTTACAAAAATGTTACACTGATGTTATATGTGTTACAGTGCGTGCAGAAATGTATCGATTTTGAAACCTAAATGTTACAATGTTACAGCGATTTCGGACATGAAGGCTCAAAAAGTAAAAATATCAATTTTCAATAGATTCTTAATACGTTACAGTGATGTTACAATAATGTTACACTGATGTTACAAGTGTTACAGTCCGTGCAGAAATGTGTCAGGTTTTAAATCTAAATGTTACAATGTTACAGTGATTTTTACGATGAGGGCTCAAAAAGTTAAAATATAAAATTTCATTAGATTCTCAATACGTTACAATGATGTTACAATAATGTTACACTGATGTTACAAGTATTACAGTGCGTGCAGAAATGTGTCAGGTTTTAAATCTAAATTTAATCAGTTGCTACTTTTCACTCATGAATTAGTGTTGTTTCATACATATCAAAAGGTTACATGTTACGTTTGTTACATCATGTTATGTTCGTAACATATTCATACAGTGTCATTGATTTAGACCAATTTCATGCTCTATCTCTTATTTTTATTTACTGTTCTACATTGTCTAAACACTTTTGTCTTTTCGTAATTTGGAAATTATTGGCTTTTTTAAAATTAAATCTAAGTGATTTCACTGTTAAATGTTTCTAAGGTTGCCATTAGGGTATGCCAAAGAATGTTGAAGCTATCTTAAGAAATTACAAAAGAATGGTTGTAGGGCAAAGTTTTTAACTTCAGACGTAATTTTTATCCAAAATGGGCCAAATTTAGAGAAAAAATATGACCTTCTTATTGAAATGATTTCATTCTTAAATAATTCTAAGGTTACATACGGTAACTATTGTGCAACATCTGTATAAACTTTTCATCAGATCTCGTGGTTACTGCAGAACCCAGCTTACTTGAACACGCCTGTGAGCGCAATAATACAGTTCAAAAATGCGTGTCGCCGTATGATATGTCTTATGATTTCAATCTGACAGGGCGACAGTCTAAAAAGCAATTTTCACAAGAGAACAACGGCGTTCCATACTAATGTCCTAATTACAAGCCTCGCTTTGGAGTGTCTGGTTTTTTAACGAACAATGTTTTCAGACGTACTGATCGCCATTGCGAAATCAGTGCGTCTGAATGATTGAGACTAGCAAGGGTTTGAAAGTTTATGAAAGATTATAGGGAAACTAAATAAAAGAATCTAAAAGACCGAATTGAATTTTTGTCCCCGTCATCGTGTTCTTGCTGGTTTGACTCCAGGGTCTTAAGTCTCAGAAAGGACATTGAGTAACTAGCTCTTTGCTTGATAATGCTATTAGCTTCCTTTGTTTTACATATCTGTGTGCTTTTGTATGCAACAATGTCGAAATTGTGGGTGGGTGGGTTGGAGATAATGTACCAAGACAACTTGTACTCGTATGTTCAAATGAGAACCTGTTGGAGCAAATGTGAGGTTGGTCCAGCCTAGAACCTGGTTTAAACCCTTCGGTGGCAAATCATGTTTGCTACTGACCTTTCAAAGGCGATAACCCCAGTTCAGGTTCCTGCTATGCTACACATTGATCAATTAGATTTCATTAATGCACAATTCTGTTTTTCGATTTGTTTCACGTTAAAGTTTTTTGGATCGATCGCTCCGCAAAAGCTACATTATCAAGTTCCTCTTAATTATATAGTCATTTCATTACTGCAGTGATTGTCGATCATAAAAGGGTGGATACCCACTCTTTTCCCTTAGCGGAAGTGTATCAATTAGTTCATGCAATGTATACGTAGTTTTGTATATCGAACGTGCAAAATCATTTGTAAATTTAAGAAAAACACTCGATGTTATTACAAAGTTCCTGAAAAGAACGCTTAAAATAGGAAAGGAAAATCTAATGTTATTCTGGATGAAAATAAAATACAAAATGTGTTATCCAGATACCCGGATATATCGGGATACAAGCAAACTTTTTTAATACAACGTTTGAAGTATGAGCCCTATTTTTAATTTAAATATCTTGATTCTTCAAACTGACTCTGTAAACGTTTAAGTACAGTTTGTTATATTAATAGCTCTTTAAGATTTATACCACTGCTCATTTCGGAATGCGCTTCCGGTGATAAAATTGTCATATAGTATTATTAATTGTATTATCCTACTTTAACCACGTTTTTTCAAGTGCCTTATAAGGGTAAAATTGTGTTAATTTGTATAAGAATGCGAATGCGTTCGGCTAAAAGTCGTTGCTCGTTCATAATCAGAATTTTTATCATAAGTTGCACAGTAGTCATAATTTCATAAGCATTAATCAGAAAACTACGGAAGCCCAATGGGGACATTTTGAGTTAGTAGTGAGAAGGCAACGATTCGAACTTAGGTGTTAGATCTAAGAACTTAGGTCTTAGATTTTAGAAATAAGAAATTAGATGTTAAAACGCCATGTTAGATGGAAGACAGACAAGAGGATGGATGCGAGATAAATTTCTTATTTTATTTTTTATTTTTTTTTATTTTATATTTTATTTCTTATTTTCAAGAATTTGTGAGATATAGCTCGTAAATTAAAAAATCAGGTGATTATATCGGTACAACTTCAAGAGCTCAGTCAAAAGAATCAATTTAATCGGCATTCGTTGACCACTCTATCTATAACTTGATGGGACGAAATTCAAAAGTGGCTTTTATAGCCAGTTCTAACTAGTTCAGCGAAATATGGCTAAAATAGATCTTCAAGATGACAATTTGAAGAGCAACTTGAGGTTCAACCTAATTTCTTCTTTTACTTCAGAAAGGACAGGAAGGCGAAAGTAAAGGCAGTTATAAACTTTATGTCATCATCAGCAGAGGTTTATGCAGAAAACGAAGGAATGCAAAGGTATTATATTTGAGTATTTAGACACTCGGCTCATTTGCAAATAAATGATATCGGAATAAAATGTCAGATTATTTAACATGGAGAAGTTGTATTGAGTCAGCATGGATAACTTATTCATCAAGGTGTAACTCATTAGATCTATTTAGTTTCTTAAGTAACTCAATGATAAAAGTAACGGTCACATGATGTCTACATTTGCATAAAGTAAATTTTCGTGCTAGGATTATTTTCATCTCACCAGAATTTTGTGACAAGGTGACTTTTCGATCAAAATTAGTCTGGCTGGCTGGCTTTCTGTCCATCTTCAGTCTATCTGACTGTCTGGCATTTCCAAGGCCATAAGTTGAATTTCAACTAAAGTTGTGGGAATTATATCTTGGTTGATGTTCTTTCAAAGTTATAAAATAGTTCATTTCTGCCGAGAACCCTTTTTGCAATGGTAACTTATAGAGTTTAACTGAACAAATCTATTAAAAAGCTGTTTGATTTTAATGAAAGTTGCTATGATTAGTTCTCGTTTTTAAGTTGTTGCAATGGAAACCAAAGGATTTGATATCAAGGGAATGTAAATGTCACCATTGACTTACCCCAGTAACCTAGCAACCATTTATTTTTATTTGCAACCATTAACTTTCATAGTAACCATTGACTTCCTAAGCCAACAACTGACTCCAGGTAGCCATTGACTTTTCTTATCAATAGGTGGCACCCACAGCATAAATCAATTTTCCTCAGTGGCCATTTACTTCAATGCAACAATTGCTTTTTCTTAGCAACCATTAATTCCATACCAACATAGTATTCTTAGCGACAAGTGACTTCCATAGTTACAGTTGACTTTAGTAACCAGGGAAAAGTTAAGGTGAGCAGTTAAATATAATAATTTAAATGTCTGTAAGCAAATTATCATTGAAAGCGTAACATAAGTAATTTGAAATCTTTTCTTATGAATTTTTCTAAACTAAGCAAAATATGTTTTCTGCTTTGTAGAAACATAGTGAGAAGGAGGAGGAAAAAGAACTGATGATGAAACAAAATAATTCATAGAACAACTGTTTCAGTCTGAAGAGCAAAGCTGTATTACCCGGGCTGCATTGAAGTTGTTTCATAACACCCTTTAATTGACCAGCAATTCTTACAATGATTCTCTTTCTTTTTGATATTTGGCTAATACTTGGCCTAATGTTATGCCATTAACGCGAAAAAAATGGCTTCATTACACTGGATTTAGAGGCTCTTTTAGAAGATCCAACATCACTGATAACAGTTGCGTTGGAACAAGTAGCCCCTTAAGATGATCCAACTTCATCTGTAGTAGCGATTTTGTTATTCGATGTTTTACCATAAATTTTAATAACTCAACATAACTTGAGTAGTTCTTGTTTTTGACCATTTAGGTTTCAGTGCACACGTAACAATTTTTGACTACAATTTCTTTAACTTGGATTATTTGGCCAATACCTACAGATGACAGTGATCTTACATAATATTTATTTCTTGAAACTAAAATTATTTCTTGAACTGTTTGGCTCATATTCACACATACATTTTATTTATTGTTTCAATAACTTCAACATTTCTTGACCTTTTTTACTCCTGTTTATACAAAGGAATCCCTGAGATAAGCACCTCTTTATAATCTATGAATATTTGACCTGGAGATAACATTGAACTTTGCCATAAATTTTATTTAATTTTACAAAGCGTTACTATTAACTATTTCTTGAGTGTGGAACGGGGTATGCCGTCGACAAGTTCTAGTCGAGGTGTTGGTATTATTTTATTGATTATTGAGATAAGTGTCTTGTTTCATTTTTTTGCAGTTAACTGTTACTTGAATAAACTTTTATATTTAAGAATAAAGTTATTTTTCCTTCTTTTAGTTTCATATCCGAAAAGCATAACAGATTTTTTTTTAAATTTCTGTCTAATTTCTAATGTCTAAGTTCTAAGAAGTTCTAGGAACTAAGTTCTAATGTCTAAGAACTAAGTTCTTATGTCTAAGTTCTAATGTCCAAGTTCAAATGTCTATGTTCTAGGAACTAAGTTTTAATATCTAAGTTCTAACAACTTTATTCTAAGATCTTAGTTATAACATAGTTTTATAGATAGTTTTCGCATGTATGGTCAAGATTCCATTGTGCGTATTTAGTAATGCGATCCATTATATATTTACTGATGACCCAAATTTGCAGCCAAGAGCAGGTTACACCATCAAGCACATGTGCAGAATTATGCCCCTTTGTCACCTATGGAAATTGTAGCAAATAGTATTTCAATACTATATACCCATTTTCTTTTAATATAGTTATATATTATGATGATCACATGCAGTATCCAACTGCTGATAACTTAATCTAGCATTAATACTCAAGCGCAAGTTTTTATATTTAACCCTTTCCTTGATATATACGCATTTTTACGCACGTGCGACCAGTGAAGATCCAGATCAGCTGGCACATCCATGCCGTCTGATCAGGATCTGCACTGGTCGCATTTTGGTCATAAATAACCTAATGAATCAAAATGCGAACAGTTTACAACCTGATCAGACGGCACAGATGTGGCTGCTGATCTGGATCTAAACTGTTCGCCCTAGCAATAAATGTGTACCTATACAGGAAAGGGTTAAGGCAATGATTTACTTTTATTTAAGTGACCACTGTGATCTGGACCTGGTACAGAAGAAAAAACAGAATGATTGAGCACTGATGCCAAGTGCACACGATTTTAAAGTATGCCATCTGATATAGAAAAGACACACAAATTGATCGAGGCATTTATTGAGTCTCTTACTACAACAAACATTCCTTATAAACAGTTCCCTTAAATTAATTTAATAAGTTTTCTGACAATTAGCTCAATAAGCACAAAATAGATATTATTTTTGACTCTGCCAGTCAGGTTGAATGGTCAGTAATCACACGAATTGTGTAGTGTTACAATTTATTTAATACGATTTACGAAACCCATGTTTCATTGTAAGTCACTGTAAAATCATCTTAATCATCACCTCAATCATCAACTTCAATATACAACGTAACGATTCGTTGGCTGTCAAAGGCATTTTGTTATTCAACGACAACACTCCAACCCGATCGTCGGTTTTGTTAGAATGAAGCCGTTTAGGTATCTGGATGTCATCTTGATCAACACGATGACCATAGTTATGTCCACCATCAAGTACACACTACATTATATCGGGTCTTCCGCAAGTAACACAATGTATCAAAATTCTTTTTGGCTAAATATTGTGAAACAAAAGCAACATATGCATATCAGGAATCGCCACACTCAAAAAACACAGCCTCCCCACGCAGCGAAAAAGAAGAGAGGAAGATAGAGAGAGCGCGTGGTTTATATATGTATGTCAATTCAAATAGGACGCCAAAAACAATTAATAAACCAGAGAACCTTTGGGGATACCGCCTTGGAACGGTCAGTGGCAAAACAAATTGCCACTGGGGGTTTAAACCAGGTTCTAGGGTGCACCAACCTCACACTTGCCCCAACAGGTTCACGTATCACAAAACAAGCACAAATTGTCTTGGTGAAATAACTCCAACCCACCCATCAGCTCAACAATGTTGCATGCAAAAGCATACAAACATATAAACATAAGAATTTAATAGCATTGCAAAGCCAAGCACCTGGAGTAAAATCAGCAAGAACACGATGACAGGGATAAAAGAAACAAATCGAGCTTTTAGGTTCTTTTAAGAAAAGATTTCCCCATAAACTTTAATAAACTCTTACACCCCTGCCACCGTCGTGCAACCAAAGAGGTAAGCATAATGATCAACTGTAGATGGGTTAATCACCAGGCCTGCAGAGCGCTGTAAAATATCATGTTGGTAACCTTTCTTTTTAAATTTACAGATGGTTTTTACGAATAACAGGGAGAAATTAACATCGCCTTTTATCTTCTTAAGTTTATAAATTAAATCTCCATAACAAACTGGCTGTGAAATTCCTTGTTGCAATAGTGATTTTAAACTGCAGCTGTATTTATGAATTAGATCTGGATATCGGCGATAAAACTTGCAAAAGGTTTTCCTTAATTTGTGATACCGATAACCTTGTTTTAAAAGTTTTTCTGTAATGCAAAGATTACGTTCATTGAAATCATTCACATCGTTGCAAGCTCTTGAAAAGCGAACAAGCTGTGAGATATAAACCCCGTAAGAAGTTGCACGAGGAACATCGCCGTCTAGAAACGGAAAATTTACTATATTAAAATTAAAATCATCTCTTTTATCATAAATTTTAGTAGTGACGTAACCATTTTCGATGGATAGATTTAAATCAAGGAAGTTTGCTTGCTTTTCTGAAGTGTTCGCTTTGTTAAGCTGTAGTTCTTTAGGATAAATCTTATTAACCAGTGATGGAAAATGGTTATTATCTATATTTAATAAATCATCAAGGTACCTCGAGGTGTTGTTAAAAGCTGTAATAATATCATCTTGATGTTCGGTAGAAAGAGATAACATGAAATCTCTTTTATAACAGTATAAAAACAGATCAGCAACAAGGGGTGCACAATTAGTACCCATTGGAATGCCTATTACTTGTTTATAAATAGAGGTACCAAATCTCAAATAAATATTATCCAATAAAAATGTGAGCGCCTGGATAAGGTCTTGACAGGTCCATGAAGTATAATTATCATAAGAACCATCTGTAAAGAATGCCCTATGTTCATTACAAGCAATAAATGTTTTATTTTCTCTAGCAAAAGTTTTTTCAATGAGACTGGTTAGCTTGTCTCTTATTAAATTATGAGGGAGAGAAGTATACAAGGTAGAAAAATCATATGTAGACAAACAGAACGCCTGAAAATTATTTGATTTAAGTTTCTTCAAAACGTCATTTGAGTTTTTTATAGACCAAAATAAATTTTTGCCAGTAGTTTCAAAAACTTTTTCGCAATACCTAATTACATGTTCTTTTATAGCTGTAAGACAAGATGTTAAGAGCACGGATAACTTTGTTGTAGTACAAGAACTAGGGTTAGCGATAAATCTTGCTTTGTACGGTGTTTTGTGCATTTTAGGCAACCAATACATAGTAGGTACTTTGTCTTGTTTAGGCTCAACACTGATTCTAAATTTTGTAATTTGTAGAGTGTGTGCAGTAACAATATCACTCTCAGATGAAGAAGTCAGTGAGCGTTCCACTGTTGAGCTATCCTGTCGAGTTCTGCTTTGATCAATCCATGAAACAATATCTGAGGCATTCAATGCGTATACGGTTTGTTGCATCAAAAACGTTCACGTCAAGTAGATCCTTGCAAAATGAAATCCGCCAGTGCACCCTGTGTCTATATAAAATAACAAAATAATATCCTTGTATGATAAGCTATAGAAGAAGTAATGCTCAATAAGTTCTAGTTTCAAGTGCGCCCCTCTGAGAATGACAGCTAAATCCGAAATCACAACACTAGTTACTGGCGTAGTAACAAGCAGCCAAATTCCAAATGTTCATGCCCATGTAGTGACCATTGTTGTCGTCTGTAAAAATAATAAAAGAGATGATAAAGCAAGAAGTAAAATAATTAAATTATAATACTCCATAAAAAATTATTTTATATCATAACTATACAACTGACAGTTCATGATACTTCTTTAAATATCGTTCCTAATTTGGCAAAGGGGAAATAACACAAAGACACGCAACAGATACTTGGGTTATTGTTACTGGGAGCCCCTGTATATAAACGGCCAGCTAGAACAGTTGGATCGGAAAGCCAAGCAAATAAAACATATTAATACATATTAAATATAAAGCTCACCGACTGAATGATTGATGGGAAGCGGAGTTAGAAACACCTCCTTTTAAAAAACACCCAAAACACCTCTTATGCGACCCAACGTAACATTTATTGGTACATATGCCATCAAGATCAAAATTACACTATCGCTTGGATAGAATTCTTATGAAAATATCATCAATGAATTATAACTCACCCCTTGTTGTCAATTTTCATGTCTACCTGCCGCAGTTGATATTCTTGAAGATATGGCGTCACCCGCTTTCAAGAGATTTCTACATTCTAAGACCTAAGTTCTAAGATATAACATCTTAGTTTAAATTTTTGTCTTCTAACTTCTAACTCACAATGAACCAATGGGCTTCCGAAGAAAACGTTACAATATATTATTTTGTTAATTGTTCTGTGATGCAGTACGTAATTATATGGTTAGGCGCTGTATATACTGTGGTTTTGATTTGAAAATAGGTGTGATCATGTCACATAATCATTATTTAAGACATCACCGTTTTAATTCTAACATCATAGCAAAAGTATAAACCTATGAGAACATTAATATAACGTTAATCAAGTTTGAATATGCAATTAAGTGGCATCATTAAAAGCATTCGAGGTTGGATTCAAATTTTGTGCTCTTTGCATCACCGTGGCTACAGTAAAATGCACTTTACTTTTGTTGGAAATGAAACTTGCTCACAAGAAAATTGATCTTTTCTTGAAACTTGAAAATTATTAACAATTTTCTTATTTCCACTCTGCTGGTTTGCTGTCTTGAGAGGTTGCATCTTCTGATTTTGGCCATTCCTGATATGCATTATTCACGTTTTTGCTAACTTTTTATAATTTAAAAGGCGATTGCTACAGTTCCAAAAAAATGACCTTTTTATAATGAATGAAACCTTGTTTGATGTTAGATACATAACCAAGGTATGCAAATATGAAATTGAATAGAAACGTTAATGTGATTTTTACTTTTACAGTTTAATTGGGTCTTAGGTGTCCCCTTTTACTGATATAAAAACGTATATCATCTTAAACTGTCATTTTTATATTGAAAATAAAACATTACACCTTATTTATTAAGCATATAAATGCATTCTTTTAACATGTAATCAACATTCCTGCGTATAAAAGGTGTTTTTTTTTCTAGAAAAATGAGGTGAAGTTTTACTTTTTACATACATTTGTATTTTATAAATTTGTCCTGGCTTGCAAGTATTAAACATGTTTTAAACAATTTGTTATTTTCCCAAAACAAGCATCGAGATCTATGCTTTTTATGTTATTTTTAAAGAATAGTCTTTAAATAATACTTCAGTAAATTTTAAGCAATTTCTTTTGGTCAGAAATTAGAAAAATTTATTAAATTAAACGAAAAAAAGCTCAATTAAATTTCAACAAGCCTGGTGACATTTAATTTTAGTTTTATTTTTATTATATAAGTGAATATCTATCAGCCCTGAACATTTTTGTCAAAATCTTTTGGTAGGAAAAAAGTTGACAAAACAGTTGCAATCGTCTCCAAGATAAACATTTAGTTTAATAATAAAAGCAAGTGCATGTCTCATTCAAAACAAATTAACAAACATTTGATGAAAGTAAAGGTAGTGGGGACTTAATGTAAAGCACATCAATTGGAAGAATGGTATAAGGGTAATTTGTCAGAGTCTGTAAAATACTGAGATATGCATAATAACAGAATAAAAGTCTAAATCAAATATTTAAGACGAAATTAAATGTTAAGAGTGATAGATTCGTGTTGAATCATGATTATATAGGTCGCACGAGACAATTTTAGAATATAAGGTGCACTTTTGCAAAATGTATTAATGACCTGCACTCAGGGAATTGCGTATTGTAAATAACATCCGAAATAAATTATTCATTTGTCGCGATGTATGTTTAAATGTATATTTTTATTAGAAATAAATGCAAGCATGCAAATTTGCATACAAAATAGGTGCAGTCTGTTAAGTATTTTAGTATATTTGTATTTTATTTCACTATCAATGCAAAGTTGACTAGTTAAGATAAACAAATATTCCTACGTTCGAGATGCTAATTGAACTCTGCCGCGATTTGGTTTGTTCAGTTTCCTATGCTCATATTAGTCGGTATTTCACATTTAAATTTAATTAGTTAATCTTTCAATATCAACCGAAACAAATGTCAGACACAGGTCTAAAATTGACGTCTACCACTAAGTTGGTTTTAAAAGCTTCTTAGGAGCAAATGTTGTTTTTTTAAATATAGAAAGGAAATAAATGAAGAGTAAACATACTTTATTAATTCCTAAAAGAGCAAAAGAACAGCAGCCAAACTATCCATTGATTCAAAATGTTTTCACATAACAAGAATAGTCTCATTTTGACATTCTCGAAAACATATTCATGGAAATTTGCATAGGCCGTCATTTCGACCTTGATTTGCAGGCTTGAAACGAATAATTGATTAATAAGTGTCATTTCACAAACGAAAAGTAAATATATAATTAGACAGAAATTTATTTTATTTCCTTTCATAAATTTTTCGTTTTTTTTCACAACACAATTGTAAAGCTTTGGCTGACAGTCGCTCACTTTGAACCGAAAGCCCACCTTGCTTAACAAAGGTGAACGTTCTACAGAATGACATAAACTATGACGTAATAAGGTGATACTAAATAAATAAAACTTTGAATAAACAAGAAATCAGTGGTATTTAAAATCACTGGTGAAAACATCACACTGTCTAAAACAAGAGACTAACGGACTTCCAAAATTGAGAAAGTCAGGTAGGTTTTTTAATTGTTACATAGACATTCTCTGTCTCTTTACACACATATATGACATGTACATGTAGTAGTCAGACTCGTCAAAATCTATTTAATTTATTTGGTGACAAATGTTTCTTTAAAAATGTATTTGAGAATTCGAAGATAGACTTAGATAGATAATATCAATTTCTTAAATTTACTCGGTCAACCGCAGCTGAATAAAAAATATTCAAATTTTTTAGAAAAACAAAAAAAAGTTTTAGTCTTAATCTCTCTTGAAAATGTTTCTGCAATCAAAAATGATTAAAGATACTAATTTGATTTTGTTATTGCACAGTGACCATATTGCGGTTGATATGTCTAATCCGTAGGATAATTCGAGGTTTTAAGTTCGTAGTTGTTTGCTTTGCTGGACGATTAATAACGTCATTTAATGAAAGAACGGAATCATTGCACAATACGTAAAATCTAGACTTTCATTTACATACAGAAGTGAAATATGCATATCAGGTATTGCAACATTCAGAAAACACATCCTTCCCAACGAGCCAAGAAGATGAGAAAGAGAGAGCAAAGTTAATAAAATGATAGGCTTCAAAACAGAGATCACAAACAAGTAACAAAAATACGAACCGCTTTGGAAAGGTGAGTGGCAAAACAAAATGCCAGGTTCTAGGGTGCATCAACATCACACTTGCCCAAACAGATTCGCATATGAACAAATAAGTACAAGTTGTCTTGGTGAAATAACTCCAACCAACCCATCAGCTCAACAATGTTGCATGCAAAAGCATACAAACCCGTAAAACATAAGATGCAAATAGCATTGCAAAGCAAAGGGGGTGGGTACTTAAATATCTTACTGAGACCGGAGCACCTGAAGTCTAATTAGCAAGAACACGATGACAAGGATGTTCTGTTTCATTGACTTAATAAAAGTTTCAACGAACCAGAAAAACACACTTGTCTCTGCAGAATATTCAAATCACCATTTCATGGAAGTATAAAAGCAGATCAAGAACGAGGGGTTCACGATTTGTATTTGCAGTCATGCATACTACTTGTTTACAAAAAGAGAATAAAAATCTAACATAAGTATTAAAAACCTGATCTTACTGTAATATTAGTGTTAGATTTGACACCTCTGTATTAGGCACATGTACTCATATTTTTGTAGATGCAAGAAACAGACAGTTCGCGATGACTGACAAAATCACAGAACTAGACACTTTGATACAGAATGCCTATCCTACGTAAGAAAGATATTTGTTATGCGAAAATGAGATTTTGTAATAATTTTTACACTATGTAATGGATAGTTCTTGTACAAATCGGCTGATAAGGAATGTCGATTCACGATAATACAAGTTGCTGAAGCATGAGCAAAAATTTTAACGGAGACTGATAACTAGGGGAATGTTCTTTATAACCGTATCAAAGAGGGTCAACTAAGAGTAGCTAAGCTAATGGGATAAAGATTTTAGGCTACAAATTGGGATGGGTCAAAATTGTACGATTTACTGATGTGATGTTAATACTGAGTTGCGCTCAACCAGGGGATAGCGACCTGGGCTATAATATGCATATCCATCATCAATCTCAAACATCTTATTGGCTGAAATTACTAACTCACTGCTTCGGTAGAATTCTTATATTTGGTCGACAGTTACAGCATACCAGTTATAATAAAACGTAAGATATGAGATCTTGGGGCAGTGATGATCCCAGATAATCAGATGTAAAATAACGTTATCTAAAATTAATCATGGTAATTACTGAAGTACGGCATAGTTCAATGTAAAATATAGTTGTGTGGTTTAAATCGATATAAAATGAAAAATATATATTACAGGTGTCCCCGGAGTGAGGGTTGTTTACTGACAGCGGCTGTGGATTACATTAAACAGTATCAATGGAAAAAAGAGGAACAACTGTGTTATCTTGAGGACAGACAGCGCTTATTGGAACATCAGATGGAAATAATAGTACAAATGACACAGGTAACATTGAACTAATATTACAATTATTCATCTTGCTTTTACGAATGTTAACATTAAATCATTTGATAAGGAACATGTAAAGCGTATGGCATTGCCCTCGATTATAAGAAATTGAAAGAATAATTCTAATATCTTCTCTACTATTATTTTTAAATATTTTGATGGTGGGAAACCATCTAATATAACCATTTTATGCAGACAGTTTAAAAAGGGTTTAAACCTTTTTTTACAAGGTTTCAATTTAAACGCGTAAGAGAATTCAACCTAAACTATCACAGTGAATTACAAATAAAAAAGAATATTCTAACTATTGCCCGTTTTTTTCTTAAATTTTCTTCAAGTTTATACTTTAAACTTTATCACCAAACCAGACATCCCCAAACCAGACGAAATATTTATTCTGCAATAAAATTGCAGTTTCAACGATAGTTAGGACTGTTTTAGGTGGTTTTAATAGACATGTACGACTCGTATGTTAAGCGTATGCAGTGTATGCATTTTTTCATTGAAACTCTCTCTCTCTTTCCCTCTCTCCCCCCCCTCTCTCTCTCTCCCTCTCTCTCTCTCTCTCTCTCTCTCTTCCCTTTTTCTCTGTCTGTCTTAAAGGATGATATTTATATTTCAGTCCATTTATCGAGATTCATCAAAAGAATGAAGACTGAAAGCGAAAGCCAATGCTTCGATGTAATAAGAAGATATACAGATTTAAATGTAACTTTGTTAAACCCTGATATATCTTTATAGGTTAAAGCATTCGTTTGCAACCATTCGCAATTCTAAAGATCATATAAGAAAACGTAAAATTTGCAAAAGCGGATTGGTATATCCAATTACAGTGTGCTGTTAAGATAATATTGAACTGATTTGCTAACTCTAAGGAATTCGACAAAAACACCGTCTTGTCTACTTACGGCTTCAATTGAAAAACATACCAGCATATTTTTAAAATCCGGCATTTATACTTACTTCCCGACCAGTAAAGGTAGACACAAAAGGGCTTATTAACGTTTGGATGATCAAGATAAATCATGTAATGTTTTGCCACTCACACAAAAGAATTATCAGTTGCATCATAACCCTGCAAGTGCTGTTTGTTAAATGCGTCTAGTAAAACGATTATCATACAGAAATTAAAAACAATTCACAACAAAACGCTAAATCATCTGTCATAATAAATCCTGGTTTAAAAAAAATATGGCAGTGATTTGGCAGTGAACCCAAATAAGACATGAAGCGAGTTTTTGTCGAATTTCTTAAAACCCTCACTTTATTCAAGATAATGTAGAATAACATAATTAAACTTATTTTCAGGTATGGTTTATAGTTACTAGTATATTGGCGACGAATTACAGAGTTCTGTAGCTTTAATTTATCCATTGGTTTACTGTACAGTATGGGGTAATTAATATTTATGGTTGTACACAAATTGTGACAGAAATATCAATATCGTGTTAGCTTCTAAATCCATGTCCCAACAGATATACCGTCTGTAATAACTTAGAAGCATTAGTTTCATATTCCGGTATTTTGTCGGTACAAACCTTTACATGTGTCTACATTTGGATAACCTCTATTTGAATTTAAAATCATAAACATATCCTAGACTAAAACAACCCCGCAAAATATTAATAATCCTCCAGTAAAAGTTTACTGTAATGCAGGTTCCATAATCAGTCAGGAAAATAATTTGAGTATCTATATAACCGAGGATATCATCGCTGTCTCACATGTATCACTTCCGGTGTGCTTTGACACTAGTATTCTCCAGTTTTTTTTCGATAAAATTTTATCTCTATATTATTAGTACAAAATGATCAGTAAACTACTTAAGACCGGAATTAGAGGAAAAATATTCCAGATTATTTATAATATGTATTTTGATATAAAATCTTATGTTTCCAACAATGACGAGCTGTCCCCCTTTTTTAAAAGCACATGTGGAGTAAGGCAGGAATCTGTCGCCAATTCTTTTTTCGATCTATTTAAATGACCTTGAAAATCACCTTGAAGAGAACGAAACCGGAATCGTATTCAAAAACAATGTAAATAGCACAGACATATTCCTGAAACTTTTTGTTCTTCTCTATGCAGATGATACTGTGATGTTTAGCGACGACCCTCTAAAATTTCAACAACTACTTAACAAATTCTACGATTATTGTAAACAATGGAAATTGCAAATAAATAAGAACAAAACAAAAATTATAATTTTTGGCACAACACGCCCAAACAACTTTAGATTTCATATAAATGGCATTGCAATAGAAATAGTTAAAGAATATAAGTATTTAGGTGTAGTATTTGCATCGTCTGGAGGTTTTAATAAAGCTAGGGAGCACGTAGCTAACCAAGCAAATAAAGCAATGCATTTACTTTACTCACGTATTTATAACTTAGATCTGCCAGTTGACCTACAACTCAAATTATTTGACCAAACTATCTTGCCAATCCTAACATATAATTGCGAAATTTGGGGTACCGAGGGCTTAGAGACGATCGAAAAAATATACCCAACAAAAAAAGTTCTGCACACCAGTGTTCTTTTGCGTAAATTTTATAATATAGCAAATAACAGGTATGAATTCTTACATGTATATCAAGATTAATTGTTTGCGGAGTTAAAGACAAAAATGAAATTAAAATTGGTTGGTAAATAAGCGAGAAATGTCATTTTGAGTATGATAACCCCTAGACAGTCAAAAGTTGCAAAATTTGTCGTTTTTAGCTAGAGGTGTGAAATCTTTGAAATCACTCAACAATTCACCTGTGTCTGTTTTAAGCAATTATGAGCATGCACTGTGATGCTAGTAACAGTTGGTAATCAAAATTTGATACCAAGCCAGTTCCAGAATAACGCTCAAAATTAAGTTTCACATAGTCTCACTCATTGACCTAAAGGTATGAGAAAACGGTTTAGTGATGATTCGAACAGTTTCCATTCTGTATTAATAAATCAAAGCATCCAGTTTATAAAGTGTATAAAAGCAACCATCCAATGCAATCAACATCTAATATTATTTGAAAAAAAAAACACATCTCCATTGTTTTTGTTTTTAATTTATTTCTCATGGTCAACAAGAAAGGTTTTCGTTAATTTGACCGTCAATGTCGAACCACACCGGCCACCTAGACGTCTTTCTGAACAAGAGAGAACACGTTAAGTTGGTCAAGCTAGTTGATCTACCCGGTTCTCTTGTTCACGAATGGAACCTAATTCCACAATATTTCGTCGGCTATAAATATTCCGTGCGAAGCCGCTTGAAAGAATTCCAGATTAATCGTGGTGAACTTACTCAGTATAAGTCTAGCGATTTTTGCAACTTTTGTGTAGTAACCCCTCGTGACTTTAACAATGAATTGCTTATAAAGTATTGATCAGATTTTATTTCTGACCTTTTTACATTGTTTACTTTGAACTGCTGATTTATTTGGTATGCATCATTTTGTTGTGTATGATGAAATTATAAAGATATTTTATAAAATGTCCAAGTGTGCAGAACTTTTTTGCCGAGTATACATAACGACTTTTTACGAAAAATAACCAACAGTAAGAGATCGACACCGCTTTATATGCTTTACGGAGAACTCGGGCGCTATCCCGCCTCAATCACTATCAAAACTAGAAGTGTAAGCTATTGTAGCAAATTACGTACAGGAAAGGATTCTAAAATTGCACGTGTTTGCTATACCCATATGTACCATTCGCAAACTAATTTTAAATGGCTAAATTCTGTTAAAAGCATTCTTGACGAAACAGACAATACTCATGTTTGGATGAACCAACAAAATTTTAATCTTTCTAATATTCATAATTAAGTGAAACAGAAACTTCTTGACACGTTCAAACATAGCTGGAATAAGTCCATGAACAACTCTTCTAAAGGAATGAATTACAAGCTTTTCAAATGCAAACCCGATTTCGAGAAATATTTTATATCATTACCAAAAACTTTAAGACAGACTCTTTTTTACTTTAGAACTGGAAATAACAAACTGCCTGTGGAAGTTGGTCGCTAGCGTAACTCCCATCTTCCATATAATGAACGGAAATGCTTAAAATGTATATTAAACGATATCGGAGACGAGTATCATTACCTCCTGAGATGCCCCTATTTCACAATCACCAGACGCAAGTACATACCAATCTACTATTACACCCAACCTAACATACTGAAATTCAAAGAATTAATGACCACCGATTCGGCAGAAATCCTGAGAAACATCAGCTTATTTACAAAACATATAATCTCATCATTTAGGAATCCTTGACAAACTGATCCGATTATTTAATGCCTGTTCCCTGATCAATCACTAAAAAATATACATTTACACACGCTCGCTCACACAACACACGCACACATATCATAACTAGTCTCTGAAACCTTATAGTTTAACGCAAACTTACCTTTAAAAGTGGCCCATGCTACCTACAACCATACACACACATGTGCATACACATGTACATGTACATGCTGTTCAATTCAAGTAGCTATATTTATAAAAAAAGAGACTTCTATGAGATAATCAAAGCATTTTTGTTTACAGTACATCTTAAACTTTATTAACTACTAAAATAGATTAAAATTTAGCAAAGTATATACTCTTTCATGAGGCGTAGTAAATGCATTCTATGGAGTGATATTGGGGCAAAAATTATAAATTGCATTCTTTCAATGACATAGTTCTTGTTGTTGTTCCTATTATACTTATTTGCTAACCGAACTTGCATGATGACAGTTTTAAAGAGCATTCTAAGACGGAGATCATGCCTGATGGACACTGCTACATGCATGTTACTTATGCAATGATTCTTTGAAATAAATATCCCGTTCTAATTAGATAATTACTACTTAAAACTAACGTCATAATACATTTCACTATGAAAGCAAAAAACATAGACAAGCTATTTATAGTTTTCTTGAAAGGGGTAGATTCACGAAGGCTCAAAATTGGCCTAAAAGTATCTCAAATTTTCAAATTGCATTTACATAACTGAAAGAGTGCTTTCTGTGATCTAAAATGGTTGTTTTCTTGAAAAGATAATAAGTGAAGATGAACCCATGAACCAAAATAGTATGTCAAATGTGACTGAAATTTGAAAATGTTTGCCAAATGCATTTTTTTGGTTAAAATTTCATCATATTTTGGTTTTTTACATATTGGGCACAGGCTTCGACCAACCTCATTTATAGAATTTTAATTCTATAAATGTGTGCTGAATTCATGGTCAAATTTTGATTTTGGTCGAGAAGTGTGCCCTAATCAAAACCCTCTAAAATTTGCTTTTAAAATAGACACAAATATGAATTTTCCTCATTTTAAGCAATTTTGATGGCCCCTTGTAAAACTCCTTTAGCAGTAATCAACATAAAATGTTTAGATATGAAAAGTATAACCATTTATGTATTGAATGGCATTACAATTTAAGATATATAACAAAATTAAAAATTTAACATATTTCTAGGCCAATATTAGGTCTTCGTGAACCTACTCCTTTGAATATACACTAGTCAAAAGTTCTAAGTGCACACTTGATAAATGTTGATTTTTCAAATTATTTGATGGAATCTTTCAAAATAGTGTAAATTACAATGAAGAAGAATCAATATTCTATTAAAGCACACCAAAAAATTAAAGTCTGCTTAACCAGATTAAAAATAATAACATTTTAGCTCACTTGTACTCAGAGAGCAATTCTCAAGTTTATTATCATTGCATCGGCTATCATTTATGATCGTTTTCTCATCTCTGTATAATTTAAATTTCATGTACATTTAAAGGAAATACTGTAGTTCGCCATTCCATTGCACTGAAATATCTTCCTGTAGCTTGTAATGGTCTGCTGGGCACGACGAGCCAGCGCACGCTTCCCTAGTTTATCCATAACGCTTTTACAGGATTTCAAGGAGAAAATTCCATTTTTTTCACAGTGTTTTATGCCAAAAGTTTTTGAATTTTCTAGCAGTTTGGGATGATGCAATTCACTATGATAGATGTGTAACAGCCTTTCCGAACGAAAAAATGTATTCATTTCGATAAAATTGACCAGTTTTCGGACACGCTTTTTGACCAAATAAACGTCATTTTCGAATAATTCGATTGTAAAGTTTATTGAATTTCTATAAATTTTAGTTTTAAATTTTTATTAATTGGACACTTATCTAACAAATGTTACACTAATATTTTCGAGTTTACGTTGTTTTACGTAAATATTTAATGACGTTATTGAGTATTATCAGCGTTCAACGTAAGCAACGTAATCAATCAAGAAAGTAATAACGTTTGATTTTCTTCTTAAATTAATAAAATATGCAAAGATAAGGTATTTCTTTTGCATTTACGAAAACCGTCAAGATTGTTTACAACAAATTTGAAGTTGTGCCAGTGAAAAGAATTTTGACAGCAATGTCGTTGTCTGCTGACGTCAACCGTTCCATGGTTACAATTTGTTGGTGTGTTTTTCGTGTTTGTCTGGAGTCGGTGAACATGTGAAAAACAAAAACGATTGTAAAAAAATAAATTTCGATTGCCGCACGGGGATTACGCATAAATAGCGTATGCCGACGTGGATGACATAATACATAAAACATATGCACGGTTTTCAACAAAAATATTGTTGTTTGATCATAATGAACATTATCTCAAACTTTCATTCAATTAGAATAAGTTTACTTTGAGATATTCAAAATTGAAAAGTGTGCACTTAGAACTTTTGACGAGTGTATACCAATATGATAATCAATCATGACGAATAATGTCATGTAGGATTAGGCAGTAAGCAAGATAGAAGTATGCATTATTCGATTTGATATTATGACAAGTGGCGCTTTGTTCACGAGGTCGGGCGTTTCCGTATCTGAATAATTAACATTCGTTGATATTTACGGAAATATCCGACAACATGTAGGACCAGGAACGCCAAAGTTACGTCCCCTTATTTAAAGTTCGCCAATATCAGACTTCACGATACAAGTAAATCAGAGCTAGAGTTATTTGCTAAATTCAGTTTGTAAAGTTATGAAATGGAGGAATCGTCTGGACTTACTCAAATTAAGCTAGCAGTTAGAGACAGGATTTCACAAATTGCAAACAATGTGTCAAACTATCGCGTTGAACGTGTGGAGTATGAACTTGAGTCGGTAATGGCTGTTCTGACACAATTGTCTTATCATGTTAATGTGTCCGAAGTTCTGGACCAAGTAAAACGTGCGTATGATTTAATTATGAGCGAAAACACGCCAAGTCCTGATAACTCATCTGCCTCACATGAAATTTGTGGATCCCCGAATTGGTGTACACATCAATGAAAGGAAGACCGAACTTCAACATACCTGAGGGAACGCTATTGTACTTTATGGAGAACGGATTCTCAATTAAAAATATGGCAGCCATGTTATCAGTTAGTGAAAGAACAATAAAGAATAGAATGTCTGATTATGGCATGTCAATCAAGGAAACCTACTGTTCATTAAGTGACGAAGAACTTGAACCAATTATCAGTGCTAAAATAGCAGAATTTCCAACTATTGGATACAAGACTATGATGGGTCACCTCAGATCAGACGGTATTAGGATAACACACAGCAGACTCAGGAAACTCATGCAAACAGTTGATCCACTTGGTGTGCTACTCCGTAACGTATTTTGCCAGACCTACAGAATACGCAGAAGAACATACTCTGTTCGGGCACCTATGGCTCTTTGGCACATTGATACAAACCACAAACTTATAAGGTAAGTATTTTACAAATTACCACTCAATCAATTTAACAAATATTTTTTTTCTAATATAAGGCTATTGACCGATTACAGGGAACCCTTTTTTACCCTGAATATTTGTTAGGAATGTCATTAGTTGCTTAAAAGTAACTAGTCTCTAGATTTTTGTTATGGTAAATTGAAGCCAAAATTGTCACAGGCACCATGAGTTTTTTTAAATTAATTTGAGAAAAAAAAAAAAAAAACACAAAAAAGTTGTTGTCCTTGCTGGTGTCCAAATTGGCTAACCCTGCATAAAAGATTAAAAGCATAATGCATTAGACTACTTGGCTTTGGGTGTTTTATAGTAGTTTTTGGCAATTTATCAATAAATTAATGAAGTTCGGTTTGTCTTCTGTTTTTAAAACTGTTTTTAAACATTTCAGAGCTAGCCCATCAAAAACATGGTAATCTGAATTAATAAGTCACTTGTAATGAATTATTATTAATACATGTACTAATGATAGTCTGTAATTTAAAAGGAATCTGCAGTTTTAATCTGTGTTGAATTTTTATTATAATTAAATTCATTGGGCTGTTGCTGCTTAAGGAATAGCATGAGTATTTGATAAAATCATATTTATTTTCAGGTGGAGATTTGTTTTCCATGGTGGGATTGATGGGTATTCACGGCTTCCAGTATACCTGAAGGTAGTCTCAGATAATAAGTCATCCACTGCTTTCAAATCATTTTCATCTGGTGTTCAGCAATGTGGTGTTCCAGAACGTGTGAGAACAGACTAGGGTTTTGGAGAACCATAAAATTGCTGAATTCATGCTTGCCACACACGGGCCAAACTCCAGAAGTCACATAACTGGGAGGAGTGTGCATAATCAAAGGTTCGTGTTTCAAACTATTAACAATTGTAGTTATTATTTGTAAAATAAAAGACTATGCACCGTGATGTTAATCAAAGCAGCTAACCTTGAGATTTTTTAAAGTCTACATACTATGGATATTACTTACATGAAAGGTACAAAATGTAAAAAGAAATAGACTAAATTTAATTTTGGAAATTAAAATCAGTAAGTGACAGTACTGTGCAGCTGACATTCAAATCTACGACCTCTCACTTTTATTGTCAAAATGTTAACGACTGCATGAAGTCTAAATTAAAAACATGTCATAAGGTTTGTAACGGGGTAAAATTCTGGGTTAGCCTTAAAAAATCTATTTTTTATTAGGAAGAAGCTAATATTGTCTATCTTTCTTCTCAATATTGTTTATTTTTTGGTTGCTAGTCAACACATACATTGGTCAACTTGTAACCTTTTATGTCAACTTGTAACAAGTTAACTTGAATGAATGGTGCGTTGTTATAATGTAAGGGAGGAAGTTTAAATCTAAGTCATAAAAGTTGTTGTTATGTGATTCTTCATTATGAAATAAAGACTTGGTCAGCTCGTACCGTTGTCAAATTCTACCGTATGGATTAAAAAGTGGTTTCTTTTGTTTTCGCATGAAATATCATATGTTTAGTTATGTATCTGATGTACGAAACGTTATGTACCTTATATTTAGTTGAACACATTTCTCTAAGTTAATGAATCATACCAAAAAGATTGAATAAATCCTGAGTTTACACCTATCTCAGTTATTTCTTACCCTTTGTATTACTTCCCAACATATATTCAAATATCTTTTTTTATACAAATAGTAGTAAATATTTGCAAAAAAATACTTTTCATTGAAATTTTATAATAGAACTGGGTAAAAGTTGACAAGGGGAGATATAAGTACCAGATTTCAGGTAAGAGTTGACCAAAGAGGATACAAATTACTAAGGTACAAGTTGACCGGTTTTCTATTTTTATATGCATGTGTACAGTAGATATTATACAGTTATTTAAGGAATGATTCTTATTTTGGTGCGGTTCATGCAGATTGGACGTGCACGCGAGAGCTGGCAAATCCATAAAGCGCGCTAGCGCTTTGTGGTAAATTTGCCAGCTCTCGCGTGCACGTCCAATCTGCATGAACCGCACCAAAATAAGAATCATAACTTATATTTACATTTTATTCATTTTTTTCTTTAAATAAACTTAAGTCGAACGCTTTCAAAAATTAGTATTAAGTGAAAAGGGGGAGTAATACGTGGGAGTTTTCAATAGTAACAGCCATGACGTTACTGACGTCATTACGGGTCATGCGGTTCATGCAAAATGAACCGAATTTTTTTAAACGAAGAAATCAATAGGAACGTAAATATAGACTTATCTTGAGGTCAATATATAGTTTTTTTGGATCTGACAAAAGTGATATTGACCAAGGACAGCATCTGCTGTTACATGTATGATTTCTTTTCAACAACTTCAATAAACTTAATACTGTAGGAATGTTTGACCATTTTCTAATATTTATTACAGAATAGAACGATTTTGGCGAGAGCTCTGGCAAGGATGTTCCTTTTCCTACTACAACTTGTTTAGAAACATGGAACTTGATGGTATTTTGGATGTTGACAATGAGATCCATATACTGACCCTTCACCTAGTGTATCTTGAAAGAATTCAGAGCTCAGTTGATTGTTTTGTTAACGCAGTTTTTCGTCGGCCACTTCGAACTGAAAGCAACAAAACACCTCTCCAGTTATGGGTAATGGGCCAGATTCTTGATCCCAGATCACACCTGTCAGATGAGGTAAATATTTTTTGCTTTATTAAGTTTTAAGCTTTCCATTGAATCATAAATTTGTCTTATATTGTAGGCCAGAGAGAAAACAAAATCATTCAATAATTTTCTAACGTAATTGGGCAAGTTGGAAAGTTGTTCTCTTTCCTTTTTTATTTCTGAAAATTCCAGACATTTGACAAATTGTATTATTCTGGGTTTTTTACAAGCGCGTCAAACACGGTATGAAGTATCTTTTATAGTCAATTCTCCAATGTCTGTCCATTGGTCTGTGTTATGGTGGTTTGTTGTTTTTAAATGTTCATCAACAATGTCCTTACCTACAATACATTGGATGAAATATGTGACGCCAAGAATGAACTTATAAATTGACCTTTTGAAGTTTAAATCAAGGTAGAAACGTTTGAATCATGGTTCAAGCTATAAAAATAATGAAGAAAATCAATTTCTGCCTAAAATAAAACTTAAATCAGGCATAATTTTTCTGTTTCCCACTTAATGGTTAATGATTAATGTTAATTATGCTGTGGTGTGACTGCTTTGATACTTTAAAGGCACAAGTGGCCATATTTCGTACTTCCTATTTCGAAATATTTCCTTCTTCACTGAAATGTGTTTATTAAGAAACTACTCTTAGCTAAATATCAGCTGTTATTTACTTTATCTAACCCAATATTGAGATGTTCAAAGTTACATAAAATGTACTTTTTAAGAGACTAATGTAAACAAACTCAACCTATGTTTATGTTTTTCGGCACTTAATTTGACATGGTCTAAATAGACCGAATAGGTAAAAGTTGTGTTAAGTACCACAATGACAATATTAAATCATACTTTTACCGTTGGTTGTGTTAGATTCTGGTTTTTCGATAACACATATATGGCCACATTGTGCCTTTAATATGCTAAAAACACCTTTTGGTTTCATGTTTGTTTACCTTTTTATCTTCTAGGAGATAGAGACCTATGGGATTGATTACTGTTCCCCTGAACTGTTATTCAACGATGATCAAGAGAGCTTAGTTGTACCAGAACTTGAGAATATTCCAGATTGTATCAGTGCAGAGGTCAATGCTATACTTCATCAGCCAGTCGAAAGCCCATACGAAGTGCAGCAGTATCTACAAATTTGCCAGCTGATTCAAGCAACTAGTTCTTAACTTATGTGGCTATGCATTTCACAGCACAAACAGAAAAATGTGTTGTTACTGCATTAAGTTATAACATTAGTGTTAGATTATCTTGCAAGCAGCAGTTTGACCTTCATTGTAGCTGAACTACTTACAAATTGTGGAAAATAGATGGCCAAATGTGACAACTGTGCATTAGTGAAATATGTATGTGGGAAATACATGTATAATACTGATTATATGTGCACCATTTGCATGTCAAAATTTGTTAGAGGCAATATTTTTAAATTGAGATGTACACTGAAGTATTAGACAATATAGTACAACTGCATTGTTACTTGATGTTATCTCAATACTGTCATAATTAAAACATGGACCCATATTGAACTTTTATCGGGATCAATTAACAGAAAAATATTAGATGTGAAGTTTGAAAAGTGGATTAAATCTTTATTAACTTATCAACAGCATATCTTCTGTATGACATTAGAGAACAGCATCTCCATTTTAATGTTTTATTATTTAATTTTTGCCATGTTTTAATAACTTTTTTAGAGGTTGTGTATCTTGTATGCCACCAGGTTCAAACTCTTTGGGGGCATATTGTTTTTGATTTGTGCATCTTTGTCACATACATTTAATCTTACTTAAAAATCTTGACCGTAACCTAGTATCAGGGCTTTGATGTCTCACAAATTCCATCCCAGACCAACTTGTAGTAAAAACACGATCCCCACGAATTGCACGCCGACAATTACACTTCATTGACTGTACTACCTGATTCATTCACAAACAATCAATACACGTCACGTGTCTGTCATAATGCAGGTGCGTAGACGCAAATACGATAACAGCGTTCCGTTATTATTTATAATGTTGCAAATTGTACAATTGTTGCTGTTTGAACAATTATTGTAGAGTTTACACAGAACCAAAATATGTAATATATTGTTGACGTAATCTATGAATATCCTCATGTAAACCCGAGGCCTCTAAAATTGGCTACAGCGGTAACTGAAACCCCTAAAAATACCAACTTCATCGGGCTGATAGATCGCCATTGAGCTTTATATTTCAAAGGCCCGGGATGTGTTCTTTTTTCTGTAGTGTATTTGTTCTCTGTTTTGTCAGTCCCCCTTGTAATCCACTGAATGTTTATTATTTAATTGATCCCTGTTGTTACTGTATACATGTAACCGAGAATGAAATAAAAAGTTGAAGTAGAAGTTGAAGTATTAGTACGGAAGAAATGCTACATGTGTCAATCAAGAACCGAAATTGTGTTTTTTAAGTTTCTTTGCCATATTAGCCAAATTGAGAGGAACACGGATATGACATTTAAAAAAACAGCATTAATTTTGTAAACCTTTTTCTCGGGTGGTAATGTGCGGTCTCGTATAAAGCTCAAACGAAAAGCATGGCAAGAGGTAGTCTCAATCATTTAGACACTCTGATTTCGCAAATGCGATCAGTACGTCTGAAGACATTATTCGTTAAAGAACCAGACACTCCAAAACGAGGCGTGTAATTATGACATTAGTATGGAACGCCGTTTTCGTCTTGTGAAAACTGTTTTTAGACCGTAGCCGTGCCAGCTGGAAATCGAAAAGACATATCCTACGGCGGCACGCACTTTTTAACTGTATTATTGCACCCACAGGCGTGTTTAAGTAAGCTGGGTTCTGCGGTAACCACGAGATCTGATGAAAAGTTTATACAGACGTTTCAAACACAATAGTTACCTTATTACAACCTTAGAAATATTTTAAAATGAAATCATTTCAATAAGAAGTTCATATTTTTTCTCTCAATTTGGACCTTATCGGATCAAAATTTCGTCTGAAGTAAAAAACTTTGCCCTACAACCATTTTTTGAATTTCTTAAGAAAACTTAAAAATTCTTAGGCATACCCTAATGGCGATCTTTGAAACATTTTACAGTGAAATCACTAAGATTAAATTTTAAAAAAGTCTATAAATTTCCCAGTTACGAAAATACAAAAGTGTTATGACAATTAATAAACAGTTAAGAACAGTAAAGAAAAATAAAGCTTGAAAATCCCTTAAATTCTTTTGGTGTAAGACCTCTAAATAGATTTCCCTATATAAGCTATAGTAAACATGACATGCTTCAACATGCTGGCAATCATAGCTGGTACCATTTCCCAAGGGGTTAACTTACATGCTTTTAAAGCTAAGTGTTTGTATTATCCATTTCCAGCAAGAAAAGTAGGGGTCATGTATCAATTAACAGAGATTTGCCATCTTGAATCCGGTGGTCTGTTTATTTCACTACGGTGTGAACTTCAAAACTGTTTTACATATGCCGTCTTAAAACCGGGGCCTTTTTTCATAGATTGCATTTCTAAACATAAATTTGGTATCAGTGTGTCAGTAAAAGCATGCCATTTACTAAACATGTCCCTTTCAGCCCATACTTGTCAATAAATGCCCCCAAAATGCAAAAAAAATTGGGACTATTTAGTGTCAGCCATTGCTTGACTAGCCAGAGTAGGAACATCCGGTGGACTATTTACAAGTAATTAACCTATAAGAAAAATTTTGTTTTCACCATATTTTTTGGACCTCAATTTCATGAATAATATTATGTCCTTGAAAAATATTCCAAGTTTCAGCCAAATATAATGAAAAATAAAGTGGCAATGATGAATTTTCTAACACCATGTATTCTCGTGCATGTTTGACGCAAAAGCGACTAAAAATGAAAATTTATGCCGTTTGTTTAATTATGCATAAAAATTAAAACGCGTAAAATATCTCAAATAAAATGTCATTAATGCATGTAAGACATCTCAAATGTGTAAAATAATTCATTTTTTGAGCCAAAATATGCATCTTTAAGTCTTAAGGGTGTTTTATGTTGCATTTTTTATGGCGAAAACAACATTTTTGGGGGTTTTGAAGCTGATGTTGGAGTAAAAAAAATTTTATTTTACTGATATTTACACATTTTGATGAGTAAGCATTCATGCAACAAGTATTGTCCTCAAGTTTATGTCAGAAAATGACATGTTGTGTATGCCAATTTAAGCCAGGCAGACATAATGCTGACCACCTAGTATAAACTCAAAAGGTGAGGAATTTCACAGGTTGGTTCACCAGGCCCTATATAAGATGAAAAATCATTATGAATGGCACTATAGCCTTCATGCTATTGTTGGTATAATATATAAAACTAAACTATTCTATTCATAAATCAAAAGTTTTCATAAAACAAAACTATTTAAAGATGGGTAGAACTCGGTCGCGCCGCATACTTTGCCATAAAATTGGATTTAAAAAAGGTGTCGCAAGTGTAAACAAAGGTACAAATTTTTGTTTTGAGCAACATTCAACTAGTAGAAAATATGTCGGACTGTACAAAGAACAGTTTCAAAACAGAATAATAACAAGTGAAGATACCCTTACCTTTAAAGATGTAGATGGTACTGACACAGGTGCTGTACCCTTGCGGCCTCTCACTGAGGAAACTAAGCCAATATATCAATATGTTGAACCGGAAGACACAAATGTACACCCGGACTTGCTGACAATGAAACCGTATTGCCCCAAACTGGTCCAAGATATGTTTAATTCTGAAATAAAATCACACAATGATTCTAATAAAAGCTGTACTGGTAAATTAGAATTTGATGGTGCGGGTTCTCGCCAAAGGACCCTTGCCTTTGCCGAACGCCTTAAGTGTACAAAATGTACTTATGTCAGTAAATAATAAATTGTATGAGGAAATTGTAACTGGTAAAAGAGGTAGGAGGGCTGCAAAAATTAATGTGGGTCTACAGTTGGGTTTAATGTCAACTCCCATTAGCAACACTGGTGCTATCCGAATCCTAGCTCATGCTAATATGATACCGCCTCATAGAGCATCAATGCAAACTATGTCAAACAAAGTTTCTGCTAGTGTAGAAACTTTAAATAAGCAAAATATGCATGATATTGGGCAGAATCTTAGGGAAGAAAATGAGAAATGTGGACATAAAGATGCCTCTAAAGTTAATGTTGACGGGGACTCTTGTTATAACAACCCTCTATTCAATTCCGACACCACGCCTTTTCAGGCTGGCACAATTGTTACTACAACCATGTGTGAAAATAACACTAAAGAAAAAAAGTCATAGGTGTAAAACTGTGTAAAACAGCTTCTAAACTTAAAAATCAAGGTAAAAGTGTACAGTGTCCAAATGACCCTGGTACCTGTAAAGCAAATATTGACCAAACCCAACCAATTGGTAATGAAGCACAATGGAATGAACAGGTTACTAAAGATATCAATGCAGAGCTGAGTATCTCCAGCTTTACTGGGGATGGTGACTCCAAAGGTCATAGTGGGGTTGACAAAGGGCAAAATGACCCTGTAATCCATCTTAAAGATACAAGACATTTGGGTAATACTTTAAAGAGGCATATTAATAAAGCACCGTTTAGCAGTACAATGTTCAGCGGAAAACTAAAATCAAGCTTGAAAAACAGATTTGCAATGTCCGTTAAAGCAAGGTGTCTTGCTGAACTTAAGATGGCCCATAAACAATACAAAGGGGATGTAAACAAAATTAACACTAAAATGCAAGATGTCATTAGTACAATTGTGCTGTGCGTTAAGGGTTACTGTGGTGAATCATGCCACAAACATAGTTTAGTGTGCTCTGGTAATTACCGTCAAGTCAAGAGTTATATGCCGTCAAACTGTAAATTAAAAATGACTACTTCTGATGAAAATATACTGTGTGAATGCATTAAAGTGCTTCTTGGTCCACAAAGTATAATGAATACTAGATTTCTGACCTCCACTCAAAAAAGTGAGGCTGTCAACAGGGCATATCAAGCCTGTATGCCTAAGTCAGTAACATTCTCCCGAAACTGCCATGGCCGTATTCATGGTCAAATATTGCGTCTAAACCATGGCTTTGCCAACTCAACAGTGTTAAAAACAAGTGCCCTAAGATGTGCATTAACAAAAGGTTCATCGGTAATAAAACGACTTCTTAAACTTGACGAACAATACAAACGAATGAAAAGTGAGCGGTACATTAATAGACAGAAAGCTACCAGGTTCGCGTACCGCATGCGAAACTATCAAGTTCATTCCGAGGTACACTATCAAAAAGGTATTTCTGATCCAAAGCCAGATTTTTCAAAATTCAATCATTTAAAAGATCATGCATATGTATGATTAACATGGTCATAGATACTAAAATAGTGCTGGTTAGTGTAAGTGCAAACCAAACAAGCCCATTAGTGGCCAGGAGCCGGGCAGTTTGTGTTATACAGCTTGTTCTGTACATAATGTAAAATACTGTAAAATACTGTAAATAAAAGTTTTGTTGTTCAGTATTTCCTAAATCATAAATGATAAGTACCAAAGAATGCAGTCTGGAAACTCGGTTTCATTAATTTTATGCCCGCTACAGATGTCACCACACATCTGCCTCTCATTGTTGAGCAACTGGGGTTCCAAACTTAAATGTTCAAAGTTGACACACAGGCTAAAATGGCACCTGTGTGACACATGAAGACCATGTGGAAGGTCCCACATACCAGATCCCAGCATATAAGCCAGCCTATGGGCATAATATTTCTTACTTTAGGGTTCATTAGGGAACTTTACATTTAGACGGCCATACTGTGGGGATTTTGTCCCAGACCGACCCCCAACCCACATCAAACAACCCTTTCTGCCAAATTCAATTGAGTTGTTCTGAATTTTAAGCCTAAGTTGCTTGAAATTGGTCAAAATCCATGTTTGACAGATATTAAAATTGCAGACGACCAAAATAATCATGTGCTGCCCTCTACCGGTAGTTCTTATAGGTGTAAGACCTGTAAATAGATTTCCCTATATAAGCTATAGTAAACATGACATGCTTCAACATGCTGGCAATCATAGCTTGTACCATTTCCCAAGGGGTTAACTTACATGCTTTTAAAGCTAAGTGTTTGTATTATCCATTTCCAGCAAGAAAAATAGGGGTCATGTATCAATTAACAGAGATTTGCCATCTTGAATCCGGTGGTCTGTTTTTTTCACTACGGTGCGAACTTCAAAACTGTTTTACATATGCCGTCTTAAAACCGGGGCCTTTTTTCATAGATTGCATTTCTAAACATAAATTTGGTATCAGTGTGTCAGTAAAAGCATGCCATTTACTAAACATGTCACTTTCAGCCCATACTTGTCAATAAATGCCCCCAAAATGCAAAAAAATTGGGACTATTTAGTGTCAGCCATTACTTGACTAGCCCGAGTAGGAACATCCGGTGGACTATTTACAAGTAATTAACCTTTTTGCAATCAAACACAAAAACAAAGAACCGCAAAACAAAAAACAGTTCAAATGCCCGCAAGATCAAAATGATATTGACAATATCAAGGTTCTTAAAAAAAAATATTATTAAGAGAGAAATCAACTATTTTTGTCATCCATTTTCGCATTCATGAAATTAAAGGCCAAACACACTTTAACAAATATCTCTTACTGTATACATGCGTGAGACAAGATGATCTTATATATTGTTGTTAGTAACTCATTACTCAGGAAGGCATTTAAATTGATGTTTAGTGTTGCTTTGTTTTTGTGTTTGGCTACAGAATTTAAGGATTTTTTATGGTCAAACTATTTTTCTTTACTGTTCTAATTTTCTTTACGTATAAATAATAAACATACATAATAAGATTTATTTTGCAAAGTTTGACAGAACTGCATTTTGTCGTAAGAGAGATTTTGATATTCTTCCCTTTTTATCAATCACCTTACAATGACATCTGCCATACCATATAACGTGACCATCTAAAACCATTATCACGAAGAGGCAGCAACGGCGTACCATGTACAATGTTTTATAAACCATATGCCTGATTTTGCAGCTCGATATCACATTACCTAAATTTTACTTTGCCCAGTGCGGGAGAAATACGGTTAAAACAATGTTAACAAATTTCATTAGAAATCGCGATTGATTTTAGATTTGTTAAACATACAAAAGCGCCACCTGTCGGTCAGACTTTTTATATAGCGATGTGTCTAGACGTTCGTCAGAGCAGTGTGACACTGATCAATGACAGAACGTCAAGACTAGGCAAGAGGAAATTTAAAAAAAGCGTTGATGAGCTCTGATTTCTTATAAAATTGGGTAATAGACAGGCCTCAAACACCTGTAAATGATATTTGTCAGAGACTTACACTCCAGATGTCTTGTTTCTGGGTTTGTTACCCAACAAATAGCTTGCATTAAGGACCAATTTATAGTTCAGTGAAGTAACATTAATACTGAATTTTTGCATGTTAACGTTGCATGCGCTTGTGTGTGTGTGCCTGTGTGTGGACGTTGTCCCGGCGTGCGATTTCTGCGTAAATGTATGTGTGTTGTTAATAAATGCAGTCACTTCTGTTAACATTTTTTCACTTTTGCATTTTCAACGTGTTCGGTTTGGTTGAAATTGTTAAAAAAAAGATGAAAACAATTTTATTAGGTAATTAGAATTTTGTTCATATTTAACCACTAAAATGATTTTAAATGATCTTTAATATTTTCTAATTGCTTTGACCTAAAAAATTTATACTAAATAGTTATACTAATGCAATTGAATTAAAACGAAGTAGATTGTTTCGTAGTTCGCGGAATGCTGTGTTGTCAATCAATCGTTTTCTTACACTTATTGAGAGTGAAATTTTCATACGAGTTGACCTTTCATTTCAGTCTTGCTCAATTTTAAATCAGTTCGCATTTAATTTCGCTTCGTTTACAATTCTCCTATGTCCGCCATTTTGGTAAGTCTATATCACCATTGTGGTAAGTCCTGCCCTACTGTTCATCCACTGAACAGCTCTTTGTGTAGTGATTCCTTGAACATTTTGAGGACTAAAGCTTGCGGCTGATGCCTGTCCTGTCTGCTGCAATCCAACTGCATTGGCAATGTTAACGAAATATGGAATATACTGAAACAGAGAGGTTGGAGGCCCCCCTTGTTGAACTGCGTATTGAATAAGCATCACGTCAGGACTTGCGTGAGGGCCTATAATGGTTTTAACTGCATTGTCAACGACGGCATATTGGAGCGGTGTTATGTCTCCGGATCCAAACCCGAGACCCATCATCATATTTCCGGCGGCTAATCCATTGTTACTTGCGCCAAATCCGATATTTGACGTGCCGAAGTTGGAAAACTGTCCGAAACCTGTAAAAATTAAAAAAAAAACAATAATGAAATTTTACATGTACATATTAAGCAAAAATCAAATCTGTATTTTGAAGTTCAATAATTGAGTCTCTATATATATTTTAGACGTTTGCCATTGACGTTTATCAGCAGGATTTAATACAAATCTGTTATAGGAGTCTTGAATTCCCTTTTTCAAATGACGACTATTAAATCGAGGTCGATGTGGTAATGGAGCTGTTTCGTTTACTGCTTTCAAAATACTCTTTTCATCTATTTTACGAAACATAAAACGCGAGTGTCATATATTTGAAATAATTATTTTTTTGTCCAGTTAGAAAGAGCATCAGCATCATCTATTACAAAACAAGTTTTAAGACCTGGCAATATTTGCACGAAGTGTATTAACCTCAATGTCAGAAGGAATTCTATATTATGAACCTTAACAAATTAAAAAGCGGATTGAAAAGTCCTTTAAATCGTTAAGATCACCAGTAGTGAAATGACGGACACGCTAATAGCAATACTTGCTTTTTTAATTTGAACAATCTCAATAAGGTGTATTTTCAATCCTCTGTCAATCAAAGGGTAATTTTACTGAAATTACATGACAATGTGCCTTTTTGTTGTTGTTTTGTTGTATTTAAAACAAACGATAGTTGATTCAGTATTCTTAAAATGATTAAGTATAGCGGATTCAACTGTTTTATTTTTAAATTTACTTGGAAGATCAATCAAATATATTGTTTTATGAAAAAAATATAAGGAATTTTCTATTATGCTCAGATTCCAAGTCAGTGTGTGGCTTTAGAATATGTCGAGCGTAACACTGAATACGACTTTCAACTTCATCAAGTGGATGAGTTTTTATAACAATGTCATAAAGTTAAACGTGCTTTAATTTACTGCATTCAAGCGATTTAATTTGTAATGCTTGCTTAAAGTACATCTTCACTTAGAATGACGACAAAAAGGAAACATATTGTCAAGTAAAAGTTTATTTCCATGATTTATTAGAATTTGTAAAGAAACTTGTTTTTTAAAGGTGAATGATATATTTATAGGACATGGGCTGATTTATAAGACATGACTACACTAAAAGTTTAATGCTCTTTTAACAATTCCATGAATTTCTCATTTAAATGTAAATGTCAGTGTTTTTGACATATTTATTAAGTAAGCTGTGCCATAATTCCGACATCTTCCAACAAAAAAGCGCATGAAAGTTTCAGAAAATAAGAACGTTTAAAAGTGACGTTGATTTATAATAAGAGCATATTAAACAGACCGTAAGCGTTTCCCTTAATTTTTCAGCAATACGAATCTGAATTTGAAAAAAAATTCTATTTCTATGGCATGTGTTTGCACCTATTCAGCAATTGGCTCTACTGTTACACTGTATATATGTGTTAGACATAATACATCCGTCAACGACCTTGAATGAAGTTTTTTTCTATAACACTTGTTTAAAAAGCAGAGGCAAACCAACGAACCCAACCGAAAATTGAGACAGTGTCAGGATTGCTTTTCATGCTTACAAAGTGTGACACCCAAGATTGAACTTGAAAAAGTCTTATCGGAGAAAAGTCTCCATTCAAAAAAAATATCAATGATTTCCTTTCATACTGGTCCAAGACAAAGAATATTTTTGCAATTGTTATAAATAATTATGTTTTATCTTACCTAACATTTTGTTATGATTAACAATATTAGACTCCAAGGTTATAAAATTGAGCTTGGAAACCCGTCTCAAATCTAAATGATTTGTTTAGCTAAATGGAGACTTGTCTACATTTTAGCCAATCAGATGCCTGAGATTTGAGACTAGTTTCAAATCTCAAGTTTTATTATTTTAAGATAAGGATTCAAATAAAAAAGTAACTTTGCTTTTCTTAATGAGATTCTTGAAAGTTGCCTTTACACTTTATGGCCGAAATCGGTTAAAAGAAAATTTTATTCTAATCACGGGAACATTGATGTCTTGTAGGTTAAAATGTATGAACAGTTATTTGGAGTATCTTTTGCATCTGTTACACCTTTATTTTAAAAATATTTTCCAAATGCCATTCATATATTCTTACGATACCGCTTAATGCGTTTCGCTAAAATGTTGATAAATGTAAACAAATTTAGCGGTATGATATGAGTAAACAAAGGATGTATCTTAACGGTAAAGCAAACATCTAACTTACGGAAAGAACTTCACTTTCTTTGTTATTTAAAGTAAAATAGAAAAACAAAAACAGAAACATAGTTACATGGCATCACTAAAATCTGAGCTATAGTAACGATACTCAAAATATTATAAGCATCCATCTCAGTGTTACAAAACGGGTTCACGTCTGTTTCAATATTTAGCAGATTTTACAGGCGATACTATATCATAAAAAAATAAATACAACTACATTCGTCAATCTCTTCACGTTCACTAGCTGCTCGGTCGCTTAGGCACGCTTATATTCCCTGCCAAATGCCAACTTTTCTTAAAAAGTTGTTAGATCACCAAGCTTCGGACGGAAGTGACAGATTCGTGATTTATCAAAACGACTTTACACGTTAGCCGAGGTTGCTATCGTACGACCAGGAACATGCCGTGCTTTCCAAAATTAACTCACTACTTGTTTATGATACTCTCAATAACGAAACATTAAAATCGCGCAATGGCGTGTGACGAAAAGATGTTGTTTATGCGCCAAATGAGAAGATTGCGTTAACATTTTGATTCTATTTTATTCGTGTATTGTAAATCATATGGTAATAAAATTTCTTCTATTTTAATTCCGTTTTCTCCGTCCCTCCTAAAGTCAAACACAAACGCAAATAAACGTTTATAATAGGAGTAACTGTTTTAATTATTACAATGCACCTGCATTAAAATAAATATGTTTTACATCTTTGCAAGAAACAGCAAGAAATAAATTGAAATCGTCATAAATCGGGAAAAGATATTTTTCAAAGTAATTTTTAATGTGTTAGCCTCATCGATATAATATATTTTCTGTTTTCACGCTTAAATGACAATACCCACCCTAGCGTTTTTAATTTTTTTAATAAACCTTTTTCTCTATGTGTTCGTGGAGAATACGTTTGTCAGACTTGATCATGAATTTTACAATGCATTAATTTAAAAGTACCTGACACTTCAAATGTTGTCAACAAGCATTTCAGTTTGCATGAGGATTTATAAATACCTAAAATTATTAGTTCACGTCGAGTAGATTTAGACATAAATTTTTCAACTATTTTCATAATTAGCCATTGACAATTACATGGTTTAAAATACTTAGGTCGTAAATCACACGAGAAAGGACAAGCTAAAAGAACAATTCCATCATAACATTAAGAAAATAAAAGTAAAAATTATAATCAAACAAATATTATGATTAAGAACACATATTTAGACGAGTTTATTTGCAAATATTCCAATTTGCTCTTAAGTGCAATATGGTAATATGCTTCGTTAAAAAACACACCCTCGCCACAAAGCCAAAAAGCAATGAGGAAAAGAAAGCATGTGTTTATCAAATGACAAATTTAAAATAAGACAACAACAAAACACTAATGAAAAAAAAAAAGTGAAATATGCATATCAGGAATCGCCAAACTCACAAAACACAGCTAAAATAAGAGAGGAAAAGAGATCATGTTGTTATAAGTACATGTATATCAATTCAAATCAGAAGCAACAAACAATTAACGACATAGAGAACCATAGGGTTAGCGCATAGGAACGGTCGGTGCCAAAACAAATTGCCGCTGGGGGTTAAAAACCAGGTTCTAGGGTGCACCAACCTCACACTTGCCTCCAACAGGTTCTCATATCAACAAACAAGTAGATCTACAAGTTGTCTTGGTAAAATAAATCCAATTCACCCACCAGCTTAACAATGTTGCATGCAAAAACACACAAACATATAAAACATAAGAAGCTCATAGCAGTGCAACGCAAAATAGGCGAGGTCTCAATGATCTTACCGAGTCCAGAGCCCATGGAGTCAAATTAACAAGAACACGTTGACAGGGATAAAAGAAACATATCGAGCTGCTAGGTTCTTTAAAGAAAAGATTTCCCCATAAACCTTCATAACTCTCAAACCCCTTCCACCGTCGTGCAAGTGATCAACTGTAGAAAGGTTAATGACCAGACCTGAAGAGCGCTGTAGAATATCATGTTGGCTACCTTTCTTTCTTAATTTACAGATGGCTTTTACGAATAACCAAGGGAAATTAATATTGCCTTTTATTTTCTGAAGTTTATCAATTGAATCTCCATAAAATCTGACTGTGAAATGCATTGTTGCAATAGTGATTTTAAACTGCACCTGTATTTTTTTAATTAAATCTGGGTATCGGCGATAAAAATTGCAATAGGTTTTCCTTAATTTATGATACCGATAACCTTGTTTTAAAAGTGTTTTTGTTATGCAATGGTTCCCGCCGTAGAACGCAACGAAGCCCTTGAGAAATATCGAGCATTAGTTAACAATAAACAAACATTTAGATGTGTATTTCATTTTTGGAAAATATTCATCTTCAAACTTAAAAACAAAAATATCGTTTTACTTCTTTTTTATGAAACTCCCTTTATACTCCCCACGTGCATTTGGAAACCATTGACAATTGGTGAAAGTTACAAAATACTTTACATTTCAATGAATTTATGAGAAACGGAAAATTACCTGCTAACGACGATTTTGTGACTGTTTTATGACCTACTTTTATTTATTATAATTAATTTACGAACGCATATAGAAAATACACTTGCAATTTTATAAAATGAAAGTACAATGTGCGAGCTATTGTTTTCAGACAAATTAAATAATATGTGAAGATGCAGTAAGTTACTGATAACTATAGGAAAATTTGGAGCGGCGATAAGACACTTTGTGACCGACAGCTTTCACAGAATATGCAGATTTTCCTATCTGGTATGTATGTTCAAAGTTTGCAAAAAAGACATAATATGAGGATAATAGCTGGACCGTACTAAAAAGTGAAATACGAATATCAGGAATCGGAAAACTAAGGAAGCGCAGCCCATCCGTTCAGCCAAAGAAAAGAGAGCATGGTTTATATGAAGTTCAATTTCAATTAAGCCACAACAAACAAGGGAAACTTTTAAGTTTCCGCCTTGGTTGGTGTACCCTAGAACCATCCAGTGGCAATTTGGTTTGCCATAAACCATTCCAAAACTCGTGTTCTTATTAATTGTTTGTAATGTTTTGAAACTGATCATTTTATTAACTATGCTCTCTCCTTCTCTTCTTGGTTGTGTTGAGAGGGTATGTCTTCTGAATGTGGCAATTCCTCATATGAATATGTATCTTTTGTGGAAAGTTCAATGGCAAATATTGTGGGTTTAATACAGGTCCTAGGGTTCACCAACTTCCAACTTGACCAAAAGGATATGAACAATGACCCCTATGAACAAAGAAGTATAACTTGTCATGCCGGAATAACTCTTACCCACCCAGCAACTCAACAATGTTGTATGAAAAAGCACACAAACATGTAAAAACATTAAAACCTTATAACATGATAAAGCAAAAGGGCAGGTACTCAATGACCTTACCGAGATCAGATACCCTGGATTCAAATCAAGAACACGATGACAGTTATAAAGGAAGCAGATCGAGCGTCCATGTTCTTTTACAAGATTTCCCAATAGACCATCATCAACTCTAAAACCCCTGTCCCCCTAAGCATGACGATCACCAGGCACGTAGAGCGTTGTAGAATATCATGTGGAAAAAATGTATTTCCTTTTTTTCTTCAGTCTAAAAGTTCCATTCCTATAAAAATGGGCTGTGAAATACCTTGTTGGAATTAAAATTTATTTAAACTGTACCAGTATTTGTTCATTAAATATGAGTATCGTGTTTATTTGTGTTACAGATAACCCAGTTTCAAACGTTTTTTTTCTGTTATGCAAATATTGCGTTGGTTGAAAGCTTTAGCATTGTTTTAAGCTAAAGAACATTAATAAACTGAGGTAATATAAAGCGTGCTTTTAATACATTTTAATTACAAAGTATCATACCCTAAAAGTAATTCCACTATGACATACACATTTTCAAACGTCTAATCCAGTTCATAAATGCATCTTTATGCACATTTTCAGGTAAACCAAGCGTTCACTGGCAAAACAGCGGGCCCCCGGGCTTGTCGGGACCTACACTACTCAAACGTTCTAAATGCACACTTTATAAAGTTGTGATTTTCCTAACCGTTTGATTCAATCATTCGAGTTTGTTTAATCATTATAATTTCCAATAATTGTAGTGTTAGATTATTGATAAGTGGGTACTTACCAAACAAATGTAATACCAATATTGTGGTGTTTACTTTCTTTTACGTAAATGTTTAATGACGTAAGAGCGTAACATAAACGTTCAACGTAAGCAAAGTTAACCTAGAAAAAAATATCATTTGAATTTTTATGCATATTATAATAATGATTAAATTTGCCAAAATTTGGCATTTATTTTGCAGTTACGAATAACATCATGGTGTTTTTTATAACAAATTTTAATTTCTGCCAGTTAAGAGCATTTTGACGGCACTTTCGAGGTTTTCAGTCGTCAAACAGTCCATGTTAAAAAGTGTTGGTGTGAGTTTTTAGATTGTCCGGTGTCAGTGAACAATGTGAAAAACAAAAACGCTTGTAAAATGACGTTGATGACGTAATGCGTTCAAACTTAGGCACAATTTGCAAATAATAATAATTGTTTGGTCATATTAAAGATAATATCAAAATTTCTTTCAATTGTGATAATTTTATTTTTAGATATTCAAAATTTAAATATGTGAACTTAGAACTTTTGACAAGTGTATACCGTCTTCCATCTAATTTTTTTCAGTTGGAACAAAAACAAGTAACCCGGGAATATGGTGCATGTGAAAGATTTCAACCCATTCCTTGTTCAAAAGACGATGTCAAATAGAAGACAGGTGCAGGGGCTTGTGTTTCAACACGGATAAATGTTAGAAGCCAGTGTGCGGGCGACGTTTGAAACATGTTATACATATATGTTCTCTTTATTTCCACATTTCTGTGATTATAACAATAAAAAATTAACATATATACATATTCAGATAAAATATAAATATGAAATATAAATATGAGATATATGATATTTGATATAAGAAGGTGAAACATGAGAGATGAGGGTGAGATACAACATGGTAGATGGTAGTTAACAAAGGTAAAGGTAAAGGTATGGGCTTATAGTCTGTAATTAATGTATTCAACCGACTTTCACATTTTACCCCCCGATCACTGGATATACAAGTCGTCCGTTAACAACACAAATATATACAGGCAGCTGGACATATATTGCAATATGCATGACAGATGACTTTTGTTTTACTTATAAAACGAATTTTTCGACATTATTTAACATACATAAATCAATAGACAGGCCAATCTGTGCTATATACATGTAGCACTTACAAATGAAAACTACCTCTGAATAAAGGCCAGTTCTTTTCAACTGACAACTTGAGCAAATACTAAAACTAGTGCTTGAACAAATTTACCTATGAACAAGGACAACCTGCTTTCAACGACCTCTTTAATTTGTACGAAAGTGGTCTTTGAAGACAGGTTTGACTTTAATCATAAGTGTTCAAGCTCAACTGCAAATTGAATGCATTGTAAAACAAACTTAATGGCTATTCTAAGAAAGTGTTTGTTGATGTTCTTATCAAGTGTGAATTTTAATCGTCTTCCAATCATTGTTTGAAATTTAGTTTCGCTTGATTCTGAGTTTAATTCATAGATAACGCTGGTACCAAACTTTTGTTCAATTTTATGGTAAAATAATTGCCTTTCCTCTTCTAGTTTAGTGCATTCCGCGGTACAGTGTTTAAGAATTTCATTTCCAATAAAGTCGCATAGTTTGCATTTTTGAACCTTTTTAATTGTGTTTACCCATATTTTACTTATTATAAAAGCATCTGAAAGACTTTCGAAATCAATGGCACTTTCCCAGAGAATAGCCTTTTCGATATTTGTATGTAAAAACCGAAATCTCGAGAAATCATTGTCAGATGACATTCTGTTCCTCCAGTTTTCTGTATATATTTCTAAGACTCTAGAGTAACAGATTTTTTTCCACGATTGTTTGTTTTCAAAGTGGCCCAAGTAGATGTAGTCTATAAGAAATGTCGTAAAATTATATTTAGTCAGAATGTTTACGATATCAGGAATAAAACCTTTTTGTTTGTTATTTGTGGAACAGACAAACTGGGACAACCTTACGTTTAAAATACGTTTAGTGAGGCAAGTATAGGGCATATTACATATCCTCGCTAAGAAACATAGTTTTCTAAGTTCTATTTGAGATGCAATATCTTTCCATCCCAGCATACTTAGACACATATCGGTTCGTGTTCGGGTTTTAAAATGTTGAACATTCTTTGCTGCTAACCGCAAAAACCTTTCTAATTTATCAATTTCGTTTTTAGTTAAGTTCGACCATAGTTCGCAGCCAAAAAGGAGTGTAGGGATACAAACTGCATTAATAAGAGATGCTGATACAAGTGGGTTAATATACTTTGAACTTATGTGCATTGACATCAGAGAAAAAGGGCCGATTTACCCCTTTTCAATGCATTATTTACCTTATCATTGTCGTTTAGCTTATTGTTTAAATAAATTCCCAAATGCTTTGTTTCGTTTACATATTCTATTTTATCCTGTCCGAGAGTAAATGTAAATTTTGATTTATTTTGTTGGTTAAATTTGTTTTCAAAAACCAGGACGCCACTTTTCGACGGATTAATTAAATATCGATATCTCTGAGTATATGAGAAAGTAATATTTAACATTGATTGCAAGTTCGCCGGAGAGAGCGCGGATAGGGCGACGTCGTCTGCTAGAGTAGTGTTACCGGTTACAAAACCCGGTATAAATGTTCCTAGTCTGCTGGTTTCAAGTTCGGTTAATAGTTCATCGATAAACAATTTATATATCCAAGTTGATAGGATCCCTCCCTGACGGATGCCCTGTAGAACCGAGAAGAATCGTGACTGAATACCGTTTGCAACAACACAGCTTTTCATTTCGCTGTGTGCGTCTACAATTAAAGTCCATAACTTTCCTGTAACGCCTAATTTATTAAGTTTAAGGAATACAGCCTCAAGCCAGACGGTATCAAAGGCTTGGCGTGTGTCAAGTGTACACATGTAGACTCTACTACCAAGCTTTCTTTGGTGATATATTGTTTCTTGTAAATTGAAAGAAGCAGTTATTGCATCAGTATTCTTTTGATAGGCGTTTTGTTGACTATTTGTAAATGGTATTTTATTATCGATTATCCATGTATTTAAACATTCATGTAATATCTTATCAAAAAGTTTGTAAATTACAGGTAATAATGTTATTGGTCTGTATTTTTTCGGATCGGATCTCGATTTTCCATTATTTTTGTAGACTGGAACTATTAAACCCATTTTACATTTCTGCGGCCGTTTGCCTTTGGCAATAATCATATTAAAGAGATTTGTTAGGGCGACTAATAGGTCATAACCGCCATATTTAAGACGTTCATTATAAATATAGTCGAAAGATGCAGCTTTTCTCATTTTTATTGTCTTAACGTGTTTTTGCAGATCATACGTTGTTAACAGGGGGAGGAATTCCGGGGAAATTTTTAATAAAGGGTTGATATATCTAATTTCTGTAGTTGCATTTTCTACGTCTATTTTAAATTGCTCATCAAAATTGCTGTCTTTAAGCGGCGTGTATAACTTTTGATAAAAATCTTCGAATGTTTGTGTTATTTCTATTGGGTCTGTCGTGATTCCTTTACTGCTTTCTATTTGAGTACATGTTAGAGTTTTTCGGCCTTTTTTCTTCTTTATCATATTCCAAAATAGTTTATTATCGCACTCCGCAACTTCGTTGAGCTGTTCCAGAAAATTGGTTTCGATATCCGATATGGCATTTGATTGTGTTTTAATGAAATATCTTTTTGCGCGTTTGTATTGAATAAATTAATCATGTTGCGGTCCACGCGGACGCCCTTTATCTATCCACGCCATTCTCGCGGCTCGTTGCTTAGTGTGTGCGTCTTTGACGTCTTTCGTCCAATAAGTGTTAGCATGTTTGTTGTATTTTGACATTGGTAATAATTCATTGCTGGCTTTAGTTATGATTTCGACTATTTCGTCATACATTTATCAACGTCACTATTATCGATATATTTTAACCGCGACGCTAGACTGTTTTGATAGTTTTCGATATGTGTTTCGTTTAATTTATTCCAAGCATAATTGTTCCGATTACTAAAAATATTGATCATTTTGATTGGAATTTTTATCACGGTTAAAACTGGAAGATGATCGGATACTTCAAAAATGTCATCAGACAAGATCTCAAAGAGCGATACAAGTTCTATGTCATAGGCGTGCATAATTATATGATCTAGAATTTTTTCCATAGTTTTAAATGTGTAAGCCGGACCTTGGCGGGAATGCGAAAGGGCAAGTGAAAACATGTTGTTATCAATTAGGAACTTTGTAAAGGTAGAGTCTCTATTGACCGCTGACTTGGTCTGATTTTGTAAGATTTCTGCATTCATGTCTCCAAGAAGGATGACAATTCCAGAATCTGAGTAAGTATCAATGATTGCTTGAAGCGTAACCAAGTATTCAACATAAAGATCTAATGGATAATTAGCTGATGGTAAGTATACACAAAATGCGTAAATAATTACATTTTCTTTGCAAAATATTTCTATACCTGAGATTCTCTCATCCGAGATATCTTCCAGTTTCTTTACAGAAAATGAAAGATCCTTTTTATAAAGTATAGAGACACCACCTTTACCACATTTCAATGAACCAAAAATGTCAACATTTTGATCACACAACGTAAAGTCATTATAATTTTCATTAACTGTAGATAAAAACCCTTGTGAATGCTGAAACAGCTTGTGTTCTGTAATAAAGGCAAAATCAACGTCTTTTTCGTTTAATACATAACCAAATGATGCCGCGGACGACATAACGCCTCTTACATTCCAAGTTTATAGTTTGAGTTCATTTTTTGATAGGTACCTAATATTAGGTTTTGTTGTGTTACACATGTGATGTATTATTCTATGTCAATATCTAAGTTTTCACCAACACCTATGTCACTATAACTATTTTTCTGATATCTGGGTGGGTTTCATGAGTGTTTCGGTATCCATTTTCTGCACCGCATAAAGCGTGGCCAGAAGTATGGATCTTCCAGCATATAGTCTTCGTAATGGGGAAATGTAAGTTTTGCAGCCAGGTCTCCCGTTTTACTCCAAAAACGACTGAGCTTAATTGGATTTACTCCGCGGTCGGTGAGGTAGTCTTCGAATCCTTCCTTGGTGGAATCAGGATCAATATTTCCGATGTAATAACTTTTAACCTTACCTCTGTATTTTCCCTTGAATATTTTCTCGTCATATTGTCTGTGCTGTTCTTGTGTGTTTTCTCGATTGGTGATAATTGTTTTAATATGTTGTTTTGGTGTCTCTGTTTTGGGGTTTTCTAGCTGTCTTGTCTCCTTTACGATAGGGTGGTTGGTGGTGCTGCTTGTAGATTGTCCGTCATTTTCCTTGTAATTGTTTCTATACCATTTCTTTGATATGGGATCCTGCCTCATTAATGGGCGCGTTTCCGATCCAGAGAGAGATTGTGTGTTTTTGTGTTGATTTGTCTCTGGGTTTACTTCTAATTTATTTGTAGATTTTGGTACCCCGCTTTTCACAATATCTGCATATGTTGGCATCTCTTTATCGGGTAATGTTTCACAGTCTTTAGCAGGTGTTTTCACGATGTTGTTTTGGAAGGTCGTTACGTCACTATTATGTTGGTCTTTCTTTTCAGATCTTCGCGTGTCCTCGGGACACGTGTTTTCATTTAATTGCGACGAGCTTTTTGTAAACTCTCCATTTGCACTTGTACATTTTGGTGTATTCATTTTAATGTCATATATCGCATTTGCAATGTCGTTTTTCACTCTAAGTTCGTTATTACGTATGATGTCATATACATGGTGTCTTAGATTCGACATTTCGTTTTTCGGTTTCTCATTTTCATGATTGATGACCTTAAACTGTTTTCAAGACTTTCTCTTCTGATCTTTTATTCTCTCCGTATACACCTCTGAATATTTTTCATGGAGTTCAATGACGCTCGAAAGGAGTTTGCTCAGCTCTAATTCTAATGTCTTTGATGTGGGTTTCGGAGTTTGTTTGTCACTTGGGTTGTCGTTATTTTCCGTATCATATACGTCATTGCTGTTAAATGGTAATGATTTACCTTTACTGAATATTGTTTCAATTTCTTGGGATCGCTCCCCTCTAATGAATGTTTCTAGTAAGTAGCAGTCTTCAGCAAGCTTTTGTGTAGCGGGGTTTTTCCTGGAGCCTCTTCTGGAGATGAGTCTTCCTATCGGACAGTCATGGATTTGCTTAGCTCTACGAAAAAGAAGGTCTCTGTAAGTATTTATATCAGGTTCAGAGTCGTGGGTCATATGTTTCAACTTTTCTATATATAGTTCTCTAGGTAAGTTGCAAATTCCCGATCTAAAACACAACTGAACTGAGTTCCGGGTATTTGTGTTAAGTTCTGCTGATAAACGGCATCAGGCGTCATCTGCACTTTATGAGCGAGATATGGGTTGGTCTGATCAGCATAGTATTGTTTTACGTATGTTTGCTCTGGTGTTATTTTATAGTGGCTTTGGGATTGAGAACTGACTACATATGGCGACTTCACCGAGGCACGATCAGAGAATTTTGCCGGTTGCAGGTTGTGATATGTTTTGTCTGTCGCCGAGTTTAGAAGTTCGCAGAATTCTGTAGGACTGTTGAATGTGTTTTATCTGCATATTCACAGTTGTCGCCATAAATATCGTCGTCATACATTTTCACACGGTCAAATACATTAAGTTTATTAAGAGTTCATATTTACGGTACAGTGTGGTGATGATTGCCACAAGCGTATTTTCGCGTGAGCGAAATTCAGTCCGTTCAAATATCGCCTATTGTTTGTGGTAAAAAACGATAGTATACCTTGTTTCTATTGATTATTCCATCTATTAACCACTTTCATTTATAATCCACATATATCCAAATATTTTTCACGTTAAAACAATCGCCAAAGTTTATTCCAAAATGATGAAAATTGAAATTTTTGCGGAGCACAAAAATACACGTCTTCACACCTTGCGCGACCTTTAACACTTTCTCTTTATAAAATTTACCAGTTACAGATTTCCATTTGGTACAAGCAGTTGCAAAATATGACCACGAATAACAAAGAAAATAGTAATGATTGCTTTTCCAGCAGTGACAGTTTTGAGGCCCATATTTGTTTTCTGGTAGGCTAAGAATTGTACCCATGTCTCATCTCCTGGACCAGTAATAATATCAAAATACTGCAATGTTTGATATTTGGAAAACATTTAAGCAGTTTCCTGGTAGTTTTTTCTTGTCTAACAACAGATGTGGTCTCCATCTAGCTGTAATACGGGTCATTTTTAGACAGTCTTAAGTAACGATGCCGTGAACTCTGCGACGCGCCGTCGTTAACTTCGGGTTTATCATTGCGACCACGAGAGCGTATCAAGTAAGTGGGGTTTTGTGGTGACCGCGAGAGCAGGCCGAAATGTTCTGCACAAGTGTGAAGCATAATGCAGCACACCATTTCACGAATTCTGAGCGATTGATAGTAAGTTTCTGTGTAATTTTGGAGCATCCATGCCAAAAACGCCAGCTAACAAATGTAGATTGAAATCACGACCAGCTACGGCAGTGAACAAGCAACTGGATACAGTACAGTGAACGTTTAAAGTTACAAAATTTGCGTCTATCGTGCGTCCGTCTATCGTGTATCGTGCGTCCGTATAACGTGTATCGTGCGTCAGTCTAACGTTCATCGTGCGTCTGTATATCGTGTATCGTGCATCAAGCGTTTTTAATGTTATCATGCAACGTGAATAATTTACTTGCTTATGCAAATTTATGTGATTATATTTCAACCATTCATCTTATATTTTGATAGCGTTTTCAAACTTTTAGAAATCTCGTACTCAAATTATATGAATCGGCAGTATCGTGTATCGTGCGTCTACCGTGTAAAGTGCGTCCGTCTATCGCGCATCGTGCGTACGTCTATCGTGTATCGAGCGTCCGTATATCGCATATCTTGCGTTTCGTTTGTAACCTAAAACGTTCACAGAACTGTATGCATGAGTAGTTTAGCTACGCCTGAAAGATTTCGTAGTTGTGTGGCATAAAAAGTAGTGCATTTCAAGAAAATACAAATATTTCGAAAAGGAATGTGAACTTTGAAAGATAATGCTACAAATAAAAACAAGAAAACAATTCTATGTTGTTGTTCGAACAACAATTAAAGGATATTAAAAGAACGATTAAAAACAAATCAGTCACGTGACAAGCGGGAGATAGCGTGGGTTGCCCTTTGGTTAGGTTGGAGTAGTTGTGGATCGAGATTTTGCTCGGCTTTCAAGGACCGGGCCGGAGTCCCCAGTGTTCTCCCCAGCTATCATAACAGTTGTCGCGCCCGACAACCGTAAACAAGCTTTAATCTATTTCCAGCAAGCGTCAAATCTGCCGACATCCGTTTATTCATAAACGAGATGTTATAATTTTCTGTTTCTTGCATTGTAAACACAGGTCGCTTTTCAATACACACCTCATTCAAGGTTAAGCAATGGGCGATTTGACCAATCACAATCGATTTCTTTACTATCAGCTGGTTAACTCCGCCTCTCCACGTGGCCGAATTCGCAAATCTGTCGGTATCGTTTGATCGTATTTTGGCTCTGCTCAATTAACAGCGGGTGTGTTTGACATATTGTTCAATGATTTTAATGAGATGCGATTATGGGAATGCTTTTCGTACATCACTGATTTTGAAATCATTGAAACTGATGCTCTTTTTTCAGACGGGCATGCGGTTATAAAATTATTTTTAAAAGCTAATCATCTACGGACGACGAATTGCACCAGTAAAAATAATAATTACTCGTACCCGAAATGGGACCCATGTTTACGCGATTCCTTTGAAAGTAACATTAACGCTGAACAAATACAGGGTGTATTAGATTTATGTGGTTGTCTACCAGTTTGTCCAAACTCAATCAATGTAATTACTGATAAAATTACGAAATTGTTCGGTAATGCTGCCGCCTCCACCTTCCCTAACAAACATAATATTAACTTCCAGAAATATAAAAAGCCATGGTTCGGTCGCAAGTGTAGTAAGGCACAAGCAAACTATTACGAAGCTAGAAAAATGTACAAAAATGATAAATCGAATACAAATTAGATACTACTACAAAACGCAAGCAAGGAATATACAAGAACAATGAATAATTACAATAAACAGTACAAATTTAAAAACGAAAATAAACTTAGAAGTATGCAATCCGGTAATCCGAAAGATTACTGGAAATATATACATAGTAAAGGTCCCAAAGTAAACAAAACTTCACCAAGTCTTGAAATATTGTTTAATAACTTTAAGAGTATAAATCAGATTGATGAAGCCAACTCGCAGTCTAGCAATATAAGAAATATAGACATTAAGGATAGTATGATACTACAACTCTACTGAACTCAACTGCTCTATAACCGAAGCAGAAATTACCACGTGAATTAAAAATCTTAAGAACTCTAAAACACCCAGCCCAGGGGATAATATATTAAATGAGTACATTAAATCCACAAAAGATATTTTAATACCAGCATACTTAAGTCTTTTTAACATGATTTTTGATACTGCTCATTTACCAAACGTTTGGCTAGAAGGTACTATTTATGCGGTTTATAAAAACAAGGGGGACGTTAACGATCCAAATAACTACAGACCAATAACAATACTTAGCTGCTTTGGTAAGTTATTTACAGCAATCATTAATAAAAGGTTGAGTAATTTTGTTGAAGAAAACGGCATACTTAAGGAGATCCAGGCTGGGTTTAGAAAAAATCACTCATGTATAGACCATATTTTTGTACTTCATTCTCTTATAGAATTATTACGCCTAAACAGAAAGAAATTATATTGCGCGTTTGTAGATTTCTCCCAAGCATTTGATAAAGTTTGGCGGGATGGCTTATGGCTAAAACTCATGTCAAGTTCTATAAATGGAAAGGTATTTAATGTCATTTATAACATGTATCAAAATATCAAATCTTGCGTTTTTACAGATGGCGCTACTTCCATCTATTTCCCATGCCTAAATGGCGTCCGTCAGGGTGAGAACTTGTCACTGATCCTTTTTCTCTGTTTTTGAATGACATTGAAAGTCATCTTCTTATTAGAAATGGCAAAGGTGTGGAATTGAAAAAACAAAATTAAGCTCAAAATTGGCTGAAGCTCTTAGTGCTTTTGTATGCTTATGACACAGTTATTATTTCAGATGATGCCTTTGATGAATATTGTACTCAATGGAAGCTAAAAGTCAATGTAAACAAGACTAAGTTATTATATTTGGAGCACGGAATGTGTCAAGGTTTAAGTTCATGTTAGGTGAGAGTACTTTAGAAATAGTTAAACGATATAAATATCTCGGTGTAATATACTCTAGTAACGGGTCTTTCCTAAATGCGCGCAAAAATAATATTGAAAAAGCCAAAAAAGCCATGAATTTGCTTTATATTCGAGCAAGAAACTCGGATCTACCACTCGATTTGATCATAAAATTATTTGATCACACCATTGTCCCTATACTTACTTATGGCTGTGAAGATTGGGGATATGAAAACTTAGATGCCATTGAACAAATTCATAGAGATTTCCTTAGAAAAATTACTCATTCTCGTAAAAGCACTCCTGCCTATATGTTATATGGCGAACTCGGTAGATACCCGCTCTCAATTGCAATTTACAGTAGAATGATAGGATTCTGGAACAGATTAATTACAAACAGTAATGCTAAATATTCAAAAATGATGTACGATTTTCTTAATAACAATTCCAGATACGAGCTCAAATGGATATCCACAATCAAATAAATTCTAAGTGTAACGGAAAATAATTTTCTGTGGCATAATCAAAATACAATCAGATCGAAAAATATAAAATACAGAATTAAACGAAGTTTAATTCAACAAAACATGCAACAGTGGCATGCTACTATGAATCAGTCAAACAAAGGAAAATTTTATATGTCTTTTAAATCCAAATTAGAATTTGAGAACTATTTAAAAATATTACCGATGTCAAAATATATACCTATTATGAAACTACGCACTGCAAATCATAACTTTCCTATAGAAACTGGCAGATGGAACGGTACGGCAGAAAGAGACAGACTATGCATTCTTTGTAATTCTAATAAAATCGGTAACGAAGAACATTATCTGACTGAATGCACATATTTCTCTAATAACAGACGTGAAATCAACGATATTGTAAATCCTTCAATCACTGATAATAAAGTAACTTACCTCCTGACGCTTACGGAATTCAAAAAAACTTCTTTAACTTAGTACTTTTGAGCAAAAAATTTTGAATACTGTCAAAAGACCACAATAAACGAAAAGTCTTTACCCACTTTTTTCACATATAATTCATATGATCGTTTGCGTGCATATATGTCTATATATATTCTGTTCACTGTCCTTTAACATTATATTAGACACCGTCATAGCCATACTTTGTCATATGTACATGTTACAATGTTGTAAATATGCTTGTTAATAAGATTACATGCTTATATATGTTAAGTTCAATGACTATGAATCCTAGTTTACTATGTATATACGATAATTTATAGTAACACTGATGTGCTAATTATGTCCACGAATTAAGTTTAGTTCGTGTCCTTATTGTTCTTCTTTTCTCTTTTAAGGTAGTCTAACTGTAATGCTTTCCCGCGCATAAATTTGCGACGTCGTCAAACATCGGCTCGCTTTCGGTGACTTCCGACGCTACTCGTCAGAGCCGATAGTAACCGAAGCGACATCGATTATTGTCGACTGTTAGTGACAGTTAACCGAGTATTCCCGACATTCGAGAAAAAAGCGCGGGAAATCATTACAGTTAGACTACCTTAATGTTATCAATGTCTGTTTGTTGATGTTAGTTTTTTATATTTACATTTATTAACCTAGTCTGAATGCTTTCCTTATAATTATGTTGTTTTTTTCTCTTTTTGGTCCTTGAAGTTTTTTACGTTAAAATAAATAAAATAAAATAAATAAATCAAACCCCTTTTTTATACTTAAAAAAGATCTCAATTAAATTACTTTTCCCCTTTTGATTTTTTTTCCCGAGCATGTGGAAAAATTGTCATGACTGTTCTCTGTTTGTTTTTGTTTTGTTGTTTATATTGTATATAGGTCACGTTCGAAGTATTATTATATGTCAATATGTTTTCCCTCATACTGCATACTTGTATGCCTGAGATGGAAATAAAGTTGTGTTGTTGTTGTTGTTGTTGTTAATAATTTGGTTATTCTTTGTTCTGTGATTAGAAGACAAACACTTCGAAAATTGTACTGTATAGATGTATGAAAATAATTGCGCGATAATTGATTTGTTTTAAACACATCTATTAGCAAGTTGCAGTTAGAACTTAACGATCAGTTCATTTTCGTCGGACACAATTTCAAGTATGCATGCGCAAAAGAACGACGACTCGTCGATTCTATCTTATTTCGAGGGAAACCGGCCTTAAGAGGCTGATGCCATCTCCATCGGTCATTCTGAACTTCAAAATTCTAGAAATGAGATCGAGATCATTCCGGATAGCCCTTCAAGAGCGACTCAGACGACGCCAAGTACCCCTTCACGTCGTGAAATTTCTCCGACGCGGTACCCCAACATGCCGAGACACTGAATCAACGCCGGCTACCTCGAACAGCCAGTTCGATCCAGTCAGGTCTCGATCCTAAGTGGAAGAAAGTCTACTCCTGGTTGCAAGAAGTTGGCAATGGTCTTTTTTATATATATTTACTTAGCCTTGTGACTTGCATTAAATAAATAAAATAACTCAATTTCATGCTACTATAATAAAAAGGGAAATATGCATATCAGGAATCGCCACACTCATAAAACACCGCCCCCCCCCCCCTGCAGGAAAAAAGAAGAGAGGAAAATAAATGATTTGTTTGTTGATTGTTTAACAAAAAAGAGAACCGTATGGGTTAGCGCCTTGGAACAGTCAGTGGCAAAATATTTTGCTACTGGGGGTTTAAACCAGGTTCTAGGGGTGCACTATATAATTTATTATACCTGTTTGTGTTAACTGAATACCTATTACCTATTATGATATTATTTTATATATATGAAGCTATCTATATGTTTACAGGTATCGTAAGGTTATTTAATCTCAGATTGTGAGTGGGGTTTTTCCACCTTATCAAGCGTGAAGACAAAGCTTAATAGCAGGCAGTCAACACTTGATATGTGTGAGATATCTTGGACAATGAAGGTGAAAAACTAACTATACAGAGTATATAGTTGACATTGTAACTTGATGAGATCAGATCAGTTTATGTAATTAAAACACATGTTGACATACTGTTTACACATTGTTTCACATTATTTATGGTTTTTTTTAACTTTTTACCTTTCTTAGCTCTAAAGAGATAGAAAACATCTATGTACTATATACCGTTGTTGTAGTAAACTTTGGAACAAATATAAATCTGCATAAAATGATAGTTAAAAAATAAAGTTTCGCGAGCTAAAATCTACAAACAGTCCAGCGACAACCCTTCCAAAAATCCTGGGGAGACCGTAAGTAAGTTCGCGAATATTTTGTTAATTCATTGTTGCGATCGACGTAAAAATTAAGATTATAACTGTTTCAGTCTAGATATTTGGCGGTAAAATCATGATTTGCACGAAATGCATGATTTTTTGCTCGCAGCTTACGTCATCATAAACTTATGGTTACAATAAAATGCCAGATTTAATTTTTCAGGCGTTCTTTATTATAAAAAAATGTACGATCTGAGTTTACCGGCGTTGATCATAAAAAATATATTGCTGTTTATTTATTGCGTTTGTTGTTTATTTTGAGTTTCCAAGTTCGTGTACTGCACAAGCGAACCACAGCATCTTTAGTTAAACGCCATACCGATGTCAGATCCAGAATTTACTAGGTGCGCTTCGTCTTAATAAAAATAGTCTGCATTATCAAGTTTGGAAAAAGTGATCTCCCTTTGATTTACTGATAGTAGGCAATTTTTCGTTAGTTAAGAACAGGTTACGTCCCTTCGACATTTTCTTTATCTCATTTACAGTTCTTTTATTCTATTGGTAAACTGGACTCATATCCAATGCAAGCCTTGCTTAAAAAACATCAAAAACTCATCGCTAATGCATCCTACTAATTCTTTTTATTAAATATTTAGTAAAATGTAAAGAATGTTCCTTAAATAGCGAAAGATAGGTATCGATCGTAGTGGGATGCACGACCGAGCTCTTGATTTTAGCGTCTATTTGTATGAGGTGCTGTAGGAAATTTGATTTCAATAATGACATTGCTTCTGCAGGAATTAAAAATTACAGTGCTTTTCGCCCGAAACATGTCTCTCTGTTATCCAGACGTTACACAACATGTATACTCACGTGCGTCACACCCTGAGAATTGGCGGGACTTTTTTTAAGTTTCACCAAGTATGTCAGAGCTTTCGCCCAAAATCAATGTACATGTAATCTAATATGTAATAATATCTAACTTTATTTTCAGCAATGACACAGCACAACATGATGATGATGATGAGCACCAATCCAACAGTGCATCCTCAACTATTAATTCACCTCTGACATTGCAGACACCTACGGCTGAAAACATTCCCGCTTCTCCTTCTACAAGCACACCAAGAAAAACTTCAAAAGCCAAACATCGAATAGGGTCCGACTCCACCTGGGCAGACACCAGACCATGGCTCTTCGCAAAACAAGAGGAAACTGAAAACAGTTTGTGCGATGTGATGTACTGTAAACTGTGCCAGAAGCATAACACGAAAGGGCAGAACGGAAGAACTACTTGGAATGACAAAGGATGCAGCATCCTGAGACTTGACAAAGTGCAAGACCATGAAAAGTCAGAAATGCACAAAGCAGCCATACGCATAGAGACTGAAGTTAGGCTCAGGATAGATTCCACACTGAATGGACGAAAACTGCCAATGTGTGAACAGGAGTTCAAGGCAATGACCTGTGCCACCAAGATTCTCCATTTTTAAATTAAACACAATAATAAATGAAGTTATGATCTTAATAATCCACTTCACAATCGCTATGAACACTGCTGTCGATTAATGTTTTGAACTATAATGTCACGTTTGAAATGCATGTAATGCTTGTGTATTACAAAAAAGACGCTGATCACCGTTAACTTCAAATGTCGCGTGCCGCTCTATTAAATCAATCAAAGAATTTTTTCCATCTACAACTCGAAAATCATTAATCTGTTGGGAGGTTGTAGGATATCGCCTGCGAGAAATTATGTCGTAAGGGAGGAATTGGTGTCAGAAGAGTGAAATGCGCTGAATGCGTGGGCCGGAAGTCGCTGTTCGTGCGAACCGGAAGTCGGAAAATAGTTCATTTTGGCCAATGACCTATTGGGATTAGAAACACTGCTAGAGGCTATATAATTTCATGCTTCGGTACGGATTAAAAACATCCCAATAGTTTAAAAAAAAACAGTTCCTCTTGGAAGATCAGTGAGGGCAAAATGATCGTTTTCAATTATTTTAAGAGTCAAGTAATTCAGTAAAACTTGTCAAATTTCTCGGCATTGCGTTATAATCTAATGTGTTATGATGCGACCCAGCATAGATCTCTTAGGCCTTGTTCTGAAATTCGGAGATTATGTGGTAGCGATAAAAACACGTAATACAACGGTTTTGGGAAACAGGTCTATTAATGGTCAACATGGCTTCACCATGCAACACATTTGAACTTGAAACAGTTACTTGTTTGACAGAGCAATTATTCCTAAAATCTGAAATAAATATTTAGTGGTAAACACGGCTTCGCCGTGCTTCCTATTTAAATCATTCTACACTATACCTTATTTTTTAATGAAATGTAATAATTTTTATTTGTTGCAAATAAAGCAGATAGCATTTGGTAAACACGGCTTTGCCACGCCTCAAATTTCAACTTATATATTGGCAGAGTAGCTGTATGTTTTTTCTGAGAACCTTGGATTCGAGTCCTGGTCAAGAATACACATCTTCAATGCCATTAGCTGGTCAGATTTCATTTGACCAGTTCTGTTCAGTCTACAATATCCAGCGTTAATTCAACGCAATACCTAATCGCTTTCTTACACCAAACTGAAACGAAAGCAATCGATATTATCATCTAAACTGCAATGTTAAACTTACTGTTCGTGTTGATAATTGCAGTAAAAAAGAAAAATAGTAAATTTTTAAATCTTTAGCATGCTGTGGAAACCGGTGTAAATGTCATTTTCTCACTCTGTATTTTAATTAACAACGCCTAACAACTACCGTAATACGCATCGCTACGGTGGAGTCTACTGTTAGACCCTAACTCTGTAACAATATTAGGTTTGAATCAATGTAGAAACTTATTTACTTTAATTTTTTGGCGAGTTAAATCTTAATTGTTTTCTAACATATGGAAGAAGAACTTCTGAAAATGTGAATCGAGAAACAAAATGGCGGCTTTTCAGTTTTAAAATCCGGAACCAAGCCATCTGGACTAGTGCACCCGGATGACAGTCATATTGTCCAATCAGAAGCATTATTTTGCAAACCGGAAGACAAGGTTTCAAAGTTTCAGGGTACTGCTTTTTGCTCATGCGCAATACCGTAATCGCGTCGAAATCGTAGGGTCGATACCGTAAAAAGTATCATCTCCCCAGCCAGATTTCCATTTTTCAGACCCATTTGCTGGTAACTGTATTTCTCGGAGAAGGCAAATTGAAAGCTTTTATCTCGCAACCATTGAAAAACTTGTATTTTCTTATTATCTGCTAGACCTCGAACGTTTTAACTACAAATTAAAATTACTTTCGATATTGAAAAGTAAATATTTGTTTTCTACTAGCTACGTTGGAAACGATCTGATAAAACTTTTTAAAAGAAAAATGACATACTTTAACCGATAAACAAATTTAAGCATTTGTTTAGACTCTAACAAGAGCGCCAAAATTCTTGACTAGCTGTGAAATTTAGATTTAAAGTTATTAAAAACACATCATATGATATGATTCTGCGAAAAAGAGCGTTTGGCGAAAATAAATATCGTACAGGTGATTTTTAGTTAGAAAGGTTTCAAACATCAAATTTTGTTTGTTTAAAAGTTTCTTTCTTGTCTTTTTATCCTTAGATTAGAAACACTCCCAACTTGAGTTGTACGGGTACTATAAACGTTCTTTTAACAAAATTATTTGTAAATAATAATAAGTTATAACCAAAACAAAAACCTTAAACGCCAATTGTCATGGACGTTCGGTTTCGCGCGCCCTCCCATCCGCCCGCCGGCAAGGTTTTCACCAATCTAACACATAATTTCTTTTGATGAAAAATCCGGTTAAAACTACTCTTGGTTCATTAAAAATAATTTTGTACATGTACTTTTAAAATATTTTAAATATTCTTTATGTTTTTGTGTAGCTATAAGAAATTTGATTTTTTTTTCATTTTCGTTGTTTTGTTGTTTTGGTGTCCTTGTTTTATAATGAAAATAAAGCCATGTTCTCCGAGGCTTTGCTTTTCTTTATAATTTCCAGATTTAAAGTTATCACATGTAAAACCTTCTTTACGTTAGTAGTCTAATTTAAGTAACGTTTAATTAAGCAGTATATATCTTCATAGTAGAACGATTCATTCATTTTGTAAAATCATTGCAAAAATTGGCCCTATATCAAAGTCAAACACAATTGTAAGTGTCAAGGCAGAATATGGCCCCAAAGTTTTTATGTTTCATTTCAGTAGCGCTTAGATAATGACACAAGGAAATATTTAATTATAATTTCAAATAATAAAACAAAATTGTTAACTTGAGCTGATTTACTGATATCGAGCTCTAGCTCGGGCCGCGAAGCGATCCGAGCGTTAAGATCGTCTTAAGGTCGCAGGAATGCCTATTCACCAACAGGTTTTTTTCGATGTTCTCGAATTTTGCGCTGGTTACCGGTTGTGCAAAGCATAAGGCAATGTAAACACGGGAAAAAACTGACCTGTAAAAACTTACGGCAAAGTATTGTTTTGACAAATTTTGTTTATTGACCTTATCTATAAATCGCTAATTGCAAAATATCTTTAAAAATTAAAACTTATTATTCGTTAGCATTATTGTCGGACTAGCATTTTGGAAAGCAACAAAAAATAAATCGTTAGTTTAGAGCATAGGTTGTCGTTCGTTGTAACCAATAGCAATACTAGCAATCGGCCATTTTCAGACTCAGGAAATCAAGTTGAAAACTACTGAAGTGTAGCTTGTCACTTAAGTTGTCAGTGGATTATTAGGCCTTTAAGTTCAATGGGGCATAAGGCCCATAAACGGAAAAATCAGATGCATGGAGTTTTTCTTGAAAACAAGATGTAAGGCTGGTGAGAACCAACTTTTATGTGAAGTTGAATTGTGAAATGGACCTCGCAATGTTCAGTTACTCACAGTGTGAGACACACTGAGATTAGCTTAGACCAGCGCCACAATTCAGTTTTGTATAAGAGTTTTTTGTCACTGGTCATGTTCGTCATTCAGACATGTGACCTCATGGCAGTCGAAGATATTGTGTGTGAGAGTAAATAGCTGAAAACTGAACACGAGATATTTTTATAAAACGCATAGCACAAAAGCAAATCTACACCACATGGGGCTTTGAAGACTGACCCTGTTTTCTAAAAAAAATGAAGAAACTGGCCGCCCCCGCCCCTCCACCCCCCCCCCAAAAAAAACAACAACAAACAAAAAAAAAATAACGAGGGTCTACACTGGGTCTACACTGCATAAACATAACGTTTATGTTTATTGTTTTGGTTGATAGATTGGGATTGTTATAAGTTTATGCACACCACATTTACGATCAAATACCATGGATTTGGTATATGGATTACAGTCAATAGGCCACAAACAAGTCAAACTGGCCACACTGGATTTTGAAAAAGCTCAAATAGGCCACAAAAATAGGCCACATTTTTAGTTTTCTTATAAAGATTTTATTATCATTTTGTTAATATGTTCTATGTCAGTTTATGATGTTTTATAAAATATTTTTCAACAAGTTGCTTCATTGATTGGACATTTTGTACAAAGCAACATGTACTTTTTGCGGATTTTTGTCCAAGACTATCATGACTAAACAGGTGGGAAACCAATTGACAAAATGTGCAACAAAAGAAAAGAACATTATAACTATTTTTTGTGATAGCAATTTAAACAACAAAAAAATTAACATAGATAAATGTAAAAATGTTTTATATGAACATAATAAGTTGTAAAATCATCTATCATAACTACAATTAACATCATTTATGTGTCAATATGCTCTTTTGATCAATGACCTTAGTCTACACAAGTCATTTGGTCTACACTAGCACATAATCTAATATTGATGAAGTTGCAACATAATTTGTGTATTTTGCATTGTCCAACATGGAATGGAAATTGGTTTAGAAATAAATTTATTTCTTTATTGAATATGACACCTTTGATTGCATTAGCACTTCTGACTGTTACTGCAAGTATTGTAAATCGTGATCTTATATAACAGTGTGACACCCTGACAAAACGGATTGAATCAACACCTTGGGTAGGTATAGGGAACAGATTATGACTATAACACAAATTAATTTACTTTTTGATGACAGTCCAATTTTTAAAGCAAAAACGAAAATCAGATGATGTTTTTATTTGTTCTTGAGTTTCAGGATGACAAGCACAATTTTAGATATCAATTTACAATGATACTATTTTTAAAAAGCTTATGTAAATCTAAAAACAAAACTAACTCTTCACAGTGATTGTCATATACACTAAACTTACAAGTACTACCTGAAATGACTTGTGGCCTATTTGACATGATACCTCCAAACATCACATAATTATAACATGCATGAGTAGGCTAACAAATGTTAGACACAATTTATTTTTTATATATTTTGGCCAAATACATGACCGATTGTCCTAAATGTATGAAATTTCAGGTTTTATCAATTTTATAGACAATAATTTGCTCAGAGTAACTACTGATTATTACCCTTTTAATTGTTATACACAGTAATATGAGATTTTAAATAAAAGAGAAATGTACCCTTTTACTCCACAGACATGCCTTTTTACCCATGTGAGACCAGTGTAGATCCAGATAAGCTGGCACATCTGTGCCATCTGATCAGGATCTGCACTGTTCACTTTTTGGTCAGAAATAACCTTATGATTTAAACAAGTGAACATTGCAGATCCTGATCAGACATCAGTGCTGGCTGATCTGAATCTACACAGTTCTTCCATGCCATAAAGGTGTGTACATGGAGGAAAGGGTTAATCTACACATAATAATATCATACTAATATCAGTTATCAGTTGGGACCAAAAAGTTAGACCAGAAAGAAGATTACATGCGTACCAAGAATAGCATCAAATATCAATTTAGTGCTCATTTTGGGAATTTAAACTGTTCTATTATAACCATATTTTCTGTCACATTTCAACATGATTTCATAATCAAAATATGTATGTGAGGTACATGTATACTAGTAATCAAATACACTATTTACATAGTGTCTGTTTTGTTTTGTTTTATTTTTGCAAATTTTGTTAAATATGCATGGTGTCACTAAATTTGTTCAGCATCAAAAAGTTGTGTTTTAGAAAATAAAAGAAAAAAGCTTTCATAATCATTAACATTGTTGAAACAAAAATGTAGATTGCTGTGAAGAGGAAGAAAAACATTACTAGCCATGTCAGTTGGTTTTTGGCCGCTTTAAATACATGTGAAAATCTGAAAATACCGGTACTTGATCTGCTTAAGCTGGATTTTTACACAGAAAATGAAAGTTGCATTAATAATAAATACAATGATTTTTTTCTTTTGAATGTTTATGTTTTAGCAATTGTAACAGTAGAGAAGTTTACATTTTTTTAATATATGGTACATTTTTAAGAGAAATTTACCTATTTTACAGTAGTTCTGCCTACATTTCTGCAATAAAAAAAATAAAATCAAGAAAATACCAACTGGAATGAGCTTCAGAATTTGAAATTCACATTTTCAAAAAAGACAGATTTCCAGTTGTGCAGCTGAATTCAGAGAACATTGATGCAGACTTAAATTCTTTCCAAAAATCAGATAATTATATCATGCATGAGTAGGCTAACAAATGTTAGACACAATTTATTTTTTAATATTTTGGCCAAATACATGACATTATAAATCATTATCCGAGATTATTTAAGCTAGAGCTCGATAAGAGGCAGTGCCTTAGTTTATATTAATATGAACTGATTCATGATGATCTAAAAAATAGAATAAAATGATTTAAAAATAATTTATGTAAAACGTTTTACCTCTTTGATCGTTGCCACAGTAAAAATTGTTTAAAAAGGTATCATTGATTTATTGAATTCTGCAAGAAACAAAAGGTTTTGCTAAAAGGCTTGTTTTTACTCAACAAAATTAAAATGTTTCTATGAAAGAAAAGTCGTTTTAATCTTCTACTGTTGTTATTTATTTATCTTTCAAACAACGTTTTGTGTATGCTATGCTTTCCGGAGACCAACAGGTAGTATTGGTATATTTTTAAATGATATATTTAGCCTAAGCATCCATCATTTATATCCGTAAATCGGTGCTGCCGACGTACGGTTCGCTCCCAAGTATCATTTGAAATTCACTGAAGCACTTTTTGTGCAGTTTGGCGGCCGTAAAACGTCTTCACGTACATATAGTCAGTACTGTTATCAGTTAGAAATCGGTTTCCGTTGCCATGCAGTGCTAATATTTAAAAAAACATATCCCGGTTAGCTCAGTTGGTTGCAGGGCTAATCGCTGTCGCCGTGACGGTGCGGGTTCGCTCTCAGCTAGAGACAACTTTATTAAAACCTTTTTTTGGTTGTCCCGCTTAGCTCAATAAGTAGCCAATATTGATTCGGATATTGTTCAATCACCCCAAAAGGATATACTTCATGCTTTTTTAATTTTGCCTTTGGCGTTGTCTCTGATATGCAGGATTTATATTCTAAAATCCCCTGTCAAAATTCTATACTGTTTAGTTCAGCCCATTGTTTTCTCGTTTAGGGCACACCCGTTCTTTTATCTGGGGACCATACGCCGCTGAACGTGAAATGGAATTAATCCGAAAATACCGCATTGAAGGTTCCATGTCCACCGCCATATGCATACCATCGTTTGGGATTGTCAAAATTGTACTGTTTATTTGTGTAAATATTGAGTTGCGCTCAACCCGGGGCTATGCGGTGTGGGCAGTAATATGCATTTCCATTACTGTCCATGAACAGGCTCAATCAAACCGAGCCTGCAATATTTTCATATTTGTCTTGTTCGATGGTTTTCAAAGTTCCCTTTTCATATATTTCAGTAAGTTGCGTAACTGCAATGACATTCGCATTGCATGGCTAGCCGCTGTTCCGGACGGATTCGCTCCCCCGAAAGGAACGTTTAATACATTTCAATAAATTAAAAAGACCACCTTATTGTTACTGAATTTTAATAATTAATCAGATCCTAGATTATCTCTCTTTATTAGCAGACCGCGACAAACTCAGGTAGCCATTCAGTAACAACATTGTCAAATCAAGATCGCACGAGCGAAATAATATTTCCTAATATGTGCATTCAACAGAATGTCTCATCACATGCGAATGTCTGGCATCGCAACCAAGAATATCCTTTAGAGAAAGACAAATGAAACATTCTTATATCAACAGTAAGTCTATTGATAACATTTTTTCTTAGTATTTGTTGCTATATCTTCTTTGCAAGCACAATGAATGTTATTGCATTTAGTTTTGTTGGAAAAACGTTTCAAATTCTTAATTTACAGTTCGTTCGTTTTTTAATTGATTTTAAAAAGATTCAGTGAATATGCTTCAGCGAGATTGTAACTTGATTACAAACTCCTAGCATCATTGTTGGTTACACTCTTATTTCTATCCGTCTAGGCTGCTTTTATCTTAAACCCTACGATCTTCTTTTAAGTATCTTTGCGATTAACGAGTATTTTCGCGGCTGAAAATGTCTGCTTTTTTGCCGCAAAAATGGACTGAAAACATTATGTGATTTTTTATTGGTAACAGAAGTTAAGGCAGATTTTAGGACATAGTGGATAACGTGTTTCCTTCCTTGCTCATTTCTATGATTTGAATATTTTAAAAAAGTATACAATGTTCCCTTTGTTTACATGTATTTTGTTTTAATTACAAATATTCGGAGTACGACAGGGTATCAACAGTATTTTTTTTGAATCGCATTTCTTAAAAAAACAACAACAAAATAGTTGTTCCATATAATAGTTACATGAAAAGATAGGCAATTAAATTCACTTCAAAAGGAATATCACATAACATAGACCAGAAAGCTGTCAAAGAACAAATTGTTAAAAAAAGTCGCCGTTCTCGATTTAAATTTCGAAAACTAGTCAATTAGGTCATTTATTTCTATCAATAATTAGAGTGTCAAACGGACACGTTGGACTTAAAAGAAACATGCAATCACTGAATCAACAAACACCTACGTCATATGATCAAAGTATACCTGCCTATACCGAATATATATAAAATTATGTATAATTATATATATCATTGATGCAGGGCAGTCTGTTTCCGAGTGTCGAGGTGTTCACATCGTTGAAATTTAATTCAACATTTTGGTCTGAAATAAAGGTCCAATATAGTACAGCTCTGTACTAGGGCATATTGAGCGGGTTGTTTCATTCAACGTGTATGATGTGAAGAGTATTGGTTGAAGCAAGGGCTGATAGGGTTTCTAGATAGTGTCTTCAGACAATTGCTGGAAACACATGCGTCTGAGACACTTTTGTCCCTAAGGTAGCTTCAGAATAGGTGTTGAGGGTAGGGTATCTAGATAATGCCTCCAGACAATTGCAGGAAACACATGCGTCTGAGACACTTCTGTCCCTCAGGTAGCTTCAGAGTAGTTGTTTAGGATAGGTTTTAGGTTTGACATGGTTCTCGGGCTATTGCTGACGAAGAGGTTCTCGCATCCTCAGGATATCACATAAGTCTAAGACACCATTGCCCAGCAGCGTTTTAGTGTATGTTTGAAGGCGTTTTGCTTTAGGTTTGTTTTGCTTGTGATTTGTTCATGACTTTGTTAAGCACTGTTTGAAAGTTAAAGTGCTCAGATTTGATTGTTGTAATAGTGGTTTTGTGTATTGAAACTTTTGGTTCGAAACATCATTGTCTGGAATAAATGATCCTTATAGTTTATTGCTTAGCGTGTGCGTTGAGAGAGTGCTGGAAGTAAGTGTGTGATTGTTTTGTTTCAGACAGATTTTGCACAGGGTAAGTGCTTGAGAGTTTGAAATCAATTATTTGTCAAGGTTGTTCATTGTCCAGGAGATTGTTTTCATTTGTTGAGCCAATCCTTACTTTGATTATTTTGTCTCACCCCAATCATTTCTGAATCACTGTAATCATTTTGGAGCATAATAGCTCGGGGGAAATTTATTATATTGTTCTAAACAATAAACATTGCTTCAACATATATTGAAATCATTTTGAGACAAAAATTAACTATATAGGCTGAGACAAATAGTAAGTTTTATGCGCCTTCCGCTCGGGCACGTTGCAGAAGTTACCTCCAATGTCCGCAAACGTGACTCCCATACCGGAAAAAAATAATCGATCGCTATTTTACGTAATTGGAAACATGTACCTACAACTTTCGGTTTTGCAACAAGTTTCGTTTTGAAATAGGTGTAAAAGGTGTTAAAAAAGTATTACATCAGCGTCAGATATTTGTTTTAATTTTAAGAATAATTTATAATATAATCTAGCTACTTGGACAGACTAAACGTTTCAAGTTATCATTACCCAATTTAACTACTTTTAAATGAATTAACAGTGTTCTCTTCAGTGCTAAATTGGTTCTCGTTTTCGGCTTAGCATGTCTTATATACTACCGACATGTTTGAATAGGCCGGCGAGGATTTATTTTGAAGGCGGCATGCCATAACAATTCCAAAGTGTCGCGCACAAGGGATCAACTGTCAATTAAGTAAAGGGACATATAGCATCGACTTATAGAGGTCGGTTTATTTAATATTTAGCTAGGTACCTCCTCCTCCCAATTCAGGAACTTTTAAGTACACCATAGTCATTTAATTACTGAATGTATTAGCAAATGTATTTGATAAAGCAGTTATATAAATTTTTTATCAATGCAAAGACGAATGGAAATAAATTAGTTATTTAGAAAAATCTTAACATGACAGTTTGTTAATGTTTCAAATTACCAAACGATTGTGGGACTGTTTATATTTTCATATGGTTCGATCAAAAGATTCAACTTTTACTCCAAAATTATAAGCTTTAAAACTTTGTAACCTAAATTGCCTGGGTAAACAAAGTTATTTTTAATTAAATATTCACATCTTAAGTGGAATCCGGCATCTGAATCCTTGAGTGTTTTTCTGCGACTGATACACCTATGTAAACGAACAATCAGGTTGACGATCTTTTTTTTGCTTTCAAGACGAAATCGATTTAAGTTTTGTTTTGCAAGTAATATTTTCAAAACATTACAAATTATTTCATCGTTAGCCATTAATGGCACGATGAATGAGAAGCCATATATGAGCAGAAGTATAATGTGCGCCGCTAAACGCTGTAAATCATTTTTTCTATATTTGTGAGTATCAACACATTTAGATTTTAAAATATATGTCTGCAGATAACGTAGCCAAATGATGACATGTTAGGTTTTCCAAAGTATACTGTATTACCAAGCCTCTGTAACATTTTAGACTAATACAGTAAGTATTGCAACTTTCCCACATGTAGAACATAATTTTCAGCACAAAAGAAATTAAGATAAAATGGTGTTTTATCTTGACCATCATCAACAAGAATGGTTAATGTTCTTAAAACATTAAAACTGCAAATGTCAAACAAAAAGTGAAAATTTAAAACAAAATCTAATTAAAACAACAGACAAGTAACTGATATTTGCCTGTTGGCAACGATCGCATATCTGTTTCTTGATTCTGTTATCCAGTATGTGTTACAAACATAGTCCGATCGTTAAGCTTTCTCGTATAGCCTTGTTTACGTTTGATTTGCGGTAACGGGAAGTTACTCGTACAGAACTGCGAAACTGTTTATTGAAAATGCGTATAATAAAAAGGTGAAATATGCATATCAGGAATTGCCACATTAAAAAAACAGCCTCCAAGAATAAGAGAGATGGAGAGAGAATGATTAATAAAATTGATCAGTTTAAAAAAGACACCACAAACAATTAACAAAAATGAGAACCCGCGGGATTACCTACTTGGAACGGTCAGTGGCAAAACAATTGGCAACTGGGGGTTTTAACCAGGTTCTAGGGTGCACCAACCTCACACTTGCCCCGACAAGATAATAGTTATTTCAAATATTGATAATTAGCATTCCAATTTAACATTGTTAAAGGTTAAGACAAAGACGTCCCTTCATAATATATCCGTTTAAGATAATTATCGTTGAGTAGATGACAACAAATTTGAAAACTTAATACTGAAGAAGTTCAGTACATGTAATTATTATATAAATAAATAGTTAGAATTGAAATAAATGTATAATTCTCAAACCTATTCCAATGACAGATTTTATTGATTCGAGAAAATAAAACATAAAACCTTATCTGCATGTGCATGTGTCTTTAACAGTTAAACGAAGACGGAGATGCAGAATCAACGAAAAAATCAAAGAACTCGAAACGCTTATGTATGGTCACAACACATATCAAAGGAAGAATATTTCCCATTTTATTACATTTTATTTAACATGTTAAACTTGTTTCAAGTTGTGAACTTTCACATTTCTAACAATCGATAACTATAATGAATTTTTTTGCAGAGCGCTGTTGCTACAGTACCCGAGATTATACCTGCGATTACACTTGTACACTGAACGAACGGTAAACGCGAGCGGACTGAGAACTGACTGAATGAAAAATGACAGAATGAAAAATGTGCTACCATGCTCAATTTGGTAGCATTGACTTTGTTCTTATTGTGTCATGGATTTTCGTCTATTTTGTTTTTTAACTTTTCATATTTCAAATTCACTTCAAATGTTAAAACTTGAAATTCTTTACAAAGCGTCATTCAGACAAAGAAACCTTTTCTAATCGCAATTACCAGTCTCTAAAATTGTAAATATATCAGCATTAAGATTGTTATCTTAAAAAAAGGTGAAATATGCATATCAGGAATCGCCACATTCAGAAAAAACAGCCTCCCCACACAGTCAAGAAGAAGAGAGGGAGAGAGCATGGTTAATAAAATGATCAGTTTCAAAAGAGACACCACTAACAATTAACAAAAATGAGAACCCGAGGGGTTACCGCATTGGAACGGTCAGTGGCAAATCAAATTGCCACTGGGGGTTTAAACCAGGTTCTAGGGTGCACCAACCTCACACTTGCCCCAACAGGTTCTCATATCACAAAACAAATACAAGTTGTCTTGGTGAAACAACTCCAACCCACTTATTGGCTCAACAATGTTGCATGCAAAAGCACACAAACATATAAAACATAACAATTAAATAGCATTGCAAAGCCAAAGGGCGGGTACTCAATGATCTTACCGAGACCAGAGCTCCTGGAGTAAAATCAGCAAGAACACGATGACAGGGATAAAAGAAACAAATCGAGCTTCTAGGTTCTTTTAAGAAAAGATTTCCCCATAAACCTTCATAAACTCTTAAACCCCTGCCACCGTCGTACAACCAAAGAGGTAAGCATAATGATCAACTGTAGAAGGGTTAATCACCAGGCATGCAGAGCGCTGTAAAATATCATGTTGGTAACCTTTCTTTTTAAAACTGGCTGTGAAATACCTTGTTGCAATAGTGATTTTAAACTGCACCTGTATTTATGAACTAGATCTGGGTATCGACGATAAAACTTGCAAAATGTTTTCCTTAATTTGTGATACCGATAACCTTGTTTTAAAAATTTCTGTAATGCAAAGATTACGTTCATTGAAATCATTAATAACGTTGCAAGCTCTTGAAAAGCGAACAAGCTGTGAAATATAAACCCCGTAAGATGTTGCACGGGGAACATCGCCGTCTAAAAACGGAACATTTACTATATTAAAATTAAAATCATCTCTTTTATCATATATTTTAGTAGTGACATAACCATTTTCAATTGACAGATTTAGATCGAGAAAGTTTGCTTGCTGTTCTGAAGTGTTCGCTTTATTAAGTTGTAGTTCTTTAGGGTAGATCTTATTAACCAGTTATGGAAAATGGTTATTATCTATATTTAATAAATCAAGGTTCCTCGAGGTGTTGTTAAAAGCTGTAATAATATCATCTTGATGTTCAGTAGAAAGAGATAACATAAAGTCTCTTTCATAACAGTATAAAAACAGATCATCAACAAGGGGTGCACAATTAGTACCCATTGGGATGCCAATTACTTGTTTATAAATAGAGGTACCGAATCTAACATTAATATTATCCAGTAAGAAAGTTAGCGACTCTATTAGGTCTTGACAAGTTAAAAGTCAAGCTGATTGATATTTGGCATCTTGTCACTTATAATCGGTTTGACTCGATTGGGTCCCTTTGTCAATAACTTAACTAAGTATCCCCTCCGGGTTTATTACGTAATCATTTTGGCATTTTTATGGTCTTTGTAAGACATGTCCAAGTTTCGCAAGGTGTCACGTGTTCAGGTCCTTGATTAGGGAGACCAATCCGATTGGTTGAATCGGTCTCCCTACGCATGCGCAGGAAATCGATGCTGGACCCGAAGGTGCGGGGACTCATCACTTTCCTTTGCGCCTTCGTCCAATAAACACCTTGACGTGAACTTGGATATTTTCTTATTATTTCATTTAGGTAAGAATATTTATTTATTTTACTTGTATTCAAATAATGAACTTTGCAACTTAAAAGACAAACATTGCATATTGTAAGGTTTAATATGTACATTCTTTTATTTTTGTATAAGGGCACTCTGTTAACATCATTTGTTTAGTTTCACTGCGGCATAGTCTTTTCTTTTCGGTAGTTTACTTTTTCGCATTACTTTGCGTTTATTATCGCAGCTCTTTAAAATGAAGGAAACCCGCGGATGTGAAAACATTCAGCGTTATCTTTAAAAATGCTAAAATATTCCTTTTAAATAACCAAAATGGATTTGTAAGTTTGTTTATTTCATTCAAGCAATCGATATTCTTTCAAAATATGTTAATGTTCAATTTCTATCTTTTCGCAACGTTCATTTATTTTGGCATTTATTGTGATTGTCGAACCTTCTCAAAATTCATGGAAATTAAATGCAAATACCTTATTAATGCTTTTTGAATGTCATTTGAGTTTGTAAATTTAATATAGGTTTTATACACCTATTTTATATGTCATTTGAGCTGCCTATACTATAGGCTTCACATCACTATGTTATTCACTGTTATATTGAACTTTAAGTGATTGACACTTTAATATTTAAGGTTATTGACACTTTAATATTTACGGTTATTATTTACAAGTCATTTTTTGCAATGTACTTTTATTTGTCATTTTATTATTATCACATGTCATAACAAAAACTTTCCTTTGCGCCTTCGTCCATTAAACACCTTGACGTGAACTTGGATATTTTCTTATTATTTCATTTAGCTGCACCCGTCGGCACCTCAACAAGCAAGCGAGTTTCCCCAACTCAGGCAACCCCATCATAATTAATAACCAAAAACAACGCCGGGTCAGCAAGTGGCGGAGAATTCCAAGTCACCTTCAAAGAACACAACAAACAGCAAAACATCAGCACACTCAGGGTATTTGAACTTTAACTTAAACAAACAAACAGAATGCTGCCAACCCAAGTTGTAACTAGGTCAAGATCAGCTTTGTCCACGGAAGATATGACAACAGTGACTAGCACAACGGTTACATAGTCAATTCCTGGCGTTACAATGACCAGTACATACTCTGCACCAGGTACGGTGTCTACTTCCTTCGTAGTTCCAAGTACTGTTACGTCGGCTACCATATTTACAAACAACCCAGGAAGCTCTGGTTCTGCACCTCCACCTGCACCTGCGGATCACTCATCCAACCTGGCATCATCAGGCTCACCACTGCAACCAGCACCACCTCATGGCTACAGCACAGGCTTTCCCCACACTCACAGGACCAGACAGTCAGAGGAACACTGTACACATCAGAGGTATGCATTTACCTAATTGTCCTTATTTTGATGGCAACACAAGTGCTCAGGAGTGGTTCAAAAATTTAATGTAATTCATGACATGCAAGGTCAGGGTGACCAACCAAAGCTGCAATCGGTTCAGATATATCTTACTGCCCAGCCCCTGCAGTGGTATATTAATTTTAGTGAGTCCGATAAAAGCTCTTGGGAGAATTTTACAAAGGCATTTCGGTCAAGGTACCTTGATTGTAACAAGTTTAACATCTTCTCTAAAATAGGAAGAACAAAACAGCTGCCCAATAAAGGGGTTATGGATTTCGTTTACAAAATTGCAGACACTGGCCAGACCCCTCAATTTCTTAGAGGACCAACTCTTACCATCACTCATTGATAACGTCCTTCCCCACCTCAAACCAGAAATACTGAGGTCAAAACCAAACACACTTAAAGAATTCATAGAAGCCGCCAAACTTGCAGAAAACATACACCAGGTCACCAACAATCCAAGTGCTGAATACACTGCACAAATTCACAATCTTAACGCACGCCTTTCAGATCTACAGTCAGCACTCACATCACAAATGCAGGAACTGTCACTAAAACACACATAATCGGTCAACGCACTTCGGTTACAAAACACACATGAAGATCAGCAACAGTCCAACAACAACAATTTCAAAAACAATTCAAACAAACACAATCCAAACAGACACCAAAAACAGCACTATCAACCACCTCAACAGTTCAACCCTCGCCCAATGCTAAACAACAACCAATACAACTCCCAACAACCATATCACTCACAATTCAATTACACTCCAGAATTCAATTACCAACAACATCACCAACAGCCTCAACAAGCACACTATCTCCCTGCTTACCAACCACCACAACATCATTCACAACAACAACAACAGCCAATAGATAATGAGCAATGCCAAAAATGTGGTGGGCACGGACTTGACAGAAGTGTTTGCATAACAGGTCATTTAAAATGCGAATACTGTGGCAAACCTGGTCACCACAGAAGTGTCTGTCGAAAAGAACGCAAAGATTATGCCAGACAGCAACAATTCCAACAGCCAACAAAATTCATCCAACAACAACAACAATATCAACAATAGCAATTAACACCGTCTAAAGGTCAAAAGCCTTTAGATGGGCCAACATCAGACACTTTAGTTCCTTGCATTCAAAACATAAACTTCTCTACATCAATGGATTAAAACCTCATCAACGTCAAAATACAAAATGTCACTATAAAAACTTTGATAGATACAGGTGCTTCAGTTTCTTGCATTTCAAAAACATTGCTACACAAATTACAAAAACTGAGTAACGATAGGCCTATGATAAATCAGTCCCGATTCCAACATGCATTTGGAGTAGGCGGGGAAATCCTCAATGTTCAAGGTTGCGTTTCACTAGACCTTGACATTGAAGGCACCATGTTAACGCACACATTTCATGTGTTTGATCGCATTCATTATTCACTGATTTTAGGACTAGATTTCCTTCAGGACAAACAGTGAAGTATTTATTTAGATACATTCACACTGAGGACTTCCAAACAGGGTAAACCCGTGATAGCCACAGTTAAAACTGTCACGCCCCCCAATTTTGATATAGGCATTGCTAGGTCCTCCGAAGAGGTAATCATACCTCCTTTTCATTATGCACTAGTTCCTGTTAAGCTTTCTAGGGTGCCAAACAACGGTCCACCGATTCTGCTTGAACCGATCGCCAATCTTTCATCAAAATACTGTCTTGCGGGTGCGCGCTCTATCAATATACCCCAAAATAGCACATGTATGATGAAGATTGTTAATCCCATGCCAACTCCTGCAACAATATACCAATCCCAAATATTAGGTAAACTCTTCCCCATTTCAACCATTCAATGCATTGAGAAACCAATAGATGAAAACACTATGGTTAACTCCCTTCACTCAGGATCTCCAAGAGAAACTGAGTACATTCAGATAGCCAAAGACTTGGGCATTGATTTCACAAACTGCAATTTACCCCCAGCACACAAGAGAACACTCATGATATTTTTAGGTCAAAATCATGATGTTTTTGCTAGGTCTAGTAGTGATATTGGCTGTACAAATGTCTACCAACATCACATTGAAACTGGCGATAACCCCCTTACCGACAACGCCCTTACCGTCAAACACCAGCAGCCCGTGAACTCATTGACCAACATGTTAAGCAAATGCTGGCTGATGGCATCATTGTTGAAAGCAATTCTACATGGAGTGCCCCTGTAGTAATGGTCAAAGAGCGCAATGGGGAAATGCGTTTTACTGTAGATTTCAGAGGTCTTAACGCCCGTACAGAACCAATACATTTCCCTATTCCAAACTTGCAAGATGCCCTTGACAGTGTAGGCACTTCAAATTCAAAGATCTTTTCAACAATGGATCTTAAATCCAGTTTCCATCAGATCCTCCTTCCCCGTCATCAGCTCACAAAACAACATTTGTAACACATGACAATTCTTACCACTTCACTAGATTACCGTTCGGGATTTCGGCCGGGCCTATGTGCTTCCAAATGGTTATGTCAAAGGTCCTCAGGGGCATAAATTTCAAATATGCCCTTTTATTCATTGATGATATTCTTTGCCACAGTCCTGAAATTGACACCCATATCACACATCTATCAACCATCTTTGAAAGACTCAGTGAAGCAAACCTTATACTCAACCCCAAGAAATGTCAGTTTGCCACAAAAAAGGTTGAATATTTAGGTCACACAATATTAGAAAAGGGCATTGAGGCATCTCCTAGCAAAATCAGTGCAATTCTTGAATACCCCAGACCAAAGACAGTCAAACAAGTTCGTGGGTTTCTCGGCCTAGCGAATTTCTATCGCCGATATGTCAAAGACTTCTCAACTTTGGCACACCCCCTTAACCAGCTTCTCAAAAAGACTAATAAGAGGTTACAATGGTCTACTCTGTGCGAAAAAGCATTTAACACAAATCAAAGAGAAATTGACCACAACACCAATTCTAGCATTTCCCAACCTCCACAAACCCTTTGCTATCGCTGTTGATGCATCAGGAACAGGCATAGGGTACATTCTCAGTCAATTCGATGACAATGGAAACGAACATGTCATTTCCTATGGAGGCCGCAGCCTCAGAGGTACAGAATATAATTGGTCTGTAGCTCATAGGGAAAGGCTTGCCCTGGTTGAGGCAGTCAAACACTACCATCCATACATTGCCAATCAACACTTTGATGTTTACACAGATCATATATCGCTCAAATGGTTAAAAGACATCAAGCTAGAAACTGGCCGTCTTGCCAGATGGTCACTCCTTCTACAGTCATATGATTTCACAATCATACACAAACCAGGCATTAGAAATCAAAATGCTGATGCCCTCTCAAGGCGTCCTTATGACACACAAGTTCCAGCATTTACAAAGTCCGAAGATGCGGACTGGGATGAAATAATTGCAACAGTCAATACACTCCCACACCATCATATCAAGTCACACTTCCTCCGAAGAACAAGGTAAACACCTCGGTCAAAATAGACCCACCCTCAAAGCCACCCCAGCCAGCTATCATTACACTTGAGTACCCCACTGACCTTCGCATTAACAAAATTGCAGTCAATGATGATGATGAAACTGTTCGTCCCTCAGTCACCCCATCTATTGAAAAAGAAACAGGTCAAACCATCCCTTACCTACAATGGCAATGCCCAGACTTGCGCCCAATCCTTGATTACCTTGAAAATGGGTCACTTCCCCTTGATTAAAAAGCAGCTACAAGACTTGCAGCTGAGTCCCAACAATATGTGGTCAACGACAACATCCTGTACAATTTCATACCCATTCGCACTAAAACTGTGCCCAGACCTTTAAGGTACCAGAAACAACTTGTTGTACCAACCCCTCTCAGACAGGATATTATCAATTCCTACCATGATGCACCAGGAGGTTCCCACAGGCTTTGATAAAACATACTCCTCCATTCGCTTAAAATACTACCGGCCAAACATGTACCGTGACATTGAAAACCACATTAAGTCATGTGACCCATGCCAACGTGCTAGCAGAGACTACAATCAAAAGCCTACCCCACTTAACCCCCTACCAGTGTCTGAACCCTTCTCAAGGCTTCATATGGATATCTTAGGTCCACTCACTCCAACAACAGAAGGTTTCAAATACATTCTTCTGGTTGTCGATTCATGCACTGGTTGGATCGAAGGCTTTCCAATGGTTAACCAAAATGCAGAAACCGTAGCCGACTTACTGTTTTCACAAATCATTTGTCGTTACGGTGCCCCACATAGCATTGTGTCTGATCAGGGAGCAAATTTCCTATCAGCAGTAGTTCAGTCACTTTGTGAATTTTTCAATGTCACACGGCATAAAACGTCAGCTTATCACCCAGCATGCAACGGCAGAGTAGAAGTCATGAATTCTGTTCTAGCAAAATCTCTAAGAGCTCATTGCTCCATAGGTCAAGAAAAGTAGGCAAAACATTTTGTTAGGACTAAGACTTTCCCAAAATTCCTCCACAAATTTCTCACCTTATTACATGGTGTTTGGTCATCAAATGAGACTTCCAGTGGATTGTTCACTGCTTCCCAAGGACAATCTATCCAAGTCTGTTAAATAATACATTGAGGAAATCAAAGAGGTCACTGAAATTTCACTTAACATTGCAAAACAAAACACTGAACATTCCAAACAAAAACAAAAAGAATATCATGACAAAAATGCAGTCATCCCCAATTACAGAATAGGTGACAAAGTCTTGATCAAAAACCACAAAATCATTCCAGGTGAATCAAAGAAGCTTTCAGACAAATACAAGGGTCCATTTATTGTCTGTGGATACAACAACAAGTACAATGTCAAACTTAAACGTGTATCCGACAATAAGATCTTGCCTAACTTCTGGCATCCAGACAACATTAAGCCTTACTTTGATCACAGTATTCGCACCGCTGGGGACAGCATTAAAAATGACACTTCAAGCACCGCACAGACAAATCATGACAGTCCCACATCAGTTCACAACAATACTGTCAAAGACACTATTCCAAACACCAATGAAAAAACACAAACAACAAAAAAGCCAAAGAAATTATTTTTTTTTTACTATTCCGGCTGTTTTAACAGACGGATGGTTTGAAGTAGAAAGAATCATTTCAGGCAGAGTTGAAAATGGCAAACAGTTATATAAAGTCAAGTGGAAAGGGTATCCCACACCGACTATGGAACCCGAGGAAAACATTGATCCACACTTATTATACAATTATCTTTTAACGCACACAAAACAGGGCATTAGACGTAAACGTCCAGCAACAAAACGCAAACGATTCTTCAATAAGAGACAAACTAACCAGTCTCATTGAAAAAAACGTTTGCTAGAGAAAATAAAACCTTCATCGCTTGTAATGAACATATGGCATTTTTTACAGATGGTTCTTATGATAATTATACTTTATAGACTTGTCAAGACCTAATAGAGTCGCTAACTTTCTTACTGGATAATATTTATGTAAGATTCGGTACCTCTATTTATAAACAAGTAATAAGCATCCCAATGGGTACTAATTGCGCACCCCTTGTTGCTGATCTGTTTTTATACTGTTATGAAAGAGACTTTATGTTATCTCTTTCTACTGAACATCAAGATGATATTATTACAGCTTTTAACAACACCTCGAGGTACCTTGATGATTTATTAAATATAGATAATAACCATTTTCCATTACTGGTTAATAAGATCTACCCTAAAGAACTACAACTTAATAAAGCGAACACTTCAGAACAGCAAGCAAACTTTCTCGATCTAAATCTGTCAATTGAAAATGGTTATGTCACTACTAAAATATATGATAAAAGAGATGATTTTAATTTTAATATAGTAAATTTTCCGTTTTTAGACGGCGATGTTCCCCGTGCAACATCTTACGGGGTTTATATTTCACAGCTTGTTCGCTTTTCAAGAGCTTGCAACGGTATTAATGATTTCAATGAACGTAATCTTTGCATTACAGAAAAACTTTTAAAACAAGGTTATCGGTATCACAAATTAAGGAAAACATTCTGCAAGTTTTATCGTCGATACCCAGATCTTATTCATAAATACAGGTGCAGTTTAAAATCACTATTGCAACAAGGTATTTCACAGCCAGTTTTTTATGGAGATTTAATTTATGAACTTAAGAAGATAAAGGACAATGTTAATTTCTCCCGGTTATTCGTAAAAACCATCTGTAAATTTAAAAAGAAAGGTTACCAACATGATATTTTCCAGTGCTCTGCATGCCTGGTGATTAACCCTTCTACAGTTGATCATTATGCTTACCTCTTTGGTTGCACGACGGTGGCAGGGGTTTAAGAGTTTATGAAGGTTTATGGGGAAATCTTTTCTAAAAAGAACCTAGAAGCTCGGTTTGTTTCTTTTATCCCTGTCATCGTGTTCTTGCTGATTTTACTCCAGGAGCTCTGGTCTCGGTAAGATCATTGAGTACCCGCCCTTTGGCTTTGCAATGCTATTATATTCTTATTTTTTATATGTTTGTGTGCTTTTGCATGCAACATTGTTGAGCCAATAAGTGGATTGGAGTTGTTTCACCAAGACAACTTGTATTTGTTTTGTGATATGAGAACCTGTTGGGGCAAGTGCGAGGTTGGTGCACCCTAGAACCTGGTTTAAACCCCCAGTGGCAATTTGATTTGCCACTGACCGTTCCAAGGCGGTAACCCCTCGGGTTCTCATTTTTGTTAATTGTTAGTGGTGTCTCTTTTTAAACTGATCATTTTATTAACCATGCTCTCTCCCTCTCTTCTTCTTGACTGTGTGGGGAGGCTGTTTTTTCTGAATGTGGCGATTCCTGATATTCATATTTCACCTTTATTTTCAAAAATAAAAAATGAACTACCAATGTATAACACTGCACTATCATCATAATACTCATACATTATACATGTACACTAACATTGATAAATGCAGTTACAGTTGTTAGCATTGCCAGGAACTCGACTGACTGAGGCAGCGAGAATTCCGCAAAATAGCAATTTAGACAGCAGTTTGTACATACTTGTCTAAGCTCACATAACCACTAATGTACATACACCATTTACATAAACATGCAAACTATATTAGCATGTCACAACATATACAAATAATTTTCATGACAATGTACTTACACTCAGTATATGCGCACTAATAAAATAACACATGCTTTACATTTACATCAACAACAAAGTCCCGGAAAAGTCATTAAGTGATACATAATCTCCTTACTTTAAGTCTTAGATAGCATGGCAGGCCTTGATAGATTCTAATTAATTGATTTTGTTTCTATACGGAATAAGTTTCTAAAACAAAATTACCTTTATAATTAATTAGTTCATTTCTCTTTAAATAAACTATTGTTTATAGTCATATAGTGCTAAAATAAGAAACTGATCACTTCTTATTTACCCGTTTTCTTAACTTATTCTCTATAATTGCCTGGGCAATTCAAAAACTTAAGTATACTAAGTACTCTCCCTTGGTATCATTTTAGGACCATCTGTCAAGTTGTTTGCCTTGCTCCTCTTCGCTTTCATGTGCTGTTCGGCCGACGGCAGAGATGATGTTCACCAATTCAATTATGAGACAGTTTTCAAGAAAATGCCACAATTATATTCTACGTCTGAATTTTGGACTCATACATTTGTTATCGGATATCAAGACCTTGATAACATAACAAACTTTGTACCATGTAATTGTTCAAGATATGAAAATCTAATGCAACAACTCTCAAACTTAAATAATGACTATATAACAACAATACAAAATACAAGTGAGGCGATTCTCAATTTGCTTCACTATTCCAACAAGCACTCAAATCCCTCACGATCCCGCCGTTCACTCCTGCCCTTTATCGGAGATATAACAAAATCTCTGTTTGGTATTGCAACTACATCAGATTTTCAAAACGTTGCAAATCATGTATATGCCCTACAAAAAGCACACATTGCTCTGAACTCAAAATTTAATCATGAAGCTGAAATTCTGACATCATTCATGGCTACTACAAATGACAGGTTGAAAAACGCAATTGCAGGTATTCAAGACAACCATAACTTAATGGAACAGTACAGGTTAAAAGTTGAGAACACATTTAATGATCTCAGAAATCAACAGTCTTGGCTTATGTCTATTATATTGAGCCAAATGACACATCACCAGGTCATTCAGCAATATTACTCCAGTCTTTTCAGTGGATTTATCACCCTTTTAAATGGCAAGTTGTCACCCCTTATAATTCCACAACAATATCTTTCCACTGCAATTTCAAACATCAGAGATCTCCTTAACATACACCGGCCAGAGTTTCATTTAGTTCACTCTGACCCTACCTACTATTACAATCATGCTGACTTTCTAGTAACAAAAGGTCAATCTAACATACTAGTTACCGTTCGCTTTCCGGTAGCATCTTTTGACCAGCCAATGAAACTATTCAAAATTATATCATATCCAGTACCCATCAACAATACCTCAACCCATGCTACAATGATCAGTGGTCTACCAACATATTTCGCAATTCCACACAAACACAACTTTCAGTCATATGTCACATTAACCAAGGATTCCCTTGATCTACGTGACCATGACATTAACTACATTCATTGTCACGACAACATCCCCACAACACCCTTGTCTAGCCCAAGTTGCCCATTGGCTCTTTACAGTGGTAACACGTCACTTATCCATGAGCTGTGTACGTTTCATTTTGTACCGAACAGCATCACCCCTACAATAAGCAAACTTAATCAGTCCCACTTCCTCATTGTCAACATCTCCTCTGTTACCATTCAATGTACGGAAAGTGAATCAATAGTAAATTGTCACTTCTGTGTAGTAGAAGTCCCATGTAATTGCTCAATTCAGTCCAAACAATACCAGTTCATGCCCCGTTTCACAGGGTGCCACACAAATGACACTGAATCCACTGTTTCCCATCCAGTCAACCTTATAATGTTACAAAAATTCTTTGGTGAATCTGCAATAGCTTCTATAACTGCTAATTCAACCTTCCCCAGCCCACTAAACATAACAACAAAACCATTCACCTTCTAAAATCATGAATTTGCACAAATGGTAGCTACTGATAACACACAAAAACTTAACCTAGAGAAAATGGTTGCTTCTGCTAAAGAAGATCAGCTCATATACAGTACTATGGCAGAACCCATTCTAAACTCTGGCATTCTAAATGAAAATCAAACATCACTTCAAACCATAATCTCATTCGTCGCCATAGGTATTTCAGTTATCTTTTTGCTTGATTACCTGTGCTTATTCCGTAAATATTAATCTTTAGCAGCTACAGTTACCATGGCAACACAGTTCAAGTCCGTATCCTCAGCATCACTACCATCATTCATTAACACAGATGCACCAACACAACAAACACCCATACCATGGACAACACCAGTACACACAGCACTACCTCATTACAACACATACATACTTCTTACACTTTCATTTCTTGCATTCCTGTATTTCATCAAACAACAGATAAGACAAAGACAAAAACCAGAATTAATGCTTGAAGTCTCAAACTCATTCACCAGCATTACATGTCGCATTCTCACATTACCTACATGCATCTCATTCTGCACATACCACTCTGACTCAAAACCACAAATTAACGGTGTTCGCTTTGGCTTCTCACCTAAGCTGTCCGTAAACTGGAACAATTCTTCCATAAATGTTTCCGGTGACATGAACACACTACTCCCACCATTATCAATACCCCTCACTTGGATCCAAGCATTTCACTTCAAACGCATACTAGAAACACAACACGTCACACAGATTTGGCTTACACATCACAATTACTGCGTACCTAGACATCTCAGTATCTCCATGTGTCTTAAATAATTAAACACACCAGTCCACCACAGTTCCAGCACATTTATTGGGAAGCTTATGTTTTCTGTTATTAATACCTAGTTTGTGAAGATTTTTCACCTGTTCAATCGCCTTTACCGAACGAATACAATACTTTTGGTATGTAAAACATTTCTGAACAGTTTTCAGCTTTGCTCTTGTCTTTCATATTTCGCATGTTTTCATTAATAATAATTTCATGCAGTTTTTATGAACTATTTTGAGCACTTGTGTCGCGGTTAAACTAAGGGCAGGGTATCTGCACATCCCAAATTGTTCATGATTTTTTTTCTTGAGTGTACATAAAACTAACATGTTCATGAACTTGCTTTCTCTCATTATATAAACTTTATTATCAATTGTACATGAACATATGTCCATGAAACTTGGCATACAACAAGATCATCTGCAAGAGATTTATTCATTGTGTTTATATTCAATATTGTAATGTCAGTGATCTACTTACTGTGGAAGCATCAGTGTGTTTCAGTACATGAACATTGATCTGTTATAAACATAGACATTGCTTTGTTCTTGTAAACCACCGCAAATCATTTACTACAACTGCGGGAATTGATTCCACATATTATGTACATATGTTGTATTGTCGTTCATGAACCTCAATCTTGTTCTTGCTTCATATTGTATTAATCAATTATTTTTCACTTATAAATTGAACAATGTATTACTCACATTTTATAACTTAAACAATTCATATTTCATTTCTGTTAAGACGGAGCTTAACTTTAGTGGACCGGAGGGGTATGCTACCATGCTCAATTTGGTAGCATTGACTTTGTTCTTATTGTATCATGGATTTTGGTCTATTTTGTATTTTAACTTTTCATATTTCAAATTCACTTCAAATGTTAAAACTTGAAATTCTTTACAATGCGTCATTCAGACAAAGAAACCTTTTCTAATCGCAATGACCAGTCTCTAAAATTGTAAATATGTCAGCATTAAGATTGTTATCTTAAGTTAAAAGTCAAGCTGATTGATATTTGGCATCTTGTCACTTATAATCGGATTGACTCGATTGGGTCCCTTTGTCAATAACTTAACTAAGTATCCCCTCCGGGTTTATTACGTAATCATTTTGGCATTTTTATGGTCTTTGTAAGACATGTCCACGTTTCGCAAGGTGTCACGTGTTCAGGTCCTTGATTAGGGAGACCAATCCGATTGGTTGAATCGGTCTCCCTACGCATGCGCAGGAAATCGATGCTGGACCCGAAGGTGCGGGGACTCATCACTTTCCTTTGCGCCTTCGTCCAATAAACACATTGACGTGAACTTGGATATTTTCTTATTATTTCATTTAGGTAAGAATATTTATTTCTTTTACTTGTATTCAAATAATGAACTTTGCAACTTAATAGACAAACATTGCATATTGTAAGGTTTAATATGTACATTCTTTTATTTTTGTATGAGGGCACTCTGTTAACATCATTTGTTTAGTTTCACTGCGGCATAGTCTTTTCTTTTCGGTAGTTTACTTTTTCGCATTACTTTGCGTTTATTATCGCAGCTCTTCAAAATGAAGGAAACCCGCGGATGTGAAAACATTCAGCGTTATCTTTAAAGATGCTAAAATATTCCTTTTAAATAACCAAGATGGATTTGTAAGTTTGTTTATTTCATTCAAACAATCGATATTCTTTCAAAATATGTTAATGTTCAATTTCTATCTTTTCGCAACGTTCATTTATTTTTGCATTTATTGTGATTGTCAAACCTTCTCAAAATTCATGGAAATGTAGAACTAAATGCAAATACCTTATTAATGCTTATTGAACGTCATTTGAGTTTGTTAATTTAATATAGGTTTTATACACCTATTTCATATGTCATTTGAGCTGCCTTTACTATAGGCTTCACATCACTATGTTATTTACTGTTAAATTGAACTTTAAGTGATTGACACTTTAATTTTAAGGTTATTGACACTTTGATATTTAAGGTTATTATTTACAAGTCATTCTTTGCAATGTACTTTTATTTGTCATTTTATTATTATCACATGTCATAACAAAAACTTTCCTTTGCGCCTTCGTCCAATGAACACATTGACGTGTACTTGGATATTTTCTTATTATTTCATTTAGCTGCACCCGTCGGTACCTCAACAAGCAAGCGAGTTTACCCAACTCAGGCAACCCCATCATAATTAATAACCAAAAACAAAGCCAGGTCAGGAAATGATCACACTGAGGACCCGTTGATTTGACAGGGGGACGTTAGCTGTCAAACACTATTTTTCAAGCTTCGAGGTCGCATGAGAAGTTTTACTTAACGCTTGATTTGCGATCACTGCGACAGTGGCATTCAAATTGTTTTCGAATGAAACTGTTCTTATTAGGAATACTTGAGTTTTTAAAATAAATGTTCGATAAAATATGTACTAGCTATGTTGTAAGTAAAACAAAACTCCCTTTCTTTGCTTTATTCCATATGATTATTCAAACACCACTACTAAGAAACCTATCAAAATTAATGATAACGGATGTTTCTTTAAAATTCTTGAAAACTGATATATACATATATTCAAATTTATTCTTGCTTTAAGCAAGCCTAATAAAGCCTTTTTGTCTACGTGTTTTAAGGTGCAGTGCAAATAAGTTTCAAACCTCGAATTTCGAAGTTTGGCAACAAATATTTTGAAACTGGAAAATATTCTAAAATCTGTGTTGGCATAAACGATTGACGTTTAATCTGTCAATTACTATCACACCAAACATTCAATGTTCAATCCAGGGTCTAGCAAAGACCATTTCATAACTCTACGTGACACGCTAGTTTATTTTGAGAATTGTCGTAAGAATTTCCAAAATAAACTCGCCAGGTTTGCTTGGTTAGCATTATAAAATCCGAAATGATCATGAAATTAATAGGGATGCGTGATTCTCTTACTGATCAAAATCGGTCCAGAAATTATTAAGAAATAAGCAACAAACCTACCTGAAGCGAGTGATTTTGTGTGTGCACGACATTCCAAGTCACGTGGTATAGCCACCCTGAAGCTATGGACACTCTTACGAAACATAAATTTAAATCAAGTCGGATCATTAGGAGAAACAAGAGAAACATCAGCGGAAATATCAGAAATGAATGAATTAACGTCTGAAAACGTAGCTCTGAATTGTATTCTTATTTTAACATTGAAGTTAGTTAGTTACGTAGAAACCTTATTCTATGAAGCGCTGACAATAACAGATAAAAATTAACTTATTTTTGTTAATTCGATTATGTTTTTTTATTATATTATTAACTTTAAAACTTTCAAATTAAGATGAAGAAAAACGTTATAATTGACAATAATAGACATATATGTACATTGTTACTTTAGGTGGTATGTAAAACGTGAATCAATAAGCTTTAGAACTATTCACTGAAAAGTATGAGGTCCGTTGATTCCGTTCAAGATTGTGAATCAGTGCGGTAGGGGCGAACCGAACGAAAACCCTGAAGGACTGTAAACGGACCTGTAAAGGTGTAAACTGAACCACGGGTACTGTAGCAATCAGGAATCGATAGACCTTGAGCTGCAAATAGACGAAGGGTATGCTTTTCTAAAAGCCTATACCATTCTACGCATTTTGCAATTTGTTTGCACTCTGGCGAGTGGGGAATTTTACCGTAACGCCTGTTTGAATATGTGACCTTTGAGAAAATTCTATGTAAGTAAGAAATATTTGGCAATAATAAAAGTTCTTAAAGAAACCCTATTTTTTCTACACCAGAAAGATTTTATTTAACCTTTTATGCAATAAAACATCTGAAACCTAAGGTATGGGTCTAAAATAGTAATTTCGATATGTCACTTAATATCAAAACCTAGTATAATAAGATACACGAAACATTTCTTACTTGCATAAGCAAGTAATTTGTGTTTGATTTGTAAATTATATTTAACATTCATAACAATGTAGTATTTAAATGAAAAACAGACACTTTTGTGAATAATTACATATATTTGGAAATAAAACCAAAATATATGAAAAAATGCAACAAAACATATGAAACATGACAAAATAAGACATTATTTATAAATAACATTATAAATAAATAAACACTTACAGACGTCAGTGTGATACTATGCTTATAGTTAATAAATTTGAAGTTTTAGTGTTAATGTTTAAGTTTAAATAACCTTTTCCTGAATAATAAAGGCTGTTAAGCCACACAGCTTAAATAAAACTAAATACCATGTAATAAATCACCATCTTTAAATATGTTACCCAAATGAACTTATTAACCAATTTTAGTTACTGCACAATACATACATTCTTACATGATAAATTGTGACAATCATGTATTTTAAGTAACCAACGAACAACAGCCTGCTCTTAGTTAGTAAAGTAGACATTTGAAGATGAAATTTCCTTTTTAATTTATTCACAAGAGATAGTGATTTTAATGATAAGTTTAATCAGTTGTTTTCAAAGAAAGCTAACTAAGAAAATAAGGAAATTCCAGTCAGTAATGAAAATGTATTTAATTTTTGCTTTTGATAAGCCAAAGTGTTATCAAGAATATCGTGTTTGAAAATATTAGTTTTATTCATGATATCATCTATTTTTATTAGTTTTTTTTCACTGATGTGCAATTCAAATGTCTTCAATAAAAGAACTTGAATTGATTCTTAGCCATTATAAACCAAGTAAGATGAGGTAATATGACTTTAACAGTGATAAAAACAGTTATAAATCACTGCCAGTTTTGTTTAAATATACCAGTATTTTTATCCAGTATATAGGTTAACAACTGTCTGCAATATACATCTTGTATTAATAGAGGTACATGTAAGAATTATGTTACAAAATGAAATTAAGATATTGGTGCTGATGATATTAAACATTAATGCCTTTTTAATTAAAATATTGTTAAAATTTAGAGCTTAATGATATGTGGACTGTTCAACATGTCTTGAAATAAATATGTATGATGTTGATGGTAATTCTATGTTTTCCTCTTCAAACAAACAATAAAGCTATCAATATGGCTCAGTATTGTTTTACAGCTTACGTTCACACTAATTATGGGCTGTTGCATCAAGCCTTGAGTTAAGTCCAGATGCTATCGATCAAGACAGATAACATTTAATTTGTTCTAAAAAAGTAGACAAGAAAGAATCAAAAAATGTTTGAAGCAATAAAGTTTTTTATTTATATCTTTCTTATCTTATAATATGTTACCGAATTTATACTTGAATAATCTGCAAAAATAATAAGAAAATAAAGAAATAAAATTGTATTATAACCAAATTAAAAGTTACCGAATTTAAATTTCCCACGAATTTGCTGATTCAAATCTATTTTAGAGATGTAATTAAAAGAAGTATTATTTATCTAATTAAAAATATTTAGATTCAGTGTAGATTTTTTAAAACATTCAAACACCATGAGCAATAGTTTAACAATATCTTTACTCTAGTAAGCGAATGAATTACCTAAATAAATGTTTTATGCATATATCAAAGGTAATATGTCTGTAAGCTTTCCATCACCTGCAATACACAGATTGTCATTCACATTAGGTTATTTCTCTTAAACAATTATCTGTCCTGAAGAAACATATTATTCTACAAACATCTTCAGTAATTCTTAAGCTTTTGCTATAATATGGAAAAAAAGACTTATTAATTACAATTTATTTTTCTTATTTCACACGTTTTATTTAATGGGAACAGTAGTTATTTTTGCTGTAAAAGGCCAGAACTTATAATTTCAACTGTAATTTGATTCAGTGTAGTTTATGGAAATGTCATGTTCATATTATGAATGACTCTGCTTAAATACAAACTATAAAAAGGTTCAGAAATATTTTTTTCTTTATTCTAAGCAATCTTTTTTTAAATTGTAATTAAATTAAGTAACATATAATTCATTTGTTTAACACATTCCAAAGCAATATTTTTATCTCTCATGTTGAAATCTCTTCACTTTCAGAACCAAATTTAAGATGTTTTTGTAATCATTTAATTAATAAATTTATGAGTTGTACTTTGTCAATAGTGTGTACTTTGTCAATATTGTAACATCAGAATTACACATTACGGAGATTTTGAAACTTTAAAATGGACAAATATAAACACTTTCACATTTTAAACCACAAACCTAACACACTATAAACTTTTTACTATTTATTATTGTATAATTTATTTTAAAATGATTGCAGAGTTGTGATAAATGTGATAAATTTTTGAATAACATTACTTAGGGCAAATACTTCTTTCAATCATTAATGTTAGTTTAAAAATGACTTTCGATGCAATTAGCTATCTATACATGGTTAGTTGATATCAGAAAATTGCACAAAGCATACATAATTAATTTCTTCAAATAGATATTAGCCAACATCATTCAAAAATAAATAAAAATAAAATAAAATTAGCTTCATTTTAATGAGTAGCATATGTTGTGTATGTTGAAAATTGAAGTCATGCTCGTTTCAAGAACACTTACAGTTGTCAAATACAATTATTCAATTACACACTATATTTTATGTTTGTTCATGCCAAAACATGAATATTATGTTTGAATGAACAATTGAGTAACATATCAGATTATGGTAAAATAACTAGTTATGCCGGTATGATTTTCATAAAAAATAAACTGTTTTATGTTGTTTGATCATGCAGCTTTCAAAAACATATAACATGGCTTAAGTTTGCTTACACATAAAAATCCTACAAGTATGTTTTTGACTTAAATTTATTATTTTTAAGGTTATGTATGTTATACACTTAAAATGTTAGGTTAGAGCAAAAACTTTGAAATGAAAACGACACAAGTACACTGAGAATACTTCAATCTTATATAAAAATACAAGTATTGTAATCATAGCTGGAATTGACCAGAATTGAAGGTTCAAAATACATATATTTTTTCTAATAAATTTAGGGGTAACATATAAAAACCTCCGTAACACCCTTTTGCCCCACTTGCCATAAGGCAAACAAACTGAAAAAAATATCCGGGACATAACAGGCTTTCAGAAAAATTATTTCTAAATGAAATATGCGTATCAAGAATCGCCACACTCACAAAACACAGCATCCCCAAGCAGCGAAAAAGAAGAGAGGAAGAGAGAGCATGTTTGTTATAAGTATGTCAATTCAAATAAGACGCAGCAAACAATTGACGAAAACGAGAACCCTTGGGGTTACCACATTGAAACGATCAGTGGCAAAACAAATTGCCACCGGGGGTTCAAACCAGGTTCAAGGGTGCACCAACCTCACACTTGCCCCAATAGGTTCTTATATCAAAAACAAGTACAAACATATAAAACATAAGAAGCTAATAGCATAGAAAAGCCAAAGGGGGCGGGTACTCAATGACCTTATCGAGACCACAGCAGAAGCAAGAACACGATGACAGGGATAAAAGAAACAAATCGAGTTTCTAGGTTCTAGAAAGTATTTTAATGCTTATTTCTCTCTAAAACTTTCAATCTTTACATCCAGACTTCTCGTTATGCATCAATGATTCTGTAATTGTTTTTAATCTCCACTTATGGTGTTTATATTATAATGTTATCAATTTATTTTAAAGTTCAAAAATATATGATACATGGAATGTATATGTACACTAGTCTTTTGTTTATCACATTTTTCTGGTCAAAATCACCAAGAAATAAAGACTCAGTTTTGGCGGCTGCTGTGGATCACATTAAAACATTTAAAGAGTATCGAGAAAAAAATCGTCATCTTGAGAAGAGACAGTGTAACATAGAGCAAGAAATGAAAACGCTTATGGATAAAATGCAGGTAATAGTCTTTACATACGACATACGAGGGATGATCAAAAATAACGTAGACTTTTGTTATAGTTTTTTTATTATTCAAAATACCGCAAATAAAATTACACAAGCTTTAATCGGAATATGTCCAGCATATTTTAACAAAATATCAGCAAAATACAACATCAAGTAAAAAATCTATTAACAATCAAAATTATACACTAAGCGCTATCCGGCGCACGTCAAATAAGATCTTTCAACGTCAACGACAGCGCAGTGAAGCGGCGTAAGTTCAATGTTTCTTAAAATAGACCGTCACCGGAATGCGATGCCGGAAACACATTGATCGAAAATAGCAGTATTTAACTGCTGGTCAGTCTCGACATTGGTGATGAGGCGATCAATAAATTGGTCCTCTTCTCGCTCGTACCGCCGAAGAAACGACGGGGAACGCACTACCAACAGTATCGCGGTTCTTTAACAACGGACATGTACCTGTAAAAATACTTCATTACACTTTTGTAATTGTTATAATATAACAAGTCTTTACATTGTGGACACAGTCTGTGTAGCTGTTTACGTTAAGTTAGTGTAAAAAACTATTGGATTAAATAGACCCTGATTTATTCTTATTTGATAATTTATGACTTTTTAATGATTCAAATACCAAACAAAAACACATTTTGAAAAATAAATGTGTTCACTAAATATTAACATTTCTGTAAAAAAAAGGAATTTGTTCGGCAATATCCGTTGCACAGATCCTCATCCAATCTAGAATAGCTCAGAAAGCGCCGCAATAGCTAGACTTTTGTCCGCTTCAATTACCTACCTTCATGACGTCACCGCCGGTACGCAGATTTTTTTCTTTCTTCCTTACCCCAGGCCTATTTAATTGCTCTTCTGACCGCTACAAAACCACTGATGTAACTTAAAAACCAGAGCTCGGCTGACGGAAGTTTTCATTTGTGTCTAATAAATTATTTTTAGCTTTTCTGGAAGTGATTTCCAAAGATCGTGACAGAAATTTATAATTTCGCGTATGTTCAGGCGATCTGACGACGACATTTTTGACGTTTTCACATTGGTAATAGCTCTCTTAAATATTGACTGTTTTTAAAACGCAAAGTCCGAACGAAGAAAAATTTCGACATGGCATCATTCGTGTACCGCGCTATGACGTTGCGAAGTTTGGGTCTGTTTTCACTAGTAGTTTTGTTTATATAAGTAGGTATATGCTTTATAAAGTACGATGATAATGACGTGCGCCGCCTGCGTGTTACCATGGTTATTCAAATAATCGACGCGCTTTTGAACTCAATTATATATATATAATAGCTCAGTTTGTTACGTTTGTGTTCAAATTGACTTTAGTATATAATTTATTGCGAACGTGTTTCAAATTAATATGGAATAACAAAAGTCTACGTTATTTTGGATCATCCCTCGTATATACATTATCATGGAGCACTAAAACAACGTCATTAGCGTCAAATGAACATCACGTTCTAGCTGCTTCTGGAAAAAGCGCATAAGCGATGTTCGCGAGTGTCGGTTGTCGGCTGACAATTTGTCAATTTGTACCGATCGCGAACGAAACCAGATACCAAAGATCAAACATAAATGCGTAGATCCACAAAATATCTGAACATTTTCTCGCGCTATTCGGACTTTAATCTCGGAAAACACGGTCGTCCAAGGCGTTTCCTATCCACAATACTGGCATCGCCGCCGCTTTAAGAAATGTTGTGCCATTTAAAAAACGTTGAATAATTTCCGGTCTAATCAACTATGGATCTCAAGTCTCAATTTACATCAGGTCCTTGAAATTGACGTCATTTTTGCAACATCTTCAATGTGTCAAACATTTGCTAACAACTTATTTATTAACTCACGACATCAAAATATTCACCAATGTAATCCGAACAATTTATCAACTTTTCATACGATTAGCTATTTAAATAGAATAAACGTGCTCCATAAACCGTCAATCATGTTACCATGGCAATGGACGTTTTGCGAATATTAGTGATATCGTGGTTATTAATATAAAAATACGAGGGATGATCCAAAATAACGTAGACTTTTGTTATAGTTTTTATATTATTCAAAATACCACCAATAAAATTGCATACTTAGGTTGAAATCGGAATATGTCCAGCATATTCTTACAAAATATCAACAAAATACAACATCACGTAAAAAGCTATAAACTATTAAAATCATACACTAAGCGCTATACGGCGCACGTCAAATAAGATCTCTCAACGTCAATGACGTTTATTCATGGGCGCAGCGTTACAGTAGCGAAGCGGCGTATGTTTGCTAAAAAAGACGCCGTCACCGGAATGCGATGCCGGTGAACCCACTGATCGAATATAACAGAGTTTCATTGCTGGTCAAAGTCTCGCCAGTGGTTGTGAGGCGATAAAAATATGGTAATCTCTCTCGTACCGCAGAAGAAACGACGGGAATGCACGGGAATGCAAAGCCCACAGTATCGCGGTTCTTTAGCAAAGGACGTATACCTGTAAAAGTACTTCATTACACACTTGTAATTGGTATAATATAAAAAGTCTTTGCATTGTGGACACAGTCTCCGTAGCTGTTTACTCAAGTGTAATTAATATAACTCGCGTATTTATTCTTATTTGATAATTTATTACTTATTTATGAATCAAATACCAAACAAAACATATTTTGAAAAACAAATCTATTAATAAAATATTTAAATACCTTTGAAAAAAAGTAATTTGTTCGGCAATATCCGTTGGACGGTTCCTTATCCAGTATTGAATAGCTCGGAAAGCGACCAATAGTTAGACTTCAATTGCCACCCGGCTTGGCGTCACCGCCGTAACGCCTATTGTTTTCTGTATTCATTTCTCCAGGCCTATTTCGTGGCTCTCATGTCCGTTAATAAACCACTGTTGCCACTTTAAAACTAGAGCTTGGCTAACGAAAGTTTTCATTTGCGTTCGCTCAATCATTTAAAGGTTTTCTGGATTTGATTTTCAAAGATCGTGACAGAAATTTATAATAGCTCGTATTTCCAGGCGGTCTGACAATAACATTTCTGACGTTTTCACGTTGGTCATAGCACCCTAACATATTGACTGTTTTTTAAACACGAAGTCCGAATGACGTAAAATTTCGGTATAACATCATTCGTATACAGCGTTTTGAATCTGCGAAGATTGGCTCTTTTTCCACTAGTAGTTTTGTTGATATTGACAGGTATTTGCTTTATAAAGTACAAAAGCAATGGCGTGCGCCTCCTGCGTGTAACCTTGGTTATTCTAATAAGAAACGCGCTTTTTAAATCGATTTAATATTTGAATATTTTATCTCAGTTTGTCACATTTGTGTTTTGATTGACTTTCGTATATAATTTATTGCGAACTTGTTTCAAATTAAAGTGCAATAACAAAATTCTATGTTATTTTGGATCATCCCTCATCTGAAGGAATTACATACTTTAGAAAAATATCAGAATATGATGTTTTTATGACTGCTTATACTTTTTTCCTAGCCTTGTCTACGAACTGTCCGTACTGTCCTAATATATATATGATATATAACATATTTGAACCTATTCCACGATAATTATCAGATGTTTAAAACCCACATTATCATCATTGACTGTTCAAATCTTTTGTTTTGTAATTAAGTCGGCAATGATCATGTTGAAACACAGTGCATGCTACACTAAACAATCTCTCCTTTGAAGCAAAAGTTGCAGGTATCGATATATGCTTGGTAGCAACCTTTTATAAAGAGGAAATCTTTTACGTTTTGTCGATCCAGTAAGTGGGTTAAATGTGGGTTAAATGTCATGTCTTCACTAGGTTCAGAAATGTAGGTTATGACTTCAGATTATTCGGATAAACGATGTCTTTGTCTGTTTTGTTTGGTTAGAAAACATTAAATTTTAAGGCTTTTATGACTTCTGCATTTTGCATGGTCGAGAAAAGGGTTCTGGTGTCTGGCAAGTTTGATCTAACGTTTACAAACATTATTGACAAAATCTGTACTTTTAGATGCCTTTCTTAGTTAAAAGCCAATCCAATTTAGTGAAGAAACAATAAACCAGGTATTACTGTTATGGCCAAATTACTTTTTTCAATTTAAGATATCAAAATGTCATCGAAACGTTATACTCGTAGATGGCAATAACATGTAATGATTGCAATTCCGATTAAGCCTTAACCTAAGCAATTTTTTTATCTTACTTATGATGAAAGAAATGCGTAATTATCCCAGCAAGCACAGGTATATCGGGCCAATATAGGCTTGCTGATATCAGTTTATGTTATTGGTCCGATATATTCCCGATATAAGCATCCAACTGTATAAAAATCTGATGATGGGCCGATGTCGATTTTATCTAGGAACAATATCGGCTTGATGTCTGAAAGTATGTTGGGCCGATATTACATCAAATTTGCATGGCCGATTGTGGGCCGATATCTATTTCTGATGATGGGCCGATATTGAAGACATTATCGGTCCAATGTTGGCTCGCTATATAATGCGTGCTGGGTATTGCACTTACTGGTCAGTTAAACTTTGATATACTTAACAATATTGAATTAACTAACGATCATATATATACAGGTAATAATATAAACAAGTATTATTTTACATATATTACCCATATTTGATTTCGGATTTTAACTAAGATAGCTCGATAATAATGTAACATAATAAGCAACTACAGCGATATCAAGTCGTACTCGATGACCCTGTCAGAGGGTAAGTGTGTCAAGCTTGAACTGGACACACTGCCTGCGGATACGGTCAGCAGGTACAATCACTGTATCGGCCTGTTATCACTATTGTTTGCAGATTGTTTATCATTACAGTAGTTATATAACCCTAGAGACATTATCGTTAACTTTTTTTATAACGGTACCTATATAAACAGTATAGGTTCTACATATATATACTGGACGAGCAAGGCTCTCCAGTGCGGCAGTCTTAGTAGCGCATTCTAGTAGCCATGCCAGTGCGGCAGTCTTAGTAGCTCGTCCGAGCGACCTACGACGAGGGCTCCTAGGCCGACACACACTTAACTTTTGTTAGTGTTCTTCTTTCTTATGCGGTAATTCAGCGACAAATAAACATTAAATAGTTTACAATAACATGCAATTTATTAACAATGTTTATATTTACAATACGTTTTGCTCTTTAAAAGTAACTATTTTAAACGTATTTCTCAATGAATTAACACATTCGAGTCCAGACAAACCATTTTACTTAAAAGTAACAGGCTAATGGTTTGTTCAATCACGGATTTTGTTGCAATATTTGATAACCGGATTGACAGTTATAAAGAGGATTTTTGTTTTTAACAGTGAAAGATTGAAATTTGTTTAACCGAGTGAACTCCAGAATTCGTAAAATTTTTAATGTATAACACGAGTTGCGTAGCAACGAGTAAAAATAAAAAAAATCCAGTGAAATATATTTCTATCTTTCATCGGTAAAACACATTTACTTTTTATGTTTGCTTTAAGTGCACAACTTGCGTAAATCGTACAGAAAACTTACATTTAATGGCACCAAAACGGTTGTTTACAACGTTGCGTTATGATGTCATATAACCACACTGAACCCGTTTTCTAAACGTTCTTATTCGGAATGTTATCTTCGTTTGGTTGCTAACGTGAAAAAAGCAGTGAAACTTAAAATGATATTCAGCTGTTTGAAAACTATGAAATACCACTTTTTCACATAGAAATGATATAATACACTGTAAATTGTAAATCTGTTCATTTATATAAGTGTTTTCTGATGCAATGTTTTGAAACTTATTTAATTATAATACATAAAAGTGAAATTAAGTGACTTCGTTTACCTTGTCAGTTTTCATTGCTTAAAAGGCATTGCAACGTAAGCAAAATTGTGAACACGTTAACCAGTTGGTATATTATTTTTTAAATTTTAATAATTTCAGACAAATCGTCTGGATGATATGCCGGAACGAAAGCCAGAATCAACAACGTTCAAAAACAGTGATGAAAAATATATTTTTAAGGGCTTCATTCCAATTTATGAAGAGGAAAACGATGCAAATAACAGCGAAATACAATGTTCGTATCTTATAAAATCACGATCGATCAAGAACTAGAACGCAAAGCTTTAAGTCAGGGCCCATTAATTATTGACAATATTGTTCTAATTCTGACATGAGATGAAGGATTTTATTTTATTGTCTAATTGTACGAGTTATGCGGTATTTTGAAAATTTCGCAAAATATGTTGCAGATCCTGAAGACAAGTAATATTTTATTATTGTGGTTGAATGGGAATTTTATCTCAGAAATCAGACTTCAACCCAATCTGTACTGTGACTGAATGATATTCTCTTGAAAATGAAAAACAGACAGACAGACAAACAGACAGAAAGACAGAATTTATTTCATTCAAATTGTCATTGCAACACATTTGAAGTAAGTCAAAAATTGACCCATGATCAAACAATATCAAGATGGTATATCAATAGCAGGTTCGGTACAATATTAATAATGTGCAGTAATTTCTACAGATAACAATTCTGAATATACACTGACATACATTTTTTTGTTTTATCAAAATATGTTTGTGAATGTTGTATTTGTATTACGTCGAGAATGTATAAAACTATACAATTCACCATATAACAAGACAGATTATCAATCTATGGAAGGCGTAACTTTGTCCTATATCTGAAGAGAAGCATTTCTACAAGAAAAAACTTTATACACATACATGGCTAAATTTCTGTTAATTTTCTTATTGTCAGATTGCAAAAGTTCAATTCATTTAAACATGTTACTTCTGTTAAGATAATATGGTTTGATAAATTGTTTTCTAAGAGTATCATATAAAGGGCATTCCAACAAAAAGTGATATTAATCGTCCTCAAGTTCCAGTTCATCTTCCAGTTTCAACACAAAGTCTAAGGAAACACACTCTTAATCTAGTAAGTGCTATCCTGAAGTATTCACTATTTACTTGCTCAAGGTAATTCATGAATTCAAAATCTGTAAAATTTCTATAGAAAATAGCCCTTGATGATAGATTAAATCTTGCGCGCGAATATTGGATATATATACATGTATACATACATCCTTTATTCTTTACTTGAAAAGACAAAGAAACGCTGATTCATCATCTACTCCCTATTTAAGCCAAAGTGGTGAGAAACCCGTTGAATTAGGAATATCTCGGACATCTGAGGCCTTATTTTTCTTATTTGGTCTAGCATTAATGCCACTTAGCATTGTATTGCCTAGTTTTCGTATATATTTACGATCATCTGTCGCTAAGGTTTTAAACCAATATTTAATGAAAGGTAACCTACTGACCAAGAGTAAGAACAATCTCACGAATCATAGAATGACTGCCACTGTAGCAAATCTCCATCAACTGTAGTCAGAGACAATTTTGGCAAACTGCTGAGTTGGGAAGCGTTAGAAGAAATGCTAACTGACGGATTGGTCGGTAACGGCTGAATATGAATACTGGGAGTTGCGGTAGGCAATTCTGTTATGCTGGCATGAAACTGTGAAGTTGTCGTTTGTACGTGGTTCGATCTCTGATCTCTGAACAGGCGAAGGTGGCGAAGATTTAACTCAACTTTCTGAGAATATTCCTCTGTTTGTCTCTCTTCTGTATCCTAGAACCTGTTTGATACCCCCAGTGGCAAATTGTTTTGCCACTGGCCGTTCCAAGGCGGTAACCACTCGGGTTCTCACTTTCGTTTATTGTTTGGGGCGTCCATTTTGAAACTGATTATTGTAATACCATGATCGCTTTTCCTCACTACTTTTGGCTGTGTAGGGAGGCTGTGTCTGCTGGATGTGGCAATTCATGATTTGCATATTTCACTTTTTTCTTCCAAATTTTCAATGTCTTCCTGCGCAATAATTTTCTAATTTATTGATTCGAGTGCGCTAACCTTTTTCTCAAGTGATTCGAGAATACCTTCAAAATCAGTCAAGCGCTCTTCTTCTCTCGTCAGCTTTAAATTCTCAAAGAAACTATCTATTACACGTCTGTCCAAGTTACGCTGTATCTGTAATTTGGTTAGGTTCATGTTTTTTTTTGTCACGGCACCAAAATGTTTGGAAAAAACTCGTAATTTAAAGAAAACTCAAAAGCGGTTCCAGATTGGACGTTTTTTATTGTTGGCGACGAAACATACTCTGGGCGGAATTGACACATAATTTCCAACATTTGTATTTCCAAATTTTTGGCTATTAACAGGCTTAATCAGACCTAACATGCAGTATTTCATATTTGTCATATTCAGTGGCTTTCAGGGTTCCTTTTTCATTTTTGTTCTCTCTAAGAAGAGAGTTTTATATTTTCCAACAAAGTGAAACTAGGGTTTGTCTAAAAATCTACTGCATGGCTTTTCCACAGAAAACACAGAGAAAAGAGACGATTTTCATGTTGGTAGTTTATTTTTATGATGGGAATAATGTGTTGTGTATATAAAAAGTGGACGAAAAGCCTTATAAAATTAAGGCACATTCAAGTTATTTAGACATGCAAATTCAATGGTAATTCAGAAATGATATTTATACTTTACCAATATGTAAACCAGCCATATCCTCAAGCTTTAAATTTCTCTTTTCCTCAATAACCATACCCAGCTTAGAATTTTAAAAGAATTCCAAAACTTGAATCCACACTAAATTCTAATTTTCAATCACTGATCCGGAATTGGTTCAAGCGCTACTTCTCAAAAACCGTCACAAAAACTCAATAAAATATTGATGCACACGATCTTGCTTGTGATGAAACGGCAATGATAAAACCAATATTGCAAATGACGTTGTTTGGTTTTCGGGCCAAAGTTTGTTTTAGCGATGGATGTCACGCTTACATTTGTAACATCTACGCGTTGAAAAATTTTGGACACGGGCGTCTGCAATAGTTTTTGCTGATATGGCACTTGACCGGAAGTACACAGATCAAAGGTTTATGTTCATAAAAGTTCAGTTGAAATGCCAAACGAGTATTTTCACATGGTGTACCGAAATATTTCTCACATGAGATAGGACATACGAAAGTTAAACGGAACTGATTGACAAACTGTACTCTTGTATACCCTAGATTCTATATAAAGTTTTTGACGTTGGTAAATGACAATTTTCAGGCTTGTCAGATAAAAGTTTATGCTGACATTCATATTGCGTGTTTTCTCTCTCAAAATTTGAGTCCTAGAATGACTTCATTTTGAACACTCATCGTAGCCATAAAAGCAACGCAGACGACGAAAGTCATTTTTAATTTGAAATTTCCTAGAATCCTTTCAATATTGAGCCGTTTAAGTCATGAGCCGTTGCCATCCATACAGACTGTATTTTACTTACGAATACAAGGATAACAATACATAATTATTATTGTTAAATACATGCCGTATAGCAAACTTTGCAAAATTGTAACAAGGAAGAAAACGATCGACATCATTCAGATTTACTAGAAACCTTTACACACATTTGCCAGATTTTACAACGCAACCAGTGACCGAAAACCGAAAACCAAGGTACAAAGATTATTTATCTATATGAAAATCTGAACTATTTGAGAAAGGTCGGCAGACCATTTGCGTAGTGATTAACAATCCTTATCAAAAAACTTCTTTTAGTATTTAACTTCATGTTTAGCGCAGTGCAAGAAAGAAAACGAATGACAATTGATGCGAAAGTCAGTATAAAAAAGAACGAACAACTGGTATATAAAATACTTAAATTTTACAAGACTATATTTCTGTTTCTGTCATGAAACAAAGTCAGATCTGTGGCTGCAAGAAAGTGTGACTGTTCTTTTAAAGTACAGTTGCACATTAATGTGACGACGATAATCTAACTTAAAAATAAGGAAATAATCGTTATGGGTGCTGACATCATGACAAAAACGTCTCAACAATAACATAATTAGTTTTTCTAGAGCGCAACTGTGTATTCATTTGAATAAGTAATTTAACTATCACAAACTGTCACTACGACAGTTGACTATATAAAGTGCAAATATGGCAGTTAAAAATATTGTCCTAAAACAAATTAGTCTTAATTAAGATATTTAAGTAATAATGATGAACGAAATGTTTCAGAACCAGATTAATTTATATGTGTGCATTTTTGAACATTACAATTGTTTCTGCTTTAACATATATTTTCATATCGTTATATTCACTTTAAGAATACAGTTCACAGTTCCCGCTTTCTCTACAAAGTTAACTCCCTAATTGTATAAAATTATGTGTTTCCTTTGACGACTGAATGGCGTGATACGGAGCTAAATAATCCATGAATATCACGTTGGAAAAGTACGCGTTACACAAAAAGGACCACACTGGCATGACAGAAAATCGTAAGATTGGACAATAATGCAGTATGGTTCTTTTGAGAATGCAGTAAATAATTGACTATCCATGGCTACTCAAATTTCACGAATATGTGTACAGTTATTATGAGAATCTGTTGAGACAAGTGAGAGTTTGATGCATTCTAGAACCAGGTTTAAAACTGCGGTGGCAAATTATTTTGCCACTGACCGTTCCCGAAGGCTCTCACGTTTGTAAATTGTTTGTTTATTCATGCACTCTTTTTCTCTCTAAATTTTAGCTATGTGGGAAGGCTGTGTCTACTGGATGTGGCAATTCTTCATAAGCATATTTCACTCTTTTTATATCGCGTTTTTCTAGGGTGTGTGCGAGTGGAAAAGTTTGGAGAACGTAATGAATGATCATGGACAAAACGAAAATAACTTTATCCAGGTTTTGCAATCACTTCAGACTTAACCGGATTTCTTTAAAATGTGACATGATAATAGTATTTTCCCAAATGTTACAACTGTAATTTGCCTCCATGATGTCATGTTCTGTCCTCCTGATGGGCTTTCGTAAACGTGTTTAGTATCTAGCTACATCTTTCTACATTGTGCTTTGCTGGGATAAGTGCGTGGTAAAATGAATACGTAATAAATACGTCGTTTTAGGCCACAGGAAGACAACAATATCTCATAGAAAGTAGTATTCTTATATTAGGAATGTCCACATCCAGTAGACATAACTTTCTTACACAGCCAAGAGGTAGAGAGGATACGAGAGTATTATGTAGGATATGCAATGATCAGTTTCAAAATAGACGCCACAATAATGAACAAAGTTGAGAACCCGAGTGTTTACCTCCTTGCAACGGTCAGTGGGAAAACAATTTGACACTGAGGGTTTAATCCAAGCTCTACATAGCATCAACCTCACACATGCTCCAATACTCGAACAAGTTTATGTTCTCTTGGTGATATAACTCCAACCCGCCCATCAATTCGACAATGTTGTTTGCAAAATCGCACAAAAAACAGTAAAACTGTAGCATAATCTTGTAATATGAATAACTGCAAAACAGGAGAACATTACTTCCTTAAAATGGCATATGTAGTCATATTTTGTCATTGAAGTTTACAGAAAGGTTGAAGGGACTTTTGCCTCGTATCTGCACCACCAGTTTCTGTAAAATAAACAAGGGTAAGCAAGCTTGGAGTTCGACTGATAAGTTATAATTTGCATTATTATACCAGGCTCACCAACACGAATTTGTCTTTTTGAAGAGCGATATCACTGTGACATCATTTTGTAACAATAAAAAAATATTTAAATATTCTCTTGACATAAACTTAACGACATTTTTATTCCTTGTCCAACGTAGTAAAATAGAATCATTCAAGACATCAGAACAGAAAAGATGACAAGCTTACCTATATCAGATTAATTCAAATAACAAATTCGGTAAGAATGGAGAGGAAATGTCCGAAAACTGTCTCGCTTATCTAATTAGATTTAAACGGTACGTCTTATGTTGTTTTGTGTGTGTTTCTCTGCTTTATGTAAAGTTTTTTTTTAATTAGCCTATTTGATATAGAACAAGAGTCGCCGAAGAATTTACCCGTAATTAAATATCGACAAAGTTTTGTTTAGCGCTTTTAACGGCGAAATAATAATTTGCACACAAAATCAACAATATAACAACAATCTCGTACCTAAAATAAGCACACTCCAGGTTTAATATTTATATTCAAATTATTTGTAAAATAATTGTTGTTCCTTATATGGATATAAGATAAATATATATTATGTATCAAGGCTATGAATTGTACGTACATGTACTGACCGTTTAAACGAGCAATAAATCGTATTATTTTCATCGTACAAACGGGACGATTGGCATTTTTGTGCAATGTAAATTTTATAATTGTGATGGTATTATTTGCCCATGGTATGCCATTGAACATTTAATTTTTTTACATAGTTACCTGTGACAAAAGCATAATTTGTTGGATCTGACGTTCCAGTGTTTGCTATTGTTCACGTAATCTATTAATTCTATCATGATAGTGTTTGATGTAATCTGAAGCCGCCGTCAATATTGAGTAAGACGACCTTAAACAGAAAACAGAACATTTGACGGTCAAATCGTAACAGGATAAAACAAAATAAATAATTCAATTACTGTGTTTTCTGAATGATACGATTTCTGATATACCATTTGTCACTTCTCATTTGGAATTCGAAAAAAATATTAATGGAATATTATCTTACGAAGAGAATGTTAACCGCCCCTGTAATAACGTGACAAGTTGCCTGATTGCGTCGTTGAATTTGAGTATTCGTCGTTGTTGCACTGAAAAAAAAACAAGAACTGTATTGATTTTACTATGCTAACTTAAAGGTAAAATATTTAGCTCTTCTATTCTCTGCGGAATAAATTTTACTAACTTTTAGCTGCCGGCAATTCTATTTTTTCGTGAATTGGCTCCCCATATAAACCAATATACGAGTTCTTACATGTCTTCATGATGTCCCTTATTGCAAAGTCCACAAACGCTATTTTAATGATATTGTGTCACATACAGACACTAGAGTGTTCCATTCAGCAACCGCTTACAAGTAACGTCGTGTGATGGGTCAAGAATGGCTAGCTCGCTTAGGAAAATTATGATATAACATAGTTATTTTTTCATGTTACAAAATAATAATACATTATAAATAAATAATTAATTAAACATTTTTAAGATTATATACATCTGATAAATATGTGTATTTAAAAATATCGTGACATTCATTTTAATATATAACTCAAAATCTCGTTTATTCTTTTAAGACAATGCAATGTATTGAAAGTTATTTATAAAATAAATACGTGTTTGTTCAAAACATAATTTGCTAAAAATCTTACCCATATTTCGAAGATGCTTATTGGTTTTCTTTTCTTGACATTGTGCGCTCTTTTATACCGGGCAAATGAATTTGGTAATACATTCAGTTGTCTACGGACAATCCGATTTTGGTACATTCTCACTTTTTCCTTGCAGTTTACTGTTTCTGATATGTTACTCTGTTGCGCCATACCCTTTAATAAAGAGTAGTGGCGCTATTAGGCAGTGTAATACGTTTATTTTTCAACTTCATAGACTAAGTCTTCTAATTAGTATGGCATTAGGCAGGCTAATGAACAATAAACAACATTTCGAAGCATAATTTAATTTCATTTGGTTTGCGATACAAACATCTCCCAGCCTCATCCTTTGTATTTCAAATAATGAAAAAAAATGTTGATAATGGATTTGAAGGTTCGTTTTCATAGGAACAAACATCAGCACTGGCTAGGCGAATCCGTTCTGAATATCGCAGTTATCCGATATTGATGGATTCAAACAATAATAACAATAATAAGAGAGAGAGAGAGAGAGAGAGAGAGAGAGAGAGAGAGAGAGAGAGAGAGAGAGACTGAGACAGAGACAGAGAGACAGATAGACAGACAGACAAACAGACAGACAGACACAGACAGACAGACAGACAGAAAGACAGAAGAAGATAGATTTATAGAAAGAGATATGCAAATCAGGTACACAATCTTACTGATCTTTGTTTTTATAAATTCCCATCAATAAACGATTATGCACGTGTCTGATATTTCATTCCATATCTGTTACAAATACTGAATAAAATGTAATCGAGATATTTCTTATATAAGTTATAAATATAATGCCATTGATGCATATATTAATGCGTAACAAGACAAGCAATTTTTTTTAAAAAGTTAATGTGAAAATAAGGTTGACATATCCGTTTTCACATGACATCTATGTAAAAGTGCAAAACACCAAAATGTACTCTTTATTTAATTATCTAGGACAAAGTTTACGTCTTCCGGTACTGGTTACAGTCATTAATATAGTGTTTCTGTCAGTATAGTTTATTAATTTTGTAATAAAAACGAAAACAGATGCCTCTGCCAAAGTAAGCTTTTGTTTCAATGTTAAAAACATTTGCAAACGTACTCTTTACTCGAATGCAAAATCATTTACAATGTAAGTATATACAACATGAAAGAAGTTATTTTACGCTCAAAAATAGTATATGTGCTATATCTGTTACATGATAATATTATATTTGTAAATGAAATCACCGTTTCCTTTACAATTTAGATTTATATTAAATATATAGTTATAGGCGGTTTACTTAATTCAGATCTGCTCGTGAATCAGTCAAAGACGCCCATTTCAATGAAGACATACATATATATATATATATATATATATATATACAGAAATATCGTCAGATATGGGGTCTCTGTAATAAACCTTAATCAGGGGTTGTATATATATACTAAGAAATGTGGTAAGTTACGGGTCTTACTTCGATATTATACCTATATGTGTGGTTCTATAAAAGTTACGGGGTATATATGGTACCCCGCTAATTAAATGTCATTTCTATGCACTATCTGACCTTGTAAGTACTATAAGCTGTAATATAAAAATTTGGTTTATGATAAAAAAAAAATTCGGGTTTTTTTCATAGACCGAAAATAAATTTCGATAATAAACCGTGTTACGGGAATAAAGTTTATCGTACTTAAGAAGTCCGAATATGCATAGAAATGGCATTGAAAATTACGGGGTACCATATATACCCCATTACTTTATAGCACCTCACATAAAGGTGTAATATCGAAATTAGACCCGTAACTTACCACATTTCTTAGTATATATATATATATATATATATATATATATATATATATACAGTTTCAGTCATAGAAAACGATTCGCGTTTCACTGTCAGATAAAAAGCAGTTGGGTATAATGGCGGCTAGAAACACTTGTTTCATTGTAGCTTGTCATGTTCGACGGCTTTTTGAGTACTATTTGCCTCAGTTCTGAATAAGCAATGTTTGTGCCGTGTGCAGACTTTAAAACTTCTTCCGTTTAATCAATCAATAATGCCCTTTAAATAACATCGTTAGTTATTAGTCGGCGCACCATGAGCGCGACTACTTTATTTGTGCTTACTTTCGGATTTTAACTGCGAAGGGACAATGGCATAATTTCATAAATGTTTGTTATTTTGTAGTTCTAAGACGTAATTGATGAGAGTTGTGTTGGAAAAAAAGTATTAATAAATGTTAAACGAATCGTACCATCGAAACTGGTCTTACATTGCTTTTAAAGATTTTTTTAAATTAATAACACGTTCTTCTCGAAAAGATAATTAGATCATGTGATGATTATTATCACGTGACGATTTTTGAAAACAACGGAAGCCGCACCATCTGTATCTGTCCGGGATGCTGACCGTTATATTGCGTATGTACTTTTTTGTAGTTGTATAACATAATTGGTGAGAATTTTGTAAAAAAAAAACAACTTAATAATAAATGTTAAATGAAACTGATCGTACTAGTACCGTATTACTAACATTTTTTTTATCAACCTTGCATTGTTCTTTTTAATGTCTCTCCTTACGCTTGCCCCTCTTATGGAGTCTTGCCATTAGGGTAAACAAATTTTAACATTTGATTTGCGTATTCTCCTTTTGTCAATATTATGCAACTTGGATATATACACTTCTCAGATATTGAAAGAAATAATGATCACAATAATAACAACAAGTTTTAGCTTTCCAAAAAGCCAGTCGGTCATTAGCAAATAAATTAATAGAATAAATAGTTATGTTTTCCTGCTTGTATTTACTTTTGGGCCAATGGAAGTCAATGATATGGCCAATTTTCTGTCGATCAATGTCACACAGATTGTATCTGATAAACTTTTGTAAATTTAGTTGATGTTTCAAGTTTATTTCCATTTACATTTCTCTGTATGTACAAAGCATAAACAAGAGAACATAATATACATTGTGCAATGCTGTTACTTTAAAGCATGCAAACAAAGGTGAACGGCTGATGTTTGATTTCTTGAAACATGAAGAAGACGGGTACCGGCAAAAGACAATTATATTAATAATCATGTCTCTAGTAGACGTAATTTATTATTTTATTCAGGACGCGCAGAAATAATGACGTTGTTTAAGCACTAGGGAATCGGATGAATATGTTACATTAAAGCGAATGCTCAAAGAGGTACCATAGAACTTTCCACAGTCGATGCTTATATGTACATTGAGCAGAAAAGCGATGCTTATAATATTCAGTATTCATTACCAACATTCATAAAGTGTAGTTTTAGGCGGGTCAGCAGATCTCGTCAAACTCGAAGTTGACGAGCGTTAGAAGACAGTAAACAATAAATTGGGATACTGATGCATTTATTATTTTCACTTAAGGTTTATGCTACTCATATCTTTTGTTTTTGTTTGAACGATTTTCTCTGAAACTATTACAGAAACTCAAGAAGCACTTTTTGTATTTAAATTAATCTATCATCAAAGAAATTGTCGTTATGCCACTGTTCTGAAAATTCTTCACAACTATTTCTCTTACTTTAAGACTAGTTTTGCATTGCTTGCAGTATATTCTAGTAGATCGCCCTTACATAGAAATGATAGTGCTTGTATTGTCAACCTTACTGTACTTGTCAAAATAATATTATTGTTTAGTATCCCAAGACCGTGTCCAGATCCGTTATATTGCATGTGTATGAGGAAGCAGATATTGGGGTCAGGGGTATCCTCGGAAATCTTTTTAAAGTTAAACTCAATTTGGATTGCAACTGCGACGAGTCCAACCGTTAACTATAGATCCCAAGAAGAGAACGCACGGATAGATGCGGTTTTGAGAGGGAATAGGGGAATCAAAATAAATCAATTCGTTAATAATGCATATATTCAAGGCCAGGTTTTGAATATTATGGCGGCGGAAGTTTTGTAACATAAATGAAATAGTTAAAGTTTAAATGATAAAAATACAGATGCACGGTTACCAAGTTTCTATTTTAAAACAATCGTTTAAGTTTTTTTTTTCTTAAAATAGATGAAAAGGTCACTTTGAAAACCACCGAAGACGAAAAATATGAAAATATTGCAGGCTCGGTTTCATTGAGCCTGTTAAGGACTTTTAAGCATTTCAAAAGCATAAAATACCGCATCGTAATTAGTGTTCCAACTTGGATATCTCGCAGCTCGGGTTTTAACATTCCAATAGTGCGCTCGTGAAATGCAAAATAATGAGGTTGATTAGCTGATAACAACTACATTTGTAATTATGGATTGAAACGATTTTTCAACATACTTGACTTACGAAGTACTTGTAACTGAGGTAACGTGTCGCCATTTATCCTATAAATTGATATTAGAGAAGTTCAATAATCAAAATCATTATTGATGCTACCACGCTGAACGTGTAATCATAAAGTGCAATTAACCTCCTGTGGCCATCCTAGTCGTTTATCTCTGTCGTCCGCAGCTAGTTGATCGTATTGATAACTGTCTTTAAGCGTACCGCCGCCCAATTGACAACGCTTGTGATATTAGATAAAAATATTGCCCATGCTGATCTCCTATGATTACTTTAAACAATGGTCATGTCACATTTGCTAAACCTCCGGTAACTTCTGAGAACATTCACCGAAATTGCACTCAGTCTGGAAATCGCAAACAAATTGCAAAATCGCCGACCTCTTGTTTTTACTTTAAACAATGGTCACCTCACATTCGATAAACTTCCGTTAACTTCTGAGAACATTTTCATCAATTTTTAAACGTCAACGTATGGACATGAGATTTTTTTGAAACCCGCATTATTTCATCTAACATGGCATACACTGAAATTGACATCATTAAAACAAACAAACAAAACAGGAATATGTGCGAGAACCTGGCAATATTACAAGTCATGTTGAAGTTCAGCATTCTAACGAAATTTTTGAAGATCAGAATAGAAAACAATTTGATTCCTTGTCAGGCTGCTCATCCCCCACCATGGGACAGTGACAAAATTTTGTTGTTGAACATAAACTCTAGCTAAAGATTTTGGAATACATTTTGGTTAAAAGTGTATGCAAATGACCGACTAGCTTTTTGTAAACTTTTGTTTACAGACAGCCTTTCCCGCCAAAGTCGGATATTCATAAGTCTCTAAGAAAAACATAAACGATGTCTTGCTTTTGACCAAAAAAATCAATATAACGGATCGAATCTATTTCATATATATGATCATCCTAAACAGTTGTTTGATTCAAATAAAGTATCAGTTCAACTTATAAGCAAATAATATTTTGCTATGAAGGTCTGCATCACGTGACTTTCTAAAAAAAGACGCATAACATTATTTCTATACCCTGTAGAAAATACAATACAAGTGTGTTTATATAATTTAACATGTCGTTATAGATCAGCTCAATTTCTGATTTAATGTTACTACAACGTCCAAATATTGTTTCATCAACATTTAGACGACTTTTCTTGCAAATAGGGGGAACGGAATAGCATTCTCAAGCTTTGGACGGGCGGGTTTGTCTAAAGTGACAACGTCCGGTGCCGCTGTTAACCGGTGTTTAGTCTGGATTACGTGCCCCTAACACTACGTTACTGTTTAATAGTACGACGGGTACAAGACTAACCGGTGTTACCCTTCAAAGTTCAAGTTTGGTCCATTATAATATGTCGGTCATTAGGATAACCGACAATAAAGTATATACAAGAAACATGATTATCTACAAATGTCTTTTTCCGGTAAACGTGTTTTGCTATATATCAAGCAATCAAACATCAGCCTCTACACTCCTTTTACATGCGTCGTAGAAACAGGTGGCATAGTCTTAATTATACGTTCTGGACCGTGAGTCACTGTTAACCGGTGTTCAGGCTAAAGATCTCAAGTGTGGTCGATTATAATATGTCGGTCAATCAGGATGACCGACAATAACAATAATATATGGATCAAATAATACTTATACTATGTCGTAAGGTACTACTTTTTTATTTTTAAACTCCAGTGTTTTTCATTGAGCTATTACGTTCATTGTGGCTATATCAATTTATGAATATTGTATAAAATGTAAAATATGACAACACTCATTTTCGACTGTTTTACAATTTTGTTTGAGGTTAAAAACATGAATAAATTGAATGTGACTAGAGGAATGATGCAACATGTTTAACAAACTAACAATCTGATACATGTAACTATTTGTTTACATGCACTTAACTCCTTTTCTTATAAACAAGAACATTCCACGTTCTTGTTCATTTGAACATATTTAAGATTGTTTTTCTTTATACATTACTTTATTATGAAAGTGTAACCTCACTTATATTTCACTATATTATTGACTTTTTTATCTTCTGTTTGCACTGTTACTAAAATTGTCATTCTATGATTAGCTACATGAATCACATTCTTATTTTGTTAAACATTTTTATCATTCCCAAGTTTCATTCATTGACAACTGTTTATACCTGGAACAATATTTATTGTCGATACAGCCCAAAACGAGTGCTTCCATATTTTATAGTCTAAAATATGTTTCTAACTTGTGTACAATCTACTCAATTTCATTTTTTTTGTTCACCAAAATTGGAACATTAGTGTCAATACAGTTTATAATAATAAGTATTTTCATATTTTACATTTTTAATATTACCTTCACCTGTGTACTAAAATCTTTTTCATATTCACTTAAACATATTAAGTATTGGTTTTGCTCCTACCTAACATTCATACAACCTTGTTCCTCACTTGAATTTCATTTCTAATATTCAAATTTTAATCCATTATTTGAACTGTTCAAAAAATGTATCATGTACATGTCACCTAATTCTTGAATTACATTTATAGCTTTTTGGAATGTTTTGGTCATAATATTCATTCATTTGCTCCTTACGGTTTTATGTGTTCACTACCACCACTGCAGTATTATCAACAGTGTCTCAAGTGTTGCGCAGTGTAGCGGCCGTAAAAGTCTCCCCGTACATATAGTCAGTACTGTTATCAATAAAATAACTCGTTACCGATGTCGTGCAGCGATGATTACGTATATCAGGGCTATCAAATCAACCTTGTTGTGGGGTTGTCCCGGTTAGCTCAATTGGTTGCGTCGTCGGAATAGCCGTGACGGTGCGGGTTCGCTCCCATGTAGAGGCAATATCTTTTTATATTGTACATTAAACCATTAAATTCCACAAAAATGTCCATTTTTTGATCTTCGTGATAGTTTTTTTATGTTTTGCCATAACACTATTATTAGCAGTGTCTCTTCGTTTTTTAATGCATATTTCATTCATACCGCCTTTGTCATTTCATTATTACCCATGGCTCTGTAATGATATGAAATTTTTCCCCATGACTGTGTCATCTTCCTTTCCTGAACCTACATCATTTTTTTCTGTCACAATCAATTCCTGTTCTCTCCAGAAATAACCTAATAAATGCGAATGGTATTGAATATTAGAACATTCGATTATTCGGTTTGATATAGCAAGACTGCATTCGGTATTCGATCCCATTCGAACCAATACCTTAAAAAAGCAAACAATGAATATCCTACTGACATGGCCACAGACAAATATAAGGTTATGTTTTCCTTGGGAAATAATAAAAAAAATACTTCCTGTTTCTTACGGTTGTTGTAATTACATTTATTCTCGCGCCGTCTGGATGTCATGCATCAAAATTGTTCTTGTGTTTATAAATATTACTCTTTTAATATTTCGGCCTGTTTTACTACAAATGTATAGGTGGTAGTAATATATCGGTCAGCATAGCACTGTAATGTTGATTCCATGGCGGAATTATATGCTAGTCAGCTCCTCCCATCACTTGTTCATTTAAGGCAAATCCATTATATTATATGGTTACTTTACGTCGCTAAATATGCTATTAATATGAAAATACTGCGCTGTAGGTTTCATTCTCATGTTCATTGCAAAATTCACGTCATAACTTTTGATAGATCGAATTTGTACTGAATACCTGTGTTTATATACTACTTAAAATTTGGTAAGGACCCTTTAGTAGTACATGTATGTATGTTGTTTTTTTTTCGTCAAGATAATTTTAAATTCGCATTTCAGTTCAGTAATTCAACACAGATTACTAAATCATCGGTTTGATAAAATACACAAATACAAACAAAACTAAATATGTCATAAACTTTAAACTGATGATAATGAAAAACAATTATAATAATTACAGACAACACAAAGTGGACCTTTTCAAACTGTATTATAATTGTATTATGATTCAGTAATTCTCATCCCAGTGGCGAGGGTTAAATAATAGCCGAAAAAACGACTTTCGTATTCTGTTAACGAGTGTTAAAATGATGTGTTAAGGGTTTTGGCAAATTCCTTGTACAATCACCGTTTCAGATCATTTACGTTGTTGACGTTATTCATGTCACGCACCTTTTTCCCATCATTCGAGTATGTTTATGTTGTAGACAACAAGAACGTTCCGTGTGTAGTGCCGTGTGGCAGCGTGCATTATCCTGTTGTAGAACGTAAGCATTGCCGTTCACTATGTAAGTAACAATGGTAGTGATAATGATTTCTGCACAATAATTGGTGGCATTTACTCCCTATTGATTTTAGTTCTGTCTTGTCATTATAAGAAATACCACCATAGCTCTCCGAACACTGTTACGGTAAAATTCGAAGACGTTAGCAGAATCAAACCTTTCTCCACAAACCATTTCATCAGCTTCTTTGAGTTAAATTTGGACTAAGCGGTGAAAACGATCCCGTTCCATCGCAATCTAATCCAGCGACTGCCCTGACGTGCACAATTCAAATGTGCGACGCGTTGAGGTGCTGTTAGAAGAATACCTTGTAAGGACGTCGGGCATGCAGCCGAGCAGCTCTCAGTCGGTTTCAAGCGATACAAACGAATATTCTTGTCCCTTGTTGATTGTCTAAGATGTTGAAAGAGCGTTTGAGCAGGTGTGAAGCGATTACGTCGTGTTGACGTCACTAAGTAGCGATCTTAGCGCGACGTTGTTTTCAACGTCCTACCTGGACGAGGCAGGTGGTTGACGCTGCCAGTTTGTCAGAATCGCGCTTGCATACGACATATTGTTCGCCCAATGCAGTCAAAACGACCTGCAATGTCAGCAGCAATCTTCCAGAATATTTCTTTCATTAATGGATAAGCAAGGACGGCGACCCAGGCTAGCTACCAGAAATTTTACTCCGGCGTTTTTCATTGTGGACCATATCTTTTAATGTGAAACGAAATTTACGAACTGTGCATGTCGGTTTTCATAGGCACGGGCATCTCGAGCATTTTGAGTTTGCACAGTCACTGTCTTATGAGGAAGGTTTTCGTAAACAAATCAATCGTGTATGTAATAAAAAGAGTTAGTACAAAACATTTGTTCAATTTTTCGACGATGTTTGCAATATTGTAGATTTAGGGCGAAAAGGAAAATACTGACTAAACTTTTTCTTTTGAGTATATAATATGAAGATATAAAAGCTTATATTAAAATGTTAATTACTTTGAAAACAAAAACATGAATATCTGCATAAAACTCAATACATTAGATAGAAAGAGAATTTTAATGTCACCTAACACGAAGAAATAGCAACAAACTGGTTGAGTCAGTACATCGGCTGTAAAGGCAATGTCCAATATAAACAATTCCGCATTTCCCCGGTTGAAATGCAGCCGTTTCAACAACGGCCGATCAGAATTTCGTATAGCAATTTGGATCGTATGGGAGCATTTTTCACCTACAAGACGAGAGCTGTGTAAGCAAAAATCTGTGCATCGGTAAATACAAGTCCGTAATACATAAATACAAGGAGAAATCGTTAAACGCGTCAAAGGATTAAGGTATACCTTTGTAACAGTTTAGGTTTTTCGTCCGCCATTGCTGTCAGATGGACATGGTATAGCATAAAGCGATTCTGTAACACGATCAACACTGAAACATTGCACAAGCTCAGTTTGGCATAAAATTAGTAACATTTGAAACCATTACGTCAATATGAACAACCGAAAATGAAATGATGGTACCTAAAATGGGAATTTCTTTAAAAAAAGCATTTTGATTCTCTTGAAATTTCAACATTTGCTTAAACAAATTATGATTTTTGGTCCATAAGCCCTTTTGCCATTTCCAGCTATTAAGAAACCATGATCATACAAAGTAATCTATTTATAGTGTAACCTATCAAAAATCCATTCATAGAAACCTTTTTTGAAAATATGTTTAATTGAAGGTTACTGTAGTTGTCAGTTTGATTTACGTGTATTTTTGAAGTTAAAAGATCGCAAAAACTTTTTTTGATAAATTTGTCATTATTTTGCAAACATATTGTAAAGCTCTGGACTGACTGTCAGCAAACGTGCACCGTATGTCTATCAAATGTTTCAAATGTTACATAAAAGTAGTATAATTAACCTAAATTAATGTCGTGCATAAAAGCTCAGATTCAACGCAATATTTATGATATTTGAAAAAAGTACTACGCAAACATCTCACAGATACGGATTGCTTGAAATTAAAGATTTACGGACTTTAAAAAAAAACGGAAATAGGTAAGTTTTTATGTTGTAGGTAAAGATTTGTTATCATCTTCCTGTCTGTTGGTTCGCCTCGTATCTCCTTACGCCTATCTTACGCACACACACACACCAGTTTACCATGTTTAAGTTGTTGCCTTATGCCTGGAAAATATGTTATTCTCAACGTTTTTTTTTTGCAAAATAACGTCTGAGTTTCATAGACCTTAGTAAGTGGTGATTATAGTTTCGTTCTTCATTATCAATACATCACCTTTTAATATGAAATCTAATTTGCTGCATATTAAGTTGAATTTTTACAATTTAGAAATTCTGACTCCTTTCTTGTAGGTTACGCTTTTAGTGTAATTTTGTTTTAAAAATGTGAATTTTTTGTTGGGATATATTGAACTTATATATGTTCATGCTTTAAAAAGTATGTAAAATGTTAATATACGTAAGTATTTTCACATAGTTTAGAATTAAACACTTTAACTTGGTTAAATGTAATTTGTGTTTGTTCTTAACAGGTCACAGATATACTTAACCTATCGGCAAAGTATTTAATTAAATTGTGTGACCTAAAGCATTTCATTTATTTCTTGTAAAAAGTAAGCCTTACATTATTACTTAGTCTTATCAAGACTATAAAGACGATCCAAATTCATTGGATTTAATTATACTTATATCTGTCCCTTTTTTAAACGCCAGTTTGAAGAAGAAAGGTCCGCATTGGGTCGTTGTCCTTCTGGCTGTCAGTCCCGCCATAAACCTTTTATGCTTGAAGAACGTTTGACTTACCGTCACCAAATTTAGTCGGGCAGATTAGCCTTGCGGAGTAGATGACTCCAATCGATTTCATAGTAAAAAGGACAATGGCTTAGATCACAATCATGATCTTCAATTATTATTTGTTTTCCGATAAATAACTAGAAGAATGAAATATGCACATCAGGAATGGCCAAATCCAGTTCACAGCCTCCCCCCCCCACACACACACAGCCAAAAAGTAGAGAGGTAAAGAGAGAATGTTATTACAAATATCAGTTTCAAAATGGAAGGCACAAACAATTAACGAAAGTGAGAACCCGAGAGATTCAGCTCAACAATGTTGAATGCTAAAGCACACAAACATATAAAACATAAGAAGCTAGTCTGACACAATATTAAAAAATGTACCAGACTTTTTATATAGATTGCTTGTTACAATTTAACAGTCAGATTGACTTTGAGGTTAATAAGTTAAATGTCTTAAATGTCTCTCTTAATCTCATTTAATACAAACACAATCTAAACAGCAGCAATACAAGTAACGAATTTTTTTACTAGTTAAACGTGTTATATCTTTCCCTATTTCTAATGAATACTCAAAGTAAACTGATGTTTAAACATCAAGATAATACTTCTTTTTTATTTGAAAATCTTGGATATATATTTTTCCTCAAAATGTTACAGTAGCGTTTGTAATAGAATACCTTTTAATCACTCCAGTCCACATCCGTCAACCGGCAGAGCCAGAAGCGGACGGCACATCCAGGCGCAGACACGGTAAGTTTTTTCATACTTGACAGAGGTGTAAGTAATTATCATTTTCGCTAGTTTTGATTAACTCTTTGAAAGAAATATCGGCTGATTTTAAAAGCCAACTGAATTCTGCACATATCCCTTGATTTCTAAAGTGGTTGAAGGAATAATAAACATTTTATCGCGATTTAAATACGGGAGTTTTGGATGAAATCTTCAAGTTCTGCGTTTTATAGCAAAATGCTCCATAGACCTGAAAATCTGCATAAATCTGTAAGCACTATTGAAAAATTTAATCATTTCCCTGGCAATATATGAAATATTAGCGAAAACAGACTTTTAACAAATTCGCGAGGGCTTAGTGAATAGAGCTAGGGTATAGAAATGGGCAGGTCCATGGAGCAGAAATCGAATTTATGGATGGGGACCAGGAGCAGATAAAATCGAGTACGGAAAATTGTTTGATGTATTATTTTGACACTATTTTACGTCCTCAATAATAAACTTTTGTTAACATACAGGGATAGCATTGTCCGTCCGTCTGTCTGTTCATGTCACAAAGTATACAGAAATCATTTCTAAAGGAGTTTTGTAAGCTTGTGATGCATGAACTCTCATTAGTTAACTGAATTATCGCTGGTTACTAATTTGTCACACTGTAATTTATCATTCACAAGAAAAAGCACATCAAAACACCGAAAACGAAAGTTTAATGACGACGTCCAGTTTACCCCCGGTAATGTTTAAACTTATTTCACCGTCATTGCTTTATCAATTTCTCTAAACTTTACAAAATTGTGAAGCTAACTATATCTGGTTTTAAAGCAGTATTTGCTTTTATCAGCACGTTGTGTTTTGGTTAAATTTGCGATAAGTGAAGTTCTTGCCATTTGCGAATTATGTTGATATGTTCCTATAATAAAGCTTTGTTGTCTCAAAATCAATAGGGAATTGTAAAATATAGACTTTCTTCCATGTCCACATCTTTTTATCGTTAATATTTTATATTAGTTTATCGTAAGTGCAAAACAACCATAAAAAATCTCTTTAAAAGCCAGTAATATAGTCTTTTCCCATAGAATGAAAACTCGTACTTAACTGGTAAAGGCAAATATTTTACAAAAGATAATTTACATACGTTTGTTTTAAATGAAGTCCACAGGCCGGATAAAAATTATAAATCCTAAACCTAGGTTAGTTCAATTTACAATGCATACAAATGTAACGCGAACATGATTAAATATTGTATAATACAAATTTTTGAGTTCTAATGTAACGTTCTAGAAATTTTGGAATGAACTAACACGATTTTTCTTTGAAAATACGAAAATGTTTTACTTTACGCTTGCTCTTACAATACAAATACCAATAGTAATACCCATTCACGCTCGCTGCTTTCGACTCTAAACGCAATTCATTTATCAGTTTATGTGTATGCTCAGGTACTGAAGTTTATTTTGGCAGAAAATTGAATTCGTTACCCACTTTACACCGTACACTCGCAAACAATTTTTCATTTACACTCCGTACATAACTGTGCTAGACACTGTACACAAGGCATGGTCGTTTTTCGCAAATTTGTTATAGTTGCTCGAGTTGGTGAATGCCGGTTTTAATACAGGTGGTAGAAAGTCTATATTTTATAATTCCAGATTTAGAGACAGAAAATGCGTTTTGTGCTTCATTATCGGAAATTGTCAACATAGTTCGCCAATGTTAACAACTAGGCTACACTTCATCACAAATTTAACCAAGACTAAAAACCATCCAATGTGCATAAGAAAACCAAATACTTCTAAAACATTTAGTGTCATCAATTTTGGTTTTGTTTACAGAAATCGATAAAGAAATGATCGTGAAATAAGTTGAAACATTACCTGGGATGAATTGGTCGTCAGCCATTCAACTTTCGTTTTCGGAACAGAACATATATAGTTTCTATAAACGTTAAAAATCTCAGAAAATTAGAAGATATCGTGAACGTTTTCCCAAAAGAAGTTCGATAACTAATGTGTAAATCTTTTTTTGAAATCATTGACGAACGTTTTGTTTCTCTTTGGTGGGAAGAGATATAGTGTACAGAGGTAGTCCAAATTAAGTCCAGAGCTTATTTTTTTATGTTTTGACGAAAGCTGTCAATACCCCAGCGTTTTTTTTTTTAAATCTCCATCACCTCAATGACCAAATGATTGCTAACAATGTTTTAAAGACAACGACCGATAAATAATTCATTGTTTAATGAAGAACACAATTTCAAAATGCCGTCATAGTTTGAAGCCGTTAAAATTTTCCAGTTGAAAACATATACTTAGGCTTAAACTGAGGGATAATTTAGTTAACTAATGAAAGTTCCCGAACGTGAAAGATCCCGACTGATTAAGAAAATTGTATATGCAGAAATACCCGTTTCACTTTCCTGATCAGGAAATATTGATTGAAAAATTTCACGTTCAGAAAAGAAAACGCACATTTTTATATATCTTGGGATATAAGTTCTTGGCATCACAGAATACGTTTGAGCTACATATAAATTGCATGTATCCGTTCTTAAAACAATTATCTAACATTCTATCGAGGCCAAATATTTTTATCATTATCGTTTGTGAGATATTCAATCTCAAAGTTGAATGATATTGAAGAAAACCATCCATTTTCAGCCCTTTCCCGTTTTGAACAAATACTTTCCCGAACTGGTAACTATAATGGCATTTTCTATTATAAGCTGACATCTAGCAACTTTCCTGATTCGGAAAGCAATTTTCAAATCGGTAAAGTTTCATTTGAATTCTTAAATACCAGCAGTAACATGCTTTATACTGCCAAATGTCGAAAAAGAATCTAATAATTGTGGGACAAAGTGATAAAACAGTTGATCTGACAAAATAGTGCCCATAACTGCATTCAGATTACTAAAAAATTTTCTCGAAAAAGATAAAAAGTTTCGGAAATGTTCTGTGGCTGCCACTATTTATAAAAAATGGAAGCAAATTCGTTTCGAATGTTTTATTAAAACATCACGCTTCGCGCTTCGCACCTTCGACCATGTGCGGCTGATTTCTGGCTTGCAAAGTTGCTGGAAACAGTGGTTCGAGCCCAACCGCAGCCTGTTTTTGTTATTCGTATATAAATAAACTCTTATTCTTTGTATAAAGCGTACAGGCAGTAATGTTTCTTTTCTACATTTATTTCTAAAATTAAATAAGCTGTTACGCTGGCAATGTCTACCCCGACCTTGCTGAAACAATATCCGACTTGGCTGAACCCAATGGTTCGAGCCCATTACAGCCCAATCTATTCGCATTCATTTGTTCAAAACAACAACACAAAATTCACCTTTTTTAAAGCAAGAAACAAAATCCCATGTTTTGCAGTGAGCCGAACAAACACCTTAGTCGTCTGGCTCGGATAGGAGATGAGCCAGATGACCTGTTTGTTCGAGCTATTACAATTCAGTGAAAATTTTCGAGGGCGTGATGCAAGAAGGTGCTATCTGCATATTTGTAAATTTTCGGGAAAAGCCGTTTAAAGGTTTGACTCACTCTGAAAAATCAGGTTAAAGGCTTTTCAGTTTTGTTTTCTGCATGGATGTGTAGCTACATTACATCAATATTGTTACAATTTTTCAGTTAAATTGCTCTCAATTCACACACCCAAATAAGGTATCAATGCAGATAGCACCTTTTTGCAGTACCGAATTTTACGAAATTTAGTTAAAATTCACAGCTAGAAGGTGCTATGTGGCAGATAGACCCTTTTAATATCATAGTTTAATTCATGACAAAATAACAATTTCTTAAAGATAATTGTTTTTTATATACTATGTAGTAAGCAGGTATCATTATGATTTTAATATTATGTACATTCAAAAGTTAACAGCTTCTGATTTTTTATTAATATAACTAGTTTGGTAACTGACATTTTTCTTCCTATATAAATTGAGTGTTACTAGTTTTCATCTGAATCTTATTCTTCCTGATTTGGTTCCCGAAGTTTTCTTTGACTTTCAAAGATGTTTTAGGGGCAAGTAAGTCATGTTAGCATCAGTGATAATATCTGACTTTCACAAAGTTGACTTTCACAAAATATTAGGTCATTTTGTGCATTTTATAATTGGGAAGTTTTTCAGTATATAAAACAATTATTTTAGTATTTTCGAGAATGCATGACCACCCTTTTCTTGTTGGACTTCCTAACCTTTTCCTTGAATCAAATCTGTAAGGTCATATATATCTGCAATATTTTCATTGCATAATTCTTCTTTTTCGGTGGCACCAAGATGTCCTTAATTTATAAGAAAAGCAGCATTTTTATCTAGGATATGTCTTGTATTTGCAGAGGTTCATTTGCAACTTTTCACTCTTGAAATTTCAGAAAGACCTCAATTTGACTCCTTTAATTTTAGTTAAACTGTCATAAAAAAACTAGGGGTATTTCTGCTATGAATTTGCAGATTCCCCAACATATTATTGAAATGACCCTCAGTATTCAGCATAATTGAAACCCCTGTATTTGATGCAATACAACAATCAACATAGAGATACCATTGGATAGGACATTGATTCTTTTCAATCGATTGCAAACTAGAAAATTCTCTTTTTAGCTGTTTCAAAAAAGGAACTGGTAGTGTTTTTAAAGTCCTTATACCAGGTGTACAGTCTAGCTTTCTTCAAGGTTCCCAGCATTGTCTAGTTTTAATGTGACCTTCATATACTTTTAAAATTGTTCAATTCATTTTGATTTCATTGCTCTTTATTCCAGCATCCCTTACTTGTTTTCAAAATTTTTGTTCGTTTCTGAATCATTTTATTTCATTTACCGGTATATATTTCTGTTGAGTTGCTACTTTCTCATTGTAATTTAAGATATTCAGTAAAATTTATCATCTCTTAGCTCTTAAGAAGGAATGTATTGTATTTTTAATATTTTTCGTTTTCGACCATTGTGGTATTTTTCCAAAGACAAACTTTTTTCTTTTAAGTCTATGTAAATTTGCTTGAGAAATCTTTTAAACTGATTAAAATTAGCTTCTGTCCAGCATAAACGATAAGCTTGTGAAGTTAATTTGGGTTAAAATGATAAAATTATCATTTATAGCAATTAAAAGTAATATCATATTCAATACAAGAAGGAGCTATCTGGCAAATATCCCCTTTTTGCCTTGCAAAAGATGCACATAGCTCCTTCTTGCGCTATGAGTTTTGACATTTTGCAGATATCACCTTTGTGTTCTGGTGATAAAATATGTTAAACATAACTTTAAGTACTAGATATTTATATATTGTATAGATCAAGGTGACCCACATTGAAAAATGTAAAAACATGAAAAATGACAAAAACTGCAGATAGCACCTTTTTGCATCACGCCCTCGAAATACAACTGTGTAAATCTTAGTTCAAATGTACGTTCATGTGAGGTATATAAAACAAAAGAGAATAGTAGATATACAACGTCTATAAACATCATTTCTTCATATGTAACCTGAGGTAGTTTATTTGTAAAATTAGAGTACTTAAACCAGATTTTAGAGCCAAAGCTCAAATTGGAGTTTGGTGATAAACTGATAATGTTAGCATTGACCTGATACATGATTTTTAGCCTTTTATTTACAGTATTCTATGACTGCATTACTTTTAAAATATTGCTTTAGATATTAGCATCATTTTTTCATATATTTGGTGGTCGATTCTTCTATACATATAATGACAACATGGTAACTTTTTTGTAAAGTACCAGGTTATGCATTTTTTTATAAGCATATGCCTGTTGGAAAATTATGAAGCACCCAAAAGATGACACAATATACAGAAAATGCGTCAGTAAGGCAACATGAAATACAGTTTTTATTTTGAGCATTAAACACGTTAGACCATTAAAAGAACCTGGATTGAAACCAGCATTTTTTTTAAATTTAACATCAGGGTTCTCCAGGTTATGGACCTTTTAATTCTCAACATTTTAACAACATTTACGTGACAAAATCCCAGACTGGATCACCTTGATTTTTTTATTGGATTATTATATCACCTGGTAAAATTAATTTATATTACATTGGAAACACATACATTTTCTGCTGCTAATGCATATTTTTCGACAGAAAAAAAATCACATTAAAAGTGATCGAAACATCATATGATCAAATATTGTTTTTATGTTGCCATTGATAATATAATGCTTATATGTGCCAATTTATATCCTCACACTTAATCGATTCAAACAAAAAGGTGTTTTTTTTTATAATTGTTACACTTTTCCTGTTTACAAAACATCTATTTATTTTTAAATATATCATAACTGTTCCTTTTTTAAAGTAATGCTTCAACTTCCACTATCAGGAATGAGAAAAAGAGAAATACATTCATTTCCAATAACTCACCTACCATTAAAATGCTAACGAACATGACGAACAAAAATCATATTTAATGATAACAAGAAAAAAGGCATAGTGTAATATGCTCTGTTCATATGGGAAAATGTGGAATTGGGGAAACGCACTTTCCAATTTGAACATCGCTAATGAATGTGAAATGCATTTCAAACATTTATTAGATTAAATAAAAGTATTTTTAATTATTTTGTCTTCGAAATACCATTGCGAGATATACATTTTTCGATACCATGACTTGTTTCTTTCAATGCTTTATCCACTTAAAATGAGACAAGTGTATTTGATAATATATGATCATTAAATTAGCCTAGAATCTAAATTCAGGGTCAAACGCCTTGCTAAACTTTCCTGCCATGTTAAATTTATATCACTGAAATTGCTGTCCAAATCAGGAAAGTTGTAACATGTCAGCCTGTTATAGAATAAAATGAAAGGAGAAATTTAAAAGCCCCCGAAAAAGACAAATATGAAAATATTGCAGGCTCGGTTTGATTGAGCATGTTCATGGACAGTAATAGAAATGCATATTACTTTCCACGCCGCCTAGCCGTATGTTGAGCGCAACTTGATATTTACACAAGTTTATAGTACAATGTAGATAAATCCTCAACTATATATGGTAAGCATACAGAAAATGCCAATATAGTTACCAGTTCGGGAAAGTATATGTTCAAAACGGGAAAGTGCTGAAAATGTTTGGTTTTCTTGAATATTATTTAACTTTGAGCTTGAATATCTCACAAACGATTAAGTTTTAAATATTCGGCCTCTGTAGAATTTAAGATAATTGTTTTAAGAACGGATACACGCAATTAATATGTAGCTCAAACGTATTCTGTGATGCCCGAAGCTCAAACCCCAAGGTATATAAAATGTCAATTTTCTTTCCTGATGGGGAAATTTTTAAATCAATATTTCCCGATCAGGAAAGTGAAAAGGGAAATCCCCAACTTTCCCGAAAGGGAAAGATTCCCGACTGTTAATGATGCTATGAAATGTTCTTCTTGTTTCACAGTATTCGAAGGTACAGAAATCAAAAACATCACCGTTGAATGTGCAATTACGAGAAGACAAAAAAAAACGTGTAATATGCATGTTCAAAGGAATTCGACAACCAAACCGTGCGCCTTGAAAAACAAACGAATGTTTAGAAACAGAAAGAAGAACTCTTATCAGCACAAGAGTAAGATAATGTGAAATTTCAATCAATATTCAAGCGTTATAATTTTAGATTTTTCAATAGAATTTCAGATTGAAAAAAAAATTCTTATATTTTGTCTGCTTTCGTAAAAAATGATAGTGCCTCTAGCTGGGATCGAACACGCACGCACGCAGGTGAGTCTAAATATCATGATGAAACTGTTTCTATCATCAAATCATTATGAATGTTTGACGGATACTGATGAGTCATGTCTCTTATAGTAATTTTAATGACTTTGTGAGAATGTTCTGCAAAACTGGGGAGTGATCTTACCTGCACTCCACAAATATCTTCATTCAAGTTTCTATATTCGTAGCAGCGACATGTGATTGTGACCCCAAATACGTTATGCGTCAGTCCAAACAGCTTTGAAGTGAAGTATAAACGTACCGATTATTTTTATTTCAAACCATCAGACATTTTTCTTGATGTTTATTTTCATTTTGCATAATTTATGGTATGGATATTCTGAGACAAAACCTCAAACAACAATAACAGGTTTTACAATTTTTTATTACAGGTGTACGAAACCGTCAAATCTCAATTAACAAAACACTGAAAGAAATCGCCAGCTCGATACGGAATGCTTATCCAAAGTAAGAAAACATATTATCTTAGTGATTATGAGACCAAATAATTACGGCTATATTTACCCGTGTGCAATAGACGATAGTCGTTTATCATGCAACTGTATGAAATTGCATTGAATTGTTTCTAAATTATATAGTTTATTAAATCACAAAAAATAAACATTTCTTTTATATAACAGCATAACAGTCTTGAGACATCATTTCGGCCTCTTTACTAGATGGTAAGAAGATTTGCTCCTTATAGTACTTTAAGTATTTATCAATTTAATTTATACGAAAAAGTTCTTTCTGAAGTCATCTTTTTTAATTTTCCTTGAATCTCTTTGAAATATTACCGAGTTTTAGTAATATTAACTACTACGTCCACCAAATGTTTTAAAATTGTTTTAAGACTGAAAAGAGGGTGTGAAAAGTATTGGCCTCCCCTATATTTAAGTTTTCCACCATCTGATAGCCTCCTCCTAGCTTGGAGAGTGCTAGTAAAATCTGTAATTTGAAGACATTAACTTCTGAACGTGTGTTGAAGATTTGATAAGTTTCCATAAGCTAAAAATAATTAAGTTTATAACAATTCAAGCATTCAAGCAGGTAGACAACCACTTAAATATTTAAAAAAATAACAACAACATTTACACATTATTTAGAAAATTCAAAATTTGTTAAGTTGGATTTAGTCCTATGCGAAAGATAATCTAACCTTAATAGGGTCGATATACTTGGGTACAATTATAATGTGATTCACGATTGTCGATAAAAACTAGTAAAATTTAAAACTCTTGTTTTGTCTTAACCAAAACTTAATTGTAACGCTATTAAAATAGGCTTGCGCGTTTTGATCGTTAACGATAAATACGATTAACTTCATTTTATTTTTGCATTTACTGAAATGAATCACACTTTTAAATATCACAGGCGCCCCCGAAGCACGGGCAATATATTGACGGCGGCTGTAGATTACATTAAACAGTATCATTGGAAGAAAGAAAGACGTCTGGCTCGTATTCAGGACAAACAGCGCGGGATGGTCCAGCAGATAAAATCAATAAAACATATGATACAGGTATGTGACCCTAAACTGTATTTGCTCAGTTATCGTTTTATTTTGTAATTTGATAACAAAGATAGGATGATGTATCACACACATTACTATAGACCTATCGGTACACTAAAATTCCTATTGTCGGCTTGGAATAAAGAAGTACTGACCCAAATTGTATGGCGATACGTTATACAATAGGACATTCTCATGTTCAAAAAGTCATGTTTGTTGAAATGTTAAGTCCTTGAATTGCAACATGTTTTGCATTTATTTTTCAAAGAGGAATTTCATATAGACCAAAGCATCAATATTTTCAAAAATAATCGTTTCACAAAATAGTGACACGCAAACCTAAATGCGAAAAAGCGAATTGAACTAAGTGATGTAGGTTATTTGTACAGGAATTGCACTCAGTGCTCGTCTTAAGAGTATACGAAAACTCTATTAAAAGAAACTAGATGCTCGATATGTTTCTCGTAACCCTGACATGTTTTTGCTGATTCTTATCCAAGGGATTTGGTCTCGGTTAGGTCGTTGAGTACTCATCTTTTTACGAGACAATGCCAATTTAGCTTTTTATGTTTTATATGTTTGTATGATTTTGCGTGCAATATTGTCGATTTGATGTTTGAGTTAAAGCTAATTTTTCCAAGACATAATGTTCTTGTTTGTTCATATAAGAACCTGTTTAGGAAAGTGAGGTTGGTGCATCCTAGAACCAGGTTTAAAACAAGTGTTTTTCCTCTGTACGTTCCGAGGTGATATTGCTAAGCACTCTAATTTTTGTCGATTGTTTGTGATGTTTTATTTGAAACTGATCATTTAATATCCTAGCTCAATTTTCATCGCTTTATTGTGGCTGTGATAGGCTATGTCCTCTGGATGTGGCCTTTCCTGGTATGCATGTTTAACTTTTTTTTTAATTTAGAGGAATGCAATATGTTTCGAAAGTTACAAAGGGTAATGCAACAAAACATAATATCCTCATCACATTTAGCACGGCTTTGATATTTCCCAGTCCAGCCGCCAGATTGTATCTATTTCCTAAAAATACTCATTAATACTGGAAATAATATAGAATTAAAATGTTTACTTTGGCCGAAAATATCGAATCAAATTAAGATTTTGAACAATTATCATTTAATCTATGTAATTTATTTATTTTGCTGCCGTGACTTTTTTTATCATAAAAATGCAATTTTTATTTTTCAGTCTATAAATCGAGATGTTCGAATTGCTGTGCGAAAACGAAGGCTGGAATTCGATGCCAAAGAATAGAACAATTCGAGAATAACGATACAACTCTATAGCAAATTGTATTATTACGGAGGTAGAGATGCAACATTAAACACTTTATGGCGTTTCACACTAATTTACAACATACAACGGCTGTCCCAATAATTCTTAGAAAATTTGAATAAATAGAAAAATCCTTAAACACGAACATTGCACAGTTGTTTAAAACATAAATTGCTTACTTTTATGCGAAGTTACAAACTTTTTTTAGACAAATCATTTATCATAAAAAAATTGCAACACGTTATTAAGGCGACCTACCGGTCATGCTCAAAATATAATGTTACCACTTCCTGAAGTTCTCTTCAGCGTTTTAGATACACTGACGGTGTCTGTCCATCCTTGTATTAAAAACGTTACTGTACCACTCTGTTGGAAGACTGAATTCTGAAGTTGAATTCCAAGCGTTCATGATCTCACCACGGTTCTCGAATTTGCGGCCTATTACCCAACCACGGTGCCTATCCATATCGGCTGTTTCTTTGCGAAATTCGCTATATCGGCTGTTTCTTTGCTTCGGCAACGGCTATTCTTTGCTAATAACAATGGATAAAGAGCATATGTCGAAGATTCCAGATGCAAATGTTACAGATATAAGGTATATTGTACAAAAAATGGTTGTGCACGGAACATTAGAATGTCTAAACTATGCATTGTAGTGTTTACTTTTTAAATATTGGCGATTGTGGCCGAAATCTCGATGAAACTAGTTGACGATACAAAGACGTAGAGCACAGATCCAGCTTTTCCGCAGTCTATAACGAGTGTTTGCTTTGATATCTAACGTATCAAGCGATATATTATATTCATTTCTTCAATATTCTTCCAAAAAATACTTACAAATAGGTAGAAATATTAATAGATTTATCCAAAAACCTTTACTTTCGGTTTAATTTGGGCACCGGCGGTCTCTCTGCTCACCAGTTTTTGATGCACAGGCTGACTCTCTGCATTGCGCACAGGTAGGCTCAATGATAATAACTACTTAGGCACCTGTTTACTCACTGTATTATGGACAATTTAGAATTTTGTCACTGCATTCTCCTTTTTAGAATGTAAATTAACGTTACATGAGCAGGGGACTTCGAAGTTCAACGAGAAACCTTAAGTTTTATCGCAACTGTGTTAGTATCCTTTTTAAGGTTAATGCATACATTGCTAAATGTTTATGAAAATGCTAATAGATATGTTTAACAATAATAAAGCTTTACAAAACTTTAACAAGGTTAAAACACTTATTTCATATGTACAGAGAGGGAGGAAGGGATGAGAGAAAGAACGACCGACGGACGATCGGTTCGTGGAAAACGGACGATGAACGAATGGACGAACGAATGAACCGGCGAATAAACCAATAAATGGGCAAGTGGAGATCTGTGTTCAAACTGCAATATAGAATGTACATAGGCTATACATATGAAATAAGTGTTTTAACCTTGTCAAATTTTTGTAAAGTTTTTTTATTCAATTTATCCATTGGCATCAATTCGCTTTTAGCGGATGTGCGTCGCGGCTTCTTCATACGTCACCATTTTCTGAAGTTTTCGTTTACCTATTAGCCCGAAAGGAGTTTTGCTCTTGAATAGATGACACTTTTAGAATGACATAAGGATTATTATACAGTTAATTCTTTTCCACTTGGTGCTCAATTTTCACTTGCATATAGCAGACAGAGCGAAGCAACAGTGTTTATATATAAAGTAAACAGAACAATATGTCAAATGGAAATCACCACAATATTAATTTAGTAATGTTAAAGTTTAAAACAAGATGAAGTAATGTTTCATTGTTTGTATTTAAGTCTAGACAATAATTTGCCAAACTGAAACGTTTTACATCAAAATTCCGTTAGAATTAAATTAATGCAATGCCAAGAAAAAATAGTTCCTGCTGCTTCCATTGGTGATATTAGAATACAAATGTCAGCTTGGTTATCGATGAAATGGGAACTTTGAAAGTCACTAAACTCGGAAAATATGTAAAACTATATTGCAGGCTTGGTTTGATTGAGCCTGTTATGGGCAGAAAAGTAAATGCATATTAAGTTTACTGCCCATGAGCCTAGCTCCATGATGAGTGCAACCTAATATTCACACAAGAAAACACTACATGTACGCTGAGACAGTTAACGGCAAACAACGCTTCTGGTTTATTCGAATAGATGAAAATGGAACATTTAGGGCCACCGAATACGACAAATATGAAAGTATTGCTGGCTCCTTTTGATTGAGCCTCTTCATGAGCAAATCTAGTATTTGAAAATAAATATATATTCTGGACATAGGACATTTGTTGTTGTCATTTGGCATGTTTTAGAGGGTTGCAAAACCAAATCAAAGAAGCAAAGCTCTAACTAAAATAAATACTAGATAATTTAATGCGATGGACCAGACTTACAAGTTTCAAAAATAACCATGCAATACATTTTATCACGATCTTTAGCAATTTGACATTTATTTGAAATAAGAAAGATGATGATCGTGGTGATTTAAAAAAAGACAACCCTTGGGGTTACCGCCTTTGAGGTTAATTTGCAAAAAAATATTTTGATTTAAAGCGACATTTTAATTAAAAAGATAAAAGATTGCAACATATACTATTCCTCTTAGGGTTATTTCTTTAGTAGAAAACTCATTTGTTTTATAATTATTTTGCAAAGTATATGAGCAATATTCTAGTTCAAAGGCGGTAAATCCCCAGGTTCTCACATTCATTATAAATTTTAATTGTCAGCATCGACTACAGAATGAATTGATTGCTACATCAATTTTACACATTATCACAAATCAACATAAAATAAGAAAGCATTAAGGCTCGAGGATTGTGTTTCAGTTTTGAAGGGCACATAATTCGTGTGTATTTTGAGAAGCTATAATTAGGTTGCTGCTGATTATAATTAATAAATATAAATACACTTCATAAGTGATATTTCTTAGCATTCAGGTTTATACATTGTTAAAAATAGTATCTGTTTTAGGAATGTATTTTTAAATGCATTATTTATTGCAGAAGTTAAATGTCATTTATTGACATAGATACAAAGCATTTAAAGCAGACATCTTAAGAAACTACAAGGATTAGAAGAAAAGTATGGCCATTGTACGCATGTGTAAAGTGAAAAAAAAACATGTTTTCAAGCTTCTCATAAGTGAAGCAATTTAAAACAACAAAATATTTCATAGCATTCATGTTTACGAATGGCCCACCTCAAGCGAATAGTTAATATGTAAATCTTTTTGACGGAAAACTTTTCTTTTTATTTATTTTGTCAACACGAACTTTAAGAAAACGTAAATTAATTAACTTTAAAAGACCTATTCAAATTTATTTTATTGATTTAAAAATCTCCATTTATGTGATATTCCTCATGTAATATTCCTTCAAATGGTTATTGTTTTTGATATATATAGCTGTCGAATTGTCATAACAATAAAAAGGTGCATTATCGTTAAAGAATGAAACTGTAACTTTTTATTCCAAGTGATGTTTAAAGTATGTTTACGAATGGCCCACCTCATACTTGAATGTGTGAAATGCAAGAAATGCTCCTTTAAAAGAGAAAAACATTATGTAGACCTCAAGTACCATGGCACAATAAATACTTGAAAATGCTGAAACAATACCGTCAATCAATTGCAATATTTAGTATGTTTTTTTCAAAAACATTTTTTCTTTAATCATATTATGTACAATGTATTAATATAAAATGAGCCATGTTATGCAAAAAAGTCATTTTTCAGAAAGAGTGGAGTTACAACCCTATTGCGCACAACCCACTATTATTGTTTATTCTAATCAGGGTCGAACCATGATTTTACTTGTTGGGCTACGTTTGCCTTCATCGTCAAATCATTCTGAAGAGACAACACGCGCGATCAAGAGCGATTTGAACACTGGGACCGCGGAGGAGATGATTTTGGCTGAATAACAGTGGCATAACATTGGCTTGTCGATATAAAAAGTTACCTATTTATAATACAATTATATGTAATCATTTGATAAATAAAACGGTTAAATCATTAGTATACTGTAATACTGCAAGCAATAATAGGATCCCAGTTCATAAATTAGACATCTATTCTCTCTATAATATATAAACCTAATAATAATTTTACATAAATATGAAAACAAAAGATGCATAAGTAATAATGTTTCATCCATACTTATTGAATGTTTTAGGGGCGGATCAAGAGTCGTTGTTTTGTTTGGTTGTTTGTTCTTGTTGTTGTTGTTGTTTTTGCTGTTTTGTTGTTGTTGTGTGTTTTTTTTTTTTGGGGGGGGGGGAGGGGTTGAGGAAGGAGGGGGGTCTGGGTCTGTGACCGAACCCCGTTAGATGCAGAATTATTTAAATTACACGGAGATGTTCCTAATTTTGGAAATTATCATGTAACTATCACAAGACTACCCCCGACAAACCCCTTTCTGAAAATCTAGCCTCCGACCCTGTTCTTTGAATACGACATTGTTTCTCATATTCTGTGTAGCGCTACTTATTCCATACATTTAAGTGGTATTACCTCCTTACTCAACCGTGGCTTTAACACCCTTAGGAAATCCCGCAACCTATCGCCACTTCCTGGACGTTGACACTTGACATTTATGTATCATATATAAGGCAAGCCGACAACGATTTTTTATGCAAAGCACGAAGATCTGATGGTAAAAGTATATTGTTAATGGCATCGAATAGGCGCCCAAGAGGCCTTATGTTTGGGCCGTGGCCGCCGGGGTTAGCGGTCTTTGCTCTTGCGGTCACAGCTCCTATGCGCCTACATCACCTACCTTCTTATTCTTGAAATTGCTTAAGCAGTGTAGCGGTGATCTATTCATGTTAATTCATTTCGGCTGATAACAACAGGAATCTACATCATGCTTTACCTCTTTTGTCTGTACCCTTCCCTTTTAAGGCATAGGCCTTTCTGTCATCAAGTTGACAGATGTTGGGTAGTTTAGGCCCATTCCTGTCTTGTACAGTTTGGACACAAAAAGCATAAGTTTGAATCTAAAGGGGAATATAATCAGCAAGATGCGAAGTAACATAACTTTGAAATGCTGCGCGATTTTAAAGAAATTTGATGAGGAAAAGGTGCTCCTAAATGCCATTTACTTAAGAAGGAAATCAGTTCTCTGATAAAATAAAATTTGCCCTTGTTCACATTACCAAAACGAAACCACAATACCAAATTTCAACAGAAATCGACACAATGCTTGATGGATCATTTGCATTTAATTTACGTGTAGATACAAATTTAGGCCAATGACTATTAGTAAGTACAATGATTTGTGCATTTAATGATTGGTGCTTCATTTGCATTTAATTTAGTTAGAAATTTAAGCCCATACCTGTTAGTTATCACAATGCTTTGTTCCAATTCGCATATTGAAAAGTAAACTAAAATTACTATTATTGCGAAAGTAAAATACTTATTTAATATGAGAAATGTATCAAACCGATTAACAGTCACTAATATTGATTATCCGACAGATGTCGAAACCGGTACAGAAAGCTATAAATAGATTGGCCAAAACATGATCTACAGCTTTAGAGAACCATCGTCTGTATCTACTTTTACAGAAAGTCAGAATTGATTGAGAACAATGGAAATTGAAATGTAAAAAAGAAAATGATTTTGGGAAAATAAATGATTTGAGTAGTAAGCCGAAAAAATCCTAAAATTGGATACTTTCACATTCCGTGCTTAAATTAGTAGCACGTATTTTGGCAGATTGTAGACAAAAGTTCCGCTAAAATGCCGAAAACGTTTACCGTTTATGCTATAAGAGTCGGATTTTACTATGTTTTAAGTTGGTTCTAAATAAAAGATTTCAAAGGTTGACCCAATAGCAAATTCGAAATTTGATGAATTGCTAAAGTGGGAGTCTATAGGATTTGATTTAGTGGTCTATAGCCTAAACAGTCACGTGCTCCTCCATGTAACATCTCAATTCGTTATATCAATATACACGGCCTTGAGAGGCCGTGTAATGATCAAGACAGCATAGATATTTTAAAATCACTTTATTGGCTCCCAGTGCGTGCGCGGATTGTGTTTAAAATTCTAGTTATGGTGTTTCGTGTAATACATAGAACAGCTCCAGTGTGTCTCCAACAACTGTTCACTCGCAGCCAAGTCGTTACAAACTGCGGTCAACAGATGAAATAAATCTCAACATCTTCTTACAATTGTACCGACAATTGTACACTTGTGACAAAAAACCTTCTCATACATGAAGCAATTCAAAACAAAAAAAGTATTTAATGGATGCCATTTTTACGAGTGGCTCACCTCAAACAAACAGCTGTCTTTAAATTAAACATACTTGTTTGCTGCTTTGGTTAATTAAAAGGTTATTAATAATTAATTACTTTGGAATAAAAACTTGTTTTAAATGGATTAAACAAAGTTAGTCACTATTTATAAACTCACATTTTACATAATTGTGATATTATAAATGTAAAGTTCTCTAGGTCATATTTAAATTTTTTCGACGGTAAAGCCTTCTTTTTTATTTGTTTTGTCAACAAGAACTTTAAGTAAACGTAAGAGTTAATTAACTATAAAAACCGATGCAAATTATTGATTAAAAAATCTCCATTTGATATTCCTCATGTAATATTCCTTCAAATGGTTATTTTTAATATACCTAACTGTCTAGTTGTCATTACAGTACAAAGGTGCATGATCTATAAAGCATGAAACTGTAACTTGTTTATTCCCAGTGATGTTTTAACTAAATGTATTTAGTTAAAATTATAAGTTTTCTCCTTGTGCTGTTTTTGTTCTTATACCCATAAATGATTTTAGCATAGGTCAGCGTTAATCCGCAAAATTGATACAACTCGTCAGATTAATAATTCCGTATTGAACATTGTCAAAATGTCCGGGTCTGTATTTTTGCAGCTTCCGGTAGTTTCTACGTTCCAAAATGGCCGATTTCAAACCGCGATATTTTCACAAATTCTGATTTGTTGACTCCAATGACACTCTTTCTTTTAAAAAATCATTAATCTCAATGACATTTACAAATGAAAATAATATGAAATCGTCAAAAATGTTAAAGAAGTCAAATTAATAGATTGTCAATGCGGATATAAAACAGAACAAGAAAAATTTTAGGAGCGAAGAAATGTACATATCGTTCAACTATCCCGATTTAAATATCCCTATGTAAAAATCCTTCGTAGTTTCTCTTTTCAGCATAACCCTATTTAGATGCATTCGATGTTTATTGAAGGTCGTTGCTGCGGTATAAGAATTAAACACTAAGGGTATACAATAAAAGGAACATTATGACAGTATGCAATCTGTAGGTTTTTATTATGTCTCGTTGCGTATGTAAACAACATCACGCTCGACCATGGTCTCGCATGATATTGTTTACATACCCAACTCGACAAATACAAACCTACAGATTGCATACTATTATAATATTCCATATTTATCACTCATTTCCATTAAAGCAGATTGACGTATGTCACAAATAATGTAATATAGTGTAATGTTTCAAGACAGGAATGGGCCTAATGTTTCAAGAATAAATATCAACTTAATTTTGACAAGATGATATTATCAAAAGAAAGGTGCGAAATCGCATGTACCTCCAAGTTTAATATAAAATAAGTTATTTCCCTTGCATAATCAATGTTTTCATTGTAAGGACATGAAAAAGCTTATTTTATTAAAATAATTTCCCAACAAAGAGTGTCTTACCATTTACCTTTATATTATATCATGAAAGTCTATGAGAATTATATTGTTTCCATGCTGATCAGAAATTATCTTCACATCCAGATATCACGTTCCAGAAAGAGAGTCCTCAACACAGTAAATACAAAATAAAAAAGTGTTTAATATGAACTTCGACTCGACTGATAACCTGAACCGAAATTCTAAGATATTTGATAATATTGTTTACAATCAGTGTAACAAAAATAGTTGTCCTTTAGTAAATGCTGATGAAACATGCAAGAGCAAAGACGGCTAAGTCTACTATAAATTAAATGAACAAGGAACATGTGTTTTAATCTTTAGGGTTTAAGAGGTTCTGCATGTTTATAGAGAAATCTTGTGTTCTTGCTGATTTGACTCAAGAGTCTCGGGTCTCGATAAGGTCATTGAGTATCCACCCTTTTGCTTTACAATGATAGTAGCTTCTTAAACCTGTTCGGGCGCGTGTGAAGTTGGTGCAACCTAAAGCCAGATTAAAAACTCCCAGGGCGGTAACCGCAAGGATTAACTTTATGTTTAATTGTTTTGTGGTGTCTAATTTGAAATTGATTCTCTTATAAACTCATGCTCCCTTTTTCTCTCTACTTTTTGGCTGCAAAGGGGGGCTGTTTTCTGGTCGTGGCATTTCCTGATATGCATATTTCAATTTTATGCATAACAGAAAAACGTTTAATACAGGGTTATCGGTACCACGAGTTAAGGAAACCCTTTTACAAATGTTATCGCCGATGACCAGATTAAATTGAAAAATACAGATGCAGTTTAAAATCGCTACTATAACGAGGTATAACTCAGTCAGTATGATTTATAATCAAAGAACATAAATGTTCATTTCTCCACATTATTTCGTAAAGGCCTTCCCTTAATTCAAAAAAGAAAGTTTATCAACATGATCCTACAGCGCTCTGCATGCTGATCGTTATGCTTATCGCCTTTTTGAACGACGGTGGCAGGGGTAAAAGGTGATGAAGGTTTTTTTTAGGGAAATAGAAGCTCGATCTGTATCTTTTGTACCTGTCATTGTGTTCTTTCTTGTGTTCTTTCTGATCTGACTACAGTGGCTCTGAACTCAGTAGGGTCATTGAGTACCCAGCTTTTGCTTGGCAATACTATTCGATTCTTATTTTTTAAATGTTGGTGTATGTTTCTGCATGCATTATTGTCGAGTAAGTTGGTGGTTTGGAGCTAATTCACCATGACAACTTGTACTTCTTTGTTTTTTGAGAATCAGTCGGGTCAATGTGGGATTGGTGCGCCATGAAACCTGGTTTAAAATCTTTAGTGGTAAATTGTTTTTCCACTGACCCTTCACATTTTCGTCAATAGACTTTGGTGACTTTTTTGGCTTTATGAAAAGGCTGTGTCTTTTGGATGTGGCCATTTCTGGTATGCATATTTCATTTTTCTGCCATTTTGAAATGGTTCCCTTTGTACAATATTTTAAAAAGTAAAACATCAGTATCAGATGTGGCCACACTCAGATATCGCATCCTCTCACAGAAAAAAGCAATGAGGTAAAAGGAGCACTCCATAATTATCTTTATAAAATGATCAATTATATAAATCACGAACATAGACTATGTACAGTTAACACATAAAAACGGTCAGCGGCAAAAGAATTTGCCACTGGGGTGTAAAGTTTTACGTTTAAAAAGACGGAGCATTCCCGCACCAAAGCACTGTAATTTGATACTAAAATCCACGAGGCAATTAATATATCATGTGATTCTTTTTTTAAATATCACGTGAATATAAACCTAATACGCGAAAGCGTTATCGATTGTATTGTTGAAAGACATAAGCATAACAGGATATGCACACTCAATCTGCATGTTCTGCATTGTTTGTATCTATGAATCTGTTCTCACAGATAAATCATAACGACAAAACCAGGCAGTTTGACGCATTTCATAAAACTAAGCGCCTTGAACATTTATTTTCTTTAAAAACAATCGGGAAGTCAGAGAGATTTGGAACTTGCCATACAGTGTTATCGATGTAGAACATTATTTCCAGTGATAAAAAATATTCACTTCGGTAGCAGATCTATCGTAGTTGGAATAGACATTTAAATATTATGATACCACAAACATTTGTTTTCGAGATGTTAAAGTATATAATTATAAGTTTGGTTGAAGATTTTTAATTATATAGACATTTTTCAAGCAGTAGACTAATTCTTTTCGTTTATATGTTCTTTTACTGATGAATCATAATATTTCGCGTGGGTTTAAATTTCGCATATTTCGCTCTAGGCGATGTGCGCGAAATCCAACCCCAGCGAAAACGAAGCACATAATACATTATCCTATCGGAACAATACAACCGCGCGAATTTGAATCCGCGCCAAAATGCCATTTGCGTCATCTTCGCGAAAATAAGGCCCCGCGATATTAAATAATACCACTGCACTTAATAATTTAATGTAGGACGTGAGTAATGCCACCATCCAACCTAATCGAAATTGCTTTGCTTGTTTACTTAAATAAAAATACAATCATAGGAATTACTGTCTTTATAATTTGCATTTACAAATAACGGAAGGTTTGTTTTATTATCAACTTGAAGTTTAACCTGTACGAGCATTTTTGAGCATTTTCGTGATGTCTTGAGAAATTGATCATTTACCTACTGTATCTTTCCTCTCAACCTTTTGTCTCTATTGGGAGGCTGTGTTATTTGGTCGTTTGATATGCATGTTTCACGTTTCTTGGAGATTCCTGTGCCCAAGGTTATAAAACTGAGCATGGAAACCAGTCTCAAATCTCAAGCAACTGATTGGCTGAAATGGCGACCAGTCGCCATTTCAGCCAATCAGGTGCTTGAGATTTGAGACTGGTTTCCAATCTCAACTTTATAACCTTGGGACCTGATGTAAATGGAAATTATCAACCAGATTTGATAACAAACGATTAGGTTTTTAAATATAATTCAAGCAACCAATCCAAGTCTAATGTCCTGTATTTTTGGTAATCTGAAATGTTATTCCAGTCGCCATTTCAGCCAATCAGGTGCTTGAGATTTGAGACTGGTTTCCAATCTCAACTTTATAACCTTGGGACCTGATGTAAATGGAAATTATCAACCAGATTTGATAACAAACGATTAGGTTTTTAAATATAATTCAAGCAACCAATCCAAGTCTAATGTCCTGTATTTTTGGTAATCTGAAATGTTATTCTACATCAAACCATGCCAACTTTGTACAGAAATACATCATTTTGGACACATCCAACATTACAAAAACATCGGATGTGGATATTCATATTAACATAATTATAAAAAGTTGACAAAATATTCATTTAAGTATGTTGGTTTTCACAAGTATTTTGATATATATTTAAATTATTGCTTTAACGACGGGGACTGCAAGACTCCTCGGCGCGCATATAACAATATAAAATTATAATGATTAAACGTCTAATTGAGACAACCATCGACTTGAAAAAAAAAACGCATTCATTTTCATGATATGGAAAGGTGTGTTTCATTGTTCTGATTAATATTATTTTAATTGCTCCAAACAAAAAAATTATTTAGCCGCTAACGTTCAATAATATTAAATAGAACAATTGCAAATATTTACATAATAAAAGTCGAATGTGATTTTTTTTATTTCTTTATATTGTTGTATTTTCAGCGTTTTAACAAAAGCGTAACAAATAGAATTATTATTACAAAAAGACTACTCATAACATGAAACTTTGAAAAATAAAATGCAAAGAATATCTGCAAGATTCTACACATAATCGCAAATAAGCACAGCAATAAGACGGCAGTATTGTATTCTTATTCTCGTATTCTCTTATTCTCGTATAGATGTTTTACTTCAAAGGTAAAGTTTATTAATTTATTAAAACATCTAAAATGTCAAATCAAAATAATTTTGATTACAGCTTTGAATGCACACTTCTTCAAATTCTTTTTCAGATTAAAAACTACGTTATTCCAATCATGTGCTGTCATATTATGTAAAAATATGCAGCTCTGTTTAATTCAATTTGGAGTTCTCTTTTTTTTAGTAAAAAGTGGTAATATCCAAATTTAAAGAATAACTGGTTTTCAAATTTAAGAAATTTACAAACTATTGATAAATAATAATTATAGCTTTTTAAATTATAACATCAATCTGAACGTTCATTCAAAGTGACTATACGGCTACTCCTAAATAAGCCAGGGTGATATAAGCTGCGTTAACTTAAGGTTTTCATTACTAAAGATCGAAGAATAACTGACAGTTATTAAAAGCTTTGCATCAAATTATAATACGAGTGAAATATTTGTTTGCGGCAATATCTACCTTTGTAAAGTACAATTAAAATATTAAATACAATTAAGCTTATTCTGAAAATGTGTGATGCCGAATTCAACGAGTATGTTTACTCGAAATTAATAGAAGTACGTATTAGTTAAAAAAACCCGAAACATTATTATTATGTTGAAACAAAAGAGAAATAGAGGATATTTGTTTTGCCAGTGTAAGATATATATATTTCACCGATTCAGATCCGGAATAAGTATTTTCACGAGTGGCAAATCCACGAGTGAAAATACACAATTCCGGAGTTCACGAGTGAAATATATTTCTATCTTTCACTGGTTATAACAAATTTTCTTTTTAATTTATACTTTTAGTGTACAATTTGTGTGAATTCGACAGAAAAAATGCATGACATGGCGCTAAAAACATTTGAGCCCGATTTCTAAACGTTCTCATTCGGAATGATAAGTGCGTTTGGATGCCAACGTGAAATAAACACAGTGAAAATAAAAATGATATTCCACAGTTTGAAAACAGTGAAATTATACCACTTTTATTTCGCCGAGAAAATTCTATAATTCACTGGAAAGCATAAAATAAAAGATGCTGTTTCCGGTTAGCTGCGTGTTAACGTTTAACGAGGAACAGTCAGAAAGTTCCCGGACTGGTCCTTTTAAACACATTATTGACGTCGGATCGTCATAAAACTTACCATGCATGTATTTCTATTTAAATCTAATATCAACAGGTAAGAAAAAGTAGGTTTTAACAAGTATTTGAATTTATTTTTTTACATTTAACATGTCCACAACCGTTATACGGAGCACTTCCGAATTTGCCTTATTTTGCAATGAGATGACTATTTTCTTTTAAAGTTTCTCAAAATAACGGTGCAAAAACATCTTGATTTTTCCGCATCACGTCAACAGAACTTAGTCTACAGTTACTAGTAAACAATAACAAAATTTCAGTGTGACCGGTTGACGTATCGCCATTTTGTGAGGTATAATATCCGCTCTGTAAAAATTCTGTAGAAAGAAAATGACAACGTAAATTGAACATACGGAGCAGCGGAAGTGATTAAATTCTTTGCGATGTCTGGTATGTCTACGGATGCTTCGAAATTCATGCATCAGAAGGATGGTGTTATTAATTGTTCCAGGACTCTTGTGTTTGAGTGCTACAAACGTTTCCGGAAAGGTAGGGCGGTTATCGAGGATAATGCGCGAAGCGGAAGGCCGTGAAATGATGTGCGCTCAGTCAAAAAGATTAAGGACGTCCTGTTTTGGTGCAAGTCTCTAGATGATATTGCTGACACTGTCTGGTTGAGTCATGGAACTGTCCATAAAATAGTGACCCAGGACTTGAACATAAATAAGGTATGTGAGCGCTGGGTTCCTCGTCTGCTGACAGATGAAATGAAAGCAACCCGTGTGAACGTCATATGAACGTCATCGACGTCGCGGAAGTGCTCCGTACATGACAAAGTGGGTTAATCTAATGGATCAGAAAACATGTTTATGTTCTTGCAGTGGAATCGTCATATTTTTATGTCATATATTTAATTACTGAATCATACGGAAAATAAAAAAGATATCATGACAGTCCGGGAACTTTTTGACTGTACCTCGTATAGGGATCGTCGGGAATAATTTGTAGCAAAGATTATATGTTGAAAACATATGCTTAACTTAAAACTAGCGAAGGCATTGAACTTGAACTCGTGATGAGTTTGAAGAACCGATGAAGAAAGACTTTTGGAAGCAATCGACCACGTTTTCTTGTCCCGGTCATTATAAGCATGTTCCTGCATAAGACCGCGACACTGCCTAGCCCAGGGTAGGTGTAATTCAATGTTAACACAAGTGCACAATAAACATTAGGCTCAATCCAAAAATAGTTTGTGCTTATAATAAAATAATATTCGAATTGGACCTAAAATATGCAAACTACCTATATGTATTTTTATTTAATCATCATTTTATCATGTTAAACTTAAAGATGATATGTTTAAACTATAAATATATAGAAATTCTCTGATAAAAACAGTTGTAATAAATATGCCTAAAATAGTAGAATGTTAACACGACGTTCTGTCCTCCATAAAACACAAAATAAAACGGAACTGATTCATAAATCCTCGGGACAGGTCAAATCAAACGTCCAAAAGAGAATATTGTTGTCTCAAGTTTAACTTGAGAGCTCTGGTCTCGGTAAGATCATTGAGTACCCGCCCCTTCGGCCTTGCAATGCTCTTAACTTCTTATGTTTTATATGTTTGTGTGCTTTTGCATGCAACATTGTTAAGCCGATAAGTGGGTTGGAGTTTTTTCACCAAGACAACTTGTACTTGTTTTGTGATATGAGAACCTGTTGGGGCAAGCGTGAGGTTGGTGTACCCTAGAACCTGGTTTAAACCCCCAGTGGCAATTTGATTTGCCACTGACCGTTCCAAGGCGGTAACCCCTCGGGTTCTCATTTTTGTGTATTGTTAGTGGTTTCTTTTTTGAAACTGATCATTTTATTAATCATGCTCTCTCCCCCTCTCTTCTTCTTGACTGTGTGGGGAGGCTGTTTTTTTCTGAATATGGCGATTCCTGTTATGCATACCGTATAGCGGGTAATTTCTGCGGGTGCCAAATTTCTGCGTTTCTGCGGTCTTTGGATGAAATCGCAGAAATATGTCCAGCAGAAAAAAAAACAGCAGAAATTTAAATGGCAAAATATTATCTCATTTTATCATATAGGCATAGTATAAACGCGACATTTGCTCAAACATTTCTCAAACATTCAAATCAGTTGAATAGTTGTTTGAGAGTTGTTATTTATTGGATAGATAATATCTTTTTGTTATTTTTTGATAAAATAAATTGAGTAACAGGTATTACCCATGAATAAAATATCTGTGAAAAACAAATAGTATGTGTACATATATCACAGTCGTGTTATTCTTACGACACCTTACCCAATATGAACCGCAGAAATTTATCCTTCATGGGAACCGAAAACGCAGAAATAAAAAACGCAGAAATTTTTGCGTCCATTTTTGAGGGTAAAACGCAGAAATTTATGACCGCAGAAATAACCCGCTATACGGTATTTCACCTTTTTTTTAACCTATAAGATTTATGCGTAAATATGTCAAAATCTTTCTTTGGTCCTATTGAATGTTTCTTGCTGAGTGCATACATTAATCAGTTATATAATATCAAAACTTTTTTCTAACTTTCAAATAGAGTAAAGGCCGGGTATTAAGCTGTTTGATTGGTAACACTCAATCGAACAACATAAATTAGAAAATCTGGCCTATATATTAAAAAGTATCAGTTTAATCTTCTAGACCCGCTGTTTCTGTTGTCAGTTTGTAAATCCAGTCTAAAGTAATGCAGTGATACATTGACATATTTGTTGATAAATGAGCCCAGCTAAAATGGAAAGCATTTCAAAGCCATCATGCCAACTAAGTGAAAATGTCATTCTGTCTGAACAACATAAGAATCCAACTTTATTTTAATGTGCGCTTTCCTTAAAAAAATCATTATTCATTTAAATGTATCACGTGCAGAGGTAATTAATAAAATAATGTCATATTTTCTGCACCACATTTTGCACTTAAATGTGTCATTTCAACATTTTGAATATTTTATTTTCGTTTAATATACAACACTTCAACTCATCTTCTCGTTCAATATTTGCATTTTGTATTTTTACAATGTAGTTGATAATTAAACCCATTAAAACAGTAAATCTGGTTTCTTTGTTTTGCAAAATGAGTCAGTGTTAAATATCTTAACATAAATAATGAAATATTGAAACAAGACTAATGGTAAAGATTGCACGCACAAAAATATGGACAGAAAAAATCATGAAGACACAACCCATATTCACACAATGAGAGCAAACACGGCCTTTGCAGCCGAATAAGCATAAATTATAAACAATTCATACGTTGTGTCACTTTCATGTTATTTTTAAGACAGCAAACGAATACCATTTTAGTTTAATTCAAATATATGCCTGCCTCTACCGTCACACCTACTTTATGTTCCATTACGTTTTTCTCGAATAAATAATCGGAAATTTATGATGTAACTATTTGTATATTAAATCAGGAAAAATAACTTTGACATCAGTGAAAAATGTTATCGCAAGACGCAAGCATATAGAAGACAATTATATATATAACAATAGATTATTCATGGCTGCTAAAGTAATTTCATCAGAAAGAATACGCAATGCGTCTATATTTAATTATTTTCATCGCTTTACTGTGAGAAAGCTAGACAATACATAAGTGTTGTTAATGCAACGCAACTTTTTAGATATTTTAAGTTTAGCATTTAACACACTGCCTATAAAAATAAAGGAGTGAAAATATATTATGGCTGCAAAATTTGTTTGAATATAAAGGCGTTCAATATCCTCATGAAACCTATTCACTTTAAAATAAATTTTCAAAGCATTGTTATTTTGGTTTCTTTTTGTTGTGTAACCCCAAAATAAAAGGAAGACTTTTCCATGTGTAAAGTCCATTCACGATAGCATAATTGACAACAGGAATGTTTTAGTGAAACTTTTTCTCTATCTGCTCTTTTGGCAACTACCCAGGGTATGCGACGTCATTTAGCAACTACTGATGTTGCTCTGGCAGATGATCGATAATGGATTTACGCAACGTGAGGTGAGGTGTTTCTTGCAGCGTTGTTGCCTGGTTGATGAGACTGAAGAATTCACAAGAAGACCCTGGCAACGTCGTCATCACATTATAACACCTCTTCAGTATCGATATCTGAGACTTTGGCCCTGAGAAAAACGTCATTGGACTGATACTGCCATTGAAATTGACATCCGTCATGCAACAGAGGTTCGTGTGTCCACCCAAATTGTCCAAAATCGTCGACAAAATGATGGTTTGGATGCCCAAAGACCTGCCAGAGAACCAATTCTGACAGCAGCTCACCGGAGTGCTCGATTAGAGTTTTCCCTGGAACACGTCGATTGGCAACTGCGCCACTGGCAGTCTGTGCTCTTCATAGACGAGAGCCAATACCATGTTTCGACCTCTGAAAGGCTTGTGAGGGTTGTGTGGAATGTAACATTATTCCATATGACATGATTGGTTGGTCAGTTATGGTGTGGGCAAGGATATCCATTGACATGCGCTCAGGCCTTATGTCATTCCAGGAGGTTGCCTGACGGCCCTGAGATATCTCTCAGAACCAGTTGTTAGGCAATATGCTGGTACAATAGACGCATATTTTCGTTTCTTTCAAGATAATGTCAAACACACACTGCAAGAATCGTCTGGAACTTATTCGATGACGAAGGTTTCGTGAATCCATCTGTTTATTGTTTGAAATGCAAAACAATGCAAGATGGGCTCCTGGCTTGCGACGTGTTAACAAAATTATTTCTTGTAAGTGATGCTGTAAAAGCGATTATGAAATTATTTATCAACATTTGAAAAAGAACACATTTAAATAAATGAAAACAGTTTTCTGTCAGACACTCAAACACTTTTAGCGCAATCTAAACGAAATAAATGCCCAGTGGTGTGCGCCCTTGTCGCATCACTGTCACTGAAAGAAGTCAGGTTTTGTGACAAAATTTTATAAATTGCTTTCGCCTTCATATTCACATTAATTTAGTTTGATGATTTATTAAAATTGACGAGAAACTTTAAACACTGTCAGCAGCGTCATTTGTTTCGTTATGGAGAATTTGGAGTCGGGAGACTTGTGTTCTGATTTCAAGGCTTCCGTCTATGACTTAAGATTTTCAAGAAATAAGCAAAATCAATATTTTTAGTGGAACGATATTCTCATACACCTACATGTACGTTTTGTGAGGTAAGCATAATTGCTACGTCAGCAAATAACTATTTGTTAGATTAACGTAGTAAATTTAATATGCTTATGTTTATTTGTTTAAATAAGAGTAAAAGTCGTTATTAATTCAGGAATAACCATACTTAGTATTCGTTCACTTGAATTTCTAAGTTTTTAAACAGCAAGAATATACAGACTGATGCATTCACCATATGCTTATAGCTTACAATAAGATGAATATGTAATCAAGGTATCACCTATCAAAAACTTTTTCCATCAAAATTATTGGTACAGAACTAACGAAAGCTAGCCAGTGGTTATTCCGCATTGTGTACATAAAAACAAACTTCGGGTTTGACCTATTAAATTAAGAAAAGTTGAAGTCACAGTCAGTTAAAAATAATTCCCATTACAAGGAAATTATTGGATAAATTGCACAATTTCCTCCCTCACCCATCCCAAGGCATGAAACATTAATGTACAGGTCTTTGTAAAACTCAAAATGTCATTTTTTGCGAACTGGTACACATGGAAGTAGTTCCCTTTTAAGTTTATGTTCCGTTTTCAAGGTCGTAAGCAATAAAATGCTAACCAGCTTTCAACGGCGCCCAATTTAGTGATTCACAACAAAAGATATGATAAGAGTGCATCAAAGTTCACAACGTGACATCACATGTTAGACTTAATCATTTGACTTTAACATTCTTTTTTACATTAAGCATTTTGTGCAAAGTGCATAAATTATGGAAATTATGGTTTTTTCCACGACGTTTTGTCGCATGTGCTTATTTTTTGAATTTCAATGCTAGTTCTCTCAGGCTATATCTCTCTACATTGTATTTGTTTAAATTACTCATCGTTTATATAGCTTGACTGTATACTGCCTTATGCATGCCACGTTATTTACATATTAAGTTATAACAACGGTTAAATATTTAAATTTGACAGTTTCTTAAATATGAAAAACAATTATAAAATTATAGCAGGACAAGCTAGAGGAAGGAGGCGAAATCTCGCATTGCAGTACAATAATAGAGGACATGAGCGAGCATAAGTTGATAATAACATTGAGAATTACATCAAACAACAATAACATTTACAGCAAAATAAAATCATTAAGCTTATCACATTGGAACGATCTATGGCAATTATTATTTGTCGCACTAGTTTTTACAGAATTCAGTTCTCAAAACCTGAGAAGTGCCCAGTAATGTTTTCTGTTTTCAGATGGACATTTTTTACAAGCTGTCTTGCGTGAATGTCTCCGACCTTTCATCTACTTGGCAAATAATATGACTATATTGTTAGAAGTTGCAAAGCGGACAATTCATACCAAGAATTAAAACTATTTAATACGACAAAATATTGTGATTTCTAACCTAGTTTCAATATTATAGCGTTTTTGAAGAATGTTAAATTTATGAAGTATTAACTTTAATTAGCTGGAGTTCAAAATACCAAATAAAAATGAAAAAAAAAGTAAATATCTATATTGAACAAATCGTCAAAAACACATGTTGATATAAAATACTGATAAACGAGGGTTGATCCATCAAATCGTGGTTATTTGAATAAATAGAAAACACACGTTTGTGCAATTTCTACAGAAGAAAAATACAGTTTATGAAACAGTGAAACAAAAATGTAGCGATCGGATCAGAGGCGCACGTCAAAGCATAATGTTTTCCTTCAAACATTTAATACATCACACAATGTAGAGTGTTAGACGACTGATCATTTCCACTTAAAACCCCAACGTGTTTTGAAAAGGTGAGTTTTAACCAGATTTTCTTCAGAAAAAATTCTAGCAATGAGGTATGTCTTTGGACGAGCGGGCGACACCATTTTGTCAATTTCTTTTTGTGAAAGTTGTGTGTTTTCTTAGTAACCGTTCCAGGTAGAGCGACTGTATTTTGGCAACGTTATGTCTCTTTTCACTAAGAATTTTTAAGTGTTTTTGTGAGAGTTGTTTTTTTTCTCAGTAACCGTTCAAGGTACAGCTTTGAAACTTAAAAACGTTGTTTTACATCACAATACCAATGATCAGGACAAGGTTCATAACCCCCGACTGTATTTTGCAAAGGTTATGCTCCTTTTTTCACTTTGTGTCAAGGTTTTGATAAAGTTGTCTTTTCTCATTAACCGTTCAAAATAGAGGAATTCAAGACTTTCATAACGGATTTGTTTTAACACCTGCTGATAAGGCTTTTCATAATGTAATTATAGTGTTACGGATACACTATATTAATATTCAAACTGAACAAATGAACAGCACTACTGCTTATATACTGACTTCTTCATGTGAGAGTGATATTGTTACTGCACACACACTCTACTAATTACAAAATTTAGAATCAGTAATGAGCCGAAACAAGACAAAGTGCCTTCTATGTATTGGTTGCCTAAAATACACAAAACACCGTACAAAGCAAGATTTATTGCTAACTCTAGTTTATGCACTATTACCAAATTATCCGTGCTCTTAACATTTTGTCTTACAGCTGTAAAAAAGAACATGTAATAAGGTTATGCCATAAGGTTTTTGAAACTTCTGGCAAACATTTATTTTGGTCGATTAACAATTCAAATGACGTTTTGAAAAAAGCTTAAATCAAATAATTTTCAGGCGTTCTGTTTGTCTACTTATGATTTCTCAACTGTATACACTTCGCTCCCTCATAATTTAATAAGAGACAAGCTAACCAGTCTCATTGAAAAACGTTTGATAGAGAAAATAAAACCGTCATCGCTTGCAATGAACATATGGCCTTTTTTATAGATGATTCTTATGATAATTATACTTTATGGACTTGTCAAGACCTAATAGAGTCGCTAACTTTCTTACTGGATAATATTTATGTTAGATTCGGTACCACTATTTATAAACAAGTAGGCATCCCAATGGGTACTAATTGTGCACCTCTTGTTGCTGATCTGTTTTTATACTGTTATGAAAAAGACTTTATGTTATCTCTTTCTACTGAACATCAAGATGATATTATTAGAGCTTTTAACAACACCTAGAGGTACCTTGATGATTTATTTAATATAGATAATAACCATTTTCCATTAATGGTTAATAAGATTAATCCTAAAGAACTACAACTTAATAAAGCGAACAATTCAGAAAAGCAAGCAAACTTTCTCGATCTAAACTTGTCCATTGAAAATGGTTACGCCACTACTAAAATCTGTCATAAAAGAGATGATTTTAATTTAAATAAAGTAAATGTTCCGTTTTTAGACGGCGATGTTCCCCGTGCAACATCTTACGGAGTTTATATCTCACAACTTTATCGCTTTTCAAGAACTTGCAACGATGTTAATTATTTCAATGAACGTAATCTTTGCCTTACAGAAAAACTTTTAAAACAAGGTTATCTGTATCATAAATTAAGGAAAACCTTTTGTCTTTCTTGTGATGACATAGCAAAGTCTGTTGTTAGCAAAGTTAATGCTCGTTTGAAATTTTTGTACCGTAAAAGACAATTCCTTAATTTTCATACAAGGAAACTTTTAGTCATGTCGCTAGTTCAAAGTCATTATGATTATGTGTGCTCTGCTTGGTACCCAAGTTTGAAACAGTACTGGAAAAATAGGCTTCAAACTACACAAAATAAATTAGCTCGTTTCATGTTAAATCTTGGTTCTAGGTCTCATATTGGTTCTGAGGAATTAAAGTTACTAAATTGGTTATCGGTATCTAAGAAAGTTGATCAGATCACTCTTTGTCACGTTCATAAAATTAAATACGGTTCTGCTCCTGAATACCTTAAAGAGCATTTTGTTCCACTTACTTCTTTCCATGACCGCTGTACAAGATCTAGAGTGACTGCCCACTCTGATGCAAATTCTTTAAACAATATTACTTTTACCGACACCGGAAGATTTCGTCTGCCAAAGGCTGGAAGCTTTGGAAAAAAGTCCTTTGCGTACAATGGGGTGTCGTTGTGGAACAACCTTCCTCAGGATCTCAGGAATATTGACTGTTTTCGGGCTTTTAAATGTGCCGTTAAAACTTATTTAATGACTTCTTAATCTTTAAATTTATATATTCAGACAGTAGTTTTTATTTTCATTCTGTTTTATAAAGGAGTATAGGTTTAATTAATATATTTTTATTTAGTAAGTCTCAATGTTGAGGCTATGTATCTTATAATTTTAAATGACCTATTTTTTTTTATTTTTTTTTATTTTAAGTCACGTGATTCTGAATGGCTTTTGTGATACACACCTGGACTGTGATATATGTAGTTGTGATAATGATCTCAATCTGATCGATATTTACTTATATAACATTGTAATTACTGTTATTTTCAAAGAAGAGCAATATTTAATTTTTGTCTTACTAAACATGACTTTCTGTGTCATGCCTCCAATATCAGGGACCACAATGGAAATAAGAGGAATCATTTTCTCTTTTTTGTGTTATCCCTGGTATTGGTGGGCATTACATGGTTTTCCCATTACTGCATGTCATGACATTGAACTTTTTTATTGTTCTTTCTTTGTATGACTTGTACGTATTCTGCCATGTTTTGTTTTACTTATACCAAAATAAATAATAAAAAAATAATAAAAAGTTTTATCGCCGATACCCAGATTTAATTCTAAAATACAAGTGCAAAAGTACAAAATCACTACCACAACAAGGTATTTCACAGCCAGTTTTTGTGGAGATTTAATTTATGAACTTAAGAAAATAATAGGCAATATTAATTTTCCCCGGTTATTCGTAAAAACCATCTGTAAATTCTAAAAGAAAGGTTACCAACATGATATTCTACAGCGCTCTGCAGGCCTTGTGATTAACCCTTCTACAGTTGATCACTATGCTTACCTCTTTGGTTGCACGACGGTGGCAGTGGTTTGAGAGTGTATGAAGTGTTATGGGGTTATCTTTTGATTAAAGAACCTAAAGGCTCGATTTGTTTCTTTTATCCCTGTCATAATGTTCTTGCTAATTTGACTCCAGGGCTCTGGTCTCGTTAAGATCATCGAGTACTCGCCCATTTGGCTTTGCAATGCTATTACTTTTTATGTTTTATATCTTCATTGAAATAAGCGCATGTATGCACCCCTTCGTACATGTTGCTCAGCGGTTTAAGTTGCAGTTAAAGATAATAACAGTATACCCGTTTCGTTGACAATAATCTATAAACTGTGTTAGTCAGTAATGTGTGAACACCTCGCATAGCTTTTGCATTTCCGCAATCTCGATTATTTTTACAGATGAAAATCGTTGTTGCTACATCGTGTTGGACTAAAGAAATAATGCAGATTTTGTGTCACTCTGGTGAGATTGTTAGATAAAACGGTTTGGATTTGACAATTGATGTTAATGTTTATTGGTAGAGATACAGAGTACAGATAATTACCTGCAGGCTTCAATGAATCCATGCCACTTTTATCCAAAATATTGATACAATGGAGAGAAGGTAGAAAATTGAATGTGTTTAGTTCCATCCCTTGTTAATGTTATATCAGTTATAGATTTTAGTTCTAAAACGACCCCACACCATCCCAACACTGTCCCGGCCCCCTCTGCTTACAGTAGAGAAAAAAAGTAAATTATTCAGTTTTACAAAGAATGTCAAATTAATCGAAGTAAATTATACAAGACCGCATAAACTTATGATGTTCGGCTACTTTAAATGACGATAAATGTGTTTTAATAATATTTGATGCATACGTGATGCATGCATGCGTAACTTTATTAGGTCTTGACAAGTGTCATTTTGTTTCAAAAGAAGCGTATAGTCAGTCAATCTAAGCTATAAGCTCATATCAAAAAAACAGACGCATATTAGGAGGGTTAAATATAAGCGCATATAAAAAATAAGCGCATATTCGGTGGTTTAAATATAAGCGCACATCCGAAAATAAGCGTCACAAATTCAAAAATAAGCGCATACGTATAATTTTGAGATTCTACAGTATTATTTCTTGAGCGTATATCCCGACCGTTGCGTGTGGCCAGACCACATGTATTTTCATGTATTTTTAAAAGAATGATAACAAATTGTTAACTGTCAAATACACACAAAACTTGACGAAATATTGGACAGTTAAGACATGCCGTTAAATTTTATGATGGATGTTTAAGCCTTTATGACGGCCGCAAATAAAATTAATGTATGTTTGCAGGTGTTACAGATGTAGGTAATAAGCTTCTTCTACTGCTACAGTCATAAGTCAAGGAATAACTAAAACAATGTGAAAAATCCTTGTTACGAGACTTTAAGAATCAGTTGATAATATACTTATCAAAAGTTTTAAGCACCAAGTTAACCATAAATCATTAGGTAGTCTACATTATAATTTTTACATACTCAATCATAACTTGAAATTCTCATTGGTAATGACTTATTTACCTAAAAGTGACAACAAGATGGTAAAAAGTGAAATATGTATTTTAGAAATGGCCACATCCAGGAGACACAGTTGTTATACATTTTATTATTATTGTATTGATTTACATTTGAATTATAATAAACAAATACTTATATCAGACGAGTAAAATTATATTAAAATAGTCTCCAATTTCTTCCACAGTCCATTTTATTATAGATTGAATTTGAAACATATAATTAGAGAAATCTTTTTAAATAAAATATGGAGAGCTTAACAGCTTATTATAAGCAAACTGATTTGACATCGTCCTGTTTATATAGCTGTCAGTCGTCTGTTTCAGATTAAATAACATCTTGTTCGGCTGAAATCAAACGTCGGTTAACGGGTTGATAAGTCTTTGATATTTTGATCCACATTTAATTCTTCGAACGAGGAGTAAATTTCTTCAATGTTACCATCATTTTCTTTGGCACGTTGTGATTGATATATCGGTATGTAGCCTTTAATGTTGAATTTTGAAGCTTTTCTTATCTCAGTACATATGTCTACATGTTCCACCTTCTGTTCATTCTTCAATTCCTGTTGGATGCGCTGAAATTTATAAATTATCTTTATTGAATCAGATGAAAGTAACTCAGCGTTTCAATTTTCATCAACCTTCTATTTCGTACTTAATCAATCACCCAGCAAACATTACATATCGGTCCAATATCGGCCAGATATATGTTGCAATGTCGGCCCGATATCGGCTCCTTACATCGGACTGATGTCGGATGTGCAACTCGGCTACATATCGGTCCGATATCTGTTATGTAAATCGGGTAACAGACTTATAGCCGATCTTAAGCCGATATCTTTAAGCAGCTTTAATATACAATTTCCTCTTATAGTTTTCTTCTTTTCTTGCCCATAAAGGTGATTACAAACAACAGACATTTCCACTGTAAAACAAATTTATTTACACTAAACAACCCGTAAAAAAAAACAATAGTCAAATTCCTGAAAGAGTACATGAGCATTTATGATCGCGTAAATATGTTACAAAACGGTTTCGAAACATTTGCCTACGATTGTTTCAATATTTAAAAATATAACATAACAACACCCATGCAATATGAATAATTATAAACTAGTTCTTGAAATATTTGTACAGAAATAAGCATGTAACGTCTAAATTTCTTACAAAATCGCTTGTTGAGCCGTCGGCGCCAAAATGCAAAATACGGTGCGTTAGAAAAAAACTCGTTGTGCAAATACGATATGACATTGCAACATATATCGGGCCGATATTGGACCGATATGTTATGTTTGCTTATTTTCAACAAAAATGCCTATGTACAAAATATATATCGGGCCAATATCGGACCTATATCAATTATCCGACGACCAGCTGTAATTAACTAATATCTAGATTAAATGACATGGTCAATATCGGACCAATATCGGTCCAATATCAAAAAGCTGAGACCGATATTCCATCATATAGCCGATATCGGTCCGATATAGGCGTGTTTGCTGCGATTATTATAAAAATCAAACTCATATTCGAAACAAAAACTAGTTAAATAGGCTTATCAGGAAAGGACAAAAACCCAACATCGTCTTATAGTAGAAGGAAATAGATCATAGGAATTTATAATATGTTACATTTTGAGAATAAGATGTAACAATTAACGAAAACATAAGGGCTTGAGGTTGAGGTTTCGAGATGGTCAGTGGCAAAACGTTTTTAACACACATGGTTTAATCCCGGTTCTAGGGCATGGCGTCGTGTTCTTCCTCTTGCATCATAAAATTCTCAAAAACAAAGATGTGCATGTTGCCAAGGCGAATTAATTCAACCTATCATCTGACATTTCTATGTGAAACATCTTGTATACATGTACAAAAGTAGCTACATGTACTGAAGTCAAACTAAATATCGATCCGAACACAGAAGCCTAGATATCAGTAATCAAAATCATAATGGCACGAACAAAAGAGACAGAGCGAGTTCATAAGTTTATTTAAAAAACAAACCGTTATGGTTTGTTTTCCATTGCCGCAAAACCAATAAGGTTGCAATGTAAAAATAGATTCAGGTGGTAAAGAAGGTAATTCAAAGTGTTAACCTGTCAACACAAGTTAGTTATCGTGCATCCAAACTGCGTTTAAAGGTCAAACTTTTGAAATCATTGTTTTAATTCAGCAACTGCGTATAAGGTGAAAACAAAGGAATGTTTATCTTTTCCGTATCTCCTAAACCATTTTTTTACAAAGTACTGCAGTTGATACTCAGAGCTTATCCATGTATTGGCTAAACCATTCAACGATTTAAAAAAAACATGAATTCAGTTGCTTTATCAGGAAAGGAAGAAATGCCAACATCGTCTTCTCTTAGAAGGAAAGACATCATAAGTATTTATAATATGTTACATTTTGTGAATAAGATATAACAATTAATGAAGTTTTGTTTAGAGATTATTTGATGTACTGGTGTACGTATTATGAAATGTCAGTTAGATCTTTTTTACATTTATTTTTTTACAGCTTTCAATGTTTTTAGAGTTGTATTGTAAGAAAACAAGTCGAGTTGTGTTATCATCACTGAAATGACCCTGGTTTGAAAACTGTTAAACGAAAAAAATATTGTTAATGCATAATGTTTCTCTTTTGAAATAATACTTATCTTAAATTTGCTCTAATTCTTTGAATGAGATACAGACCAAAAATAATTGATTGATTCCTCGAAAGTTCAATCTTATTTTCGAAGAGCTGTACTATCAACATCATCATTCTTCTTTTTGTAAAAGCGCAATTTGCATTATATATAGATTCAAAATATTGGATAAAAAAGTAATATGTGCATATCAGCAATCGCCACACTCACAAAACACAGCCTCCCCACGCAGCGAAAGAGAGAGAGAGAGAGAGAGAGAGAGAGAGAGAGAGAGAGAGAGAGCATGTTTGTTTTAAGTATGTCAATTCAAATATGATAACTTTTGTAAATGCATAATACTGTTGAGATAATTTTGTTACATCTATTTGCATCTATCCGATGCCGAAGTAACCACACATCGGTGCCATACCTGTAACACTTTTATAATCTTTTTAATGTGTTGCTCCATTCTCCGTTGTCTTTCCTCCAACAAGCAAATTCGCTCTTGCTCCCCTTGAAATTGTTTGATGTATTCAACAGTTGCCGTCAATATAGAACTCTTATTTTGTGGAATTCTTGAAAGTACAAATAAACAACTACAAGATGTGAAGTTATTAACTGGTTAACATTCAAATCGGATGTAAATTAAGTAAAATAGTATTGAAAACATTCCTATGAGCTCTTAAACACGTTTAATCTATCTACATTTTATATGAACAAAAGTCGGGAAATATTCATATTATGAATGGCAACAGCCAAATGTCAAGCCTACTCACACAGTCAAAAAAGTAGAGAGGAAAAATGAGCAAAAGATATACAATGATCAAATTCACAAAATTCACCACAAACTATTGACGAATGAGAACCGCCTTGGAACAGTAAGTGACAAAACAATTTGCCACTAAGGGTGTTTACCAGGTTCATTGATGCTTCAACCTCACACTTGCCCCAACAGATTATTTTATAAACAAACAAGTACAATTTGTCTTTGTGAATAAACTATACTATGTATGCTATATATACTATATAATATTTTATGCTAAGTAACTCAAATATAAAACAAAGCATCCTCCTTCGTATAAAATACATAGACACGAATGCATGCATGCGCGAATGATCGAATGAACGACAAAACGCACATACACAAACACACACAAAATAATTGATTTCTTACGAATCGGATCTGTTCCGGCCGGGCAACAAAGTCTCGAGTTTCTTTATTTTGTCGTTAATTTTGTATCTTCGTCTTCGCTCAACTGCAATGTATATAATAAAGTATTTCTAGATTGTTTTAATCATAAATTAGTAATCAGGCATAATATTTGCTTCCACTTGTTCTGTTTATTCATTAAGTCTTATTTTGAAATCATTTTTGATTATTTATTTTATTAAATTAATGCTTTATTGCAAGACATTGATTAAAGAGGGAATTAGTGTTTATTAGATAAAGACGAGAATCGTAAAAGATGTGTATAGATATAAAAGGAAAAAACATTTTATGATCGAATTCTAGCGGATGAAAACTACTAGAAAATCCCATAACACGTTAGATGCTTATATGCAAAATTATCAATTGCTGCATCCGGACTTATTTAATATTAAGAAAACAGTCCAATCTCATTGTTTTAATGAACAGATGAAAATTCAAACGTTTTGACTGAGATTGAGGTGATGCACTTAAACGTCGGACTGGTTTCACTATATTGTCAATACACATCTATTTTGCTATGTTATTACAGTGCAAAATAGTAAAATTCATTTTAATAAACTTTGAGCAAATACAAATAAGAATTAAATGTGAAAAATGAAAAATTCAACTGAGCCTTTATAAAAAATTGCTGTTACCAGATTAATAAAACTTTAAAAAGATTATCAAAACATATAGGCCTAATATGGCTTATGTTACTTTCGAGAAATTAATTACAATTTCAATTACAATTGCGCTGTGTTTGCATTTTATTACAGGTAATCTGTAGTCGTACCAAGATTATGGGAATGCTTTCTTTGTCTTTCCATGTTCCAGGGCTCTGCTTTATCAGGCCAACTAAAAATATTCGTTGACATACTTCTTTGATTGTAATTAAGTTGCCGAGGAGGATTATTAGTGCGATCTGTACGCACTGAGGTTGTTATGTTACTTTCTGGAACCTCAACCTGAAAAAATATCAATGAATTCAGCTTCGGAAAACCAAATACTGCTTACCTGGTTGTGGTTACTTACTCTCCTTTTAATTTTGTCAAATTTATCAAAATAATTGAGTCAAAAAAAACATTGAACGCTTACAAATTTTGCTTATGCAATTGGTTTGTATCGCGATGCAAGCTATACGAAAGAACTTAACCGAAGTAGTGATAGGTTGATATTTTATCTTATAAACCATTTGTTATATCTAAGTACTCACATTTATCAAATATTTAATCCTTGTAACTGATCAATATAGAATTCAATCACTTCAGCAAAAATATTCTGAGTCTCTTTCTTGGCGGTACTGATTAACCTGTATATATTATTATCCTTATTAGTTTATCTATATTTAAATGTCAATTTGGAAGGTTAATTTTGACCGCAAGCGCAAATGAGGCAAAAAACAGTACAATGTTTCATTATTTTTTTCAATAGTTTCTAGTTGTGTTACTTGATTGCAAATAATTGATCGAAAAGATACATGATATAAACTTAGTATTTTTTTCCGTTAAGATATTATACAAAATTAATTTGTGTAGATAATTTATGAGAAGTAGTCGTTCGGCACTGCCGCCAGGACTACATTATGATAGCGCGTAGTTCTTGCAAACTTCCTTTCTGTTTATACACAACAGAAATTGGCACATTCAGTGGGGTGCGCGTATAGCAAGTATACGTTTTCTAAATACATGTAGATTATGAAAATCTACATACTTTCAGACAGTTATTTTATATTTTATAAATATCACATCCCATTGGGGGAAACAGTACGAAATGTTAACCCGAGAGAAGTAATGTCAACCGAGGCGTTATTACACCGAACATTTGTTTTTTAGAGATCTTGACTATGACCAAATTTCGTTTGGGAACAAAATCAAGCGCCGGAAGTCCAAAATCAATAATGCTCAATAAGCGGCTACAAATAATGATCAAAATGCGTTTATCTCCCTTGGTCAATTAAGCATGCGTAGAAGTTAATTTGTAATCGGATTTCCAAGATATTTATTTTTAGATCCACGCGAGGGTGACATGATGCTGTCGCATATGTGACAGTAGCGATTATCTCCCTGTGACGTCACATTACGCTATAGTAAACTAATCACGTGAGGTGTAATAATAGCGATTATCTCCCTGTGACGTCACATTACGCTATATAGTAAACTAATCACGTGGGGTGTAATAAGTTAAAATATAGTAAATGACATCAACATAATTTCTTTTTATGTTTCTTTCAGTTTTTCGATAAATAATTGTGATCACGTCAATAGCATTGTTTAAAATTGTTGATAAATTCAAATTTTGTCATTTACATACGGCCCGGTTTTTTTTAATTTGTGATTTCGAAATGTTGATTTTTAGTCATAAACTTATAAACTGCTACTCAAGAATACCCAAAACTCTGAGGCGATTAAAGAAGTTGTCTAGAAAAAAACCATAAAGAGGATGAAGCGTCTAAAAACAGCATTTGGCTTTGGTTTTACTTTTTTGTATCATTTAAGTATAAGAATGTGCATTTATGTTTGTACATGTATTTATTAATCATGTTTAACCACATGACACATTTCCGAATATCAATACGAATTGATATGGAAATGAATGTCATCCTGAACAAATTTATTGATGTTAATACATTCTTATCATTATTTACTTCATCGTGAAATTGAATGAATGGAAATTAGACTTTGTTTAGACCATCATTGCCGGACCTGTGTGTACCGCTTTTCATTACCATGTTCACCTATTAAAATGGCATTCTATAAATTACGTAATAATGTTAATGAGAAGCAGGTTGTGTGATAAATATTTAGAATTCATAACTATATAGACAGTAACACAAAAATGGTAAAAGAAATCCAACACGTTTAAATTATTTTGCATGGATATAGTTATTTGGTGCAAAAATTGTTGCTTAACCGCGATAGATTCAAATGAGACTGATTTATTACATTTATGTGTAAGCATGCGCAGTTCAACGAAAACAGAAAGAAATAATCGCCAACACGATAAAGTTCGACCAAATAAACCGATGAGGAGTACATGTATTTATGAAAATAATGAAGATAGTAATCTAAGAGCTCTGGCAGGCTACCAAAGCATAGAAAGGATCTAACACGCATAACGAAATACTCTTGCATTCCTTAATGCATGGTAAACTTGATTGCTTTCGATTAGTTGAAATTCTTGACAATTTACGTAATGTTGAGGTTATCAAGTGAAAAATTAGATGGAAGAATTCAGACTTTAGAGTGTTTGCATATGGCGTTACACTAGTACGACGATCGACCATCTTAGAATGTTGTCTTAATTGTGTAAATGATGCAATATATTTTCCATCTCTATACGCTTTGTCGCTTCGCAATCCGACATAATGTTAATTTTTATAAAGCACGTAAAACACTGAATATAACGAACCGATTTTTCGCTCCGAAGTAATGTTGACTCTAATAAAATTAAATAAACATCTTATAACCCGCAGCTTTTGACATTTGACGATGTGATTGCATTAACATAATGTTTAAATAAATGAAATATCATGCACTGCAACTTCTATCTGAAATCAATATCATTTATGCACCATTTCAATGATTTGTAATCAGCTAAAAAGTTATACTATAATTAGCCAACTTCAACGTCCAGCTTCACTAGTTTTCGTTTTGATAAGTTCGAATTAATTTACGATAGCATCTTGTAGTTGTTTGTCAAAAGACCAAGTGTGAGGTTGTTGTGCCCTAGAACCTGGTTCAAAACTTCATCAATTTGGCTGTTGCCTAGTGGCAAAATGATTTATAATATCCAATTACCGATCAAGGTGGTTAAGTTTTTTTATGAATTGTGTTGCCATTTGAAATTGATCACAATTAGAAACTTTCTTCTGGTTTGGCTGCGTTGATACGATAGAGAGGTTTTTTGAAGTTATAGCGGACTTAAAATAGATGAAAATGGAACTTGTAGCCAAAAATGTACATATTGCGGGGTTCGGTATGAATCCGCGTGATCATTTAAGCAATGGAAACACATAAAATTGTCCGTGCCGCCTAGCCACGAGATGTGCGCAACTCAAGTAAAAGTACCAATTAAAATAAGTCCCATTCTCTTTTTCCAACAAAAGTCTGCTACGCATCGATATGTGTTTGATACAGTTATACAGTAAAAACATAGAAATATAGAATAATAATATATTGTAAATGTAATTATGAATGTAATGAATTATCTTTAACAAACTCTAATTACATATATTAAGTTAATAGGTATTTTTTTCTAGTATACATTTTTTATTAAAATGCATAAATACTATAAATATTACTGTTATAGATTTGAACACATAACAGACATAAAAAAACTATAACATACACTCAGCCTTGTTTGCGATGTTAGTGACCTAATGTCACTGTTTCAACCTTTTCGATGATAATAGTAAGATACTTCACAATTTATACGTATTATTACAAACGGTTAGTGCAGCTTCATTTTTTCAGTTCATTATCATTTCTGAAAATAAAGAAATCACTGCAATGTTCCTCAAACAACAATGTCAATCAATAACGCAATAAATTCATAAACGTCATTAACGTTTTAAAATTTTAACAAAATACAAAATAGCATGTATCGTAAAATTGTAAAAACCCGTTAAATCTCCCCGTATAGCATTTCTCTCTTCATTGGTTAAAATTACGACAAAGAACATAATAATCACATTTTTTTAAAAATTTATTATCTTGAAATTATATGAAAGGGAACAAAGCAAGGTGTCACGCTATCATTTTGTGTCTTTATGATGAATGAATGTTATTTTGAGTTGTGAAAACAACAATTAAAGTAGTGTTCCGTCGACCTGTTATCTCTACGTGTTAGAAAATATCCAAATATTTTCCATATTGTATTTATAAAATCAGCAAAATGTCACGTTCAATTTGAGAAAAAGGACACATGCATCTAAACTTATCACCAATACATCATACATGTACACAGAAACTGTAACAATTTTAAAATACGGTCGAAAAGAGTTCACGCATTAATGTGGTCAGTGTGACAATGTATAAACTTGTTCTGATTTAATAAATCTTTCATGCGACTGTAAATTTTCAGTTATTTCCTCAATTCTTTACCGAACATCTTCAGTCAAGTTGTTTGATAACAAAACACAAATTTAAACATAATCTTTCCTTCATAGACAAAAGAAAGAGAAAAAAGAATCCACATGTTTATAGTTAAATATCAAATAAGGCAAACCGTAAAATTAATTAGAACAATGATTATCGCATATTTTATTTCATATGAATTAAGACTTAGGTAAATATGTGTACGCCATTTAAAAGTTGTAGTTGCAATATCGTTATGACATTTGCAAATTATATTGCAATGCATTTAATGCTACAAAGACTGCTTTTAAATTAAAACGACAATTGTTGAAGAATAATAATCTACTTGTAAATGATTAATATGTGCAAGTTAAAAATATTTAAGCTATGCCTCTTTTAATCTATATATAACAATGAAATAAAGTTATTTTTATGACACCAGTTTTGAAAGTCCTTGCATTTTCATTTTGAAAAAAGGAGCATGAATACGTTTTAAACGCTTTGCGCTTAATACATGTTTTTTTATACAATTAGAGACAAACAGAATAGAGCAAACGTTTTTTAAGATGAAGTTTTCCAACAACATTTTTTAAAGGTTACTCTATACATTATAAATACAATTTTCAATTAATATTTAACTTGAGAAAATCAACGATTGCTAATATTTTGATGTTATTAATCAAGTGAATATGACTGCCCGAGGCCCAATAACAATACCAATATTAATTCACATGATTAATGACAATTGTATTAATTTACAAAATATCCATAGTTTTAAACTTTAAAATTACTAACATACCGGTCTGAAGTGTCAAATCTGATTTAAATGTCTGGCAGTCTTCAATCAGTCTACAGTAGTGATCTGGCTGGTATAAGCTACCAAGGAGATGCAGATATGCAGATTGTTTTGTCTTGAATACAAAACCAATCTGAACATTACTACACACTGTGGCAGCCAACTCTCTTGTTCATCCAGTGTTAATTTAGTTTTAATCAAAAATATCCAAAATAAGTTGTATGTGTACAGTCTGTATTGTCATTTTGATTGGATGCGTGTTTGAAACATTGAGTTACATTTTACGTTTTTCTTTTCAGCTTTGCTTTAATATTTCATACCATCATATAATGATAATGTTTTTTTACATTCAATTCAAAATGCAAAATTTATGCATTTTTAAGATATAATTGCAATTTAATCAAACTGAAAAATGACATGTATCTCGTTTTATTTATTTTTCAAATACCCATATTTTCTTCTTCGAAAGTAAACTTTATTGTTACAAAGAATTTTAACTCCGCGTTTGTAAATTAAAAGTGGAACATATGTAATTTGGAACTTGTAAATAGTGCTTTTCAAAGTGTCTTGCAACAGGATTTATTTATTCTTCATTTCTTAATACCCTATTTTGATATTTAATGCCAAGAATTTGTTTTTTCTGACGTTTTTACTATTATCGCATCTTTTGCTGAAATAAAACGTTGACATATTTAGAATGGTAATATGTATTATAAATTAACTAAAATAATACGGGGAAAGCAGCCGCGGGCTTTTCCCGCCTATAGACAATGCGTACATGTATAAAATAACAAAATCAAACAAAAATCAAATCTATTTCTGATGACTTACTCTATAGTCCATCAAGATTTGTAAGTTGTAAATTCTAGCGGCAAGGAGGCCACCATTATTCCAGACTGGTTCTCTAAATTCTCTGAAGTTCGCCGTCTGTTTTAAAATGAAAAACCAATAACCCGTCACAATTTAACCGAAGATCACCGAAACATTGATTTCAGTCTGAAAAGCGGTATCCGCACTATCGCGGTAGTCTGTTGAAAGATAGAACCAGGCACTGCGTTGGCAATACAAAAATAATTTTTACCTAATCGAGAATTCTCAAAAGCGTTACTCACAGTCATTTTCATGTGTAATTAGAGATTTTTGAATAAAATGAAATAAAAATATCCAGTTTCCCAATAAAATATAAATTAAACGGTAACTTATTCACAATTGAATGTTATTAGCCTAAAAATGTTACATGTGTTGTTTTTTTTTCATTTTCAACTTTTAATAGGTAACAAGAAATAGCCTGTTTAAGAAGTATTTATTTTAAGTTTTGTGTAAATCAATTATAATACTTTTTAGTGTCAAAAGTTATTAAAATCACTAACCATGCTTTTAACATTTCAAAGTATCATGTGCTTTGCTAAATGAACACAGTGACTGTCTGAACCAAAAATTCAGTTAGGTTAAATTAAAATAACAAACATTCAAAAACAGAGAAAAAATGCAGATATCATTTGTTCATTTGACCACACAACTGACCATTTACATTCAAAGATTGTAAAACAATATCATTGTGCAGAAAGCAGTAAATGTGGAACTGTGTCAACAACAAGTCAACAACAAAAATGTATTACTAATGAAACTCACAATAATTACACAAAAATTATTCCAGTACATGCGAACCACACACACAACACAAGAAATTATAAGGAAACAATGTGATCAACGGAATTAAATACAAACACTCTGGAATGTGTTAATACATTCTAATCTGCAACAAAATATACATAAGCAATATACCTAGAGACATACACTAACAAACACAACACAATAATGCAAACAAATCTCAAACAAATAACAAAACAAAACAAATTGTAGCCAATCAGGTAATGTTTTTACAACTTGGAAAAATTTACATATAGTTTTGGCACTGTTGATATAGCTGGCACTCATTACAAATCTTTGCATGTCCCTGGAGATGGCAGTTGTTTTTTCAACTGCATTAGTTTTGCATTGAACATGTTTTATTTTCCAAAATCTACAATATGAAAAGGTACAGTGGTTTATGGACAATTTGTCTCGTTGTTGATATGCCCCAGACAACAGCTTAGAGTGGCAGACCTAAGACCTGTATTGGCGAAAGTTCCCGCCCAGAATGGTGGACAAGACTGCCCAGTGTTAAGACAATACAACCCACATTTAAAAAAAAGCTAGACTGTATATCTTTACGAAAATGACAATGTTCAAAATCAAACATCATAAACTACAGTTAGTACATGCCACATGAGCACTGTCTATTTTGCGAAGCCTCGGTTGACAGTATTTTCGAAAGTTGACAATTTTACTGTCACCCTGTCAGACATGTAACATTTATTTTATTATACCGAAAAACTATTCAAACCATGAACAACTTTATTCAATAATGGTATTTAATTGATGTAATAATGGTAATGAAACAGCAATTTAACAATAAAAGTAAACTGGTTATCACAGTAAACTAATTATCACAGAAAAGTCATTAGTTTAACAGTTTCTTTTCTAACAGTAACAGTCACTATTAACTGAAAATTTTTCTTCAATATTCCTGTTTTAGCTGCTGAAAAAAATGTTCAGTCGTCAGTTTACAACGGAAATGTAAAATTAGATATTGTGCATGCGCGAATGGTACACTGTAATTTTCGAACATTCCGTAACTATGGTAGCGGGTGACAGTATTTTTCCGACAGTAAATTTTTTTTGACAGTACTAATATGTCACGGTGGCCTATGGAAGATTAACATTGTAAATGAAATGGAGGTATAATAATCGTTCATTGTTTTCACTGGGCATGCTCGATTGGCAATTCCAAAATATAAGAACAGGGAGAACTACAATCGAATGGTTCAGAACGGTGTGCCGACAGAATTATACCTGTTCCAGCGCTATAGGTGGTGTGAATGGAATTGATAGAATTTTAAGAAGAGTCGGAATTCGATTCTTGTTTAGTTCCGACCGCCTAATCCAGCGCGCCCAATAATGTCTTCTTTTTAAAATTCACCGTCTTATACATGTAAATGTATGTTTTCTTTTTCACTGTGTAAGGCGTCTGTGTTTTCTGGTTGTAATGTTTAATATGCCAATTCAATTAATAAACTCATTTCATAAAACTGATAAAAATGTTTTACATGTTTTCAGTTCAATAAGCGCGTCCTATAATATATTAACTAGTGCTTTTGTTAGCTAAGTTCACATTAGTTTTGCACAAAAATAGATCCGTTAATGAAAAGCTTAATCTCTTAATCGTTTTTATTCGTAATATATACTTTAAAACTTTAATTGAATATTTTATTTTGAAACCAAGGTGTTTAACAAAATTAATAGCAAACCACAATATATATTTTCAAGTCAAAGGCGTCTTTTATTATAATTGTTTGATACAAGTACACTTACATGGTTTAAAGAAAAAATCAAATTCAAGGTTTCTTATAGCATTCTTAGCCAAAAGTTAAAAAAACTCTTACTTTTCACACTTTCATTTACGATATTAAAAATTTTTCCTGAAAACGATAAAAGCAATAATTGTTAATTTTGTAATGTTATAAATTAACTGTATATCAAACACGCATAAAATACATTTGAAATAAAGCAATCTTTACTCTCTGGAATGAATTTTGCAAACAAGGCATTGACTTTTTCGTCCGCTCTAAATTCAAGATATTGTTACAGTTTTGCCGCCGCATGAAAACAAGGCAATTCTTATGATCGTTTTGTCCGTCTGCACAACTAAAATTGAATTAATTTTATGTTTGATATATTTGTTTCCTCATCAAACTTTCAAAGGATATCCCCTTTAAGAATTCTATTCAATTTCTTATCATATCTGCCCATTGTATAATCTTTAACGTCAAACCTATTTTTAAGCAGCTGATCATAGAATGGTGTTAGTCTTAAAATACCGCATAGAACGTTCCATGTTCACCGCCATATACATATCATCGTTCTGGGTGGATCAAAATTGTAAATTTAACTGGTGTAAACAAAAAGATGGGCTCAACGCGGGGCTAGGCGGCGTGTGTAATATGTAATTCCATTACTTCCTATGAACAGGCACAATCTAACCAAGCGTGCAATATTTTCATATTTGTCAGGTTCGATGATTTTTGAAAGTTCCCTTTTTATTTTTTCATGTCAATGATGAATCCAAATTTTGAAAGTCAGTTTTGTATTTGAAATAGATTTGCACATAGTACAATGTACATATATTTATCATTGTTCATCATATTTCTCATTTTAAAAATTACATTGCACTTGATCAAAAATTGTCACGAAAGCAGTAAGTTCGTTTCTTTATACTTATGCATCAAACTCACAATAAAATAAAGGAATAAAGAACTGGTTATAAGTGATAGGTGTTTATAAGATCACCTTAAAAGTAACGTATTATATTATAAGTGAGGTTATGAGATACCATTAAACTTGCATTCACATGTATTTTAAATTTGAAAACACGGTCTCTTTATAGTTTTGTTTATGTTCTGGTGAGGAAAATAAGTATCAATACCAACAATGGCGTACATTTATAATAAGCATTATTTGTTAAAATATAAGTTTTGTTAACTTAAAGTGGTAAAGTTTTGCATGTGTGTTATTAAAAACTACTCATCAACGCATTTAATAAGTGAATAATTATGGATATCAGGAATTACCACATTCAGAAGACACAGCCTACCCACGCAGCCTACGCATAGAGGTGAACATAGTTTGAAGCGAAAACAATATACCTGGTCGTTTATATCATGCTGCGATTGTTGTTCAAAAATGTCCACCGACAGGTCAAAGTCGGAAAAGGAAACATCATTGCTGGCGTCAAAATTAGACTGGCTTAGTCCAAAATCCTTCTCGTTTCCCAGAGGCGAGCAAATCGACGGAAAGGAGTTTTGATCACAAAATAGATTCGACACTGACTCGACTGAGTGGGAATAATTTTCTCCAATGTAATTTAGTAATCTTAATCCATTTTGCCCGTTAGTTTGGTAATCTGTAACGTTATCCGACATACTTATATTATTGCTGATCAGAATAGTAAAGTTCTAGTCGGCCTCCTGGAGTCTACCTGAAGTTAAGAAGAACCAAGTCCCGGTTGTTTATATGACACCTTATTCTTTTAAAGGTGGTATTAATATCTTAATGGTGTCATATGTTACTATTTTTGTGCATTTCTAAATGCTTCTGCTAAGAGTGCATCCCAAATTTAACACAAAAGATTAAACGTTGACAAACAATTCATTAAAAGCATTTTATTTTGACATTTTAGTCTAGTTATTCCTTCTATCGCATAAGGATATAATAAAAAGGTCATTGTACGAGCTCCGGCACTGAACGATGCTCGTACGGACTTAAACGATTTTTAATTTCCATATGAATGCTTTCTATATAAGGATAAATATGTCAAAACCACAATGTTATTTAAACGCTTTTAACGCATTTCAATTGATATGACCCAAATTACGGTATAAGTATTGTACGTATTAATGAATTGTATACATGATCATGTTGCAGTTATATTGACCATGTTGAAGCTGGTTTATTTTAAATGATCTAGACACTGAAAAGCTTTCAATAGTATCACACCCGATAACCGGCAGAGCCAAGAGCGGACGGCACATCCAGGTGCAGAAACGGTAAGTTTTTTTCATATTTGACAACGGTGTATTTTATTATCATTTTCGCCAGTTTTGATTAACTTATGGAAAGAAATATCGTCTGACTTTGAAAGCCAAATTAATTCTGCACAAATCTATTCATTTCTGAAGTGATAGAAGGAAAAATAAACATTTTATTGCGATTTAAATACGGACGTTTGTGATGAATTATAGCTATTTATAACTTGCATGTAATTTAAAATAACTACTGGTAGCGTTTTTTCGGTCATCCATCCTGATGACCGACATATCGACCAAACTTGAGCTCTTTAGCCTGAACACCGGTTAACAGTGATATCACGTACCAGACGGATAATGTAGATTATGCCACCTGTTTATAAAAGGCATGCAAAAAGGTAGTGTAGAGGCTGATGTTTGATTGCATGATACATGTATACTAGTGTCCAAAAGTAACGATACCACTTGTTTGCAAGGACATACAATAAATCCAAATGACCACAGAACATTTGAATTCAAGTTGGTATAATTCATTTGAGAGACCGTTTAACAGCATCATGCATGTGTACAAAATCAATTTCATCAATCATGTACAAGCATAAACAGCTGGGTCATTAAAGCTGGGTCAACATTTAAACGAAAGTTTGGTATCGTTTCATATATAGAGAAGAAGTTTACGTGTAAAAAACATTGATGTAGATACTCATGTTTCTTGTATATGTATACCTAATTTATAATTTTATTCAGGACGTGTAGAAATAATGCAGTTATCTAAGTATCGTAAACTGGATGAACATGTTCTAACATGAATGCGTACTTACTCATAGCGGTACCTGAAATCTTTCCACAGTCGATGTGTATTCGTACACTTACAGACAAGCGACGCTTATATACATAGTCAGTATGAATTACCAACTTTCATATAGTGTGGTTCTAGTTAGGTCCGCAAATCAGATCAAAGTCAGTGAGCGTTACGTAGGAGTCGATAAGAAATTTATTCGTATGTTGATGCATTTATTAATTTCGCTTGAACTTTGTGCTGAACACATTGATATTTTTGTTGATAAAAAAGATTGTCTTTGAAACTGTTACAACGAAAACATATTTGTTTTAATTAATTCTATGACCAAAATATTGTCATTTTGTCACTGTTCTGGAGGTGTTTCACAAATATTCCTTCTCAGCCGAAAAATTACTTTAAAGGCTAGTCTTAAAGTTTATTCTTAACGATCGCCATTACATAAAAAAGTTGTTGCTTATGTTGTCTACTTTACTGTACTTGTAAAACTACTGCTAAACAGCATTGACTTAAGACCGAAAAAAGCCTAGTGACATAGTGACTGTATGTCGGGAGAAACATGAGGGTTAGGGGTTTCCCGTGGAATGTTTTACACGTTTAAGCTCAATTTGGATTGCATTCATGGCTACTTGCGTGTAACTCTCAGTTATAGACGATATAATTATTCACTGATAACAAAATTAGGAAAGCTTCGTTTTAACATGGGTAAAAGGAAACTATTTAAAGTTTAAATATGATTGAGCTTGATTTACAAATGGCGAAATAGTAACTGTCTTATTTGTGTTTATATATCGACGCCACCGATAATCCATATCAGCGAAACCTACAGAATTTCAATATGTTTTTCAATCGCGTAAAGGGTATAACCTGGAAGTATTACATGCCATAACGTCTAAGTTCATGTGCAGGTGTATGTGCTTAATGAAAAATTAACAGCGAAGTCAGTATACATTATGGAGATCCGTCACGGGATGAAAAGAGCCGATTTAACATGGCGGGACTGGCCAGTTCGCACCGCTCCCCGGTAAACCCGGACATGCAACCGGTTGATCGAAGTTATCAAGAAATAGATATAGTGTACCAATATGTTCTTGCGGTATTTTTGACGTTCACAAAGTCGACTTGCATATACTTCTTGAGTAGAAACACAATGTTTCTGGAGCTTTTAATAGATCAGTATATAAATTGCAGACAGCCAAGATTAAGTTCATGCAATAGTCTATAGACCAGGCCGCAGATAATGGATTCTATGAAAGTATACTGAAGTATAAATTGATTTTGTTATTCACTTACACTTTCTCTCCATAAGTTCAAACAATTTATCATACTTATTCTGTTTATAAAATATTATTCATGTGAAATAAATGGTAAAACTGCGATATTATCAACAGATTTGCAATCTTTAGATATAAAAAGTGAATCATTACATTTTTGGCTTTGTTTGATTTGCGAGGCATTATTTCATTTTAAGTTCGAGACAAGTTCGAACTAGCAGCCGAGATATACATGCAAGACAGTAAAACGAGATAAGAACGTGCAAAATGCATTAGTTGTTGGCAGCTTGTAAAACAAACACGTGCACTGGCACTTGACCAGCACTTCTTCTACACTGTACTGTTTGTTTACACCAAAATAACGCAATATTACTTCCTGGTCCATGAAGTCTGTTTTAATATACATGTATGAGAACTTTTTTCTCTTCATCCAAGGGCCTCTGTTTTGCAAGGATAACATGTCAGTAAAAATGAAATCAATTTCATCCATTTATCTTGTTTTTTCCTCGCCTATATCTTGTTTGATAGAGGTAGACTAGTGTCGGAACAGCGGAACACGTGTATATAAGTGGCATCGTATTTGCGATTCCGAGTTTAAAATAGGGTTTCTTCGGCCAGAGAACAGTATTGTATTTACAATTTAGTATCCCCTGTATATTTTTAATTATAGATAGAATGCAGATTATCACACCAATATATGGTTTTTTAGGAACTAAAAATTAATATGACGTTTAATGGACATTGAATGTTGGAAATTTGCGTCCTATGGGAATTGGAAAAACTTTGGTTTAACTCACACCAAGTTCCGTATTAAAGCCATTTGAAAGGGACATAATTCTTACAAAAATGAAATAGGAGTTACCAGTCTTGTTGTACATACGACTTAGTTTATGCAGATGATATATTCCAAGTATAAAGATAATAGAACAAGTACTCTCTGTTATATGCAAACTTACATTTCATTTTGAAGTCATTTGAAAGGGGCATGAGTAAAAATATTCAGAGTTGGCTTTGTTTGTGCCAATCATATATTTCAAGCATTAGGTTAAGGACAAGGTATTTCAATGTTATAGGCAACATTAAGTTCGATATTGAAATCATTTGAAAGGGTCATAACAAAAAATAAAATAACAAGAGTTATCATTTTTGTTGTCGGAGATGGCTTTGTTTATGCAGATGAGTCATTCTTATTATGAAATTAATACTAAGGTTAAGTACTTGCAGTTATAGGCAACAATTAGCTTCACATTAATGTTGCGAGACTATCGGACAATGCTGGCGCCAACGCAGCCGCCGCCGCCGGCGAACAATAGGATCCTTACGTGTCTACCTGCTATTGCAGGCGCGACAATAATGAGCACTGTCATACACTGAATTTAACTAAATTAAAAACCGAAACAAAAATGTTTTACGATAGCGAGCTTATATATTACACGGCGGATATTCTAACGAAATTGTTTTAAATAGAATGAAATTATTTCCGTTTCGAATAATACGAACTTGACGGTAATTGTCAGTGTGGAGGAAAAAGGTGCGTGTATCTCGTGCGATTAGGCTATTTAAGTGTTGGTTTTATCTGTGTACACCATTCGAGGCGTTTCTATTCAGCGGTAAACATGTCGGCACCCGCCCATCCGCCCTATAGGTTGTTAATATTATTTTTGGATGGTTGTCAAGGTTTAACAGAACTTTCAGAGAATAAATTGAAAAATGGGTGTAAATAAAGTGTTTATTTTTGTTTCAGATGTTTCGAGTTTTGGTGTTTTCTCTTAGTCATAAACAATATATTTATTTATCATGTAAGAAACATGGATATTTTAAGGCCATTCACTAGTTTCAGGTTCGAGTGGTACTATTAGATGAAGCTTTATCCAGATGTGTTGAAAGTTTTCCGTTTGCTGGACTGCTTAATAGCCAGAGCTACGGATGTCAGCTTTTCATTCGGACGGTTCGCACACTACAGGCCCACTGATTCTACCTCTGTTTGGACAGTTTTTGAGCAACTTGTGACTTGGACTTTACAGACATTTGAAAATTTTAATGTATATTACCGCTGAATACAACGACCTATTCCTAGTTTTTGTTTGTGATTTTTTACGTATTAAGAGATAAGGAAATAATTAATTTACTCACGTTAAAGTGAGTAAAAACAATTATATCATATCAGCGAGTCCCTGTAAAACTGTTTTTTCTGCCCACTCTGGACAAGTGACAAATCTTAATTGTTGAACATTTACCGTAGTTTTAAGAATTTATATACAGTTTGATTATCGTTGCTTTCTAACACTTTTTGACAAAAATTGTGTTTTACAAACTTATAATTTTGTTTGTTCTTCCACGACAATTATTAACTTGTTTGCAACATGGTTGGATATATCACCAGCTTGAATACAGCTACTTCAAAACAGGAATTACATAAAGGAAAACTAATTAAACATCCAATTAGATTCAAACTCTACAAAGTTTCTTCTTACGTTACAACTTCAGAGCAGTCTTTTTGTTAAAATGTCATGCTAATGACCGACTTGCTTTTTGGAACGTTAAACTTTTAGCAGTTCATAAACCATATTTATTTGGAATGTTTTGTTTGTTTGTTAACAAGAACTGATTGTCATAGGAATCTCCGAAAAACAGCTGGAGATTATATCGTTTTAAACTGTTGTGCATACTTGTGCATACTTGATTCCGAAAATGATAAACAACATGTCGCCTGATGCCTCTCTGGTACATTGTTTTAAAAATAAAGGAACCGCCCGAAAAAAAATGATTTTCCCTCTTCATAATACAATGAAAATCAAAATAAAATTACCCTTTACTCTGTGAGATATGGCTTTTATCTTATAGGCGATCTGCGTGGATTAATATCACATGTTACAACCGTGCCGTGTGAACAAGATCTTCACTTTTCGTGTTCAGAATATTTAGGTTATACCTGACCAATAAGAGAAATGTAAGCCAACACTTATATTTTGCCTTGTTTACATAAGTCCTTATTTTTATTCCTTCACGATAATATTGCATGCACAATCGTCACTTTCAAGAAAAATATATACTTGTTACTCAAAGAGCTTACTCAGACAAATTTGCTTTTAAAAAGAACGTAACTCCTTGCTGAAGTCTTCCTCCGAACCAAAGAAATGCAAATATTCGGTATTGTATTGTTCTATGTTATTTTCTTTCCTTACTTGAACACAAACCTAAGTTGCAGTTGAAACAGCGAAGTGCTTCCAGCTGTCATTTGTCAAACGACAGGAAGAAATCACATGCTTCCACTTTTATCATAATGTTCTCATGTGATCACATCGAAAAATATTGAAAAACTTGACATAAGACCGAATTGTAAGTAATGTCTTGTTTTTAACAATTAATCAAATCATGACTGTCATGAAATATAGTAACCCAGATAATTGTATAAAAGCAAGTTATTTCAAGGAAGACAATTGTTATTGTTATATGTCTTGAAATAAATCGGAGTTAAAGGTGTAATAATATCTACGGAAAGTTTAGGTTTGTGATTTGATTTTTGTTTCTAAGACAAAATAGTAAGGCGAAAATGTTTTTGCATAGAAATTAATGGAAATAATAACTGGTCTGATATAAATAAAAGTCTTCCAATTCAATAGCTTTAATTCGAAATTTACTATAAATTTCCTAATTTTAAATCACCTTTTCTTTTTTAGAAAGAATTGTATCAGCTATATTTAGTTAAGACATTTGGTTTGGAATTTGTAAAAAAATGTTATTTATGAAAGCAAAAGCAAATGAAATATGATCGTATATTTGCACTGTTCACTGACTTGTTTCTTAAACGATTAAATATTTGAGAAATAGAAACATGCAATTGGTTAGTTGGCTAATCTGCTAAACGATGTTTTCAAACTAATGTTTTTTTTTTGTATTTTTGCACTAAATATTATATGATAATTAGGAAAAAAGTTAAACATACACCAATCGGTAGAGAAATAATTTCACCTTTTTCAAAAATTAGTTTTCTTTGATGTGTGAATTTTATATAATTTATATTTATCTACACCGACTCATATAATTTATATTTATCTACACCGACTCAGGCGTTGAATATTGTTTAATGTATTTGACACTCAAGTCGAAATTGACTTTAAGTTTGTAATCTTTCCGTTTGTCAAATTCGGTTAAGCAGGGTTTGTAAATATTTTCTCTTAGCCGAATTAGGATAAGACAAATTTTTCTCAGAATCTGTAAGCAGAAAACTCTTGTGCAGAAACAGACTGCATTCTATCTAGTAGCCGAATTCGGTGAAGCAGGATTTGTTATTCTGATTGAATTAGGATAAAGACGGATTGTTCTACGAATCTATAAGCCGATAACTCTTGAGCCAAAACAGACTGTGTTATCTTTCGCGTAGCCGAATTGTTCTTAGAATCTGTAAGCATATTATTTCAAACGTATTTAACGATCGAATTCGCAATATTTAGCAGAGCGGTTAAAGCTTAAGTGTAACCAGAAGTGAACGCATTATGTTGTGACTGAATTCGGTCGTGGACAATACAGTGTTATCTGCTTATCTTAGTTCTAAACAAGCATTCTGAATTACCTGACTGAATTCGGTCAGATGAAACAAATTTAACTACAGTTATTCTTTTTTGTGGAGAGTAGTTGTTGAAGAAAGCAGCATTCGTTTTTCGACTGAATTCACGATATGAAATTTTGTTAAATTTTTCGTTATTTTATATTGTGTACACTTTATTCACAATTTTAGACTGGAATAAATGAACAAAATAAACATTAAAAAAACAAACTCAAATACTGAAAATAGTTTACTTGACAAAATTCGGTCAAAGTGCTAGTTCCTAAATATGTCGCAAAATTGGTTAAATAATGTTTGCCAAAGACATTACATATTGGGCTGTTTATCAATATTATGGTTGTTATGGTAGTAAAGTTGACATAAGAGAACAGGGTCAATCTAGAAAAGAACGTGTTTATTTAAAATTATAACATTTTCAAATTTAAATTGACTCTCTTAGAGCGATTACAATTATTTAAATATTTTATCAAATTGAATGCTGTATATATAGTTGAGAAAATAAATTAAACTTATACAAAACACTTTTCTCATAATTTAATGTGTGGTATGTATACTCAGTAAATGTACTTTCAAATGCAGAGATAAGATTTTAATGTTGTGTAATTTGAAGCTTTTTATTTGCTGCATCAATTCCTCGAGCAGAAATGTGTGTAAAGTATTGTAAGCCAGACACTCGAATTTTAATATGATATAGTCATAATGCACGTGGCTTGTTAGAATCAATACTTTGCACGCGCAAAAACATCGTAAATGTGCTTGAAACGCTTCGCACTTGTGTACACATGAGCATCCGCCCGATAAATAATTATGTAAATATGTTTAAAATCATTTAATTCATTCTGCAAAATTAATGTAACATCATGACATGGATAATCGATCGAACACGTTTGGAATCGTTTTAATTTATGAACCGACCACCACAGAGTATTGCTGAGTTTCGACAGACAGTGACTGACAAATGGAATAATATGCCACAAAAAGGTGTTGTCAATGCAGATTCGAAGCGTTGTTCAGTGCGAATTGCGGATACTCTCGGTATTAAACATGTTATTTTATTACGTGGTACCATTTATTGTTCTTGGTGTTTTTGTAATGAAAACCTTAATAAAAGTGTAACTGATTTGGCAAACATCTGCGAATAAAAGAAAATGTGATAAATGTTTGATTACCTTAATAAATTATTCGTTTAACTTTTGTTCTAGTAAAATATTAACCTCTGAATATAAATTGTACAATCTTCTGAATAAATTTGTTAATTTTGTTTTTTTGAACTAATAAGATTAGAAATGTCGATTCACTTGATCCAATTAAGGAATGATTCTTATTTTGGTGCGGTTCATGCAGATTGGACGTGCACGCGAGAGCTGGCAAATCCATAAAGCGCGCGTGCACGTCCAATCTGCATGAACCGCACCAAAATAAGAATCATTACTTATATTTACATTTTATTCATTTTTTTCTTTAAATAAACTTAAGTCGAAAACTTTCAAAAATTAGTATTAAGTGAAAAGGGGGAGTAATACGTTTGAGTTTTCAATAGTAACAGCCATGACGTTACTGACGTCATTACGGGTCATGCGGATCATGCAAAATGAACCGAATTTTTTTAAACGAAGAAATCAATAGGAATGTAAATATTCATTCAATAGGATCATGATAGTTCTTTAGGTATTACTGAAATAAATAAATTTACGTTTTATCAGTCGATCGACCTAATAATAATAATAAAATTCGTTATCACAGGTCGTTTTTATGAACATGATGAAGGAAATATACTGACGCATGAATATTTAATTATGGAACATTCGTTCCGTTCCGAATCAGATTTGTAAACAATTTATCGTTTTTGTAATTAGTGAAATGAATAGATTTCTTCAAAGCGACATTTAAAAGACTTGTATTTATTTTTTTTTAATGCGCGCTTACCTTTAACATTGAACAGGCTCAATCAAACCTAGCCTGCAATATTTTCCTATTTGGCATTCAATTTTTTTAACATTTGTGTGACCATAACTTCAAATGAATGTCTATAAACAGCGCAAAATTAATACTTTTGTGTCTTCATTTTTAACATTGAATTTATATATCATTTAATGTCCTGTTTCATGCGTGCACATTTAAAAAAACTAAGTTTACTTTATAATCATTAAAATATCCGAAGGGATATAGAATATAAGTATAAACACAGTTGTTTTCACTCTTTTTACATAACGTTTCGGCCATGCGGCCTTTATCAAATCAAACAAATCGCTTTTAAATTAGCTTTTACATTTTGACATATCTAAATTATCACCGGAAATGTTTATATTTAAGTTTACTTTACCAGCGTATTTTGTAAAAAAAAAAGTTTAATTTTATATGAATATTATGAGAACATGCTTAACATTATTTTTTGATGTACTTGAAGCAATCGGGAGGGAGAAAATACAATATGCTAAACGCGCTGGAATATTTTTCTGGAATATTGTCATCTATAATGTAAACATTGATGACTTATTAAAATTGGATACAGAACAATATAAGTAATAAAATGATTAATCAGAAAAAACTTTGAATTGAGAACCTGTTGGGGCAAGTGTGAGGTTTGTGAAGCCTAGAACCTGGTTAAACCCACACTGGCAAATTGTTTTGCCACTGACCATTCCAAGGCGGGTTTTCACTTTCGATAATTGTTTGTGGCGTCTATTTTGAAACTCATTATTGTAAAACCATGCTCTCTTCTCTCTACTTTTTGGCCGTGTGGGGAGGTTGTGTCTGCTGGTTGCGGCCATTCCTGATTTGCATGTTTTACCTTCTTATTAGAAAAACATATATAAATACTAATACAACTAAATAACCAATAAGAGGAATCTTCCGAATTAGTGGAACATACTAACCAAACGACTGTTCAGAGGTTTTTGGTGATTCAGAGGATTAGATTATTATATAAAAATCGGATATGCATATCAGAAAAGGCCATTACAGACGCCACATCCTTCAAACACTTCTAAAATAGAAGAGAGGAAAGAGAGTAAGGGTTATAAAATGATCAATTTCAAATTAGACACCAAAACAATGAAAGAAAATGAGAAGCTGAGGGGTTACCGCCTTTAAGCAGTCATTGGCAAAAATGCCACTTGGGGGTTCAAGCCAGATTAAAGACATTTGTACGGCAACATTTTCAGTTAGATTTTGATGCGGATATCACCCGCTAGTACCGCTTTAAAGTCAATGCCTACAATAGCATTTGCATGTTTAGCATATGTTGTAGACAGCAAATGTGAAGAAGAGATTTAATGCCAATCTTGCCAGCTATGTTACTACACAGTTAAATAAAACTGTGTTCGAAATTACTTCGAAATTACTTCCAGCATGTTTATATATTTGTATACAGTTGTATTAACCATAAAAAAGAACGCAAATTCCTTTCTGACATTTTTGCAATAATCGCAACCTATCAGCATGGAAAATATAACAATTTCAATAATTTTCACAGTTCTTGATTTAGTTTAGCGGATTTTTAAGTTGAATTGCTAAACTTTCATTGCCATTATAGTACGTATTAGGCGTATCCTTTAAAGTCTAATGATATATTACCCTGTTGCTTGCTATTTCAGGTAATACTCATGTTTAATATTTTATTAAAAATTAACCACAAGAAATAAACAACGATAAAGAGGATGTTTATATATATTTTAATGAAATAACATCAATCATGCAGTTCTTTCTTTCTAAAATCATCAGTTTTTAATGTTAAGTTATGCCAAATATTTAATAGCAACCTCAATGCTTTTCTCAGTGGATCATCGTGAAATATATACAGGTACAGTATTCATCATTGCTGACTAGTGCGCATAGTCGTTAAGGAGAAATCAATGTTATTTCTCTAGCAAATTTTATTTCTCTCGACGGGAAACTAAAAGGTTGCATTTCTGCAACTGCTCATGAACATGTCCAATGAAAGTTTTCATATTTGTCGTTCTTTTGAACATAAATACACATTTCCATTACTGACTTTTTGAATAAATGGGTTAAATTAAAGCAAGCCTATTTTTGTTTGTGACTTTGTGAAAGTTAATTTTCATTTTTAATATAAATGATAATTAAGATGAAAGTGGTTCAAATAAATATGTCAGAGCCATATGAACCGTCTTCGTTGAAACTTTTCTTTTTCATAGGGATACAATGTAACACAACTATACATGAGCTCAAAGATTTGCAAAAAATATTGCAGTAAAATGAAAATTGTTAAAGGTTTAAATGACCTTATTTCATTTTGAGTCAAATTTATTTTTGTTACACGATGTAAATATCTGTTTACCTAAAAAGTTATTTGAATCAAACAAAAAATATATAGCTTCGCAGAAATATTTACAAATGTTGATGTTAAGAAAATGTTAACTAGTGTTTGGTTTTGCCAAAAAATGTTCTTGTTCAGAAATTTTTGTTGACACAAAGAATTTTAGTTTGCTACAAATAATTGCCATTGGATCCGATTTGAAAATAAACTTTTTGGAGTCCATTGCCCAAGGTTATAAAACTGAGAATGGAAACCAGTTTCAAATCTCAAGCATCTGATTGGCTGAAATGGCGACCAGTCGCCATTTCAGCTAATCAGATCCTGAACTCAGTTTTACAGTACTGAAAATTATGAAATTGACAATTTTTCCGATTCCGATCCGGTCCGCTTCCGATCCAAATGCCATCTATAACCGATCCGATTCCGTTCCCATTGCGGTCCAATTCCAATTCGATTGCACTCCAAATGTTTCATCCAGACAATGCTCTTCAAACGATCTTTACGCTCAAACCGATTCTTCCGATTCCGATCTTTTCGCTCCCGTTTTTCATTGGTCATTACTTATAACGCATCTCGCACTGAATTTACATTTCTGTGACATTTTTTTATTGCAGTTTTGTTTAATTTTATTGTTTAAACACCGTGGTTGCTAAGAAAGTAAAGTGATCATTTTAGATCTGAAAAAGCGTATTATTAGATTTTACATCAGTTATATGTGTGTTTATTACATTGCAGTTTTAAAATATAAGCGTAAATTACATCGGATATAAGCGAGATTCATGTTCATTTGAGATGTTTAGGAACAGAGCTGGTTTGGCGTAAATCAAGTCAGTAAATCCCCTAGGTCCGTATGCATCAATAAGCAGTTAAATAAAACTTTTCAGCGTAAATTTACGCTCTAGGAAGTAGCAAAACATGCAAAATATACCGTTGAAGAGCTAAACAATTTTTCAGCATAAATGTACGCAGAAATATTGAAATTTTGAAAAAAAATATTCGTTCTGTTTTGCGTTATTTATGCTGTAACATAGAAGTAAAAGAGATTATAATGGACTTTAAAACGTGTGAAACATCGATAATAAAACGTAATTAAATGTGAAAATCGTGTTTATTTCTTTGTTTTTCACCGCTGAAATCAAAAGGGAAACAATAGTTTGTCTTTTAGTTTCGGACAGCGTTTATGGTTTATATTTCATGATGGACTTTATAAATGTTTACGTTCAAAAGTGTTCATTAGCATTAAATACATTTCAGTCTCGAATCTCCTTACTAAATAAAATAATACATTCACGCCATAATGTAGAACGGGTGAATGTACATGTTCATTATTTCTTCCTTTGTGTAAGATAAATTATAACGTATTTTCGCTTAAAGGCCACTTTATACAATCAGGCTACGAACTTAATTTCAATAATATCATGCGTGTGAATGGCAAACACATCATTTTCTATAATAAGTCTTCAGTTTTATTCACAAAATTATCGTTAAATTAGTTTTTTATTACTAGTGTTTGATAGCAGAGAACATTGGCAAGACTTTTGTCCATAAGTATATTTATACAAATTAAATGATCATAGTTTGCCAGGAATGTGCAACACTAACGTCGCGCACAGTCAGAGCTACCACTCCTTATAATGACATCATAGTTTGGTTAAAGCTACATGTTTAAATTTCTTTTTTTTTCTATAATAAATATACCATTTTATTTTCTTTGATGACTGTTAGTAAGAACATTTTTCCGATAATTTTAATCGTTGTTCCAATTTTTTTATTAATGAATCAACTGCAATCAAAAACAAAGTGCTTAATTAAATACTTTTATTTTCATGAATTAAACGTACCTGTTTATATCAGCTCTTTTTGTAAGATTTATGCGTCTCACATGGCATCTTACGTCTGTCATGTCTTGCATGTTCATGTTTCTCATTAATATAAACCGTGTTCCTCCCTCGTGTTCAGGCAAAAAGTTTCGTCAATTAATTTAATTGTCTTAAACTGTTTCGCCGGGAAAGCAGACCGACGAATGAAATATGGAGCGTATATTTTTCAATATTTTCTAAACGTTAGAAAGAAAAAAAGTCTGTTAAATCTAAAAGTAGAATTATTAATAACAACCTATACACCTTGCGGGACTGTATTTCTTACGTTTTTCATAACATACCTTTGTTCGAACCCCTTTTCAAAGAAAAATGCGCATTAAGTCTTTCTCAGATAATTGCGAGTGAAGTACACATTTATCCGAGTTTAACAAATAAAACGAAAGGAGTAATTGTACACCGCAACTGAATCTAACTTTTCTAATCGCGTTTTCTTAATCAATTTGAGATATAAAGACATACTTCAGTTAACTTCAGTTAACTAAAAAACACAGAATTTCTTATTTTTGTTTAATCTTACGCTACCTGATACGTGCTTGGCATAATTCTACCTTCGGGTCAGATCAAATCTCCATGACGGTAAAATCAATTGTAATACTTAAAGAAATCCTTGAAAAAAGGACGGGATATATATTGTTCTGTTGTTGCCTTGTTGAAACCAAAACAAAACCTTTCAGGAGTTTGACAAATCCAATCGTTATTAAATGAAAATTCATTTTTTATTCAGATCGCAAATAAGAAGTAATTTAATCGACAATATTAAAATGGAGAGGTCATACGGTAGCATGCCAAGTATTTATTATCAAAAGAACCTGAAAACAAATGCCTTTAACTGGCTTGGAAAAACGGAACATTGGACGAGAGAAAGGAAACAGAAGCATTCGCATAACATTGGTAGGTCTTTATAACTATTACCTTTTATTGTTTTATATTTACAAAACTATATAGAACTTGCAGTCGAAGGCGCTTTAGCCTGTTAGCGCATTGTTTTGTTTGACATGATGATTTATTTAGAAAGATAATTACATTATTTTTATTTTTAGTATATATTTATTTCAGTTGAGAGAAGAAGAAGACTCAAAATTATTAACAAAATAAAAGAACTTGAATTATTGCTACCAGGTCACAATGTTGATTCATCGTAAGACAGTTTTTGTTCTCTTGGAGAAAACTAGAATCTCCTTACTTTCCTTTCCATTTTGGTTCACGACTTAGAATAGTTTGAAGTGTTACTGTAAGATACATTCAATTTGAATTGTTTACAAATATTAGCATGTTCCCTTTTTAACATTTATTTTTATATAAAGAGCATTGATTTGTTGCGAGAAAAAAATTGCTTTTTAATATCATGTAAGAACTTCCGTATCAAAAACTACTTTGTCTGGCTTCAGAGTCAGTTATTGTTATTATTGTTATTGTTATTATTGTTAAATAATTTAGTTAAATGAAATTTAAAGGAGAATTCTCATAATATTTACATTCTTCTAAATATATTATGCTTTCCTTGAATATCAAATCAGTAATTTGTGTTTGTTTTCAGTACGCTCCGTAATAAGGTCGCAATATTAGCAGCGACTGCTGATTACATCAAAAAGTTTCAACAGAAACAAAAAGAATTGTGTATTCTGGAAGAACGACAGCGCAAAACCGAGCAACAAATTAAAGTTATTGTTGCGAAATTACTGGTAAACTTAAATATACCGCAGATTTGTTTGATTATTACACTGCATGTAAATAATTTATGTTATTTTATGACTTCTTACATGCACATTTTCTGTGAAACATCAAACAACATTTTAAATTGATTAATGACAAATAACTCATGAAATAATCTGTTTGAACGTTTGCTTAATTTTTACAATATTATTAATAAATTGACATTTCGCTTTTTATACTTAGTTTATACGACAAAAACGAATTTGAGGCTTTGCTTTGTTTTTGATACTTTCGAAGGAGTAATGCTATAGAAGATGAATATAACGGTAATCCTAGAAGCAGGTTAGAAGTTGTGAGGTCCTTTATAACAACGATTCAAGTAAAAATATGTTTGCCCTTAAACAAATACTATTTTATCTTTCAGTTTATGCAAAAAAGTGCAATGCGGGAAGCTGCCCCGGCGTGTGGGAAAAAAACTGAAAAGAGATCGAATGCAAAATATATTCTGAAAGGTTATATACCAGTCTATGAACCAAGCCAAGATTGAAATCCGTTATTCCAATCTAAGAACAACACAGTCAGTTTCGAAAGATGACATTACTGTAGTGTTCAACGTATGTTTTTTTTACAAATAACGAGTGTATAAATGTATACATAGAATCCGCCTGTTATCTTGCAATTGTTATAATTTGTCATGTTTATCGTTATCATCAATATGGTTCAAATTATGTAATAATCTGTAGTAGCTCGATGCTGTCAGGTTTGCACCGACACTCTACATTTCCCATTTAACGTACTACTCTTTAGAGTAAGACCCTCAAATACCTTCTGAGTTATACTTATTACTACAACAAAAACGTTACTCAAAACGCAAAATTCAGCACCAAGAATGAAGCTAAACAAACAGGAAATTACATGGAATGGTCTTGATTTGTGCAAGTATATCAAACAAAATGTTATATAAAAGACGGGGTTCTACATCTACGACTGCCTCAAACACTGCAAGACATTAATATCAGAGCTGACATGACAGCTAACCTCTTTAGTAAAGTAATTCCTAAAATGAACAATGTATGTGTATTTATGATTCAAAATTAATAAAGTGAATTCATATTGGCCAGTCAAATAAGAGGATTTATATGAAAATATTTATAAAACTGAGACTTTTTGAAGCATGTTGACAGCACCAGCTTCTGATGATTCTATGAGAAAATAAAATTACTGGTTAAACCGACCTGATGGGTGAGTTGGGGTTATTTCACCAAGTCTACTTGTACTTGTTTGTTCATATGGGAACCTACTGGGACCATTATTTGGTTGGTGCTACCTTGAACCTTGTTTAAACCCCAGCGGCACTGACCGTTCCACGGCGTAACCCCTAGGGTTTTAATTTTCATTAATTGTTTGTGAGTCTATTTTGAAACTGATTATTTCATAACCGCGCTCTTTTTTACTCTACTCGTTGGCTGTGTGAGAAGGCTGTTTCTATGGCCATTCCTGTTATGAATATTTCATATTTTAACCAATGGTAACGTTATAATTGGACACATGTCAGAATGGTTGAGATGGGCAATGAAGTCAATGAGTGTAACTTCTAGATACAACCTTTACTTTCTGTCAATAAACAAGCATTACCATGTGAAGTAAAATCATAAAAATATACATAATCAACATACGGCTAACATTTATTAAATAAAAAATATAACCTGTATACAATAACAAGACACCGAGCTGAAACTATTGACATTTCGAGATATTTTCTCCAAAATATTTGTACATGACATTTCCTAATAGTTGAAAATGAAAATTAAACATTTCTTTTTTATCTTTTAGTGAAAATTTGTTTACATGATGTAATGCATCGACTGAACAATCCAAGAATCAACGATTTAATAACGTTTAAATATCGACTGTTTTCACAGCGGTGAGACTATGAAAACAAGCGGAATTACTTATTTAAATGGTAATTTTATCAAGCCTTAGGACAAAACTTATCATCGTACCGATCTAGTTGTCTTTGGAGTAAAGCATTTTTGTCAATGCGAATGGCTATTTTACTCATAGACATAGATATGTTTGCTCATTTCGAAATCTAACGCTTTTGAAAAAAAATATGTTCTATATTTTTTCTACGGTTTAGTGTGAGAGGCGATATAGGCTTGAGCAAAAATAGTGCACAATATAATGACCCAGTTCAATAAACACACTCAATAAAATTATCTGAAACATATTCTGTTCCACTACAATTGTTTATTTTGTTTCTTTGATAGTAGAGTAAATTTTACAGATGTTTCTCTTGCCTTCGTCCCGGTTTGCTTGATAAACCGGTATGTAGCCTTTAATTACATACTTCGAAACAGGTTTTATTTCATCGCCATTGTCTTCAAAATGGGAAGTCCGATCATGTACAGCCACAGAAACAGACTGAAATGTACATGAATATACGTTCATATAAACGAAAATTTTCAGGTATATAACGATAAATATTGGATCACCTTTATTAACCTTTTTTTGTGAAACACATGCTAACAGTATATTTAATAACACTCACAAGTAAACCCATTGAACTCATATAGTACATATTTATTGTTTAATAGTCACAAAATGAAATAAATGTTGTTAGAAACTTAATCGATTAAAAGGCGAACTTTTAAAACAGAACACAATAAATATGAACATATTGCCAACTCCATTTGACTGAGCATGTTCAAGGGCAGTAATCAAAATGCATTTTAATAACCATGCCGCATAGCCCCGTGTTGAGCGCAATACGATATTTAAATCAGTTAACAGTAAATCCCAAAACGAAAAGTCAGATTCCTTAGACAGTTTTTATAACATTTGCAGTGTATAAACAATAATCCAGTCCAAGTATATATCTATTTTTTTCAACAGTAGCTTTGTAATTAACCTGTTCACTGGAACTCACGTGAGGCTAGGTGGCGTGGACAGTAATATAAATTTCCATTATTGACAATGAACTGTCTTAATCAAACCGAGCATGCAATGTATTTATTTTTGTTGTGTTCAGCGGCTTTCAAAGCTTTTTGTATTGTATTGTATTATATTGTATTATATATTTACAATTATTTAAATAATTCTTCTGTCATGTTGATATAACATATCATGCTTTCATAACAACCATTGTGTGTCATCATCGGAAACAAAGAAGCAATTTTCTTTGAAATGAATTTATATAAAGACACTAGAAAATTAAATAAAAAACAATACGTAGAACCATACACTGGTTAATTGATAAAACTGTATTATTTTGAATAGTTTTGAAAGATTTAAAATCAAAGGCTGTGTCAATACTGATCTCCACGTACTGTCGTGACATGAAGAACGTTTTTTTTTTTGAAAGTCAGACTAGAAAATAAGCGTTGAATCGTGACTAAACATAAATCACACTTTAATTGAACATGTTTTGAGCAAAAATGTAATTTTCCATAATTTGTAATAATATCATAGACACGGTCGTTTTTTATTGATAATACCAGGATAGGAAGTGTTTTACCTGTAACAATCGTATAATTTTCTGTATCTGTTGTTCATTCCTTTGGTGCCTTTCCTCAACTAGACGCAGTCTGTCAGGTCCCCCTTGAACTTGTTTTACATAATCCACAGTGGCCGTCAATATAGAATATTTGTTTTGGGGGACACTTAAAGATACAAACACAAATATACAGAATGGGATGTACATGTTAAAATTATAGTTCATACAGTAACCTTAGACTGAAATAAATATATTGTATCTGGACAAAATGACATGAGAAACACTCAGTATTCTAACAAAAATACCAATGTATTACGAGCTGGACTTTAAATTGAGAAGTTTAATTTCGCCGACAAAAATTTATTAACGAACAAACAACTTTAGATTGAACTTCGATTAAATGGTGAATTTCCTTTCCTTACTCGAGCAATTAAAGTGATTCACAAAACGCGATCACCCGAGTTTATAAAATGAATGAAATGGGAATTTAAAATGACACATATGAAAATATTGCAGGCTAGGTTAAGCTGAGCTTGATCACACTGTAACCAAATTACTAAATGAGCTATGCAAGACCAGAACACCATCAGTAAGTAAAGCAAAATATCGATTGCTGCAATAGAGGAAAAAAGACTAAGACACATTGAAGGAAGTCTATAGAACGCTTTAAAAGTATCAACCTTTTAAATCATAATATCAATCGTATGAAAATTGTGCACCTTTTAGTACGTCTAACACACAGATCAGCGTTGTTATGGAGAAAAAAAGTGAAATATGCATATCAGGTTTGGCCACATTCAGCAGACACAGCCTCCCAACAAAGCCAAAAAGTAGAGTGGAAAAGAGAGCATGGTATTACAATAATTAGTTTCAAAATGGACGCCACAAACAATTAAGTGAGAACCCTTGGGATTACCGCCTTGGTACGGTCAGTGGCAAAACAATTTGCCGCTGGGGGTTTAAACCAAGTTCTAGGGTGCACTAACCTCACACTTGCCCCTACGGGTTCTAAAATCAACACACAAGAACAAGTTGTCTTGGTGAAATAACTACAACTCTGAAAGAAGAGTTTTGCTGGTTTTGCACTCGGATAACGAATGATCAGAAATATTTTCGAGATAAAGTTGTCGAAGCTTCGAAAAAAATAATGAATACATTTTATATAAAAAAAAATTCTTACGACGGACAAGTATTATGCCCTGGTAATAATTCACCAAGTTCCTTTATTTTGTCATTGATTTTAAATCTTCTTCTCTTTTCAACTGAAATAAAAAATAATCTTGTTAAATCAAAAATAGAAATTAAAATATTTTTTTTCCTTTTTAGATATATGCTTATATTTTTCATTGAAAATATAAATTATACATTGTATATAACATGTAGGTATAATGTTTTTAATCAGAAAATACTCTTGCTTTACTTCCAAGATATAGAATATCAATTATAACTTAACATGAAAGCTCGACTGTAGTATCGATTTAATTTGGGTCAAGTAAGGTGATCGGCGGAATTTGTATAAGCATTGCATGTTAGTTTTTGTCATTAGGACAATGCTCACATTGACTCTTTTTAGTGAAAACTGCGTTCTCGAAATTTTTATATTGTTTTTTATTATTTTCAAAGAGCGCTATATAACGATATGTATCCCAATAATCAGAGCTCGGGTGATAACGCCAGTCTCGGATGATAATAACAGCTCGAGCTGTAGATGACAGTGAGAAAGGCGTAAGTATTTTGCTTTATCTGTTACTTATGCCGATTTAAATCATGTTTGTGATTGCAACTGTTCTAAGCCAACATAAGCTATATAAAACTACAATGTTTTTTGCAGACATTCCCTACATCGTAGTGAAAACCACCGAAGAAGGTGGAAAATTCGACACATCGCCTAAAATTAAACAAGTTTCCATCTCTATTTAGGTAGTTGAGTGAAGAAAACATAACTATTTGATCCTTTACTGTCCCTCTGTTAATAAACAATCACAACATGGTAGTACAGTTCGGTAAAACTAATATAGATCTTACTTTTTCTGAAGATGTTATAGCGAGATGGATAATCGCTGGCTTACGTAAAATTTGTTAAAGATAATAGGTGGCTCAAACTGAATAATGATCAGGCTTATAATTTTATCTTGAGGAAAATGTATCAATACTTTATGTTTTTATAATTTCTCAACTGTGAAATGACGTTTTATGTTCGCCCTTTTATTCGTACGTCTGTGTGTCAACAATATCTTCAAACGACACCTCATCTACCTCATCTAATTTAACAAAATGTTCTTTGAGGAAGGGATTCATGCTTGTAAAGTTCTTTCCTTGGTGAAGTGTGAATTGGTTCTAAGAAAGGATGGTATATTTGTAAGTTTCATTTTCCTAAGCATCGTATATCAATACAGGCCATATATCTATGGACAAACCTTGCAAATTTGGAAACAACCTATGGTGTTTAGTACTGGTCACATCCAGGAGCGTCATGGTGTCTTGTATTGGGTGTGTAAGACTAAACGCTGAAAACTAGCAAACTCAGGTTATCTCAAAAGGGTATAAAACCTGATATGATATAATATGAAATGATGTATTGTACATCTTAATCCCTTAAGGTTACTACTACAGTGTCAACTGAAATTGTATGATCTTCATTATTACATACCTTAAATAGATAATTTGTTGGAAAATGACTTCTGGTCTTAGAAGATACAAAAGATGGACTTTAAAACTAATAACATTACTTAAAAGCTAAAAAACATTATGATGAAAAGGTCAGCATGGTCATAATCCATACATTTTGAAGAAGCCAGCTATTATCTTAACTGAAGCCAGCCATTATCCATCTCGCGTTGACATGTTCAGAAAAAGTTATATTTAGATTCATTTTTACAGAACAATGTTACCATAATTGTGATTGTTTATCAACAGAGGGACAGTAAAGGATCAAATAGTTATGTTTTTTCACTTAACTACCTAAATAGAGATGGAAACTTGTTTAATTATGAGCGATGGGTGGAATTTCCTTCCTTCCTCGCAGGTTTTTACCACGATGTAAGGACTGTCTGCATAAAACATTGCAGTGTTATATAGTTTATGTTGGCCTAGAACAATTTCAATCACAAACGTGATTTTAATCGGCATAAGTAAAAGATTAAAGTAAATATACTTACGCTTTTCTCACTGTCATCCACAACTCGAACCGCTATTATCATCCGTGACTGGCATTATCATCCGAGTCCTGATTATTGGGATACATACCGTGTATATCTTTTGCTGTGAAATGAAATCTTTTGAATGAGTTTATTCTTAAAGCAATTTTCGTTTGATGATGAATTGTATTTAGATCTACCTTGTGTAGGAAAAATATTAATTTTAAAAAAGAAAATATTTTCGAAAGAATTTTTTTTTCTTTTCAAAGCGGCAAATAAAACGATGTTTTGGTCTATTGACAGATATTTAATTAAATATAATCATCATGCAGTATCCTTTTCATGTTTCTGAATATTTCATTGATGACATCACAATCTGCAAACTAATGCAGAGTCTAAATTTAGAATTAAATCTTCACAATTTGTATCAAGCTGAAATTAAATCTTAAAAGCAATTTGAAGCACCTTTTTTTAAAATAAATTTATACCAATTTTGGTTCAGAAGTGAATTGATAATTCTGTATGAATGTGTAATTTAAACAGTCAAAGTTAAGAAGCACGCTTAGTGCAGTCGGTAAAGGTTTTCAAATCAAGAATATAGACGTAAACTCTTCGGTTCGAATTCATGCTTCTGCCACTTTTTATTTTAATTTTAAAATTGCGTTCTCTTACAACAAGCATAGACAGTTTTTTTCTCTGTATACCATCTGAGCAGTAATTTTAAAACTGCATATATAGCGTGTATGCGCGAAAGCAAAATGCATTTATAGCCTATACGGTTGTGTAGTCACAAATAAAATTGTAGGAAAACACTATTAAAACACTATTTAAAAGGTATTATAAAACCAGATGTGGTAAAACGATTTCAAATGAATTCTTACAAATAAATTAAAAAAGTGTGTATTTTCTAAAAGTGATGTTTGTAAGGATTCAAACCAGAGACCGTCAGATCGGTAGTCCGGCATGTATACCAATACACCACAACTCACTGACGTGTGGAATTAACAAATACATCAATTTATATGCTGGTTATGTACCAGAGTTTTTCCAACACGCTTTACGAAAATTAATGAGGTGTCAGGTCCATATTGGTGGACAATAACATAAACGCAACAAAACAAATATGAAACACTTAGGAAAACCCACCCAAAGGAGTTTTCTGACTTAAATCATTCACTTTGAAAATAAATGTGGCACAGTCGAGTGGGCCATATTTAACAAAGTAGTGTTGCCTTACGTGAAAATAGGATATCTTTTGCCGATTCATCGCCAACACCAGTTCTAGTGCAACTGTTAAATTATTCTTGTTATAAATATTATGTTGTACAACTATCAAATACTATTAGCCGGTTTGAAGTTTTTGCGAAATGCTTTTGAAACCGCTTGAAAAAAACTATTTTGTTCAAATTTAAGATAAATTACCTTCCTCAATTAAATATCTTTTCAATAGAAAATAAAACCCGTATTGCTTTTAATTAATAAATAGCTATCATTACAGGTTGTCTGTACGATAATTATACACGATAGACTTGTCAAAAACATGATCGAATTGCCCTCTTTTTTACTTGATATTATTAATGTAAACATATGGAAGCACCCAGGGGAATCTTTAAAAAGAACGTAATTATCTTTTATCTTAACTATTTTTAGTTGAAGAATTTAAAAAAGACTTACCCAAATTGTGAGAATATTTCCTCTTCCTTTCCCGTATCAGGTAATCCGTTTTATCAAGAAAGCTCAAATGATTTTTACTTTGTGGTTGGTGTGAAACCAGTTGATGTGAATACTGTACGTCCGTTGTTGTCATACCCTGTTGAGCCTCAATCTTAACAAAATGCATGGACAACAACAAGTGAATGTTTGTTAACATATTAATGACTGAATAGCAGCATACACAACACATTTAAGCATGTTGATAAATGTACCATATACATATTAATTAAGGCGACAATCGTCTGCAACATAATAATTATAAACTGTTTAACGTATATGATATGTCAACACAGCGCAATTACTTAACAATATTTTAATTCAATAAAATTGAAAAATAACTAGAATGTATACTTGCGAACCAGAGGCAGGGTATATCTCTTAATCATAATTAACTATGTTTGAGTAAGATGCTGGTGATATAACGTTTTCTTCATCTTGTATTATATGTTTAGTAAATATCCATAAACGCTGAAAATATTACCAAAATCTATTGGTAGAAAATAACGTTTACAAACTGAATTAATCGTCTTTAAGATATATGAATTATTTGTTTTAGTGAAATATCAATTTTCATCACGATTGAACTCCAGAAACAAATATATTCAGTTTCTTGTTTCCTGGGAGGCTTCCACCCCACCCCAAAAGTATCTGATAAACAACTGTTACAGTTAATTATTTTAATATACAATTTTCAAATGAAACATCACGAGATGAATGGCGTACAACAGGGAGGTCATAAGCTTAAAAGAGTATTTCATCAAAAACAGAGAAAATAACACATGATATTTCACAAATTCAAAATAGTGGATTCAGAATATGATAGAAGACCTCCGAAACCCCCACAGACAAAAAAACCATTACCAAAAACGACATAAAAATGACTTACAACAGCCCTTCGTTTCGTGAAAAAAAAAACAACGTAGACTAGCATCTGTTCGAGATGACATTAAGTTTCAGGGTTTTTTTTTTGCTTTAATTGGTATAATAATTTTGTAGAAGCTTGATATTTGATTCTAAAAATACAAATAATATTGGTAAAAACAGAATCAGATGAATTAGCTGTTTGACTTAATTCAGTGCTTAAATATTTTATAATTTGCTAGCTTGAAGTTAATCCTTAACTGCACTGAATAACATTTGTATAGCCTTCTATGCATTGTTGAATGGAAATGCAAATTGCAAGGAGAGATTATCCTTTTACAAGACCGATCAATTGTTTTATCTTTGAATCTTACGAAGAAGTTCATTGATAATATAAATATGTATTAAAATGAAAATACGTTGTTTGTACTATACCTGGTCCTTTTCTTCATTCTCCGAAAGGTAGATTGACAACTCATTCAGTTCATCAACGAATGATAACTCACTTTCTTCGTTAGATATCAATCCACCCAAATAATTTGTGAAGTCATCAGAGGCACTACTCTGATGACGTGTACTCATTGTCCAGTCCGTTTATCACGTACACGATTATGTTCAAACTCTACGACCGGGGTGTGTCCGATGTGCGTTAACTATGCAAAACAAACAACAAAAGCTTGTGAACATACAACTAAAAAGAAAAATACTAATTTAAAATAAACTTAATAACAAAGTCATATTTTAAATTAATCTTTGAAATTTTAAATTTATTTATTAAGTATATACTGATTTTTTTTATTTGGTGAAAACTGGTTAAGTATATACTCATATCAAAGAGCTGTGCATACGTAAACTGAAGCTCATGCGGTCAGCATTTTTGTCATTTCACAGTATGACTGTATAGTTTAAATTCCAACACAACTTTGTTGATATTGTGAATTATATCCTCAAGTGCCTCAATATTTGTAGTGGTTTGAAGCCAGTACAGCATATTTCTTTTATTTATAGAAAATCAAGTTTAAAGTGGATGTTAATTTAAGTATACGTGCACAGTGAAATTTATTATTATGAATACCGGCCTACCTGAATTAATTTATGTCGGAGGGCCTAAATTTCGTGATGATAATAAGTAAATCAGCAACTTTGAAGTTTCTTTCAGTTAAACTTCTTTGTAAGACAATCAGAAGCCAGAAGCGTCCATTCTATTTAAATGCACAAACGTAACTAACCTTTTAAGCTACTCAATGTTCGTGTTAAACTTGATCAAAATCAAAATGCAGACACATTCAATGATTATATCTGTCAGAATTCTACAGAAAGATGAGAAAAAACAAGAGAGGAATTCCTCTCACTGTAAGGAACTAATGCTCCAGGTGTTGTGGTTAAATGGTCGAACGGAAATCGAAGTAAGAAAAAATAGAATGTGCCGAACACAGGCAAGTGATTATACAATCTGTCCATTCACGAGAATGCTTCAGTCCGGACACAACCATCTACCATTAAGACGATGATGCACTACTATACACAATAAGATATAAATGTCAGTTCAATTGATAGAAATAGATTTGATTCATTACTTTTGATATTTGATAAAAAAAGCTTTTTTAAATTCATTATCATTTTTTTTTAATTTGCAATCTGGGTTATCAGAAATAATAGTGAATTGACTAAAGTGAAATATTTCTGATGTACTGACTATTATTTTTAATCGTTCGGCAATGCACATTCAAAACATAACTGTCAGTTTATTACTATCATGCACTGCATGAAAAGTTAAGTTTAAGTCCATATTAAACGCAACTAAAATGCATCTTTTTTCAGAGTTTATTCGCATTTCATTAAGTTTAATTTAGACTTTTATTTGAAATTTAATTCAAATTTACAGCAACTTATTCTTCCAAATTTACGTCGAATTTAATGACAACATAATTTTTATTTAAATTTGATACATAATTAAACGTAAACTTGACTTTTGTTAGAAATATACGGTAACTTATATGTAAATTAAATAAACTTAAACGTCAAGTAAAATGAGAAATGACATATACTTAAATTCCAAATTTATTGCAAACTAAACCTAACTTTTTAATAGAAAAACACGGTCACTTATATGTTTATTGAATTTATGTACACCTCATAATTATATAAATGTGCTATCATTAACAATTCCAGCCTTATATTAGATCAAACGGAACATGTGTGAGATCATATTTGCTTGCTACATAAAACAAAATGATTATGTTTAATTGACTTTATTTTATTTAACAAAAGTAATGAATAGTTAATATTGATTTTAGTCGCCCAAAACACTAGGCTAAGCTCTGTATTCTTGCTCGAGTGGTACTCTCAGTTAAACAAGTCAATAAAATGCCCTTTCATTATCGTTTTTAATGTCTTCTTACAAAGGCCTTGCCCATACTAATTCCCCTCGCACTCTCTTCAGCTCTAACCGTTTTGACTTCTTTAATTTGCTTTCATCACATTTTTTGTCCAAGTCGGAAAAAATAGCGTTGAGTTCTTTGCTCCGCCATTGCAACACCTTAACAGATAAATGGCTTTAATTCTCGCTCTGAACCTCCTCTTCAGATGACATCATTTCCAGGACCAAGACTTCCTTCACTGTACGATTTTTTTCTCCTCACTCCAAGACGTTTTTTTCTCCTCTTCCTAAGACTTTTTCATTTCAAGGGCACTGTTACTGTTGTCCAGCTTCTGTAAATAATATGTAAATATTCAGTAATTTTTAAGTAAGCGATGATATTTCAATTTGTAATTGAACATAAGTATATACTCATCAAAAAGACTTCTTACGAAACACTAGTTTAAAAAGGGGAAGACTTCTCTGCTGTTTTTTTCAATGTTGATACATAACTGACGCATCACTTCCGTGCATCCGTTAATTAAGTCTTATGTTAGTTGTTTTACAACGATTTAGTGCAATACTTTACCATTTTCTTCCTCCCATATATGAACATATTTTGTTTGTGAAGATTATCCTCTCCGGTGGATACTCGTCTCTGTTTATCTCTCAGTGACGTGAAGTATCTTGATACCCTCTGAAATACATAAATAAAACCATAGGCGATTTATTTCAATAAAATAGAAACCATTTTCATTTAATAATGATTTTATAAACACAACATACGTGTTATACAATTGTTGATTAATAAATTTACAAAACAAAACATAACCAATATAATATTTTTCTAAACAATTTTCCTCTCATTTCCATCTTTGTTTCGAAGCAGTGCTTTTAGTAAAAGAATCTTTCTATTTTAAAGTTTCTCTCACTTTTTAGAAGAAACAACATCGAATTGTATAAACAAAGCAGACATGATGCAATCTCACAGGTTATAGTTGAATCAGCAATTGTACGTACGTCTGATATTATCTTAATGAGGTGATAATAGAAACATTCCATAGCAAATTATGAATGAAGATCTTGTCTATATGTTGTATGTTGTTATAGTTGTTTTAACTAACTGAAAGCGAATCAAAGGACACAATTGAAAGACAGAGGAATAAGTGCAAGAAAGAAAAAAAATGAAATATGCATATCAGGAATGGCCACATCCAGCATACACAGCCTCCCCACACAGCCAAAAAGTAGAGAGGAAAAGAGAGCATGGTATTACAATAATCAGTTTCAAAATTGACGCCACAAACAAATAACGAAAGTGAGAACCAGAGGGGTTACCGCCTTGGAACGGTCAGTGGCAAAACAAATTGCCACTGGGGGTTTAAACCAGGTTCTAGGGTGCACCAACCTCACACTTGCCCCAACAGGATAAATTTCCAGCAGGTTAAGGAAGCATGAAAGGAAAAACATGCATACAGCAGACAGCTAAAAAGCTCACAATCACTTACATTATGCCGTCTGCTGTTATAAAATGCCTCACTCTATCTATGATATTTACAACAGTGATACTCACCGACAGAACAGTATAAGTTTCGGTTGCATTTCTGCCATCCCTTGTCTGTGACTGCTGTTCAGCTGGTCTGGAAGGATTTGTCCACTTTGGAGTAGACGTACATGAAGATCTCCTTAATTTCTCTTTTAGTACCTCTATGTCTCACATAGTGTCAGATAATCCGACTTCCCGGAAGCATTTCACTGTCACCGATGTGTTAACTATCTTTTTCACTGTCCGATAAATTCGAAATTTCACTATCTGACATTGTTTTTATTTACAATAACGCAAAAGTTCGAATGTTTTAAAGAGGCGGCAGCTTAGAAGCGCGCGCGCGTTTTCTACAAACAGCTATTTATCATATCTATTTAAAGTAAATTGGTGTAAGTTTGTAAATAAAAACTGTTGATACTTGCTTGTTGAGATGGAGGTATGATTAACAAGATTATTTGTTACCGGGGTTCTACTTTTCCATATTAGCACTAAACAAACAAACAGTTTTTACATTACTTTTTAGGTCACTTCAAATTTAATACTAATTTAATTTCAACTTGTGTGAAAGATAAAATATAAGTAAGTAAAACGCAACGTCTATATACGTGAAAATTAGAATAAAAGTAAATAGTATAAATAATTATACGTTTAAAAAATAATATATTATTAAAGTAACTAACAAATTTAGTCAAGATTATATTTACGGTTTATTAATATGCATTTATACGTACCTTTACATGGAATTTTATACAATTTTAGAATTTTAGTTCACTTCAAAATTTCATACTAATTTAATTGCAACGTTTTTATGCAAGATAGAATTTAAGTAAGTAAAACGCAACGTTTATGTGAAATTTGGAATAAAAGTAAATAGTATAAATAATTATATGTACTTAAACGTAAATTTTCATGCAGTGATGGACATTTCCGGCAATGAAAAACATCGACTCTAGGTATTCCGTTTAACATAATAACCGTTTAAGATAATTATAAATAGTTGACAAACAATTCATTTGAGTGTATTATTTTCACAACTGTGTTGATTTTTTTTTATTTACTGCGAGAGCAATGGCAGCGTTCAGACTTCTCGGCGCTCTGCTTTCTTATTTAAATGATTGAAATATTTATTAAATTAAATGTTAAAGATTAAATTGGACAACTTACCGATAGTAAATCTACCAGTATTTGCAAAATAGACTTCCTTTATTCTATAAAGAAAATACTTAATTTTTTGATATAAACTATTTTATGCCGTATTCCAAACATCTAGAGTATTGTATAGACACAATATTAAGATTACGCATTAAAGGTTGAGGTTCATAAAATATATGTTTTATTACTTTGTCATTGTTATTCGTAATGTGTCATAATAATATAAACCGCTTAAATAATACTAATCTACGGTATACATTCTTACGATTTGAATGTTTAATGAAGCGTTACTGTTTGGCCATATTATTAATGTGTTGCAAAGAATTTTAGAATTTTAAAATTAGCTCAAATTTTTTTTACACTGATAGTGCGAAAGCGGTAATTGCTAAGTTTCTCCCATCTTCGATTGCATTTTATGTCTTTTATTGAACATCGATAGCATATTATAATTGTTTTAAGAAGCCTTTTTGGCTGGGACATCTGTGCCTTCTAGGTTTACTTTGCCCAATATGCAAATTCAACATTACGTTTAATGGCCGCCATATAACACATATTCTTAAAATGGTATTCCCTCTATTGGGGAGCGAACCCACTCCATCACGGTGACAGCGCCTAGCCATGCAATTCCGACAACACTACCAAATGACATAGCTGGAATAGGCCCCAAAAAGGTTGATCGCTCATGTTCATGGTTTGTCTTTAATCTAAATTAAAACATAAAATTTTAGACCTGTATAATTATATATTTTACATTGAAATATTATTATTAAATTTTAATTCATTATAATCGTAATTAGCTGTGTAGCTTATTGTTTTGTGTAATACAACTTTGAAAGAAAATAAAACAACTAAAAATAATTGTTTCAGTAAAAGAGTTAAAGATTTGAATTCACTTCAGATATATGTTTACCAGATATATAAACAGTTTCCATTAGAATTATGTCATGTGAAGACTGGTAATGCTGTATGTTTTAATCTGACTGCCTGATTCAATATTTTAAATAATTTTAAAACTGGACGGCCTTTCAAACACGTTTTGGGTAACATTGGTAACCTAAGCAAGATAATGATAGTGTCTCTAGCTGGCAGCGAACCCGCACCGTCACGGCGCCAGCGCCAAGCCCTGCAATTCCTGCGACGTAACCAACTGAGCTAACCGGGACAACCCCAACAAGTTGATCGGATAGCCCTGATATACGTAACAATCACTGCATGACATCGATAACGGGTTACTTTACTGATAACAGTACTGACTAAATGTACGGGGAGACTTTTTAGGACCGCCACACTGCACAAAGAGCGCTACGATGAAGTTCAAAACATTTTCATATCAACATTTAGAGTATTCAAGACACCGTTTAAAGAGTTTTCAATTTAACCCGGTAAAAACACTTTGTGATAGCAGTCTATCAAGAACATCCATTGATACATATAATTTATTGTTTAAGTTATTGCGTACAAATTAGATCAATTGAAGGATAGCAACGGGGATGCTCAAATAATGTTTCGCTGTTAGCTTGTTTAAACGTCACCAGATGCCTTCCTTGACCGAACTTAAATTTTGGTTTCAAAAGGTGTTTCGTGAAATTTTGGTTTCAAAAGGTGTTTCGTAAAATTAAAAAAAAAATAGCTTAACATATCTATTATACAGAAGTAAAACAGACTCTCTCTACTGGTTTTTAAGATGTATCAATATAACGTACATCGAAAATGTCTGTTTCAATGAAAATCAACAATGCATAATTATTTAGTGTTTTCGTAAACTCAAACCATGTTTTGTTTTATTACTGGTATGGATTCTGTACTAGGCAAATTATTAATATATAGAATGAACTTGTATTTAAACAGAACGTACCGGAAACTTGGCAGACCAATAGATGATTTGTCATTTTATAATGCATTACTGCATATAATGCATATTGATATAATAATACTATTAATATTTTCAAGCCGTTAATTTGATAAATTAATTGCACACTTTGAATAAATTCTAAAACAATCTGCGGATCGTGTTGACAGTATATATTCTTTAATTAATAATGCTAAGAAAAAATCCACTTATCTCGTCAGCGGTATTTAGTGTAGGAAGTGCAAACACACTGATGGAGTGGAGTCGCACTGCTGGAAATGCAATCACACTGGTGGAAGTGCAATCACACTGCTGAAAATGCAATCACACTGGTGGAAGTGCAATCACACTCCTGGAAATTCAATCACACTGATGAAAGTGCAATAACACTGCTGGAAATGCAATCACACTGGTGGAAGTGCAATCACATTCCTGGATATGCAATCACACTGATGGAAGTGCAATCACACCGCTGAAAATGCAATCACACTGATGGAAGTGCAATCACACTGCTTGAAATTCATTCACACTGATGGGAGTGCAATCACACTGCTGGAAATTCAATCACACTGATGGAAGTGCAATCACACTGCTGGAATTTCAATCACACTGATGGAAGTGCAATCACACTGCTGGAAATGCAATCACACTGATGGAAGTGCAATCACACTGCTAGAAATAAAATCACACTGATGGAAGTGCAATCACACTGCTGGAAATTCAATCACACTGATGGAAGTGCAATCACACCTCTGGAAATGCAATCACACTGATGGAAGTGCAATCGCACTGCTAGAAATGCAATCACGCTGATGGACGTGCAATCACACTGCCTGCTGGGAAATGCAATCACACTAATGGAAGTGCAATCACACTGCTAGAAATGCAATCACACTGATGGAAGTGCAATCACACTGCTGGAAATGCAATCACACCGATGGGAGTGCAATTACACTGCTGGAAATTCGATCACACAGATGGAAGTTCAATCACACTGATGGAAATTCAATCACACTGATGGAAGTGCAATCACACTGCTGGAAATGCAATCACACTGATTGAGGTGCAATCACACTGCTGGAAATTATATCACACTGATGGAAGTGCAATCACACTGCTGGAAATTCAATCCCACTGATGGGAGTGCAATCACACTGACTGAAGTGCAATCACACTGCTAGAAATGCAATCACACTGATGGAAGTGCAATCACATTGCTGGAAATGCAATCACACTGATGGGAGTGCAATCACACTGCTGGAAATGCAATCACCCTGATGGATGTGCAATCACACTGCTGGAAATGCAATCACACTGATGGGAGTGCAATCACACTGCTGGAAATGCAATCACACTGATGGGAGTGCAATCACACTGCTGGAAATGCAATCACACTGATGAAAGTGCAATCACTCTGCTAGAAATGTAATCACACTGATGGAAGTGCAATCACACTGCTGGAAATGCAATAATACTGATGGGAGTGCAATCGCACTGCTGGAAATGCAATCATACTGATTGAAGTGCAATCACACTGCTGGAAATGCAATCACACTGATGGGAGTGCAATCACACTGCTGGAAATTCAATCACACTGATGGAAGTGCAATCACTCTGCTGGAAATTCAATCACACTGATGGGAGTGCAATCACACTTCTGGAAATGCAATCACACTGCTAGAAATGCAATCACACTGATGGAAATGTAATCACACTGTCCACGAATTTTCCACGAATTTAGTTTAGTTTTTCGAGCTGTAAAATGACTAAGAGTCTAGGTGTGACAACTACGTGCTTTATTATTATACAGCCTTTGTCAATTCAATCTGAATCAACAACCAATCTTATCTCTTTCAGGATTTAATAGATCAATTTTTATCAGATATAACATTACAATCTTTATTATCTTAAAAAAGATAGTTTAAAAACGTCAATGGAAATTCAGGTTTTAATACACATTTAAGTTAAAGGTCACATATACTAAAGTAGCGATTTTTATCATGTCTTCCTCCCAAAGATATTTTCAGTGAGCTGTGCAATCACATGCAGAGCGAAACGAAACGAAACAAATGACTTTCTTCCAGCAGAATAGAACGAAGTGAATGAATTAATGAGCAAATATTACCCACGCCCTACCCACCACACACTGCATTGTTAATAACTGCAAAATACCACTGTCCTTGTAGCGTAAACGTTCACGTTGGTGTTAAAAAAATTTTATTTACATTAATTAAATCTAATTTTCAGAAAGGCTGTTCAAGTCATTAACTCATAAATTGCGATGTAATTAAAATCTTTCACAACGATAAATGTGACAAATAAAATTAAATATTTGCACGGCGTGACATCACATTAACACTTTAAATGTCGAGGTTGGCATTTATACAAATAAGCTTTCCATAAATGAATTTGTTTTCTTAACATTTGATAATAAAAAAATATTTACAATAAAAACTTTAAAAAGCGAAACGCTGTCATGTCATTTAAGGTAAATTAATTATATATTTAAATTGCTTTTGAAGATTACGATACAATTTAAATGACTCTTACGTTTATACCTTCAGCGGTTAAAATATAAATATCCAGTCAGAGAAAGCTACAAACAAACACAAAGCTCAATAAACAGTGCCCAAGGTTATAAAGCTGAGCATGGAAACCAGTCTCAAATCTCAAGCATCTGATTGGCTGAAATGGCGACTGGTCGCCATTTCAGCCAATCAGATGCTTGAGATTTGAGACTGGTTTCCAATATGAGCTTAATAACCTTCAACCCAGAACAATGATAGAGAGGAGGAGAAATCATAAGTTCAAAATGAGATCACTGAGAAAATATACATATTACTAAAAATAAACAAAGAACTGTCGGCTGTGGGTATACCGCACTGGAACGGCGATCAATCAGCAAGAACACGGCGGCAATAACAAAGGTAACTTAATGAACTATTACAGTACTGCATATCTCCATCAAAATGTTAACATTGAACTATACCGTTTCTTCACATATTAAGCTTGTTATAGTTTTGAAGGAAAAGAAAGAATGACATGCGTTATTTTGAACAAAAGAGAGAACGTTTGCATGCGAAACAATAATAATAATCATTTTTATTCAACAATAATTGGACTTTACGACAATGATAATAATAACAACAAAAGTTGAAGAAGAAAGGATAATCAGTACACAGATTTTAATACAATCCTATTATCTGTTATAATTGTGTGTTGATATTTGCATACATAAATTAAACTTATTGTCACTTGAAGAACGAAACTTTATCATTGTATGTAAGCATTCAACATCTTCATTTACATCCGTGCCAAAGTTTTGTTGTTTTCTTTTCAGACATCATTTCCACGACAACCTAATAAACATAAAGAATGCCAGTGAAATAGTGAAACGGACTTCATTTGAAAATTGTAACAGACGAATCATAGGATGTGTGTTCTGCGATATATTGACCTCGAATAATGAAATCTTAATTTATTGAATGAATTTAATTTACAGTTGGCATGTTTTGTAATCTTAAAAGTGTTTCAATCTAAGTTAAGTCTTAATAATAATGTAAATCTATAATGGCGTTTCAAATTCTCTTATATAAATACTAGTTTTGCACAAATTATATATTTGAATGTTGAGATAACAACACTACTGTAAATAAAATATTTTATATAACTTTTAAGTCTAATAACCTATACAAAGGAATTTGTGAATTATATTATATTACTCATAAAATTAAGAAAACCTAAAATAAATCATCCGCTACCATATCGTCATTTTGGTAATTGAAACAATATTTCGCGTGGTCTATTTTACAGCTTCATCTCGGTACATAAAATGCTGATCGCAAGTCACCTGATAACCATATCTGTAATGCTTACAGATTAAGATACATAAATACGAGAGAAATCTCTCGCACGGATGTTTTTAGTTAAACTTGCAGGTGACTACTCTTGACAGCAACCCGTTTTATCTGACATTAAGCGGTCTTATTTAATATAAAATAAAACATTAAATCTGTGTCTTCTGAATGGGGCTATTTGTGATTCGCATATTTCACCTTTTTAATGTCGTTGTTTATTTCAAAAATATTGAAACCTCAAAATGTAACGAATTGATTCTCCTTCACCTTTCAGTGAGTTTAGCAGTTTTAATCGTCTATAGCGGCAACATATATATGTACTATGTCCCAATTATCTGTTAGTGATTTTAGATTAGTGGAGAACAGTGCAAGGGAGTTCAGGTTTTCTATCCCGTTTTGCTTCTTTTCAACTGATTAGACTGATCCCTGTAATGTTGAAGCCGATGTGTCCCAAATCCGAGTCATTCAGATTTTTCCTGTTGCTTAATTCGCGCATCGTCCGGCATCTTGTTGCATTTCTTAGGTGGGGAAATGTTGAACTCACCATCGTTTTAACTTTTAATAGTTTGATATTTACTAATGTATACTGTAAATGAATGAAAACATTTATACTCGCCGTTAAACACCGTTCATAGTAAATCGTAAGTCAATGTATTTACTCCTAGGTCAGTCGCACCGCAATAGAAATGTTTTTACTCCTCAGACTTCACTCATATTTTATGAACTAATCAGTGAATATACTCGCAGAAAAGAAATAATAAGATAGGTGCAGCGAACAATTTGACATATATTTTGAACAATTTTGAAAGTTTGCATCAGAACGGAACAGAACATTTCTTTATTAAACTCAAATCATATAATCATTGGTATAAGAATATACGAAATATGATTTCATCAAAATGTATTCAACTTTTGATTTTTGCCTCATTTGGTCAGTAAACGCTGCCATCTTTAGGTGTGCACTTATTGGTGCCACTAGGATGTTATCGCAAACTTATGACGTCGCAGAATATCGATTAAATATTGTTAATGATTGTGTGGCTGAACTTCAACATAGTTTTTAACATATTCAACGCCACATTTTAAATGGATCAGTCTTTTTCCCTTACGAAACATAATAATTTGTTTAAGTGTGAATAAGTCGGAACTCTCCTTGGCAAACCTAGATCCGAGTGCATCTTATAAGCATGTCTACATTGTTTTTAACCCAGAACTCAACTTTCAACGGTAACAAGAACAGACGAACCTTTGTAGTATAATGACAGATACTGAAAAAGAACAAGGTATGCTGAAACCTTCCACAAGATTTACATATTGGTCACTCAACGCATTTACTTAGCAACAGTCACTGCGGATGATCAAGCAGATTTATTCGCGCAAACTTATTTTTTGCGATTCAATTCCTTGCGAGATTTTAGCAACAAATAATTAGACGCGAAAATCTTTTTTACAGTACATGTACACCCATGGAAATTAAATCCTGCTTTGCTCATTCTGTAATTTTCGGTTTTTGAAAATATTTTACAAAAAAAGTCTAGCTCATATCATATAAATTGAAAGTTGTGCAAAGCAATAGGGTAATGATAAGAAAATAATCGAGTTTTAAAACAAATCGAGCTCTTAAATATAATATACATGTAAATAAAGTTGACATTTATGATATTTAGAGTTGTTTCGCATGTAATACATCACGTTTAAGCCAATACTGTGCTTATAAATTCGGTTATCATATATAACGCTTGTGACGTGCCTTCAAAATGAGTACAATGTAATTTAGTTCGATGAAATACTGGACGTTACTAAATGCTTCAGTTTTGTAAATTAAATTGGTTAGACTAATCGTATTAATTGATTTTTCTTAAAAGGAGATGAAAATGTGTTATTTCTGTTCACCTTAATTAAAAATCAAGATAGTTAGTATTATACACTTTTTTGTTCCAATCTATATTCGTAATAAGCTAATAAACTTTATTGTAACAAGTTACACTTATAAGATTTTCTAAGTGTCTTGAAGGTCATTCCTTAGAGATGTGAACTGAAGGAATATGATCATAGAAAAAATGAAAATACACTGGATCATGTTATTCGATCTGAACTCAAGATTTGACAACTTCCTGCTTATCCAATTATATATAGTTTACTGTTTATTCTTAAGTCAACTGTCTTTTATAGATTTGATAAGTTATTGTATTCTTGGTCCACATTTAATTCTTCAAAAGATGAATAGACTTCTTCGATTTCTTCAATCTTGTCTTCATTGTCTCCGGCACTTTGTGCTTGATATATCGGTATGTAGCCTTTGATGTTGAACTTTGAAGCTGATCTTTTCTCGGTGCACTTGCCTAAATGTTTCCCAGTCGGCTCTTTAATAAGTTCACGTTGAATGCACTAAAATATAAGAAAAGTTTTATTATCGCTGAACAGTAACTGAATACTTATGAACTCATATTCCGCGAACTTAAAGTTAGAAATATTACTCGTATAATCTTCAAAATCTTCAGGTACAAGAAAACTTTATTTTAAAACACAGAATTGTAAAATCATAATGAAAAGTTACACACAGAGAATAACCGCTTTACACTGCCCAACAGTATTGAGAACGAGACAGCAAACTATGAATTTAATTTCACGTGTGACAATTTTGTAACGACAATGAGAACCCGATGGTTAACCGCCATTGCATTTCCCAACACTTCTACATGTATCATATCATCACCTTTATGTGGATAAAATTTTCCTTGCGTTAAAATTTGAAGCTTATTTTGTCGGTGTAAGTTCATTATGCAACTTCCGTTTTAAAAGTTCGAAAGAAACATTCGCGTATGCGATAAAATTCCACTTCTAAACAAGTGCCTCTTTTTCTTATAAATATAAAATATTAAAATATTGCAGACTAGGTTTGATTGACCATGTTCGTGAGATTGCAAAAGTCATTTAAATAAAAATGCAAGAAAAATAATATGAGGTTAAATTAATTAGGGGATTTCGAGAAACATGAACATGGCGAGACTCTCGAAGGCCTTTAAGGTAAATTAATATTATAATATAATTTTCTTTTACCAATGGGGATTTAAACCATGTCCTAGGACGGAATTGTCTGCCACTAGCCATGCCATTTTCTAAAGAATCTGCAAGTTGCCTTGGTTAGTTAATCCAAAGCATTCCAAAATTCATTTGTTTTGCGTGCAAAGGCATACAAAATGTTTAACAACAGTAACCGATTGCACATCGAAACACATTTTTTTTGTCAAAATACCCAAAGCGCCTGTAATCATAGTGATAATAATACTCAGTCGGGTAAAGCTATTATAAATATTTAGTTTATAGACACGCATCATTATTGTGTATAGGCACGCTTTGCGTAAATTTTGTAAATAAATGACTAACTTGTGTAAATACATAATTTAGCTACATTTATGACTAATGATCCGGATAACATACAAGGTATTACTAGGTAAACGCTCGTGTTTATGAAACTTTCCATTGTTTATTTTACCTGTAAAACTTTTATTATCTTTATGATTTGCTGTTCCATTCTTCGCTGTCTTTCCTCCAATAGGCAGTTTCGCTCTTGCTCCGCTTGAATTTGTTTTATGTAATCAACAGTAGCAGTCAGTATAGAACTCTTATTTTGTGGAACACTTGAAGATAAAAAAAATACAAGTAAACATGAATCCTACATGAATTGAATTACTAAATAATAAATATATCATTAACTTGTATTTTTAATAAATTATAAAAAAAAACTTTCAACTGAGTTATTATATGTAACTAATATTTATATAAAAAAGTGTAAAATTAACATTGGAAGCCAATATAAGATTCTGAATTCACAAATTGCACTTTCGTTGATTTCTTGAAAGCAGAGGTGAAAAGGAAAAAAAAAACTTGGAAAATAAAACAAGTTTTTAAAGGAACAGAGACGCTAAAACCGAAAACGTAGCACAGCCTCATCTTCCCTACGAAAATGCTCACACGCACGCAACACACGTACACAACTCACACTCGCACACACATAAACACAAACTTAAGAATGATTTTTTTACGAATGGGATCTGTTACGGCCGGGTAACAAGGTTTCGAGTTCCTTTATTTTGTCGTTGATTCTAAATCTTCGTCTGCGCTCAACTGCAATATTTAAAATAAACATTTCTAGATCTGTGCAAAATTTAGTTAAATACATCGGTATTTTTAGACAATCAACGAAGTGTGGTGGATTAGGTATAAGGAAAGCAAGATGAGTAACTTAACAAAGCTGTTATTGCATTTACAGAAGTGTTGCAAGTGTAAGGGCCAACTGCTGTATCTGTAAGTGTAAAGGATTATGATTTTAGAGGTGAATGTACATTTAGAACAACGAAGCCAGTTTTCATATTTGTTTAGAAACCTGAAAACAGCAATAGAAATGATCGTTATGGTGACTTTGTAATTTGTAAACAGTGACGTTGATAATATAATAAAACTATGCATATACACCTATCCGTTATGGAGAAATAAAATTGAATTTAAATGGATTAAAAATAGAAGACTAAAATAAAAACTTCAGTTAGTACGATTATAAATAATTAAGAAACTGTACTACTATTTATAATATAAAAACCCTTAATAAGTAATATCCTTGGAAGATGTTACCATGGTACATAAGGTAACTTGGCCAAAATCTGAAAAAATCAATGTATTACCGAGGTTATGGGAATGTTTTCGTTGCCTCTCAATGTTCCAGTTCTCCGTTTTATCAAGCCAGCTAAAGATATTCGTTGACATATTTCTTTGATTATACATAGGTTGTGGAGGTTGATTAACTGTATGATCCGTGCACTTCGAGGTTGTTGTTATGTTACTTTGATGAACAGTAACCTAAAATTTCAATGTGGACAACTATAATAAAGTTCACCTGTTTTGATGATGCTTAATATTGCTAACTTACTTTCCTTCTGATTAATTTTTAGTATATCACAATCATATATGGACGATTTACATAACAGATGAAAAGGAAATTTTGAAAGCCACCGAACATTACAAATATTAAACCATTGCAGGCCCGGCTTCACTGAGCCCGCTCATGAAAAGCAATGGTAATGCATATTACTGCCCACGCCGCCGAGACCCGGGACGCGCGAGACTCAATAATCAGTACGATATCGATCCACTTCAAACGATGACATGCATATTACGGCGAACATGGCACCTTCAATTCGATATTTTCAGAACAACACCATCCCATGCTCACTTTGCATTTCTTTTTGTCCAGGAGCCTGGTATTTATGGCATTGTATAAAAGATTAATTGTAATTGTTAAGCTTTACCTAAAACACTGTTGTTTTAATTTTATAAATTTCATCAATTCATTTAACATAGCGCAGTCGTTAATTGTTCAATAATGGCTCTGTTTGAAAAAGCAAAACTGAAATAAAAATCCTTATAACAATACATTATCTAATATTAATACTACAACCTTTTACATATTAAACATGACTTACAAAGGATTACTTTATCAAACGAAATTGCTTCAATTCAAATGACAACACAAATTGAAATAAGATGTGAAGGATGTCTCGGCTAGGTTATATATTAGGAGTTTTTCATTTTAATTCTTACAATCGTAGATCAATGTAATCCGAACAAAACTTATCTCGAGCGTCAAGCATTCTTTAAACGCTAGTCTTTTCTAAGGCAATTCAGACAAAAAGTTAAAAAATATCATTTACAAGTTACTTTTTAACAATGTTTTACGGCAGAAACTTGAATTGAACTCACAATTGAAAAAAAGTCAGCTACTTTCTGTTGGTTTTGGTGTATAATTTTCTGATTTAAACGTTTTCATATAATAACGGACAACTTACATTTCTTTCCAGTTCCCTGCGTGGGGAGGTTTTGTTTTTCGAGTTTGACTTAAGATATAAAAAGGTTAAACATGTATATCAGGAATGGCCACACCCAGAATACAAAAAACTATAGTTCATTTCAAACTTAAAACTTTAAAAAGACTGATTGCGAGTGTTATATTATGCTTGATCAATTTTCATGTTTAACAATATTTCAACTTGCTTCTTTATCGGCTGTTCATTCATGTTATAAAAGTAAAAATACATATGTAATATGTTAAAGAATCATATTACATTTAAATCTGCAAAATCAGAAAGGAGGCGAAAGTGTTCAACCGATCATTATGCAACATTGTTTGAGTAAGTGTTCATTGAGGGTAACAAGTAACTGGTGATGTAATGGGTGAATCTTAAACTAAACCAATTAGAACCAGAGAGATTTTGAAAACTGTTGTGTTACATAAAAAATTAAATTGCCCGAAAGTTAAGGCATTTCGATGCGAGTTGAATAAAAGAAAACAGTTTTATAACGACCAAAAACGACTCATTACCCCTTGTGTGAACCTGATTCTAGCACAGCACATTTTAAATATAATTTATCCTAATTTTGTTCAAATTGGTTTACTTCGCGAATGGCAAATATGTAAACGATGATAATATTCAGTAAATATTTTCAATAAAAACTTCAATAAGAATGTATTCACATGTTCAGCTGTGTCTGCAGTTCCATCGTTCGTCGACAGGTAAGACGACAACTTACGTACCTCATCAATACAAGCAACGTCACTTTCTTCAACGATAAAGCTTGATATATTTATGTCCGAAAAACTATCATGTTCCAAGTAAGCGGTTGTATAATTTTGCTGGAGCGCATTCATCGCCGATTCTAAACGAATTAACCACTGTTTACCACTGTTAATATTATCTGCGTGAAATGTTGAACTACTAATTAATAACGATTTAAAATAGTTTAATTAATTAAACTGCAATCACGAAATGTTTCGCGCCGTCTGCGCCTATCTTCTTGTTCTTGATGTATTCACGTGCATGGCCGTTAAACAAAACAACTAAAAACGTTTCCACGTAAGAAGTTAACTGCGTGATATTCATAATTTAAATATTTTTAGCATGCACATATAAAAGTGAATGCAAAAAATAATATGTGCCGAGCTGTCTGCGTGTGTCATCATTATTGTTATGTGTTGCAAAAACATACTACCCTTAAGACATGCAATTTAAGCCTATTTTAATATGCATTTAAATGACAGTCCTAAATATCCTTATATTTTACAAAAAATTCTCACGTCTGCAATTTCAAATGTTTTGTGTTGATGACAATACAAATGCCACTTCACTGACGAATATACGTTTTTACAACTGTATGGGGGACATAACCAATTAACACGGGAGGGGGTGGGGCGGGGGGCGGGGGTGGGGGGGGGGGGGGGCTGACGATGTCAAACCGCGAGCCGTTTTGTTACGAAGACAGGTAATAGTTTTGACTTGAGTTTTTTTACACACACCCCTCATCACGCCTATGGTTACTGGACCAAACACTATAATAGAGCTGTGAATATATAGGTAAGAGTATTTGTGTGAAACGTAAGCTCTAAATATATATCAATTGTTAGCAAAGCAAACATATGGCTAGTTTGCAGTTGTTCGACCATAATTATGTTGATTATAATCTGACAGTTTCCGTTTGTTTTTGTACAGGAAATTAATGTCAAACACAAGCAGTTGTTATTTAAACTTTCATCTTTGGAAAACGTGTTCAGCATATTTTTGGACTTTGCATGTTATCAGTGATTTTCCGCCTCTTTTCTTTAAAATATTGCCCTTAATACTTGGTTGGGTTTATAAAATGAGTCATACATTTCTCTTGCAGTCACTAAATTGGGTCTGAGTTTTAAACTGAAGGTGTATGTGGTTTCTATTGAAAATCCGAAAATATTTAGACTTTTTTGCAGCCATTAGATTATCATACTTATCATACATGTGTGCTGACATTTAATACAATTGGTTTATTTTGTTGTGTTTTAAATAAGGGAAAGATTATATATTCTCGTCTTGGTGATAAACCATAGCTCTTTCTTATTTATATGATTTTTTGTATTTAATTTAATCCAAGTTAATCATAATTCCGTTTTATATATTAAATTAAATTCGTTGCTTCGGCCTTAAAACTCGTATTAGAAATTAGAAACGCAACTTTTTTAACACGGAATGTATTTCGTGTTTAAAGAAGTTGCGTTTTTAATTTCTTTTACTGTATGATATACTTAGAGATTAAAAAAACTAAAATTCTTTAGACATGAAAGTATATAATTTTATCATCGCTAAATAAGGATGCATTTAATGTCATTTTCATTTGTAATCATTCCAAGGTTGGGCTTTGAATCTGAATATAACGCTGTGCTGTCCATCAGTTACGACAAGAGGCCGTCGAAGACAGGTGTTGCTCCCCGAACGGGTATTTTGACATGTCGTCTTGATATGGCAATCATTTATAAATAACAACGTTATGGATCGAACAGGATTTTGCTTCAAGATCATGCTATGACCTTGACCTTCAAGGTAGCGACCCAAATGTTGCACGCGACACGTCATCTTGATATGTAGATCATTTCTGTCAAATACATTAAAATTGCGACTTCAAATAACAAAGTTATGGCCGGGCTACGAATGTCGGACGTAAGGACGTACTAACGGTTAGACGGACAGACGGACGGACACATTACATGACGACTATATTCTCCCCCGAATTTTATTCGGTGAGCATTATAAATCAGAAAATGAATCCGTTGCCTCATTTGGAGATAAGTTTTCGGCATGATTTTGGTATTGGTCTTCTTCTATAAAAAAAAGTGAAAAATGCATATCAGGAATCGCCACACTAACAAAACACAGCCTGCCCAAGCAGCGAAAAAGAAGGGAGGGAAAGAGAGCATGTTGTTATAAGTACGTAAATTCAATTAAGACGCCGTAAACAATTCAAGAAAAAGAGAACCCTTGGGGTTACCGCTTGAAACGGTCATTGGCAAAACAAATTGCCACTGGGGGTTTAAACAAGGTTCAAGGGTGCACCAACCTCACACTTGCCCCAACAGGTTTTCATATCACAAAACAAGTACAAGATGTCTTGGTGAAATAACTCCAACTCACCCATCAGCTTAACAATATTGCATGCAAAAGCACACTATCATATAAAACATAAGAAGCTAATAGCATTGCAAAGCCAAATGGGCGAGTACTCAATGATCTTACCGAGACCAAAGTTAGTCAAATTAACAAGAACACGATGACAGGGATAAAAAAAACAAATTGACCTTCTAGGTTCTTTAAAAGGTAACAGATTACCCCATAAACCTTCATAAACTCTCATACACCCTGCTACCGTCGTGCAACCAAAAATTTATGCATAGTTATCAACTGTAGATGGGTTTATCACAAAGCCTGCTCATTGTGAAAAATAATTTATAATGAAACAATTTGGTGTATTGATTGTATTTTGATTTTGAACCGGTCCGTCACTGTCTGAAGATTTTGTTGGTACTATCATTTGTCAAGATTAGGAATTAAAACTGATTTCTTTGCCGCTACAATTTGACCCTAATACAGCTTATGTCCTCTAGCGATTATTCCTCTCGACGGTTGCCACATGTCGGACACATTTTCTGTGGTGTGATCGCTACCACATTGACACACGGTATCTTATATGTTGTCAAAAATTAATATATACCCAACAAAAAAAGTTCTGCACACAAGTGTTCTTTTGCGTCAATTTAATAATATAGCAAATAACTGGTATAAATTCTTACATGTATATCAAGATTAGTTGTTTGCGGAGTTAAAGACAAAAACGAAATTAAAATTGGTTGGTAAATAAACGAGATATGTCATTTTGAGTATGATAGGGGTCAACAGTCAAAAGTGTGAAATCTATGAAATCACTCAACATTTCACCAGTGTCTGTTTTCAGTAATTATAAGCATGCACTGTGATGCTATTAACAGTTAGTAATCAAAATTTGATACCAAGCTATTTCCAGAATTACGCTCAAACTTAAATTTTTATTAATTCAAGTATCACATTGTCTCACTCATTGACCTAAAGGTATGACAAAACAGTTTAGTGATGATTCGAACAGTTTCCCTTCTGTATTAATGAATAAAAAATCCAGTTTTATAAAGTGTATAAAAGCAACCATCCAATGCAATCAACACCTAATCTTATTTGAGAAAAACACATCTGCATTGTTTTTCAAATTAATTTAATTCTCATGGTCAACAAGGAAGGTTTTCGTTAATTTGACCGTCATGGCAAATGTCGGACCAAACCGGCAACCTACACGTCTTTTTCTGTCTAAACAAGACAGAACACGTGAAATTGGTCAAGCTAGTTGATCTAACCGATTCTCTTCTTCACGAATGGAACCTAATTCTACAATTGAAATTTCGTCGGCTGTTAAATTCCGTGCGAAGCCGCTTGGAAGAATGCCGGATTCATCGTGGTGAATTTACTCAGTATAAGTCTAGCGATTTTTGCAACTTTTGTGTAGCAACCCCCAGTGGCTTTAACAATGAATTGCTTATAAAGTATTGATCGGATTTTATTTCTGACTTTTTTACATTGTTTACCTGGAATTGCTGATTTATCTGGTATGTATTATTTTGTTGTGTATGGCGAAATTAAAAAGATATTTTATAAAATGTCCAAGTGTGCAGAACTTTTTTTGCCGAGTATAGATTCGCAATAGCTGCAATAAGAATCAGAAAAAAAGAAAATCGTCTTTGTAACAAAACACAAAGTATTTTGTTGCACTTCGTGTGAAAACACGAAATACAGACACACAAAATTATGTAAATTGCCGGATTTTAATGATGTTTTTATAACAACAGAGACATCTTATCTTGGAGCGTAATCAAATGTTCACTGTTATCTCAACACGTGACTCTTTCTTTGATTATTTTTTCTTAGATTTATACCTTTTTTCAAATAAAGAAGGATTTCTATGTAACTTATAGTAATTAAACACTGATAAACACAAAAATATTAGAGAGAATACTGTCGCATATAGAGCATTCACAAACATGACATACATGTACACATTTACTCACCAATTCTGTGTAGCTATCGCAAAAATTAACACCACATAAAAGCGAAATATATCAAATTGTTTTGCATATGCATATGTTGCTTTTTTATTAGCATTTGCATGCCTCGCTATGTGTAAACAAAACCTCGCTACAAAACTATTAACTGTATTCGTAACAAAAAGGCTTTCGGTTTGATCGTTAGCCCCCAGTGATTAATGTCGTAAAAGGTGGCAAGTTATCATCCAAGATCTAAAAAAAATATATACCTCACACTATTGTACTCGAGTATAAGTCTCTTGCTTCAAATGGTGTTTTTATTGTTTCATTAATGTTTATGTTATAAACCAACTTGAATACAGCATTATATTTTTGCATCTGGTGTATTAAACTATTTGTTAAAATCATATTGTTTCAAAGGTATCTTGTCAAAAGCGGCAAAATATACCTGGCCGTGTCTGTCCTGATTCGTTTCCTGCTCCGAATTGCCCGCTAACGTCCCAAAATATTCGTCGGATAAGGAAACATCATTAACACCGCCAATACTAAACGGGCTTAACCCAACATCGTTCTCATTTCTCAATAGCGGCAAAAGCGACGGAACGGAGTTTTGATCACTAAGGGACAAATTCGTTTCTGTACCGATTGAGTTAGAATAATGTTCACCAGTAAAAGTAATTGAACTTAATCCACTATGTCCATCAGTTTGGTATTCTGAAACGTAATCCGACATAATTATATTCGTGATTAAATTGATATTATCGTTTTTGCCGACTTACTGATGCAGTAGACTCTTCATCAGCTCTCGCATAATATTAGATTACACTTTTTTATCATGATAGGTCTAAGTGTTTCTTGAGCGATGTTGTATGTTACTATTTACGTTCATTTCTGGATGTTTCTACTAAATGTGCATCCCTATAATTAACATAACAGCTATAAAGTTGACAATTCATTAGATCACTTTATCTTGTCATTTTATACTAGTTATTCCTTCTCTCGCATAATGAAAGGATAACAAGGGCCAATCTCCGGCAATTAGCGTAATTAGTGCTAAGGATTCGAAGTTTTTTTAGCTTCTTGAATGTTTCAGCGTTCTAAATCTGAAGATATTTACGAACATATCACATTGACGAGATTCGCGCACTTAAACTGAAGGTTTCAAACCACGGAATGAACAGTGTAAAAAAAAAGAATACGAGATTTCCCCCACACACTAAATTGTTGTTTGGTTCATTTTTTTCCGAAATTCAGGTTAATTTTTTTATATAATTTTCTGAAGCAAATGTCCGATTTTTCTCGCATATTCAAATGACAAAACTGAACAAAATAATACGAATAAAACATGTCGTTTATTTCTCATAATAACTCGCTAAAATTATGTGTTTGTAAACGTGTTTGAGTTGAATTTGAAGTAATTAATGTTATTTTCTGATGTGGAGATTTTTTTCTCTAAGGAAAACGACAAAAAGTTCTTGCCTGTCAAGTGACAGAAGTTTTATTTAAGTAGCTATCATTCTAGGTTTACTTATACTGTTTCGGTTGTGTGTTACTAGAAAATATAATTATATTTTTCTTAACTGAGCATCTAATTAGCATGTCTGCTCAAAATAACTGGCATAATTAAAGCGCGTGTTCTAGCAAAAGCAAAGGCCTTGAAAATAAAATACAGTCTGTCGCAAGAACTGTAACTATGTTTCTATTTCAATCATAAATCTACAAATGCATGACCTTCTAGTTCAAGTTTCCTGCTTAATGTTAAAATTATGAACAATAAATGTCTATTAGTCGGCTGGTAAAAATATTCGTAATGTGCGAGCACGTGAGCCGTAATTAATGACAGAAAAAACAACTTAGAAACAGTCAAGAAATACTGAGTTCATGATGAGGGCTTTTTAAATAATCGAAGACTATATTTACAGTATTTCTTAAGTTTTTATATAAATAGTTTAATATTGACGTCTTGTAAGACATTGCCTTAAATGCGAGGTCTAAATATCGAACGTTTCTAAAATGTGTACCCACTTGTCAATAAAACTAAAATGAATATTTATTAATAGGTGATATAATCCTTAAATTTTCAATATTTGTTATAATCTTCTCGAGAGATGTTGTTGAAATATCACATATTTGTTTTAAAAGTTATTTTCAATAAATGAATTTAGATCAGATTCAAAAAATTGACATAGGCGATATCACCTGTTAAAAATTAAATGATTGAATCACCTGTCGAACAATTAACCTTTCCTATGGGATGTTTAAAAAAATGGCTGGTTTGGGTTTTCCTGTTATAAAAATGTACAACAAACAGTTACTTCAATTTTCTTACTTTGCAGAGGTGTCTCATCATGCCCTTTAAAGATTTGTGAAGTTTCATCATAATAGCACCATCCGTTAAAAAAATATTCTAAAATAATGGGCAAAAAAAGTCAGGAGTGTGACAAAAAAGTGTGACACTTTTCAAAATCACATTTGTTCAGATCATTGTTTTACAAAAAGCTTAAGTAAAGACAAGTTTTAGTGTTGTTTTAGTAAAATGTGCATTTATTAGGCAACAAATAATGATAAAATTAAGCATATTATACTTAAAGTTACTGTAATCAAAATTTATGCCATAAAGTCGATCGTGGTGGATTAGAAAATACCTCAAGAAAATCAATAAATCTTTGCTTTATAAATTTATTGGACTTTAAAGATTAATAGTACATAAGAAATGTTTAGTGTATCATTAAGTTTTATGTTTCTAGATGCAATAATTATAATATTATCACCTCTATATAAATTATATTTGTCTGCAGCTCCCTTCAGAAAATGTCAGCTAATTTTGTCAGGAGTGTGACATTATGCACTTATTGCAATATTCTGTCAACATATGCTTTACATGAAAACAAGAGCATGTTTTTTCCTAGAAGTCTATGTCATGTTTTGTTAAATTGTGACAAACAGGAATGGCCTTAGTGAAACATTTTTGAGTACACTGCACTTATGTGGTTGTCAGGAGTGTGACACACTTTCTTAACAACATGAATTTTTTATCTTTATGCGATACCACAAGTTCTAAAGTACTTATATTTGATGCTTCAACATGTATTTTAACAGAAATACACATTTAAATAATAAGAAACAGTAATACTTGTATTTTATGCACATAAATTTAAATTCTTTGATTTATTTAATATTGGTCAATAAAGCTCCATAAAATTTTTATTCTGCCACATATGAGTATAACTTGATTGATTTTGATCACTGTAAAGACTGTACAAAGATACGGACTAACCAGTTTGGACGTTTTATGAACTTAAATTATTTACATTTTTTTTTTCACTTCACTTGCCATTTTTCAAATGACAATATCCCAGCAACAAGTTGACCTATTTCAAAAATCTTTTCAGTTCTATACTCAGTTTCAATAAGCAAAAATTACAGAATAACAAGTTTGGAAATTTTATCAACTTTAATTTTTCACTATTTTTCACTTTTCCAGCCATTTTTTTAAACAGCCCTTATTCATCTTAGAGTTCTAATGAATTACGAATATCACAAATAAAATAATTTATATCTCATGTTTGAATTTTAAGGGAAATATCACCTAATGAAATATGGAATCACGTGGCTAAAATAATCTCCAAATTTCCGTAAGAATTTACATTTTGTTTGTTTTGACAAATTTAATTTATATATATACTATCATCTGATTACACGCTATAATGTGTAGAAAATACTTTACTTCAAACGTAGAGCTCACTACTTTGTTTTCAGTGCGTTATTAGGTATCAAATTAGCGATTTGATCATTTAAATTCTTAGACTATTGTAAAGTTATCTTTTTTCAGAAATAAACGAACGATTTGAAAACAGAAATTAAATGAACAATGAAAACAGAAAATACTATTTTAAAGACATGTTTTTTGTATTTTAAACCATTTAACTATTGGTCATGGGAATCGCAGGCAGGCAGCCTCATTTCAAGTTAATTCTGGGTAAGAAATTAAGAAAACATTAATCAAATTGTTACAAATGGAGCCTTAAATGTGCTATGATATTAAGTTATGTTTAGGGCAAACCCATTGTTTAATCTCGGGACCAAACGTCGCTGAAGATGGAATGGTATTAATCTGAAAATACCGTACCGAAGGTTACATGTTCACCGCCATATGCATACCATTGTTTGGGATGGATCAAAATTGTAATGTTTATTGGTGTAAATATCGAGTTGCGCTCAACCCGGTGCTAGATGGCGTGGGCAGTAATATGCAGTTCCATTACTGTCCATCAACAGGCTAAATCAAACCGAACCTGCACTATTTTCATATTTTTCGTGTTCGGTGGCTTTCAAAGTTCCCTTTCATCTATTTTAATAGATCTATTTAGCTGAACGCTATTTATTAGGACATTCCAGACAATATCCATATCCGTACCTCCATCCCTAACCCCACTACCCCACACCAGCTGCCCAAATTCCTAGGTCAGCATGTTAAAATTCCCATCACATCGTTTATCAAAATAAACGGGATTGGAATGTGCAACTTCTGTAGTTTAGATTTTGATTTTAATCTATTACTATTGATTAGAACAATTGTAGAGTTTATATTTGTCTACATTTATTTATAGGAGCTGAAAGTGCGTTAAAAACTAAACAAACTGGATGAATTAAGATAATTATTTAGTAAAAACAACCTGTCAAGGCGATGCTCGTCATAATTGCATATGTGCATAATTCACATACTGTTTAGCATATATCATAAAGCGACATTTGTAATAAACTGTTATTAACTACTGTTAGCCCACGTCTAATTTATTTTAATTATGATTTCGTTTGATATATAATATTAATGTAATGCGTATATTTATTGTTTTCGTCAACGTCAATTACAAAAGGTTAAATATTGTGTAATTTACAAAGACAATAAAACATATCTTGTTTAAGTATGATGTCATTGGGTAAAATATTCTACTGATTTATCATATTGAAATTCCATTTCTGTCACGTGACTGTATAGTTATTGAAAGAGTACTGTACCTTTGGATTAGGCAACAATAGGTTGATTATTTACTACCGACGTTATACATGTAACTATATTTTATATAACTTCGAGGTCATGGCTTAGCATTTGCACGTGCATTGAACATCACAGACGTTCATTCTATGAAATTATGAAAAGGGAACTTTGAAAGCCACCGAATACGACAAATGTGAAAATATTGCAGGCTCATTTTTATTGAGACTGTTCATGGGCAGTAATGGAAATGCATATTACTGCCCACGCCGCTTAGCCCCGGGTTGAGCAGCTGGTCGAACATTTGCGTGACTTTTTACGGCTATACCGTTGAACAACTTGCTTACAGTATGTCAATAACCGGCCTTTCCTGATAAGTTTTCGAACTTGTGCTCGTGTGTAGGATATTTTTGTTTTAAAAAGTTCTATATAACTACGACAAACAGACAGACATAAGAATTGTAAGCTCCGGAATATTTACATAATTACACTTCTAAATATACTGCTCAAAGTTTGCTTACCACCAATTTAAGCTAAAATCATAGTGAAGTCTTGATTGGAAATGTTTAGTGATGTATCGAGAAGGTACCCAGAACACATACCCTTAAATGAAAGTCGTGCATTATTTTCTGAGTTTTTAATTTCAGCTGCTTAAATGTTTCGCACTTTTGTAGGTTAATTTTACTTTTGCTTTAAAGACTGATTGTTATGACTTAATTATGGCAAACAAGAATTTTAGATGGCATTTATCAGGTGCAGACATCGTTAATTTTCTTTTTGGCAAAAAATGATTTGTTTTTCACAATAGTCAACATACAAATCTTTAACATCATCTCATTCAAAGTCCAAATAACCCGCAAAACAGTACAATTGATAAAACATATATCTGGATTTTTTTGTTAATCACTAATTAGGTGCATGAAATAAAATGAAACAAATTACTGGCATACAGCAAACGATTTGTACATAACAGTTCGTGATGCTTAGTTGAGCGTTGAGTGTTTTATACCTTTGTTACTTATTCCCATAATATTATATTGTGCAAATGCCTGAAAAGCTCTGATAAGATTGTACACTCGATAAAAGCTGCTATTCAAAAATAACACGACTCGAAATAATACACGTATTATTAACAAACTTTAAGATAGATGAAAAGGGAACTTTGAAAGCCACTAAACACGGCAAATATAAAATATTGCAGACAGTAATGAAAATGCATTTTACTGCCTACGCCGCCGAGCGCAACTCAATATTTACACTAATAAATGGTACAATTTTGATCCATCCCGAACGATGGTATTCATATGGCGGTGATCATGGAACCTTAAATGTAGTATTTTGAAAGTTTTATACCGCACCATAACGTTTTCTCTATCTCTATCAAATGTGTTTAAGTTTCTGTTCTTGTTTTTGTTTAAGAGCAAATTAAATTTAATTTCACTACCGTGCAATCAGTCGTTATAAACAGGTTCAAAATCAACTGTTATTAATGTCACTCTAAAATGTTATTAGTCAGTTACAAAAAGAGTAAGATGGAAAGAAAGGTGGGCCTTGTTATGAAAGTCTCTCTTAATCCAAAAGTATTTGGTTTGAGTCTTCCATGAATGAAAGAAAAGATAAACGCGATAATTTTAAAAAATGCTTTTCATTAGCATGACTATGACACTGTAAATAATGCAATACTTAATAGCTGGTTTTTTTATTTTAATGTGGAAAATGTTTATCCGTTCCATGCATCATATTTTTATTTTAACAGCGTTAAAAGGTTGATAGCATGTACCCATTTCATTGGTTGAGTTTATTGCTTGCTTTAAAACCTTTCGCGACTCCTCTGGGTATAGAGTTTTGTATAGAGGAAGACTCAGTCGCCCCTCCAAAAATTGTTCAGGCGTGGGAGGGAACCTGTGTAGAACTGTCGACCTTTCGTAAGTTAGCTGGGTAGCTTCTTCACATAGAAGATTTCGACTCAGTAGTAAGGGTTCTATGATTGTCATCCAACGACATCAACCGCGAATGCCTAGCGCACCGAACGGTCTTGCCTAGAATTATTCGCACTATTCATATGATTAAAACTATGAAAGATTGTACGTTGTGGAGTTTTTTGTAGAACGTTGGCAATGGGAAAGAGAGGTTTATTGAAATAACAAGTCACAGTCACAAGGGTTCACGTGCGATAACATGACATCCATATATGAGGTTTCAAGGCTTTGTTAGAAAAACATAATTAGTTTAACGAGGCGCAGTAAAACGTCAGTGTTGCAGTACTCTGTTTTCTAATTATGTCCGAGAGCGAAAACCGTGATATTAACACATACTCACAATTATATAAAATTAAGGAGGAACACACTTAATTATTACTCAGATATATTTCTAATTTACCAAATACTTACCTCTGTAAATTTCAAACAAATAAAAACATTTACCTGATCACTTATATTTGTCCCTTGGCTTTTTAACCAACGTTCGTTTAAATTGTAATAAGAATACAGTAATAAGTACACAATCAACGAAGTTTATATTTTTGCCTAAGTAAGCAATAAGTTATACATGTACTGATCACTAAATAATTGCATTTCCATGTTGTATATCACAATATTTTTTAAATGAAATACTATTTTTTAAACGAATTTATATGTGTCATAAAATGGCGCAAATACGGCCACGCAAAACAGTTTATATATAAAGTGAAAATACAAAGCAGGAATTTTTCACACTTCATAAAAACCATAACCTCTCCACGCAGCCAAAAAGAGTAGAGTGGAAAAGAGAGAACTGATTAAAAAATTATCAATTTAAAATAAGAAACCACAAAAAATAAAATAGAGAGAGCCTGAATTGGTACAACCTTTGAAAGGTCAAAAGTAGCAAACCAATTGTCTCATGGGGTTTTAGGTTCAAGGGTTCAGTCTTCAAATGGCCAGGTTCGCTAATGAACAACTGATGCAATTTATCCCGATTATTTACTCCGACCAACATATCAACTAGACCATATGGAAAAGCGCACAGACATTAAAGAAAAGTATGTAATAGCATTGTCAAGAAATTATGTTACGAAACTCAAGCTTTGTGTATAGTATGTCTACATCGACATCCTGAACAATCTAAGCCGCTAACAGAAGCAATTTGTAAATTCGATATTCTGTCAATCATGCTAAAGTTAGTAAAAGAAAAAGAAAAATGGTTTGTTAGCTACAAAGGCATCAAGTCGTATTAAATTAGTTTCCGAAAATGTTTAAAATCGATTGTTATTGTAGTTGTTGTTTTCGGGAAGAAGTGAACTTTATGAATAATTACACAAATGATCTTTACCTTGCTACGATTTCAAAAGCTCTATGAAAATAAGAGTTCTCCTGATACCCTTTTTAAAGAAATTTTCTTGGTGTTGGATAGATGAATGATATAAGCATATATTTAATCATGTTTAATAGTTTGATTTAGCTGTTTTAATTATTTATGTTGTGTTTTTTGCCAAAGTCTTCCTTTCTGTGGGTATGCATTCTTCGGCGATATAAAATGAGAACCTAGGTTGTTACCGTATTAGAACGGCCAGATGAACATGATTTGATTCATCGGGATTCAACCCATGTTCTCACACTTGCCTCGACCGATTTTATCAGAACATAGACACGTTACCTTGGTGAATTATCTCCAACAAACTCACCACAATATTGAATGCGGAAACATAAAAAGACAAGAATTTAGCGGCGCTGTCAGATAAAATGGTTGGTACATGACATACTGACACCAGAGCATTTCGAGTTATGACAGAAATAACAAAAACAATGCATTCTGACCGTCAGTCGGAAGTTACTACTCTAATTGCAGGTTTACATTTTCGGAAATTGTATTAATTCGGCATGAAACAGTAAACACAATAGAACTTTAGCAATCCATGAAAAAGATGTAATTCATGTTGTATTTTTGTATATACCTTAATATCCACAACTTTGAAATGTCAAGAAATTCAAAATATATTGAACTTTTAGGGTAATCAGATGACGAAACTGTATCAACCGATATATGCAATTATAACAAGCAGGAAAATAATTTAATGACTGCTTAAAACTTGTATGGTTACTCGATTTTGGTCGCCATGAGAAATGCTTTGTCATTTGATGGGATTGCTATGTAACCAAATTTATTCTTATCAACGTTTGATGTATTAAAGTGCCTCATTGTCATTTTTGTATTTATTAATGAAGTGAAACAGATACATTCTATAAAGACGTATTTGACGTCCATTGTTCCAGCAACATGTGTTTCGTCTGGTTACAAAAAGCAATATTGTCTTCTAAAAAAAGCTGTTTCTTTCTATTCTTAATATAAAACACAATATTGCAAATTCAAAACTTTCAGAAGTATCGTTTTTCTAATTAACATTTGCTAAATAGTATCTCAACTTTTTAAAAAAAATACAATTCTTCTTTATTGATCATTGCAACAAATTTTCTATTACTCTGCGTATTTTACATTTATTCAAATTTTTGTACTCTGCCTTTTTGTGTTAATTTTCTAGAAATCCATTATTATTGTATTTTCGACGTTTGTCTTAAGGGCCGTCAACAGTGACTGTCGCTCTTGCACTGTCGTCATTGAAATATTACAAACTTCAAACTCTCCATTATGGCAAATGCAGTTCAATAAAACAGCAAAAATAAACTAAATAACTTTATCTTGATGTTAAATACGTTCAGAAAAAAAACAGTGAAGACAATTAGCCAGACCTCAAAATTCTCTAATTTTATTTAACATTTTCAGTTTTTGAAATGAAAGAGCAACGACGGCTATAGAGGGCTCTTAAAGTAGTGATTTTTCACAAAATGTCCTGTTAAATTTCTTTCTAACTTTAAATTTTCGATACAGTTAATTTTTTAATGATATAATTACCTATATGTTTTTGTTTTTGTTGTTGTTTTAATCGTGCATTTATTATTATAAAAGAAATAGTCTTTAATATTGTTATATTATATCTTCGGTATTTTAAAATAAATGACCAAAAATGTGAATTAAGAAAATAATATTATTTACTGAAAACACAAACCTTACGTTTCTCTATCCATTATGATAATGTCAGACATAAATTAGTATTTGTTGCGTTTATTGACAATGTTGGCGTGTCTTTGCCGAGTTCTTTTATACCGCTCTATAATTTGAAAGCCCCGTGATCAACTTACACTAAATGCATCGTGTCACATGAGAAGACGAGCATGCAATTATGGGCTTAGCCTCTCCAGTACAAACAATTGAATATGAAATAATTTTAATTGGTCACAATAAACGTGAATTAACCATTTTGCAGTCTTAGATTGCCGGAAATATGGACGACCATTAAGATCTTCACGATTGTCGTGTTGTATGATGCCGTATTTATTTCTGCGGGCTCCAAATTCTGCGGTTTTGTTGAAATTCATTGGTGTTTTTATTTCTGCGTACATTATTTCTGCGGCATCATGTTCTTTAATAATCGGACTAAGCGTCTGCGGTCTGGTAGAAAGTTTAAATATAAAGATCCTTGTCACTGGCGTACAAACTTATTAAAATAAAGTAAAAACTAATACATTTATTACGTTTGAGTTACCTTTCACCTGTAAATTGAAAATCTTTGCATAATCGTACTAAAAACGAAACAAACCATCACAGTAAACACAGTAAACACAGTGTAGAAATTTATAAATGTTTACCCTAGAACCTGGTTTATACCCCCAGTGGCAAAATGATTTGCCACTGACCGTTCCAAGGCGGTAACCCCTCTAGTTCTCACTTTCGTTTTGTTTGTGGCGTCCATATTGAAATTGATTCTTATAATACCATGCCTTCTTTTCCTCTCTACTGTTTGGCTGTGTGGGGAGGATGTGTCTGCTGGATGTGGACATCCCTTTTATGCCTATTTCACTTTTTTTCCCTTAATGCTTCCATGAACAATATAATGTTTGACTTAGGTGCAAACAATCATTATGTGTAACAATTGGAAAAAATGCGCATATTCAATCATTATCCGACGTGTGAAATATTTCCTGATTCACCTGTGATTTAGTAATACTGAAATTGACATGGTTTGAACAACTTTAAAATATGACTAGAGTAAAACCAGACTAACTTATCATTAAGAGTACATGTAAATTCAACAGTATCAAAACTCAATAAAATCAGAAATATATTTTCATTTATAAAAATATCGCGTAATAAAGCAAGTACAAAATGTGGAACGCACACTGTGACCGATTTAAAGTTCACTAAGGGATAAACATTCTGCGGATTTTAAATTTGCAATCATCTATTTAACCGCAGAAATAGCAGAAATAAAGTCACTGCAGAAGTAACCACTGATACGGTATTCCTCGTCAATAGAAAGTTTAACTACAGTTTGTCAACCAGTTCCGGTTAACATTTATATTTCGTATCCCATGTTAGAAATATTTCAGTAGAACGAGTAAAAGTACCAGTTAAGTCGCAATTAAAAGCATTTCAAATGAACATTTACGAGCTAAAACCTTTGATCTATAGTTTACTTCCGGTCAAGCGCCGCATCAATAAAGGATATTGCAGACGCTGGTGTCCAAACCAAAAACCAAACTTGATTTGCATGAAAACGAAAAAGATCATTTGCAATATTGTCTTTCGTTGCTCTATCATCACAAAAAAGATCGTGATAAATAATAAATATTTTCATTCTGTTTTTGTGACGGTTTTTGAAAAGCATGCGTTTAAACCAATTCTGGATCAATGATTCAGAATAAGTATTTAGTGTGGATTCAAGTTTTGAAAATTCATTTCAAAGGATAAAATGGATATGACTTCTAAGGAAAAGAGATACTTAAAGCTAAAGGATTTGGCTGGTTAACATATTGGTCATGTCTCAATGTCGTTGGCAACCTACTTAGGAGATATCCTAAACAATAATGGTAGAGTGTTCTCAGAAATAAAAGGATCACCATTACCTAGCTCCCCACCATGAACAGCTCTACTTGAAGAGTGGGTAGTGTTGTGCGACCACGTGATTATATCTTTTCTATCCCATGAAATGATTTCTTAAATGTTAAATCAGATGCACGTAGTTCAATACCTGCAGACTCGGGAATGGAACTTGCGATGTCTTGAGTACTTAATTTCTTTTGTTAATAAAGTTATAAATATAGATAAATTATAGCATAATACGTTGTGAGTTATTTTATTTATTTCACTTTTTTCACAATTATTTTTCACTCTTACACAGATGACGTGTAAAATGTATTATGTCAGCCAAAGCCAGTATACAGCTATCAAATTAGACAGTCAAAATTCCCTTTGATACATATTTACCAATTTCTAACCGGAACAGATTGAATTAACTAGACCTGGTTTAAATAAGTCTACTTATAAATGTTACATGTATAAAAGAAAACAAATGCGGAGACTAAAATAAATTCAGCATATTTTAGGTTTAGATATTTTGCTTATAAACAACAAACACAGTTCAGATTAATGATTTTAGTTTATTTTTTACATCGAATATATAAATTAAGCGGAACTGGTTAACAAACTGTACGAATTGCTTCATTTGAATTTGAAGATTTACCAATGATGAAATTTGAAACAATCACCGTGATCAAGATCAGGAGTCCCTTATCAGTGTTGCAACTCTTAAGCCTATTTTCAGTTTTCTGCAAAGTTCCGTACTGCCGCATGCTGAAAGTTTTCAAACTTTGATCAACTAAACAGTGGAGTGTGTCATGAAATAGTTGGACACTTTGATTTTTAAGTGAAATAAATTTTCCGTGACGCAGAGAAGTAAAAATAAGACAGCCCATAACATGTTTCCATTGGGCTGTTTATCAAATATGTCCCGTTGATTTTATTGTTTCTACCAAATATATAGCTTAATATATCTATAAATTTGGCTGCAGAGAAAGCCAGATAAGACTGTTAGTTAACCGAAATTACAAGTAAGAGCCAGTGCCACTGTTTGCCCTACCAAATTGTTTCAATGTTAAAGCAGTGATAAAAACTATAACTTTCAATTGACGGTCAGTGTATTTTTGAAGGCTTCTTATTCAGTTGTAGTTGCGACGTTTACTATAATTAGTTGCGGCGTTTACTATAATTAGTTGCGGCGTTTACTATTATAATTAAATGTAAATGACAAGTACCAAGGAGGCTGATCACATGCAAATTGATAACTGAAATAACAAATGTGTTATATGCTAAAACAACTCAAATTTGTCTTCAAATCCTATGAAAAACTGGTGTTTAACTGCGTTGTTCCAGTGATGGATTATTGCTCTTCTGTATGGGGTTATAAAAATTTCCAGCAACCTGAAAACGTTCAGAACAGGGCTATTAGATATAACTAGGAATCCATAGATTTGCTTCGGTGGTAGCAACAACCGGTGATATAGGTTGGGTACCGAGTTGCTACCGACGATGGTTAAATATGCTAAGACACTGGAATAGACTAGTGAACTTAGAAAATGACAGGCTTGCCAAATTAGTGTTTCGTCAGGACTACGAATTGTGTAATAATAACTGGTGAAGAGAGATTAAGTAAATATGACGTCACTTGATCTTTTAAATTAATTTCACAGTAAAGATACCTGCCGAGTCTAAATTGAAAGATCTTTATAATACTCAGTGGATAGATATGGTGGAACGCTCACCTACACTCAGAACGTACAAGACGTTTAAAAGTTGTTTCAAGACTGGAGAATATATTCTTTTAAATTTGTCTAAGAATGAACGTATTGGCACAGTTCCGATGTGGAATATTCCCACTCGGGGTCGAAACAGGAAGGTACATTGGTGAACGGCTGCACGACAGACTGTGTAGATTCTGCACGAATAATTGTGTGGAAGATGAGACTCACTTTATGCTGCATTGTCAGAAGTGTAATCACATATGAAGTCAAACATTTGGTACCATACTGAATGATAACGTTTTCAGCAGACTTAGCAACATTGATAAAATGAAGTTTTTGTTTGCAAACCATGTGCGTAATGTTGCAGTTTGTAGTGAAAGCATACTTGCACAGACATATACTGTAAATATACCTATCACAGTCATAATAATTACCGTAATAGTAAATCATAATCATTATACTTATACTTGTACATGTCTTTTAATGGTGACTTATAGGTCCATTGGGCCGGGTGATTTATTGTTGTGTGTACATATCTGTAAATATATTGTATAGATGTATCACAGGTCACAATAATAAATATTTTTCTTCTTCTTCTTCTTCTTCTTCTTCTGTCTTTGTTTCTAATAATTTAAAATATTATTTTTAAGCGGCGGATGTTCCTAAGATAAAATTTTGCATTTTGCATTTCTCATGAAAGATAAAAACAATGTCGTAGCTAAAGAAGTTGACAGATGTGGCAACACACTTCCCATGACAAAAAAATCTGCAGACAGCAAATGCCATGAGTTCATTTTTATCATTAACATGCATAAACGCGTGTTTACGAAATGTCGGTCGTTGCCTAGATATTAATCATACTCATGGTCGACAAGAGGCGTCGTCTGTGTTTCTTTTTAACATATTTCCATTTGTTTCTCATAAACGATATGTTTACAAAAACATTTAAATTCATTTAATAGAAAAATGTCTTGGCTTTAAGGAGTTTTTTACAATTCCCTTTCAACATAGAGCCGGGAACGAAAAAAAGATTTAACGAAATTTTAGATAGTTTGACATGCAGCATTGCTTTGTTTTTCTTGTTTTGTTCGTATGTTTGTTAGTTTGTTTCTGAGTAAGAACTAGGTAGAAAAACTTTAAATCGCATTTGCATTATTTTATTGATTCAAAAGAACTGCATTTTATGTGTTGAAACATAAAACAGGAAAATATGAAGGAGGTTCCATTGGAGAAACAATTAATGATCCTTTCATCTGTTGGTCAGACTTTTTGGGGTTGTCCCGGTTAGCTAAATTGATTGCGTTGTCGGAATTGCAGGGCTAGGCGCTGTCGCCATAACGGCGCGGTTCGCTCCCAGGTAGAGGCAATATCATTTGAAATTCACAGTTGCGCTATTTTGCAATTTGGCGGCTATAAAATGTCTTTACGTACATATAGTCAGTACTGTTATCAGTAAAATAATTCCTTACCTATGTCATGCAGTGATGGTAACGTATATGGGCTATCCGGTTAACCTTTTTGGGGATGTACCGGTTAGCTCAGTTGGTTGCAGTCGGAATTGCAGGGCTAGTCGATGTCATCGTGACGGTGCGGGTTCGCTCCCAGGTAGAGGCAATATCATTTAAAATCTAAAATAAAGCTCAAGTTTACTTTAATAGCATATTGTTAATAACTCGAATGGATCAAAACACGACACCACATTTTAAAATATTTCTAATTTTAAAATGAAAATCGTGAACTTATCGCCATTCACCGGTTAAACACTGAACGGACGATATTTACAATATAATTATTGAGGTATATAATTAGATACACATGAAGTCCCGTGATTAGTTTATCAAATTATGTTGACAATATGAGACACATATTACCTGTGTTAATAAATGCTTTTCAAAATTCGTTCTGTCAGTTCAGAGAAGTAACACTTCTTCATTGTTCTCTTTAAGTGAAGTTGACACACGTATTCACGAACTAAGTTTTGATTTAATGACGGTAGATTACATCTTACAAATTATATGCATAAACAAGTAAAACATAAAAAAGTGATAAATGACAACGTTAACGCCAGGTCATTTTAGAACAATATCTTATGTGTTTCAGAATACAAGTTCACTATTTAAAAGTGTTTGTTAAAGCTAATTCAACAAGACAATTTGTACATTTGTTTGTTCATTTGAGAACTAGTTGCGGCAAGTGTAAGGTTGATAACCATAGAACCTAGTTAAAATCTCCAGTCTAAAATTTTGCCTCTTACCGATCAAACCTCTCAATTTTTTTGTCTTTTTTTAAATTTATCATTTAATAAACATAAAAAATTATGCTCTCTTTACCTTTTTGTCTGTGAGGGACGTCTGTGGTTTTTGAGTGTGAGTGTTTCTGATATAAAAGTTCGCTATTTTGCAATTCGTACAAGTAGATGATAAATACTCAACAACAAATTAACCATTTACACGTTGTTAAAAACTGTTAACATATAACTTTAGGGCTTGCAAACATGCTCTTGGGGGGGGATACTGCACAATGTTTGAATGAGTTTTTCTAAGTAAATTTCGTTGTTTCTTTTTTATTTAGACCATATTATTACAAACACTAATATTCTGAATATTATATTTTATTTTATAACATTGAATAATTTTAGCATAGCACAGCGTGTACCCGTAAGTTTGATATAGTCAAATCAATAAATCTGAATCCCACAGTATAGTTTTCCGATTCCGTATTTTCAGTTGCCTGTGTTCTATTCGATGTCATAACAACGTTGTGTATTCTGGTCGTAATTTCTCGCAGATTTTCCAAGATTTTTCCGTCGATATTCACCAAATTTACGATATTCTTACGCCATTAATTAATTTACTATTGCTAATACTAATATTATTTAACTGAAAGATTGTTGTTTAATATATTTGCATTTGCTTTGAGAGAGAATAGTGTATAAGCAACGGAAAATTATGACAGAATGAATTATTTCTCGTTGCGTATGTAAACCGCTCGTGTCGTATATTGTTTACACACCCAACTCGAATAAATACGAACCTACAGACTGCATACTATAATATTATTACATTTATGTTTCATTTATAGTAAAAAACACACAGCTCAAAACATTAACAAAAGTGAACTTTGCAGGAAAAGGTTTTTGCATCAGGTCACAATAATATATCATATTTTAAAAGTAGCATAGGCAAAGGCTACAATATCGAGATAATGCTCAAATTAAAAGGCAATGTAACGAACTTCGAGTACGACTCCGATTATGTTTACTTCCGGTTTCAAGTTCAAATCATTTTGTTCTGTGTTTTTTTAAACCCGACATTAATTCTTCCTGCCAGCTGAAAACAATTAACACGTATTGTGTTCTGGAGATGTATTTAAGTTTTAAAATAAGGTGGTCAATTTGTATGAAAGCTTTATTCATATACATGTAGCGCAGGCACACACGTATGAATAAGCATAAGAGTTGCTGTTGAAACCTGTTAAAAACGACACAGGTGTCGTGTAAACACTTTTTTACAATAATGTTAAGGTCTTCTGTCAAAAATATGTCAGTTTTTTTTTCAAGTCAAACAGCACACGTACGACTTTCTTAAATTTCTTAAATTCCCAAACACAATTTTGACTAATCACCAAACAATTTGAAGACTAGCATATAGTTTGTAAAAGTATAGAATTTAAGTTTTTTTTTTGTCTTTAAAGTTTAGATTTCTGATCCAGCCTGACACCCAAACTTATTTATTTACTTTCGAAATGAGTAAACGCAATAATTTGAAGGTATTGGGTCACTTGGCTTTCAAACTCGGTCCGGAATTGTATTTTGTGTATCGACCTAGTACGAGGTCTTTCTGTACAGTAAAGACCGGCACATGAGCAATGCAGCACAGCAACCGGGGATAGTTTCGTGAAGAAAATAGTTTCATGTATGGTCGTTTTAAACGAGAACGAAAGGAGGTATTTTATGTCTGTATTTGGTCAATTCTTATTCAACTTTCATTAGTTTAACCAATCAATTTTTTAAAATCGTCATGTGATGCCCTAGTGATCGCATTGATAAATCGTTTAGCTAAAAATAAAAATTATAGTTTTATAGGACATTGAAAGAGAAATACATTAGAATATATGAAAAGTGAACGTTGAAGACCGTCGAACACGACAAATATGAACATATTGCAGGCTCGGTTTGTTTGAGTCTGTTCATGATAAACACAATGAAACAGACGCTACATGTGCATGTGCACTCACTATGTTTTAAATAAAATGTTTTAGCAAAACTTAATATGAGCTAAAACTCATCAAAATACCCAATAACACTATTTTGTTGTGTTTATACTGAAATGAAATGACACCTAGAAAATTCGAAAGACTCAAACGCAAGTCCGGAAAGTGCAGAAATATAGTGTGCTGATGCTATATATAAGTTTTGACTGTAAAGTGTTATGAAACGTTTTGAAAGATATCGCGCAAACAGCAAAGGTAGTCTTTCAAAATAACGTCAGATTTTAAAATGATACTTAATTGTTTTGACATTGAAACCGAAAGTAGACAGAAAGGGTGTCTTGAATTAAAACAAATAACATAATTTTGGCGAATCGCCACAACATATTGTGGATTATCCTGATACCCACATGTGTGAATATGTTTTTCCATGACCTTTCTATTTATTGTTTTATGACTATGCTGCAATATTATGATACATGTACTGATACTGGTATTTAATTCAGGTATGGGTTTGTACGTATTGTATTTGTTCTGCAACTGTGTTTCCTTTGTTGAAGCACATGGATAATTGCTTGATAACTACAGCATCAATTTGGCTGAATTCTTCTTCCAAATGTTATAACATCCTTACATGTAATCCAAAAATACGCCTCTAACTAACATCTGGCTTGCATTAAGTATTTTCATTAAATTCATTTTATGGACTTGTAGCCTATGTTTGCATATTGCAATGTTTTACCCTTCAAAACTACTAAGTTTTGAAGTAGTTACATTACAAGTACTGATAAATGTAGACTAAAATTTTTATTCGTATTCGAATAATAGTTTAAGTACATAAATTACAGTAAAATAAACAGTGACAAGAGAAATTCATAGTTTATCATTTTATGACTCGGGTAAACGAATTGGATGAGAAATTTATCTTAATATTGTGGTGGAGTCAAATGGCAAAATATTGTTAATTGTACATATCATTATTAATTGCTAGCTTTCATACTGGACAATGCTCTGTAATTGTAAGTGTTCATTACGTGATATGTTGTAATAAGTTTATATTAATTGGAGTTTTAATAATAAGGAACACATAAGGGAACGGATAGAGCAAAGTGACCGTGGTTATAACCCATTTTTTATTCAGCGCTTAACAGACACTGAGAGAATTGAATGAATAAATGATTGAAGTGTACAGTTTATAAAGTAAAAGATATGTGTCCTTCACACGTGCAATACCATCACTGAGCCATCATTTCACGTATTGCGCGCGTCATATCTGTTAAAACTATACGCTTATGCCACTTTGTCATATAGCGCCATTAAAGTTCTGAATAATAAGTAGGTTTTGACGTAATAATTATTTGAACGTTGTAAGGTAAATTTATAGTGATCACTAAAGAAATTTTTAGTGTCTATAAAATGATGCTAAATAACCGTGGTCACTTCGCTATACTCCGTTCCCTTAGTGTTTCTTAATGATAATACTTTACTTCTTTCTATAACAAAGGCGCAGACTATTTGACATATACTGCCTCGGTGACTGAATGGAAAGTGGTTTCCGTATAATTGTATTTTTAATGAAGCGAAACAAATAACAAGGTCTTACAATGATTAATGCAAGAATAATACAAAATATACGATACAAAGAACTTTTAGAAAAAACAACAATAATAAAACGAATATTCATTTCCAGCAGAGCGCAGAAACTGCTTAACAGATTTAAAGATTTACCTTTTTGATAGAAAATGTTTGCACAAGTTTAATTTGTAAAGGTATTTCCGCGGTTTGAAAAGTTGTAAAGTAAAAGAAAATAATTTATTTAGGGTAAGATTAATAAGAACAGTACTAACAACTTCTAAATTAACATAAACATATTTGTGATTAACTTTCTCTAGATATGTGCATCCACTGGCGCCATTGATGTTTAAGAAGTTTCCCATGTTATCCTTGTCAAGTTTTCATTTTGACTCAGTATATATGAATTAAGATATACACATTGTACAATTTAGAGAAAGGGTGCCTACGGTGATTTTGTCTTGAAAGTTTATTTGTTGTTATCTATGCAAAGAAATACATATTATTTATTAACGTCCATAAATATAACGTGATTTCGTTTTACTCTAGAATGTTACATCTACTTTAATAATAACCAGGCAGCAGCTAGATGGGTTGTTAAAAACACTGAAATTCTTATTATTTATTCTTTTGTTTCAGATAAGGGAAGTAAAATGCATACCAGAAAGATACCTGCAGGAGTTGCTATTTTTGGAGGTATTGACGATAATTGTATAATGACAAGACAGTATATAACAAAACATAGGGACGGGAGCCAGTCTAGTACTTTAAGAGAAGTTAGCCATTATTACCTGAATACTTAAATAATTCCAATAAATTTGTTATAAATATTCACCTGTGCTAATATACTCAATACGACAATACAAACTAGGTGGTTAAAGTTAATGTTTACGAAGAACCATTTTACAGAAAGTGTCTATCTATGATGAAGCAACAATTGTTCTTGTTCTGTTTGCTTAACAAAATTCTCAGCATTTATTTTTTTAAATATTTACAGGGCAGCCGATTGGAAATATGCGTTTATTATTTTCTTGTTCAGTAAATGTTAATGTAATTCAATGGCATTTTTGCAATAAATTATTAAACAATTTGATCGCGGAACATATGCAGCGTTTACACGCGTTACTAACTTATATTTCGCAAATATTTTAAATTGCAGCACCCAGACTGAGTTAAAGCTTGAAATATGAGCTGAAAATCTTATCAGCTATTGGCGATGACTGTCTTCTTGAGATAATTTGGCATCTAACAATAATTGACATGTGTTAAAAAACGAGCAACGAAACACGTTAAGTTACTCAGCTATCTTAGATTAAAATAAACACAATAAAAACCTCATTAATGAACTTATATGAACCAATAAAAGTTAGAACAAAATATTTTAAGGTGAAAACGATGGACTTCAAGGAGCATCGGACCAGGCCAAAATCTCTCCAGAAGCTTCTAAATCATCAAGTCGAACAACAATCAGAAATGTGTGAATTTACCGTCAAAGTTGATAAATGGGTAAGTTAATAATCCTGAAGTTTTTTTAACTTATGATGTTTACGGTGGATGGAAACGTTGCTCACACAGTTTTGACGTAAAATCGAACATTGTTCAAATCTTATGAAATAAAATGCTCTCATCTGTACTTAAGTGCCTCAGACGACAGATTACAATCAAATGTGACACTTATGGAGTGCATGTTTATAATGTTCACTCTTCTTTTTTTAAGGCATGGCAATTTACTTATGAAGAAAACAAAGTCTAAATGCATTTCGCAAATATTTTTTAAAAGAAACGCGTTTTTAATATATTAGTCATTAAACCAAAATCCTTGCCTGTATGTTAACAGTTAGTAATAATAAACACTGGCTAATTAATGAATAATAAATTAAAGAAAAACAACCATTTAAACATAATTTACGGAAAAGAAAATTGTTCTTGATAACGATGTTAATGAAACCATGTCAACAGAGTTAAAGAAAGCAATATAAAACACTTACGTGAACTCGTTTTAGCGAAGCGAAGAAAATATATATGGACTCGTTTGTCATATGATAAGTATGGATTATGAAGTGTAAAGTTTGAAGGGTGAAGTGTGAAGTTTGAAGTATGAAGTATGAAGTGTGAAGTATGAAGTTGAAAAACACCATCCGTACACTCACACACAAACACACTGCGGATCAAGCAGCTGCATCAGATAAAAATATTACGATTTGAAAGCTCATGCATCATATCTTAAGCCTAGTGACTAAGTTTTGTTTCGTAATTTTTCACAACGTGTTAAACGCAAAAAAACGGACAAGTGGGACGAGGACCAATATATAATTGTGGCACAACCCCATGTCAATATCCCTGTTTTTGATGTTAAGAAGAATGATCTGAGGGCAAAGAAAACTCGAAATCTTCCAAGAAATCTTCTTCTTACTTTCTATGTGGCATACCTGAAACCTGAAAATAAAGAAAGTAAATACATTACACCACAAAGCAGGGAACAAACTCAACAACAAAACAATGGTATTGATGTCGACAGTGACAATTAAAAACCCAGGCGATCCCTACGAAATTCAAAATGCCCGGACAGATACACACTAAGTGACTGGCGGCAGAAATGAAAATAGTGATAGAAAAGTGTAAAAGATTAACAGTAAAATGGGTGTACAGATCGTTAGAACATATTGCAGGCTCGGTTTGATTGAGCCTGTTCATGAGCATTATTGGAAATGCATATTGCTGCGCACGCCGCCTAGCCCCGAGTTGAAATATATTAAATGGTAAACATTCATATTCTTTGTGCAAGTCATGTTTAAATAAATGCTATTGGATTGATAAGACTTTTAGACAGATTTTGATATAGGCAGATATTAAACGTTTGATATCTATGATATTGTTTATTTCAGTCCAATCACCCTCCATAGGCCTAACCCCATTCATGAACCCATCCAAAATATTTATCGTCTGAACCGTGACTGCGACAATGTTGTTTGTTTGGGCTTTAAACCTTGATTTTAATAATAATCAGGGTTATAACTACTTAGTAGCACAACTTGTCACCTTACCGCTTTCTTTGTTATCGGCTATTTTCTCCCTTTTCTTTTCATTTTTCGTCCAATCAAACAAACTTTTAATTATTTGCATTTTATGCAGATGATTTTGCATTGTTTGTAATAAAATTCTGTGCCATTGCGCGCTCGCTAACCTTTTGCATAGTAAAACATAATTGTCATTGTTAAACTAATGTAGCGAAAGATAATATTCCCATAAATGAAAGTGACTAAAAAACTCTTCTCACCAATCGTCAATTAAACATATATTTAAGCAAACGAATGTCTATTTTTACTGGCGCATGATAAACAGCGGGAATATTTCCAGCGTGTGAAAGAAAAACAACTATGAGTTTAGAAGAAAATCCCAACGCACTGTTTCAGTTTAATTGTCCGGATAAGGTGTACATTTGCAATTGCACTACTGGACAAGTGTCCTTTTGCACTTGGTAAACAGGCTATGTTTACTAAGCACTGACTTCCCCAGTACTTTTTTTATAACTGTATAGTCTACCGTACGACAAACGATAATTTAACTACCGACATCAAACTTGAAATTAGCGCAACGTTAACACGTAGCAGTTTTTCTTTTTATAGATGGTAGGAAATTTCTAAATCGGCTAGCCAAATCGAAATGATGTTCGGGGATTTTAGTCAAAATCTTGTTCGGAAATCTTAATATGATTAATCAATGAAAATATGTTTATACACGCATTAAGTCACTTTATGTCGAATGTCTCAATATAAAAGATAAAAATGAAGGATTCATGGGGCTTAGGTCTGCACTAATTTAAACGCATTGCTACAAATAGTTTCACATACGTCACGAGCACCTGCTAAAAAGATTAAAACCGCCACTTCGAATGAAACCCCTCATTTTTCTTGTTCGGAAATCTTCGTAGCCGAAAATTGTTTTGTAAGACAACAAATATTTAAAACGTCTCACCAATGTTATTCTGAGAACTTCAAGCAGTTAAGGTGAGATGGGCCAGCTTATGAGTTTATAACGTTTTTTTCCTGAGATCTATCCAGGACACGGGTCATAAACAACATAGATCAATGCAGAGTTCTGTCGATGAAGCCCTGAACTTTTGCAGCCGCTGTAAGCCGATTGTTAACAAAAATCATAAAAGACATTTTCGACATTCGGTTTATGGACAAACTGTGATAGTTATGCCCACTTCGAGAAAAAGTAAAATAAACCATCTGTGACACTGGTGAATAATAGATTCATCTGGAACATGGTTCCGGCAAACGCTTCGTACACCTTTCAATAACACGCATTTGGAATAGTTGACTTGTTTAGCTCGAAAATGTATATTACTGTTTAAACATTTAGCTCAAAACATTCATGTTATATAACGCACAAGCAAGGGAATCGTCAAATACTTTACAAATGATCAACTTTAAGGGCATCATGGTGTCTAAAATTGAAATCGATTTTCTTATCAACAGATGCTCTATTTTCCTCTGTTCTTTTTTGATGCGTGGGAGGGTTCTGGCTGTGACAATTCCTGATATGCATATTTCTTTTTTTTCAAATGTTTGTTCGCAATGAGCGTTCATAAGTCTGACATAATTTAATGTCGGTCTGCCAATTTTGTGAGGACAGATTATTATGAGGATTATTTAAATTGTGTGGCGCAAAACTACTTACATGCATACAATTTGTTAGTAACTGGCTTTAATGTTTGACATATATTCGTCATTGAGTGTATGGTTATGTGCGACCTATTTTCAAATAAATCAGTGAATTATTTCTATGGGTGAAGGATTGTATACAATTAAGTGCTGCTCATTATCACGCAACATTTATATACATGTATATTCGGACTATGCAGTATCACGGTGGTATAAATCACTTCAATTAAATAACTCTAGTGCCTTAAATACTTTTGTTAAAGTTTTCAATATGGTAAAAAGAGCATAAGCAGAGAGAGAGAGAGAGAGAGAGAGAGAGAGAGAGAGAGAGAGAGAGAGAGAGAGAGAGAGAGAGAGAGAGAGAGAGAGAGCTTTACAAAGTAAATACATTTGTATGCAAATTTATAGTCACTCTAAAACATTTCTTTCCTCGGCGTTCTGCAGAAATATTGTTTGCATTCACTTCTGTTTGCTTATTTTTCCGTTGGCATTACTATAAATGATATTAGGCTTTATTTGCATCCAGATACATTGTACGTTTATTCACATATTATTTAGGGAGAAGAGGTTCCACCGCTGTGTGTTGATCCAGAGTCCTTTCTTTGAGTGTGTGTTCAGGCACGAATACAAAGAGACACGAATTGGTATTTTAAGGTATCGCAAACATTGCAAATGGCGAAAACAGGCTAAAATTTCAAAAAATGAATTTTGGGGGAAATACTTATTGCCACCTAGATTTTAGTAAATAAATAGATTAAGCTTTGGATGAAGTAAATGTTTGCAAGCTCAGTTTAGTCTAATTCATGTTCTAATTACCAAGCACAAACTAAAACAAAAGAAAAACCATTTGCATGAGATCTTTGAAATTCATGAAAAATATACCAAAGCAACTCATACCTGAAATAAGTATATGCTGGTCTACAATGTTTAGTGCCAATTCGTCAAAATGATGTTAGGGTTTTCAAGAAATTCAAGGAAAACTTACTTCCTACTTTCACTTTCTACTTTCACTTTGAACCAGGAAGTAAGATTTCCTTGAATTTCTTGAAAATCAAATTGCCACTGGGGGTTTAAACCAGGTTCACACGTGCCCCAACAGGTTCTCATATCACAAAACAAGTACAAGTGTCTTGGTGAAAAAACTCCAACCCACTTATCGGCTAAACAATGTTGCAACCAAAAACATATATAGCTCTATATTTATCATTAAAATAAACAAGTTATAAGTTTAAAAATATTGTTGAACATATTATGTTTTTTTAAGTAGGGGTCGAAGTATCCAACCAGGTATGGGTCGAAGTGTCTTCAAATCAGGGGTGGAAATGGCAAGGGGTCTCAGGAAATAAGTAGGGGTTGAAATGGTAAGGGTCGAGATGTCCTGATACCAATGAGACATGCCCTTCTCATCGCAATTTGCCACTTTTTCAGGCTCTTTTGATCCTTTGGAAACCGAAAGAACGAAATATCTGATCCCTTCTCGTATATATTTGTTTATTTATGCAAATATTTACGCTCTTATTACACTACATAATACGCTATTTTGCCAACCAGCCGGTGCGCATGTAACTTTAGCAAGTGCGCGTGACGTCACTCGTCAACGTTGGTATAAGGTCTGTAATAGTCTAGATTTCGGGCCGAAAAAACAAGTCGCAGATTAGACTTAGATTGTTTTAATATGGCCGACGTTTGTCAGGAAAACGAGGAAGACCGCAATAAAATTTACGATTATCCGTTAAAATGCTACCTTCGTACTGCTAGAGTCTGTAATTCAACGCGTTACAGCCCCACACTGCTAAGACCTTTGTAAAGCTGACTTCATTTTCGAAATCAATATTCCTTCCGGCATGATTATTGAAAGTGTATTCGATTTCGGACATATTTTATGGATTTTATTAGACTGAAAGGTGTTTCTTATTCTGTGCTGATGGATGTTAACCATGGATGACTAGAATTCGGGTCTCCTAGAATTCCCGACTGAATGCCAGAGTCTAGGCCATTTCGGTTTCCAAAAAAAAACAACAAACTAAAATGGCTTTGTTGCTGGTGTTACATTTCAACTGACTGAAGAGTGAAGTAAAAAAGTAAAATGAGGACTATTCTTTTGTGTATATTTCAACAAGGAAATACAGAGACAAGCTTTTTTTTAAAAAAAAGTTAGCTGGAAAAAGTTGTGGATTTTGCACATTGGAATGGAAGCCTACGACCCGTAAACTTCAGCTGTTCAAGGATGACAGGTTTGACTGTTCCCAACAGGTTACTGTCTTTTGATAATAAGTGATATTGGACTCAGTCTATATAGTCTGAAAAGGCTCCGCAGAGCCTTGCCTTTCCTACCACCATATCGGCCTTGACAAATATCAACTGTTATAAAAAGAAGTAACCTGTTATTCTTTATATAATTAAAGATAAACATTAAAATGAGTATATAGACAAAGACAACTGGGTTGTAATGCTATTCTAAGTATATAATGCGCGAAATGTATATAATTGCTAAAATGTCCGATAATTGCCGATTAGTCGATTAATTAGTTGGTTGAAAGTTCCGATTAATCGATGTTGAAAACTCCAGCCGATTGCCCATCACTACTATAAATAGTTCATGGAAAACAAGTTATGCAGACATTATGCTTAAAGTTTTTAGCACGATTAAGAGTTAAGTTAACATTTTTAAGGGCCTGTATATTAAGCTGTAGAATCTGGCATTGAACAATGTTATTGGTGTCGATCCTGGTGTACATCTTTGACGATATTGCTCTACATAGCTGACGAAGCACCCATCGACCAGAATTGTTTCGCAGAAATCATTTCCATGATAATCCTATCTATTTTGATATGGCAGATGTTCCGAGGGCAGCGTACACAGACCAAAAAACATTAAACATTGCAAACCATGATCTCAGTGGCAGTTTATATCAAATTTCAGCACAACGTCTACCATTCGCACGTTACAACGCGGTTACAACAGTTTGGACCCTGTATCAGCTGTTTTTTATCCTAAAGAATGTAATATGTGGCTTGCTTCTCGCTAAATATTACCTTGTCCAAAGTGAAGACCAAACAACTGTGACCATCGCGTGTATGTCAGACCGCCATCGGCCCAACATCAGTGTCAAAACTACCACACAAGAAGTCTTCCGGTTTAAAATTTCTAATCCTCAGATTACAAACTAAAATGGCTTTGTTGCTGGTGTTACATTTCAACTGACTGAAGAGTGAAGTAAAAAAGTAAAATGAGGACTATTCTTTTGTGTATATTTCAACAAGGAAATACAGAGACAAGCTTTTTTTTTAAAAAAAGTTAGCTGGAAAAAGTTGTGGATTTTGCACATTGGAATGGAAGCCTACGAACCGTAAACTTCAGCTGTTCAAGGATGACAGGTTTGACTGTTCCCAACAGGTTACTGTCTTTTGATAATAAGTGATATTGGACTCTGTCTATATAGTCTGAAAAGGCTCCGCAGAGCCTTGTCTTTCCTACCACCATATCTGCCTTGACAAATATCAACTGTTATAAAAAAAAGTAACCTGTTATTCTTTATATAATTAAAGATAAACATTAAAATGAGTAAATAGACAAAGACAACTGGGTTGTAATGCTATTCTAAGTATATAATGCGCGAAATGTATATAATTGCTAAAATGTCCGATAATTGCCGATTAGTCGATTAATTAGTTGGTTGAAAGTTCCGATTAATCGATGTTGAAAATTCCAGCCGATTGCCCATCACTACTATAAATAGTTCATGGAAAACAAGTTATGCAGACATTATGCTTAAAGTTTTTAGCACGATTAAGAGTTAAGTTAACATTTTTTAGGGCCTGTATATTAAGCTGTAGAATCTGGCATTGAACAATGTTATTGGTGTCGATCCTGGTGTACATCTTTGACGATATTGCTCTACATAGCTGACGAAGCACCCATCGACCAGAATTGTTTCGCAGAAATCATTTCCATGATAATCCTATCTATTTTGATATGGCAGATGTTCCGAGGGCAGCGTACACAGACCAAAAAATCATTAAACATTGCAAACCACGGATCTCAGTGGCAGTTTATATCAAATTTCAGCACAACGTCTACCATTCGCACGTTACAACGCGGTTACAACAGTTTGGACCCTGTATCAGCTGTTTTTTATCCTAAAGAATGTAATATTTGGCTTGCTTCTCGCTAAATATTACCTGGTCCACAGTGAAGACCAAACAACTATGACCATCGCGTGTATGTCAGACCGCCATCGGCCCAACATCAGTGTCAAAACTACCACACAAGAAGTCTTCCGGTTTAAAATTTCTAATCCTCAGATTACTCATCTGGTCATCTAAGGAATAAGTAAATTAAATACAGTCGGCATGAAATTCGAACGTTTCATCGGCACTACGCTCCCTGATTTAACTAGTTACGATATAAGCAATCAACCGTTTCAGCTTATCACATAACTTTGTTTTCGAGAAGTATTGCGATAGCAGATGTCCATAGAACTGAATTTAGGTGCACAGAGTCTCCGCAATTTCGACAAATAATCTGCTATGCTCCGATGTTGAGTTTGAGATATCTTTTTTGCACAAATGGTTCAAATTATTGAAATGGTTTATAACATAATATTGCCTTGTTAGGAGCTTAAGCAGCAGGTGTGTTTATCAAAGCAATGTCAGACTCACCGGTTTCGGCCTTACAAAGTGTATCCTACAATATTTACGAGAAATGTATCAATCAGTAACAAGTTATACTGCTTTTATATCCTAAAATGTATATTGGCGACACCAGCTGTTAACGGAAAGTATCCGCGAAAACATAATAAAGACCCTGTCAACAAGTAAAGGGGTAAAATTCAAACCAATCGATATAACAGCTCAGCGAAAGTAGTCCCTCTTACATTGAAGTACTTGATAATACCTACAAATTGGACTACCTTAATGAAGTCTTAGATTTCAGATGTTCAGAGACGATTGGAAGCATTCACCAGCTAAATATTCTCACTCCTATACTTAAAAACATAACAAAATGAATTCAATACTTTAAACATAAATCACTAAAATCTGTTGTTATGCTGTATTTATTGAACTTACTGTTCTTTTTGAACACATTCAACGAGCATTAATAGGTTAATAACCACAATACACGCTTTTAATTCCACTGCCCACAAAATATTTATGCATTACAGGTAGCCTACAATTTTTAAGATCAAGCGTTATAGTTTTGTCCGCGAAAGACACATTTACATGGTTCTATATATACACTAACACAGAACTAGGGGCCTTTAAGGAATTATTTACATTGCAAATGTTGAAAACTTGCTAAAATTTTAAAAACGAATTTTAGGGGGAAAACTCATTGCTACCTAGATTTAAGTAAATTCATACCGAAAGTAAAAACCGGAATTAAGTTTTCCTTGAATTTCTGTAAACCCTACCATTATTTTGACGAAATGGCACTAAACATTGTAGACCAGCATATACTTAGTCCAGGTATAAGTTGCTTTGGTTTATTGTCCACGAATTTCAGAGTTCGCATGCAAACTGTTTTTCTTTTGTTTTAGTATGTGCTTGGTAATTAGAACATGAATTAGACTAAAACGAGTTGGCACACATTAGTTCATGCTTAGCTACATACATTTCTTTACTAAAATCAAGGTGACAATAAGTATTTCCCTCAAAATTCATTTTTGAAATTTTGGCTAGTTTTCGCCATTTGCAATGTTTGAGACCCCTTAATTCTTTCCATTTTCCAGCACATTTTTTACAATTTAAAACGATAAATTGCAAACAGAAATAACAATTAACAAACCAACAATTGCATGAATCGAATTCTAAACAACTACGCCGATCATAACATTTTATTTCTCCGCATTGGAGTACAATGTTTGAAACAGATAAAGATGAATATTATTACTTATTTTTAAGAAATTGCTATTAAAATCCCCTTGTATTTCTGTTAACAAATGACCTTTATTGAGATTAGGGTAAAACCAAAGCCACATAATTTGTTCGCATTAAGACAGATACATCTATCTGGTTGCAAGATAAGATCTTTCCTTAAGAAGGCCTTATTCTTTGCGTGCGTATCCCTCTCTGTGCCAAGGGGCGGGTCTGCCAGAAGAAGAACGTATATACAAGGCAAATGTAGACTGTTAGGCCAGAAAATGCATGAATATATGGAGTATAACTTAATATTTATTTCAGTCGCCTTAACTAAGTTCAGGTTCTTCAACAAATCTATAAATATATTGTAAACTATTGTTTCTTAAAAAACTCTTTTGACTGTTTCCTATTTTTTATTATCAGAATTTTAAACAGACTGATTACGCTTTGCAAAATGCATGTTATCAATTTTATAATGCTAGATATACATCCTGATTCTCTGGTCACTGAGTAAAGGCTTCATGGACACATGTAAGTAATTTGATTCTATACTTTACGAAATGTTAGAAGTTAGTATTTATTGCAACAATATATTTTATTTTCACAAGAATACCATTCTGCTGTAAAAAGCAATCATTACACTTATTTGTCATGAAACAAATAGTCATGATTTATACACAAAAAACGCAATTTTCTAAAAAAATAACGCACATGTAATATTGAACTTAAGGTTATGCCTTAAAATCGTAAAAAGTATGTTTTAAAAATAATTAAAATGGTGTCTGTTACATGTAGAGAAGATATTGACTTGATTGAATTTCAGGTATAACTGTACAAATTTGTATTTATCACATTTGTTTTGAGGCGTTTTGAATGGAACGAAGTATTAGTATCCCGAAATCAATTCGTTCCTCTAACGCGTCCGACCAAACAGCGAAGCAGTTATCCGTAAAATAATCAGTGTGTGTGCCATATACACTTAAAAATTATACCATATAGTCTTGTACTTATAGTAGAAAAGGTTTACAAGGCACAGATGCTTAAGATATCTGAAATTATCTATTTCAGGTTTATACTTTAGTTTCTATATTACAGGTAATTGTGTCGTCCAATTATTCGACATTGTTCTACTTGTTGAAGTGCATCTTGGCAATGTTTCTTTTTCACAGAAATCTACAAAAATGTGTAGGTTACTGTCTTTGAGAAATTTTGAAAATTTTACCCAGTTGAATATCAAATGAACACAAATACGTATTGCTATACAGCAATGACGCGATTTTAGAGTTCTGTGCAATAACGACCATATTTCTCAGTCTAATGACTGCTAAGACTGAAATCGAAAGTTGAACTCATACAAAGGTAACATGTAGTAATTCAGGTGGTTCGGGAACCAGTCAATTTTGTCTGGGGTTTGTGCAGACCATTGAATAAAGTAACTATGTGATTTGTTGAAAATGCAAAAGCAGAATAAAAATTATTAAATAGCAATGTGAAAATGCACAGTGTACAGAAGACGTTGAAACAAAACATTTGCATTTTCTTTTTGAGTGTATGAAAATAATTTTATTCTTAAAAATGGGTAATACTTATATTTTGCACTAAGTGAAACTGAAAGTGGCGCATAGCTGAGGGTGGTGGTATTCCAGTGCATGTTGCGAAAATGTTTACTGGTTATGCTATATATTTGTTGTGTTTTTTATGTTGTCTCTAGTTTAGTTTTATCCGAAAAAGTAAGATGATGAGGTTTTGACCCTGTAGCTTATTCAGAATAGGAGATGAAGCTATACTGGGAGTCTATGGAAAATGAATAACTGTAGTCTTACATAAATATAAAACTGAAAGTCATGGACTGTCTTCTTAAGATGCCAAATTTGAAAAAGATATTGCCGTCAGTTGGTAGGCTGTCAGTTTCAAGACAAATTTGGAGTGTTTTTGGACCATTTTATGTTCTCACATAGGTAAATAACTGTCAGAAGGCTTGATTTTGGCCAAGGGATACTGAAATAGGTACAGTTTGCACATTCATCCAATGAGAGGTGTTGGTAGCATGTCAAAGAAGCACTTTTTTCTTATATTTCAATAACAGCTTGGACATGGAATATTTGTGCATAGAAATATATCGCGTATTCATACATGTAGGTATGGTTTTGCTGGAAGTAGGTTGTCGGCTAAGTTCACCATTTAGCGGTTAGTAAACAAGTATGGAATTTTTGCCATTAGCCTGAAAATCTGCCTTATTTACAATATACATGCATAATACTGCAGTACCTATGAAAAAGCCAGTGCATTAAGCATAATGCTACTGATGGGTTCATTATGGCCGTATGGAACTTCAGAGTTGTGTTTCAGAATAATGAATTAAAAAACCTTGAAAGAAAATGTGAAACTGGAGGTCAAAACCTGTCTAACTGATAATCAATTTGGATCAATTTGGATCATTTTAGTAACAAATCATCATTTTAAACAAAAATCTCTATCAAAATCCTTGTAAATGACTGCCAGACCTTGTAAAATATGGCAAATCAGTTTTTATGAAATACCTCTCTTGACAATAAATGGTTATCAGTAGATATTCAGACAGCTCTCAGGGGTCTGTTGACTACTCTGCACTAAAAATACCCTGTTTATAAGTATTTCATTTAACTTCTAGACGTAAATGGCATTATAACAGGGTTATTAAGCAAAAATGGGTACAGTATAAGATTTGTAGTCAAGGATGTCTCAAATAAAGCTCATTCCTGAAGGATTTTGTAGGCAGTCGTGTGATTATAAGCAAATGGCTGTGTCTGTCATTGTTTTCAGGACATATTTTACATAATTAATGCTAAATTGCATATCTTTTGACATTTTAGGATCATAAAATATGCAAATTGTGGTGCCTTTAGTGCCCTATAGGTATATTTTAGCTTGTTTTACTTGGTCTAGCTTTCCATTTTTGCTATGATTGTCACCTTGTGTTGAAGATTAAGGCCTAACCAGTGTTGTTTTCACATAAAATTGTGTTTACATGTTATCTTGATGTCATATTTAGTTGGATAATAACTAAGACAGTAAGTACTACAGGATCAGGAAAAGAGTAAACAATGATAAAATTCTTGATTTTGAAGAGGGGGTGGAGAAACAAAAGGGAAATGGAAATGCAAATTACTGCCCACGCCGTCGAGCACCAGGTTGAGAGCAACTAAATATTTATACCAATAAACAGTACAATTTCGATCCATCCGAAACGACGGTATGCATATTGCGGGGAACATGGAACCTTAAATGCGGTATTTTCAAATTAATACCATTCAAGGTTCAGATGCGTATGGTCCCCAGATAAAAGAATGGGTTCGTCCTAAACGAGGAAACAATGGGCGGAACTAAATAGCATATAAATCCTGCATATCACAGACAAAGCCAAAGGCAAAATTTAAAAAGCAGGAAATATATCCGTTGGATGCTGAACTTGTTTATCAAAGAATTCTTCAAAGTATTAGTCAATTGAAAGTTGATTATACAGTCATTTCATTCATCAACAGCCTGTGTTGAGAGGATTTTATCTCTGATGAAGTAAAAAATGAAATGGCTGACACAAATTAGACAAATGAAATTTTTATACGTTAACGTGGGATCAAGCTGATCATTCCACTTATTTCATTATAAACATTTAATGCTTGAAAGCACTAAACTATCTTCTTATACTTTCTATTGGAAATTCAGGCTGCGCGATTACATGATGACCCATGAAAGCGTCCTCTTTAACCATTATGGTCAGCAAAAATGTTTAAATGAGTTCTATTGAGCCTGCAATCTTTTCATATTTATCGTTTTCGTTGGCTTTCAACGTTCCCTTTTCATATTTGTATTGCCAAATACCAACAAATTACTTAATATGTAATTTAGAGACAGTTTCAAATAGTTCTGTAGATTAACAAAACAGCAAACATCATATGGCAGTTATAAGCACTTTTAATGCTAAAATAAAACCTGGGTGATATTATATTGTAGCTGCAGACAACAACTTATGATTCTTAAGACTTAGCAATTATTTATTTATTATTATTATATTTATTATTACATAATATTTATATAATATATTTGTGTTTATTTATTATAAAAAATAACTTTAAGGCCAGACTTAAAATATTCTTTGTTTCCCCATCCCGACCCAAGCAGATTTAGTATGGGTAGGTAGGTTGGTCAAAATATTTTTTTTATTTGAAATTTTTCAGATTAATAATCCACATATAGATATTCTAGGATTAACTTCAAGGGGAATACCAACACTCTAAAGTTTAAATATATAGGTTCCAAGTTATTGTGCTGTAGATGAATGCCTTTGTCGCAAAATGACCAAGTCATCCTTGTGATAAGCCTGCCCAGGAATAGTGTTATATAAATAATGAAATATACTTCCTTATAACATAAAACTGAAATAAAATTTGATACAAATTTCACATTTTGACGATGAAAACTCTAGGTACTGTAATTATTGTTTATTTAATAGAGATATATTCAGTTACTGATCATCTCAGTGTTGCAATATTTTTTAACATGAAACAGGACGCTCTGACTCCTTTGCAAATCAAGTGCTGCAAACAGGACAGCCGGTGATATTCCTTTGCTTTCAATTTTCCTATTACCGAAAGGCTTAACAACTTCGTCATCAATATCACACATTGTTTTTGTGACAATCTACAAATGTTCTTGGATAACAAAAAACGACTGGTGTCGATATTTTTAACAGAGACGCAAACAGAATGTTCACTAGGCTACGGACTTCGCGAAAGGCTAAAATATTGCCGATCATTCGGTCCGATGAGCAATGAAATTCTGCCTGACTGAAAAAAGACGGAAATGAAATATTTAGTTTTTTTGTCATTTTTGATACATTTGTGTAAAACTTGTATTTAATTTTATTTCTGTTTTAACAATCTTTCACCAAATAACCCTTAAAATACAAGTTTTTGGTAAGACCGAACTTTATTTTTATACAAAATAACAAACAAGAAAATTATTGAGATGTACATGTAATCTTAAATTTTAACGCTACTTCCGGTTTCTGAAAGATAACTTTCTTCTACTGCCGATCACCTGTCTATCAAACGATTTCGCACTTTTATCCCATGAAACTTTTTAGACTTCCATCATATTGTTTCCGTGAGATGAAAATCAACACAGGCAACAAAGCCATTTTAAATTTCGATAAAATCGAAACTGAATGGCCTAGATGCCGGCATTTGGTCTGTGTTTCGTGAAATGTCCCAAGTTTGAGCACAGAATATCCTCTGCCAAAGCTAGACAGCCCAAACACCATTTTTCATTACATGGCCGTTAGATGATATTATCGAATTCGCGATTGGACAAAAGGAATCAGGCAACCAATCACAAATCATTTTACTGTGATTGAAGAGAAGTAGCCGGATTTTATGGAGTAGAAAAGGTTGCTTCATTTAGATTTAAAATCGCTGGGCAGAAAGACCGAGGACATGCGACATCTTAACGGACCGAAGCGTCTGATATAGGTCTAATAACCACCGACTGCTCTAATACTTAGTTGCGATGGATTTCGTACTCAATATGATTCGAAAAAATGCATTTTCGTCTCCAGGTTTTTCATACCAATTAAAAAAAAATATCATTTAGGTTTCGACGATAAAATTTTTCGAGTCGCACCGATTTTTTCAGGTCGGTCGTGGATGGGGAAACAAACAATATTTTATTTTAGGCCTAAGTGGTTAACATGGCTAAAATGGACCAGCTACATTTTCATTCTTGGGGAAATACTATAAATTAGTGATGGGCCGACAATCGGCGACATTCGGCGATATCGGCCCGACGAGCCTAAAACCAGCGATCCGCGACGTAGAGCGGGCAGTTTCGATTAATCGATTTTTTTTATATTTCGTGAATTCGTGAATTTTCGTTTTTGGGGTATATTTTTTCCAAAGGAAGTAATTTATTTGAAGTAATGTAATCTGCGATCATATGGCATAATGTGCGGTCCTAAAGTCGTCTCCTTATACGAACGTTGATTGTTATTGTTTACATCCGAATATTTACGCACATGCGCAGTACCTGGTTGGCAAAATATCGTTTCCGGAACCATAACGTAAACCAAACAATGACTACTCTAGACAAGAATTCTCCTCATTCAGAGCGGAATAGCTAGTTTTAATTGAAGATAAAGCTACAAAGGACAAAAATGTTGTATGTTTTATGAAAAAAGCTAAATAAATTATAAAACAAAACCTGATTTTTTAACTTATTATTTGGATAAAGTACGGTATTAGCTATCGAATATTTCAGATTAAGCGGAAAAAAAATTGTAATATGTGAAACGTAATATAACAAAAATATAACAATACATTTAAGATACATAAATCAGGAGACAATTGGCATTTAAACGGCAATTGATTGTTTCTTATAAATGGATGGTATGATGTAGCATCTCACCAAAAACCATCGTTGGTGTCGTTTTTTCTACTTGAAGATATACTTTTCAATTACCGAATACCTGAATTTATAGTTAAAATATCCGTTAAAGTGCAAAATATATCAATTATTTGAACACAATTTTAATTTGTGTAATGAACGTGTTTTTACTGCACCGTCGCACATTTCCTTTTTATTACGAGATAACGCGGCGACCGTCGTGGTGATCGAGTGACATTTGCCTCTGGCACAATTATACTCGTACAATACACGTGTCATAAACTAATCAGGGGCCTACATGTAACATTTTCTGCATGCATGATCCCTGTTCATTCTTAAATTTTTAAAATAAGTCTGCCGAAAGTAAAAAAAAAGGCTAAAATATTCCATAAATCATTTTTAAAACAAGTTATTTAACAATTTCTAACACGACAATCATCATCATCATTTTTATTTAAGTCATAGTTATAGTTCACAGCAGCAACAAGACATTAAAAACAACAACAGCAACAACCACACCATCCTCATCATCTTCATCATTAAAGTATTCATACAAATCTCCGGATTTACAATCAAGAAGTTTTGCCAGGCGCGACAAATGTACTAGTATTTTATACCAAAGACCTATATATATCAATAGTGTAATATATAGGTCTTTGTTTATACTAAAATTGAGACCTTAAATGATAATCATCCACTCATTATCCAGTCTTTAATTGGATAATTAGAAAAAATGTTGTATTTTAAACGCATTGATTTTAATTGTCTTCAATCAGTATGTGAACTAGCTTTTTGAAGTGTCTTTAAACTGCCAAAAACATATATAGCTCTATATTTATCATTAAAATAAACAAGTTATAAGTTTAAAAATATTGTTGAACATATTATGTTTTTTTTAAGTAGGGGTCGAAGTATCCAACCAGGTATGGGTCGAAGTGTCTTCAAATCAGGGGTCGAAATGGCAAGGGGTCTCAGGAAATAAGTAGGGGTTGAAATGGTAAGGGTCGAGATGTCCTGATACCAGTGAGACATGCCCTTCTCATCGCAATTTGCCACTTTTTCAGTCTCTTTTGATCCTTTGGAAACCGAAAGAACGAAATATCTGATCCCTTCTCGTATATATTTGTTTATTTATGCAAATATTTACGCTCTTATTACACTACATAATACGCTATTTTGCCAACCAGCCGGTGCGCATGTAACTTTAGCAAGTGCGCGTGACGTCACTCGTCAACGTTGGCATAAGGTCTGTAATAGTCTAGATTTCGGGCCGAAAAAACAAGCCGCAGATTAGACTTAGATTGTTTTAATATGGCCGACGTTTGTCAGGAAAACGAGGAAGACCGCAATAAAATTTACGATTATCCGTTAAAATGCTACCTTTCGTACTGCCAGAGTCTGTAATTCAACGCGTTACAGCCCCACACTGCTAAGACCTTTGTAAAGCTGACTTCATTTTCGAAATCAATATTCCTTCCGGCATGATTATTGAAAGTGTATTCGATTTCGGACATATTTTATGGATTTTATTAGACTGAAACGTGTTTCTTATTCTGTGCTGATGGATGTTAACCATGTATGACTAGAATTCGGGTCCCCTAGAATTCCCGACTGAATGCCAGAGTCTAGGCCATTTCGGTTTCCAAAAAAAAACAACAAACTAAAATGGCTTTGTTGCTGGTGTTACATTTCAACTGACTGAAGAGTGAAGTAAAAAAGTAAAATGAGGACTATTCTTTTGTGTATATTTCAACAAGGAAATACAGAGACAAGCTTTTTTTAAAAAAAAAAGTTAGCTGGAAAAAGTTGTGGATTTTGCACATTGGAATGGAAGCCTACGACCCGTAAACTTCAGCTGTTCAAGGATGACAGGTTTGACTGTTCCCAACAGGTTACTGTCTTTTGATAATAAGTGATATTGGACTCTGTCTATATAGTCTGAAAAGGCTCCGCAGAGCCTTGCCTTTCCTACATGTACCACCATATCGGCCTTGACAAATATCAACTGTTATAAAAAGAAGTAACCTGTTATTCTTTATATAATTAAAGATAAACATTAAAATGAGTACATAGACAAAGACAACTGGGTTGTAATGCTATTCTAAGTATATAATGCGCGAAATGTATATAATTGCTAAAATGTCCGATAATTGCCGATTAGTCGATTAATTAGTTGGTTGAAAGTTCCGATTAATCGATGTTGAAAATTCCAGCCGATTGCCCATCACTACTATAAATAGTTCATGGAAAACAAGTTATGCAGACATTATGCTTAAAGTTTTTAGCACGATTAAGAGTTAAGTTAACATTTTTAAGGGCCTGTATATTAAGCTGTAGAATCTGGCATTGAACAATGTTATTGGTGTCGATCCTGGTGTACATCTTTGACGATATTGCTCTACATAGCTGACGAAGCACCCATCGACCAGAATTGTTTCGCAGAAATCATTTCCATGATAATCCTATCTATTTTGATATGGCAGATGTTCCGAGGGCAGCGTACACAGACCAAAAAAATCATTAAACATTGCAAACCATGATCTCAGTGGCAGTTTATATCAAATTTCAGCACAACGTCTACCATTCGCACGTTACAACGCGGTTACAACAGTTTGGACCCTGTATCAGCTGTTTTTTATCCTAAAGAATGTAATATGTGGCTTGCTTCTCGCTAAATATTACCTTGTCCACAGTGAAGACCAAACAACTGTGACCATCGCGTGTATGTCAGACCGCCATCGGCCCAACATCAGTGTCAAAACTACCACACAAGAAGTCTTCCGGTTTAAAATTTCTAATCCTCAGATTACAAACTAAAATGGCTTTGTTGCTGGTGTTACATTTCAACTGACTGAAGAGTGAAGTAAAAAAGTAAAATGAGGACTATTCTTTTGTGTATATTTCAACAAGGAAATACAGAGACAAGCTTTTTTTTTTTAAAAAAAGTTAGCTGGAAAAAGTTGTGGATTTTGCACATTGGAATGGAAGCCTACGACCCGTAAACTTCAGCTGTTCAAGGATGACAGGTTTGACTGTTCCCAACAGGTTACTGTCTTTTGATAATAAGTGATATTGGACTCTGTCTATATAGTCTGAAAAGGCTCCGCAGAGCCTTGCCTTTCCTACCACCATATCGGCCTTGACAAATATCAACTGTTATAAACAGAAGTAACCTGTTATTCTTTATATAATTAAAGATAAACATTAAAATGAGTATATAGACAAAGACAACTGGGTTGTAATGCTATTCTAAGTATATAATGCGCGAAATGTATATAATTGCTAAAATGTCCGATAATTGCCGATTAGTCGATTAATTAGTTGGTTGAAAGTTCCGATTAATCGATGTTGAAAATTCCAGCCGATTGCCCATCACTACTATAAATAGTTCATGGAAAACAAGTTATGCAGACATTATGCTTAAAGTTTTTAGCACGATTAAGAGTTAAGTTAACATTTTTTAGGGCCTGTATATTAAGCTGTAGAATCTGGCATTGAACAATGTTATTGGTGTCGATCCTGGTGTACATCTTTGACGATATTGCTCTACATTGCTGACGAAGCACCCATCGACCAGAATTGTTTCGCAGAAATCATTTCCATGATAATCCTATCTATTTTGATATGGCAGATGTTCCGAGGGCAGCGTACACAGACCAAAAAATCATTAAACATTGCAAACCACGGATCTCAGTGGCAGTTTATATCAAATTTCAGCACAACGTCTACCATTCGCACGTTACAACGCGGTTACAACAGTTTGGACCCTGTATCAGCTGTTTTTTATCCTAAAGAATGTAATATTTGGCTTGCTTCTCGCTAAATATTACCTGGTCCACAGTGAAGACCAAACAACTGTGACCATCGCGTGTATGTCAGACCGCCATCGGCCCAACATCAGTGTCAAAACTACCACACAAGAAGTCTTCCGGTTTAAAATTTCTAATCCTCAGATTACTCATCTGGTCATCTAAGGAATAAGTAAATTAAATACAGTCGGCATGAAATTCGAACGTTTCATCGGCACTACGCTCCCTGATTTAACTAGTTACGATATAAGCAATCAACCGTTTCAGCTTATCACATAACTTTGTTTTCGAGAAGTATTGCGATAGCAGATGTCCATAGAACTGAATTTAGGTGCACAGAGTCTCCGCAATTTCGACAAATAATCTGCTAGGGCTCCGATGTTGAGTTTGAGATATCTTTTTTGCACAAATGGTTCAAATTATTGAAATGGTTTATAACATAATATTGCCTTGTTAGGTGCTTAAGCAGCAGGTGTGTTTATCAAAGCAATGTCAGACTCACCGGTTTCGGCCTTACAAAGTGTATCCTACAATATTTACGAGAAATGTATCAATCAGTAACAAGTTATACTGCTTTTATATCCTAAAATGTATATTGGCGACACCAGCTGTTAACGGAAAGTATCCGCGAAAACATAATAAAGACCCTGTCAACAAGTAAAGGGGTAAAATTCAAACCAATCGATATAACAGCTCAGCGAAAGTAGTCCCTCTTACATTGAAGTACTTGATAATACCTACAAATTGGACTACCTTAATGAAGTCTTAGATTTCAGATGTTCAGAGACGATTGGAAGCATTCACCAGCTAAATATTCTCACTCCTATACTTAAAAACATAACAAAATGAATTCAATACTTTATATTATTTATTTATTTATAGACATTTAAGGTCATAGCACATTAAAACACATGATCACAGAAATATTCAATAAAATCACAGACAAGATTTATACAAACATAATATATACTGACATACACAATGTATTAAAAGTACTGACTAGCATCTTGGTACTAAAATGATGTATAACCATGGAGACATACTTTTAATAAAACATTTTAATTCTACATGTGTTGTAACTGGATGCTGGGGACCTATGGATAGCCCATTAAGCTGAAAGCTTATTTCCAATGGGGTCCATTTGAGGGAATAACAAATTGTAAGAAAAGAATTAACAAGTAACAAAACTTGGGGGCAAGACTTTGTTCAAAAACGGGATTATTAAAAGTATGCTTCAAGCACTTATTATCACAGAAACATGTATCTAAAAAAAGATCAATAGTATATAAAATCCTGGACACTGTCTGTAATTTGTTTATTTAGTAAATGTTTTTTAACCAGAAGTTTGTATTTATGTGCATTCTTCACAGCTTTAATTTCCTCTGGAAGTGAATTCCAGTCTACAATACCATGGTAGTAAAAAGTCTGTTTACTAACATTATTAACATTTGGGACATTAAAATTAAAACTACTAGATCTGGTATTATACTGTATTCTATCTTCTCTCCGTTCAAAGTTTTTTTTCAAATATGACGGGCATTTGTTATAATAGACTCTGTGAATATGACCAAGTCTCAGCTGTTTAACACGGTTATTCACATTTAACATATTTAAATCCACATAGTCTTGAAATGAGATAGACGTTCTAGGAGTATACCCTTTAATGAATCTAATAACCTTATTCTGCATAATCTGTAGCTTCTTTTTCAATCCTTTAGATAAACCTTCATACCAGGAAGAACAAGAATAGTCGAAATGACACTGTAATAACGCAGAACATAATATTTTCCTAGTGTTAAAATCTAAACAACTGTTATGTCTATATAAAAATTTAAGTTTGCCATTAACCTTGGAAATAATGTTATGAACAATTGATTCGCCTGACAAAGTATTATCGATGACCAGACCTAAATACTTCACTTTTTTAGATCCTTTGATGTCATGGCCATTACAACTAACACTGAATTGACTGTCCTTGTTCAATTTACGTTTTGGCCCAAACAACATATATTCCGTCTTGCCCAAATGCAATGATAACTTGTTGTCTACCAACCACTCAGAACATCCTTCCAAAACCTTGACTAAACAAAATAGTACTATCATCAGCATAAAGTATAAGTTTACAATCTTTGTCAATACTAGTGACCATGTCATTGACATAGCATAGAAAAAGTAACGGCCCCAGGATACTTCCTTGGGGAACGCCACATGTAACAGCACTGGCATTGGAGAAAGTTTTACCAATATTAACCACTTGTTTTCTACCAGACAGATAAGACTTGAACCAGGGAACTGATTTTACTCCCATTAGTTCCAATTTACCAAATAATATACTGTGGTCTACAGTGTCGAACGCCTTCTGGAGATCCAACATAATCATACCAGTAAATAAACCCTTGGCAGTGTTTCCCTTGATTGAATCAAGTAAGTGAATAAGACAACTGTCAGTGGAATATGATTTCCTAAAACCAGACTGAAATTCATACATGATATTATATGAAACCAAAAAAGATTCTAATTGAACATAAACTGCCCTTTCCAGTATTTTCGAAACGACACATAAAATACTGACTGGTCTATAATTTCCTACGTCCAAAGTACTATTTGTCTTGTACAGAGGCTTAACTCTAGTTTTTTTTAAATTCTTCAGGAACAATTCCTTCCGAAATAGATTAGTTGACAATATATGTAATAGGAATTTTCAATACATGAGCACCATCTTTCAGAAATCTAGCTGGTATACCATCTAAACCAGTACTTTTACTGATGTTTAAGCCATTGAGTTCCTTTAACACAAAGCTTTCAGAGATATGTTTCAGATTCAATTCATTATTATCTGGATTTTTGTTTTTGTAGAACTGTGACAGACAATCAGATTTCAAATCATACTTTTGTGAACCACAGGGAAGTTTTTCTACAAGTACAGAAGCAAAACTAGTGAAAAAATCATTAAAGTAACTGGCTACTTTGAAAGTATCATGACAAACTTCATTTTCAATGTTTAAAACTACATTAGAGTTATCATTTTTGCCATTCTTATAGCCAAGGGTTTTCAGACTTTGCCAAAGCTTCTTAGGCTCAAACCTATTTTCTTCAATTTTATTTGAAAAATAAGCTGACTTGGCTAATTTAATGTCTCTTTGCACTTTGTTTCTATAAGTAGCAAATTGTTTAAAATCTTCCCTTTTACCAAATTTTTTAAACTGGTGTAAAAAACTATCCCGTATTCTTATATTATCTAAAATATCAGACGTTAACCAGGGTTCCGACTGGACTTTAAGACGGACTTCCTTAACAGGAGCTACTTCATCTAGTATGCAATTATAAATATTTTTAAAAGATACCCAAGCACAGTTAATATCCTTAGACAAAAAACAAGGACTCCAATCTGTTAGTAATAACTTATTAACAAAGGTCTCTTTACAGTAATTCTTTAATGACCTGATTTTCAGTGTTTTGTGAGTAGAACTCTTAATTCGTATCAGTTTTCTTGTACAAAAAGTCATAAAATGATCACTTAGACCAACTGGTATAACACCACTCTGTGAGATTTTCTCCTTGTTATTACATAAAATGTGATCTAAAATGCTAGCTGATGTACTACAAATACGGGTAGGGACTGTAATAATTTGATCAAAGCTAAAAAGTTTTAAAATGTCACAATATTCTTTAAGAAGTGAACAAGATGTTTGTATAAAACAAATATTAAAATCTCCTAAAATGTAAGTTTCACAGTCAGATCTCAGTCCTTTTAAAACATTTTCAAATTTCTGTAAAAAGTCTGTTTGTTTTGGTGGCCTGTAAATTGTCCCAATATAAATAGGTTTGTTGCGTGGTAACAGCAACTCAATAAATAGGAATTCTGCATCGTCACTATTTAAGTCCGATTTTGGATTAAAGGCAAGGTCATCTCTAATATACACGCACACTCCACCACCGTGTCTATTTCGGTCCTTCCTGATGACTGAATAGTTCTGGATGTGGATTTCCGTATCTGTGACAGTTTGATCGAGCCATGTTTCAGTGATGGATATCACAGCAGCTTTGGTTTTTAGAGCGATCTGCCTAATCTCAGAAATTTTAGGCAACAATGATCTTGCATTCAGATGAATGAAATGTAAGCCTTTATTTCGAAAACACTGAAAGTTATCCTCATCAGCTGTAGATGGAGAGTTAAAAGTAGATAGATGATCATCGTTGTTATAATCACTGTTGTTTACAAAAGGCAGTTCGGCAATAGTACAAGCATTGCAAATAAAGTTCAACTTTATATCTTGATTACACATTTGTTCATACATTCACTAGAAACCTCACTTGTACATTTTATGTGTGTCCATCTCTGGCATAAGTCACAATCAATAGCTTTGCTTCTTGCTGTAACTCCTCTGCTGCAGACCGTGCAGGGATGTTTAGGTTGTCTCCCTTTGACCTTTGATTGTGTGGAATCATAAATGTTATTCAAAACTGGTCCAGGGTTGCTATGAATGTCACCACATCGTAATAAACAAAATATAACGACAGTTCTTAGTGTTGTCTTTGAATAGTTTCTATCTAAACGTAGAACATCTTTTTTTCCTAAAGTAAAAGCTTGCCCTTCTATTACAGATTGGTACGAACGAGATAGGTACGAAAGATTTTCATATAAGCAAATGTCCCCTTCGATGTCTGAGCGTATATTCACAAGAGTCTCTGATGGATCAATGTATTTACGTCCAAGATCTGTGATATAAAACTTTCTTTGTGCGATAAAAATGTTCGTTAAAAACCATAAAAACATTGCGATGAAAATCCCGTTTTGTCCCGCCATCTTGACCGGAAGGTCAACATAAATCATAAATCACTAAAATCTGTTGTTATGCTGTATTTTTGAATTACTGTTCTTTTTGAACACATTCAACGAGCATTAATAGGTTAATAACCACAATACACGCTTTTAATTCCACTGCCCACAAAATATTTATGCACTACAGGTAGCCTACAATTTTTAAGACCAAGCGTTATAGTTTTGTCCGCGAAAGACACATTTACATGGTTCTATATACACACTAACACAGAACTAGGGGCCTTTAAGGAATTATTTACATTGCAAATGTTGAAAACTTGCTAAAATTTTAAAAACGAATTTTAGGGGGAAAACTCATTGCTACCTAGATTTAAGTAAATTCAAACCGAAAGTAGAAACCGGAATAAAGTTTTCCTTGAATTTCTGTAAATCTTACCATTATTTTGACGAATTGGCACTAAACATTGTAGACCAGCATATACTTAGTTCAGGTATAAGTTGCTTTGGTTTATTGTCCACGAATTTCAGAGTTCGCATGCAAACTGTTTTTCTTTTGTTTTAGTATGTGCTTGGTAATTAGAACATGAATTAGACTAAAACGAGTTGGCACACTTTTGTTCATGCTTAGCTACATACATTTCTTTACTAAAATCAAGGTGACAATAAGTATTTCCCTCAAAATTCATTTTTGAAATTTTGGCTAGTTTTCGCCATTTGCAATGTTTGAGACCCCTTAATTCTTTTCATTTTCCAGCACAGTTTTTTACAATTTAAAACGATAAATTGCAAACAGAAATAACAATTAACAAACCAAAAATTGCATGAATCGAATTCCAAACAACTACGCCGATCATAACATTTTATTTCTCCGCATTGGAGTACAATGTTTGAAACAGATAAAGATGAATATTATTACTTATTTTTAAGACATTGCTATTAAAATCCCCTTGTATTTCTGTTAACTAATGACCTTTATTGAGATGAGGGTAAAACCAAAGCCACATAATTTGTTCGCATTAAGACAGATACATCTATCTGGATGCAAGATAAGATCTTTCTTTAAGAAGGCCTTATTCTTTGCGTGCGTATCCCTCTCTGTGCCAAGGGGCGGGTTTGCCAGAAGAAGAACGTATATACAAGGCAAATATAGACTGTTAGGCCAGAAAATACATGAATATATCGAGAATAACTTAATATTTATTTCAGTCGCCTTAACTATGTTCAGGTTCTTCAACAAATCTATAAATATATTGTAAACTATTGTTTCTTAAAAAACTCTTTTGACTGTTTCCTATTTTTTATTATCAGAATTTTAAACAGACTGATTACGCTTTGCAAAATGCATGTAATCAATTTTATAATGCTAAATATACATCCTGATTCTATGGTCACTGAGTAAAGGCTTCATGGACACATGTAAGTAATTTGATTCTATACTTGACGAAATGTTAGAAGTTAGTATTTATTGCAACAATATATTTTATTTTCACAAGAATATCATTCTGCTGTAAAAAGCAATCAATTACACTTATTTGTCATGAAACAAATAGTCATGATTTATACACAATAAACGCAATTTTCTAAAAAAAAATAACGCACATGTAATATTGAACTTAAGGTGATGCCTTAAAATCGTAAAAAGGATGTTTTAAAAATAATTAAAATGGTGTCTGTTACATGTAGAGAAGATATTGACTTGATTGAATTTCAGGTATAACTGTACAAATTTGTATTTATCACATTTGTTTTGAGGCGTTTTGAATCGAACGAAGTATTAGTATCCCGAAATCAGTTCGTTCCTCTAACGCGTCCGACCAAACAGCGAAGCAGTTATCCGTAAAATAATCAATGTGTGTGCCATATACACTTTAAATTATACCATATAGTCTTGTACTTATAGTAGGAAAGGTTTACATGGCACAGATGCTTAAGATATCTGAAATTATCTATTTCAGGTTTATACTTTAGTTTCTATATTACAGGTAATTGTGTCGTCCAATTATTCGACGTTGTTCTACTTGTTGAAGTGCATCTTGGCAATGTTTCTTTTTCACAGAAATCTACAAAAAATGTGTAGGTTACTGTCTTTGAGAAATTTTGAAAATTTTACCCAGTTGAATATCAAATGAACACAAATACGCATTGCTATACAGCAATGACGCGATTTAAGAGTTCTGTGCAATAACGACCATATTTCTCAGTCTAATGACTGCTAAGACTGAAATCGAAAGTTGAACTCATACAAAGGTAACACTACAGTAATTCAGGTGGTTCGGGAACCAGTCAATTTTGTCTGGGGTTTGTGCAGACCATTGAATAAAGTAACTATGTGATTTGTTGAAAATGCAAAAGCAGAATAAAAATTATTAAATAGCAATGTGAAAATGCACAGTGTACAGAAGACGTTGAAACAAAACATTTGCATTTTCTTTTTGAGTGTATGAAAATAATTTTATTCTTAAAAATGGGTAATACTAATAGTTTGCACTAAGTGAAACTGAAAGTGGCGCATAGCTGAGGGTGGTGGTATTCCAGTGCATGTTGCGAAAATGTTTACTGGTTATGCTTTATATTTGTTGTGTTTTTTATGTTGTCTCTAGTTTAGTTTTATCCGAAAAAGTAAGATGATGAGGTTTTGACCCTGTAGCTCATTCAGAATAGGAGATGAAGCTATACTGGGAGTCTATGGAAAATGAATAACTGTAGTCTTACCTAAATATAAAACTGAAAGTCATGGACTGTCTTCTTAAGATGCCAAATTTGAAAAAGATATTGCCGTCAGTTGGTAGACAAATTTGGAGTGTTTTTGAACCATTTTATGTTCTCACATAGGTAAATAACTGTCAGAAGGCTTGATTTTGGCCAAGGGATACTGAAATAGGTACAGTTTGCACATTCATTCAATGAGAGGTGTTGGTAGCATGTCAAAGAAGCACTTTTTTCTTATATTTCAATAACAGCTTGGACATGGAATATTTGTGCATAGAAATATATCGCGTATTCATACATGTAAGTATGGTTTTGCTGGAAGTAGGTTGTCGGCTAAGTTCACCATTTAGCGGTTAGTAAAAAAGTATGGAATTTTTGCCATTATTACCATTTAAGATGATAATTTGGGGAATATCTTTCTTAGCCTGAAAATCTGCCTTATTTACATGCATAATACTGCAGTACCTATCAAAAAGCCAGTTCATTAAGCATAATGCTACTGATGGGTTCATTATGGCCGTATGGAACTTCAGAGTTGTGTTTCAGAATAATGAATTAAAAAACCTTGAAAGCAAATGTGAAACTGGAGGTCAAAACCTGTCTAACTGATAATCAATTTGGATCATTTTAGTAACAAATCATCATTTTAAACAAAAATCTCATGTCAAAATCCTTGTAAATGACTGCCAGACCTTGTAAAATATGGCAATTCAGTTTTTATGAACTACCTCTCTTGACAATAAATGGTTATCAGTAGATATTCAGACAGCTCTCAGGGGTCTGTTGACTACTCTGCACTAAAAATACCCTGTTTATAAGTATTTCATTTAATTTCTAGACGTAAATGGCATTATAACAGGGTTATTAAGCAAAAATGGGTACAGTATAAGATTTGTAGTCAAGGATGTCTCAAATAAAGCTCATTCCTGAAGGATTTTGTAGGCAGTCGTGGGATTATAAGCAAATGGCTGTGTCTGTCATTGTTTTCAGGACATATTTTACATAATTTATGCTAAATTGCATATCTTTTGACATTTTAGGATCATAAAATATGCAAATTGTGGTGCCTTTAGTGCCCTATAGGTATATTTTAGCTTGTTTTACTTGGTCTAGCTTTCCATTTTTGCTATGATTGTCACCTTGTGTTGAAGATTAAGGCCTAACCAGTGTTGTTTTCACATAAAATTGTGTTTACATGTTATCTTGATGTCATATTTAGTTGGATAATAACTAAGACAGTAAGTACTACAGGATCAGGAAAAGAGTAAAAAATGATAAAATTCTTGATTTTGAAGAGGGGGTGGAGAAACAAAATTAGCTCTATGTTAAAGACTAATAAGGCCAAGCAAGAAAATGTTTTGTGCGGACCATTAGATAAACTAACTCTGTGATTGGTTGAAAATGCAAAGCAGAATAAAAAATATTAAAAAGCTATGTGAAAATGCACAGTGTATAGAAGAAGTTAAAACAAAACATTTGCATTTTTATTTTGAGTGTATTAACAAAGTCACATAGCTTAGAGTGGTGGTATTCCAGTGCATGTCGCGAAAACGTTTACTGGTATATTTTGGTGTGTTTTTATGATGTCTCTAGTTTAGTTTTATTTGAAAAAGTTAGATTTTAAGGCCTTGACCCAGTACCTAATTCAGAAAAGGAGATGAAGCTGTACTGGGAGTCTATGGGAAATGTATAACTGTAATCTAACCATAATTAAAATCTTATGAACAATGTATTGTATACATATAAATGTTATATACGACAAGCCTTGTGAGTGCAATGTTAAGTGCACAGATAACACAATTCGCTTTAACCTTAGGATTTTCAATAGGATACTTTTCACATGATCAACTTGAAACCATGTTACTGACGTTTAAATTGACTCAAAACCAACCAGATATAAACAAATGTATCGTAAATAGACTAATTATGCCTTGCAATCATTTAATTTAATGATTACTAGTACACAGTCAAGATTTGTGTAGTTAACTTTCATTCGTTTAATGAATCACCTTAAACAATTTTCAAATCGTCATGTGATGCCCTTGTGATCGTATTGATAAAACGTTTAGCTATAAAAATGAAAATTCTTGTGTCATTTTTCTTAAGATAATATTATACGGTAGATTCTAAATTTAGAGACGGGTATGTGGATTTATATCTTTATTGTTGAACACTATTGAGTTATTTCCAGGTAAGAATTGATTCACAGGGATTGCAAACATACTAACTGGGTGGGTAGTAGACACTTTTAAGGGATTTTTTCATAGAAAGATCAGTTTTTCTTTCAACATAAAAATAAGACCATATGTGTATCCATTCACAATACAGAAAATCATATTGGCATAATTAACATGTGCAAAATCGTCAATATATCCAACGACAATATTTTGTTGAGCTTATACTAAAATAAAATGGCAAAAATAAGAAATTGACGAAGACTCACGTCGTGTCTAGTTTCGGTTTCACAGGCAATAAGTATGTTTCTATAAAATTTCAATATTAGACATCAATGCACTCTGCCAGCACAATAACATTGAAGAAATGTAGTGTCCCGGGGCTGTACATTGTATTTAAGTTTAGATGCTCAAGTCGTATGAAAAACTTCTTTGTTTACATAGCACATACTGTCACATAAAAAAGGAAAATCCGTTTGCATCAGAGCTCTGAAATCGCCGCTTGAAACGTCTAGAAATAAAATGGGATGCATTTATCGCTCAAATAGATACGGTAATCTGTCAAATAATGTCACGTTTAAAAAATGGTAAACACATGTTTTGTCATTAAAACCGAAAAACGACAAATAGGGTGTCTTTAATTTCTTTAAAAAAAAATCAACATTATTTGAACAAATCGTCACAAAATGTTGTAAATTGTTGACTAGCATGTTCTTAATTCAGGTATCTGTTTACGCATGTTGTATTAAATTTTGAATTTCAGAGTTCTGCTGCAAATGGGGTTTCTTCGCTTTAAGAATATTCTTGACAATAAAATCATTAAGGTTAAAGATATTATCTTGCAAACGTTAATTCATCCTACGATAACTGTGTTTCTTCACTGAACTCTAACTAGCATGGTGGAAGTATTTGGTATACATAACAAGTACAAATAAACGTAGATTTCAACTTTTTTCCGATGAATATGATGATGAATATATGATAATTTATCACTATGAATTGTTATCAATTATAGTAGGTCAATAGTTTTATCTTTATATGACTCTGGTAAATCAAAATGATTGCACATGTTTTTTTTGTTTTTTACTTAGTGATGCGGTGATTCAAATGACAAAACACTATTAACTGTATAGTAATGTTTTGTTGTAGCTTTTGTAGACTACATTCTATTACAGTAGGCGAAAATTTAGCGCTCTGATATAGAAAGTTTATATTGAGCGAAGTTAGAACAATTAAGAACCCCTACACTATTAACTGTATAGTAATTTTTTGTTGTAGCTTTTGTAGACTACTTTCTATTACAGTAGGCGAAATTTTAGCGCTCTGATATAGAAAGTTTATATTGAGCGAAGTTAGAACAATTAAGAACCCCTGAGGGAACGGAATGTTGCAAAGTGAACATTTCTATAACCCCTATAATATTCAGCGCTTAACAGACACCGAATGAAAAACAAATAGGACAAACGTTTTTTTTTGTAAACCAGCAACATCCTCTAGTGTCCCTTTTCAGTCGTTGGCACCCTAATTAAGAGATATCGTAAACAATGATGGTAGGGTTCTAAGAAGGTTATCGTTCAACGGTACCTAGCTACCCAACATGCTAGCTACAGATGAAGAGGGGGTGGTGTTGTGCTACCATGTGATTATATCATTTTACCCCATGAAAAGATGAATTTTAAAGTTAAAAAAGATGCAATACCTGAAGACTCTGAAATTGAACTTGCGATGTCATGAATGATTAAATGCTAATACTGTGATAAATATAAATTACTTATTGTATAAGTATATTATTTAATTTATTTCACGTTATTTTCAGAATTAATATGCACATTTAGGAAGAAAACGTGTAAAACTTTATTGGAAAGTCAAAACTAGTATACAGCTGTCAAATTTAACTGAATGTATATTTTTTTATTAAATTAACCGGAACTGGTTGACAAACTTTAATGACGTGGTCTCAATACTATTTTGAAAGTAATTAAACTTTAAAAAACTGCCTTTAAAGCTTGTAACTAAGCACACTCAGTACAAATGTTGATTCCCCTTATTTGAGACAATTCGGCGCATAACAATAACTGGCATGGGTCTAAAAGAGCACCGAAACACGCTAAGTTACTTACCTATCATACCGTTTGAAGAAACTTTAGGTACAAACGTCATCAACGAAGTTAACGAATTAAAAATACAATTTGTTTAGGAAAAAAAGGTGGACTTCGAGGAGAATTCGACCAGGCCGAAATCGATCCAAAGGCTTCTAATCTATCAAGTCGAAGAACAATCCAATATGTGTGATTTTACTGTCAAAGTGGACAACTGGGTAAGTAAAGGATCCTGAAGTGTTTTACTTAATGATGTTTATCGCCTCCCGCAGGTCCCTTCTATTGACCCAACGGTTTTCATCACATTCAGGCCATATTTTCCTGTAATAGGTCATTGATCGCTTATTACACTACAAAACAATCACTCATTTGCCCGAATAGAATTCATTCCTACTGATAAAAAAACAGGACAATTTGATTTGCCACTGACCGTTCCAAAACGGTAACCCCATCGGGTTCTCATTGTTGTTAATTGTTTGTGGTATCCTTTTTCAAACTGATCAATATATAACCATACTTTCTCTCCCTCTTTTTCTTGACTGTGTGGGGAGGCTGTTTTTTCTGCATGTGGCAATTCCATATATGCATATTTCACTTTTGTATATATCGAACAAAAAAATAACTGATGTTTTAAAGTTGTTTTCTAAAATTTCAGAATTAAATGTAAATGTTAAAAAAGCTAATGACAATTTGGGTTTGTTCAATGAAGGAAAGTCAATTTGATTAAACAAAATAAATAAAAAGCGTATTCTTTTTATTTTATTATTTTTTATTATTATTAAGATGTTATGTCAAGAGTCTGAAAATATTTGTACAAAACAAATAAAGAATCTTTAAAAGGAAATAAAGAGGCGGTGCTTAGAGGAAAAAATAATTCCATTTGCAACTTATTTAGATACCAAAACGCTAGCGATGTCAAAAATAAACCGCCTTAATATTATTAGTTTCCTAGCATATAAGTTCTGGCACAATGCACAATCACAGACAATCAAAGACTTTGTTATTTATTCTATCATGAATAATATGAATATTATCATTAAATGAAAAAAATCCTAACATTTTGGCCTTGCATGCGAGAACAGTACACTTTGATTTAATTTTACAACGATTTTTTTTAAAGAAAATATTGCAAAATAGATTTGTTTTAAGTATTAGTCTGTTTTCATTAAACCAAACTCGTGGTCTGAAATTTAAAAGAAACACCGATAATGAACAAAGTCATTTTTAGAAAAGATTAGTAAATGTTCAAGAAATAATATGCAGATATTTCTCTTGAAAATGCTGAAATAAAACAAATAAACCGATGTTAGGATAAAAACTGTGTTAACACGTAATAAGAAGGTAATGTTTTATTTGCATTGTATTTATGTTTTCATTACATTATATTTAAGGAAAAGAAATTTCACCGTTGTGTGCTTATTCAGAGTCCTTTCTTTGAGTGTGTGTTCAGGCACGAATACAAAGAAACACAAACTGGTATGTTGAAATAATTAAAATTTGTATGAAAACATTCCAAATCACCGTTTACTTCGTTATTGATTTTAAAATTTGACAGTAAATGCTTCCGTAACATAATCACTGTGAATGAAAGAAAATACTTTACCAAAGTAGAGAAATTAATTAAAAATTTTGTTAACGTTTGCAACAATTGAGAACGTTACTTGAAATAATAATGTTTATAATAGTGCGTTCATGTTGTAATTGATTCAGCGTTTCTTTGCGTTTAATTTGATACATGTGGGGAGGAGAACTTGACACGGCACCACAATAACGATATGCCCTAGCACATATACACTTACCCAAAGTTTTAATTTTCACCTTTTGTCCGTATTTTTTATTAGAAAGACATTGAGCTTATTCTTAATTTATGATCATATGCCCTCAACAGTCTTAAACTTAAGCTTTAATCTTGTAATAATTGACTTTGGAACAGTTTGGCGAGAGTAATCCTCAATTTTGCTAAACATGCATTTCTTACATAAAAAGGTCAAGCAAACAGAAATTTGCTCTTGATTTCTTGTTTTGTTTTAAAAGGACCCCTAATTAGTAGGAAAAACATAAAAACTTATTAATAAACAGCACAATTGTTTAAATAAATCCATTTAAAGTAATCAATTTTAACATTACGTCCCTTTCAATTAATACTGTTCTAATTTTGACCATGCGGTGTAAGTAAATTGTATTGGATTCATTTAAGAAAACAATCACTAAAGATTTAAAAGACATTAGAGAATTGATTTTAAGACAAAGCAATTCTTTCCACAACCTCTCTTGACGTAGGGTAGAAACGAAACTAGTATACATTGTAAACAAATACAATTGATGATCAATTAGAACTTATGTTATCGTGTTACCAACTTCTCCCAAACACCTACTCCACCCCCACAGCCAGAAAAAGTGCATCACACGCAAAAAATCGTGGCTATCATTATGCTACAAACGGTAAAAGTAAATGAAGAAAACTTTACAAAACTCATGGAAATAGCCTCTTTGTTTGATATTAATATAAAAGAATGTATGGAATTTGCGAAAGGTCGTCTGGATATCCTCTTTGAAAACGAAGAGTTTACACGCATCGACCCTGATTCAGTCAAATATATATATATATTCACAGAACCAGGACTTTCTTACATTTCAATGGATGACAAATTGAATTTTATTGTAAAGTGGACAAAGGTTGATCCTATTAACAAGCTTGGAAACGCAAAGGATTTGGTGAAACTTTTTGACTTTCATGACAATAGTCGCAAAATGTTAAAACAATTTATAAACGATCCAATCTTTCGTGACATTACAGAAGGTAAGGTAGCTGCTGAAATAACTGCAGATGAAGACAGCAGACATGAGGTCCTCATAATGAACAGAACAAATTGAAGACAAATCTTCTGGTGTCTTGACTTAATAAGAAATAAGTGGTTCAAAATCGACACAGGTACAATTACCGATTTCAAGGTCTATTACGATATTGATATTTCGGGAGTGCAAAACTCTGAGTCGACTATTTACTTTAAGAAAGATATGAATTCTGAAAACAAAATCGTTTGCCTTGATTTAGAAACTTTTTTAAATACGACATTTCCAGTTGTTCAAATGATCGATGGTTTTGAAACACCTATAAAGAGAATTGATCAAGTCACAATGTATGAGGATGTTTGCATAATTACAGAAAAAAGGCTTTTTCGTATGAAATGGCATATAAAAGAAAGAGATACGAGGTTAGTTGGAAAAAGAAATGCTCGCAGCGAAGAACGTGTTAGAATCAAACATCAACATGCAATTGTTAACATATGTACATTTCATAGAGGTAAAGTCGTAAATGATCGAATTGAAACAAAACCGTTGTTTTCGTTACTAAATGTAGGAATGTTTAGTGTATGCATGAAAAGGCTATCCTCGTTTGCATTCACTGATGAACCAGGAGAGCGCATTATCCTATATGACATAAATGACTGCAAGATGGAAACCTTTACAGAACCGACAATAAACGCATTTAGTGATAAGAAATGTTGTGCTGAAAACGGCTTTGTAATTTATAACAATATCCGCTGCATATATCTATTCAGACAGGGAGAAAACGCACTCGAAACCAAATATCAGAAAACAATAATTGAATTTGCATTAAGTGACCACAGAGTTCAAATGTTAAGTTGTATTTCTTAAATGATCGTTGGTACCGCTATTTTCTAAATCGTTATGAGGACGAATACCAGTTTCAGTGGACAACTCATTACGAGATGCTAGCTGCAGAGAACAAGGAGAACATCCATTGGACACCTTTACCGTTACCAATTGAGGCATCTCGATGTACAAGCGAGACATTAAAGCAAATATTCACATTCGTCTCCAAAAACGCAAACTGATGTGTGATATTGAATGCCCGCATTGTGATCGGAAAAGCATCAGAAATTACTATTGTAAAAGTTTACGATTTTTTAAGGATAGCGACGATTCCTCAGATAGCTCCGATGATTAGTATGATACTATGAATACTTTACACTTCGATTGGAAAATAAAAGAGAAATCGCAATTTTCCGAGATTATATTTTGTCACATTTTTTCAATTTCGCAAATATGAATTTAAAAAAGTGAAACATGCATACCAGGAATCTACACACTCTCAAACCACAGCCTCCCCACGCAGTGAAAAAGAAGAGAGCCGATATTCGAGTTTTCAGAATGTGTTTTAACGAAGCAGCCGATATTTTGTTTTTAATAGTTGTGTTTCATCGGAGCAGCCAATATTGGGGGTTTTCAGAATGTGTTTAAACAGAGAAGCCGATATTGGGGGTTTTCAGAATATGTTTAAACGGGGTAGCCGATATCGTTTTTTCCAGTATGTAATTTATGGAGCAGCCAATATAAGGGCCTTAATTTTAAGACTCCGCTATAAACAAAGCAAAATCAATTCAGGTGTGAACATGGTTTATACCCATATAGACCCAGATGAGAGTTTAAATGTGCAATATTTCATCATCACTTTACCACAAGTCTAATGTCCACGTGAAAGGACATAAATATGCCTGAACTTATTGCGCAATTGTTAAAACATCAACAGATAAATTCTTCATTAAAATCTGCTCGGAAGTCAGTATTTTCCTTTCTTTTCATTATAAGCCTATTTTTGACATTTTACCTATGGTTGTGTCCCTTAGGTCCATGTTTACTAGATGACAAAGAAACAAAACAGAATGATCGAAACATTATTTTTCTGACTATAACATGTGTAATGTTTAACTGAAACGAACTTGATGATAATACTTCCATCTTTGTTTAACTTCTTGATAATGTATGGTTTCAACCATGTCATCAAAAAGTAACTTTTTTTACACTTTGCATCGTTAAACGTGCAAGGACTTCGCGACCAAGGTAAAAGGCTACGATTTAAAAAATGGTTAGAACAACAGTGTATTGATATAATTTTTATTCAAGAAACACACTTTACTAAAGAAATCAATACCCGTTTAAGATCTGAATTAATGACTGGGAACTATTCCACTCTTACGGTCTAACAAATTGCAGGGGTTGTTCAATTTTTGTAAAGAAATCTATTGAATTTCATATAGAATCGGTGGAATATGATCACAATGGCAGGTTCATTATAGTTAATATTAATTTAAGCAACACAGAGTATTGTCTTTTAAATGTGTATGCTCACAATGATTGAAAAGCGAGAAATGATTTCATAAAGATAATAAGTGAAAAAATAAACAACAAGTATCAAGGTTTTAAAATTTTTGCAGGGGATTATAATCATGACACCTTAGAATCGATTGATCGAATAAGTAATAGCAATACAAAAAAAATATCCGGTAAAACAACTTTCGATTTTTCTAAAAGAACATAATCTTATTGATATTTGGCGGGTAACCTATCCTGATTTGAAACAATTTACATGGCGAAGAAAGAATGGTTCTGAAAAAAGTAGGATAGATTATTGGTTAATAGGGAAAGATCTAGCGCCGTTAGTTTATAGTACAGATATAAGACCAGCATGTATTATGTATACTGATGATTTAGCTATATCATTAAAAATTTCATTACCGAAAAAAAGAGGAACAGAATATTGGAAACTAAATAATTCTTTGTTAAAAAATAAAACCTTTATACAATTGATAAATAATTTAATCGATGAAAAACTCAACGAAATGCAAACGAAACAATTAGACAGAAGGCTTATTTGGGAGATACTAAAATATGAAATCAAACAAAAATCAATCACTTTTTCAAAAATTATTGCAAAAGAAAGAAAAACTCGACTTGAATATTTAGAAAACAAACTTAAACAACTTCAAACGGTTCAAAACATTGAGGCAAACAGCGAAATACTAGCAATAGAAAAAGAAATCGAACAAATTTATAGTTATAAAGCAATTGGCTCACATATATGCGCATAACTGGATTTTATCGAATTTGGTGAAAAAAACAATCAGTTATTTTTAAACCTAGAGAAGTCAAGACAAACGCGTAAATCAATAAATACATTATTAATAAATGGTAAAAAAATCACAGATATCAAACAAATACTTTTGGAGGAAGAACACTTTTACAAAAAACTTTATACTTATGAAAAAAGAAATGATAATGATATAAACATATACCTTTCTAATGTCACGTTCGAAAATATTCTTATAACAACGAAGCTGTTGCTTGTGATGGAAAGATAACATATAAAGAATGTCAAGAAGCAATAAATGATATGAAACTTAATAAAAGTCCCGGTTTAGATGGACTGACAGCAGAATTTTATAAAACTTTTTTAGTAAAATAGGACATTTACTAACTGACACTTTTAATTTATCTTTTGAAAAAGGAGAACTATCTTATTCGCAAAGACAAGGAATACTATCTCTAATATACAAAAAAGGAGACCCACAAAATTTAGAAAACTGGAGCCCAATAACTTTATTAAACAACGATTATAAAATATTAGCTAGGGTACTCGAAAAAAGATTACAAAAAGTATTACCAATTATTATAAATCAGGATCAACAAGGTTACATTAAACATAGAAACATAAGTTTTAATTTTAGACAAATACAGGATATCATTGACTATGCAGATACCTTAGACATTGATGGTTCTGTTCTATTTTTAGATTTTAGGAAAGCTTTCGATACGGTTGAATGGCCATTCCTTTTCGAAGTTCTACACTCTTTCGGTTTCAATAAATCTTTTATTAAATGGATTTCAGTACTTTATACCAAAGTTAGCTGTTCAATTCTAAATAATGGTTGGAGATCCAAATCTTTCATAATGACAAGAGGAATTCGTCAAGGGTGTCCCATTTCCGCTCTTCTTTTTCTTTTAGTTGTAGCAGTTATGGCAATTGAAATAAGAACTAATAGTCTAATTAATGGCTTTAAAATAAATAACAAATGCATAAAATTAACTCAATTAGCAGATGATACAACTTTATTTTTATCGTCAAAATCTGATATTGATTATTCCTTCAATACAATAGAAAAATGTGGTAAATACTCTGGATTAAAATTAAATAAAAACAAAACAGAGGGTATGTGGATAGGCAAATCTCGGATGAAAAATATGGAAATATAAACTGGCCAAAAGAACCAATTAAAGCGCTTGGTATTTTCTTTAGCACGAACGAAAAAGAATGTTACACTTTAAATTGGGAAAAATGTATAGAAAAATGCAGTGAAACTCTGAAAATGTGGAAAAAGAGAAACCTTACTATTTTTGGTAGAATACAAGTAATCAATTCTCTTATCGTCCCAAATCTACTTTATCGTTTACACTCTCTTATATTAAATAAGGACATATTACACAGATTGGAAAAAAATGGTTTTTAACTTCATCTGGAAAGAGAAAATAGATAAAATTAAAAGAAAAACTATGATTGGTCCAAAGAAAAATGGTGGATTATCAGTTATAGATATTGTATCAAAATATGAGGCTATGAAAATAAAATTTGTTTCATCGTTAAATGACAATTCAGATGCAAATTCGAAAGTAATACCTTCTTTCTTTTTAGAATAGTATGGAAGAAATTTTCTTATTTTCTTTATGACATTCGAAAAATTAGGTGACCTTCCTAGCATTAAACATAAACTTCCTGCATTCTATTCTGAAGTTATAAAGATATTTGCGAACTTCAGAAACTTGAACAAGCAGAAAATCACAAATTTTATTACTATTCGAAAACAGCTTCTATGGGGCAATAGGTTACTAAAACAAAAGAAAAAATGCATTATATTTAAAAACTGGATTGATTCAGACTTTCCCTTTATTGATGACATCATAGACGAAAACGGGAATATAAACGAAACTCTTCTTTTTAATAAATTAAAAAACAAAAGAAACTGGATATCAGAAATAAAAACTATCAAAGCGATAATTCGTAATTTAATTTCTAAAGGTCCCAAATATAGAATATCATCCAAAATTGACTTTAATGCATGCCGTGCAGAAATTGCCGAGTCTTTGAACTTATTTTGCAATAAATGGTGCAAAAGAGAAAATGCCGAGCCTAATGCACTTTCTAACTGGAAAAAGCACATATTCAAAATAATTGACACCCGTATATCATTTTATGAAAGAAACATTGCTTTATTACCACCTCGACCTCGTTTTAACTTTCGTCATTTGAAAAAAGGAATTCAAGACTTTCATAACAGATTTGTTTTAACACCTGCTGATAAGGCTTCTAATAATGTAATTATAGTGTGACGAATACACTATATTAATATTCAAACTGAAGAACTGAACAGCACTAATGCTTATATACTGACTTCTTTATCTGAGAGTGATATTGTTACTGCACACACTCTACAAATTACAAAATTTAGAATCAGTATTGAGCCGAAACAAGACAAAGTACCTACTATGTATTGGTTACCTAAAATGCATAAAACACCGTATAAAGCAAGATTTATTGCTAACTCTAGTTCTTGCACTACTACTAAATTATCTGTGCTCTTAACATCTTGTCTTACAGCTATAAAAGAACACGTAATTAGGTATTGTGATAAGGTTTTTGAAACTTCTGGCAAAAATTTATTTTGGTCGATTAAGAATTCAAATGACGTTTTGAATAAGCTTAAATCAAATAATTATCGGGCGTTCTGTTTGTCTACTTACGATTTCTCAACATTATACACTTCGCTCCCTCATAATTTAATAAGAGACAAACTAACCAGTCTCATTGAAAAAACGTTTGCTAGAGAGAATAAAGCCTTCATCGCTTGTAATGAACATAGGGCATTTTTTACAGATGGTTCTTATGATAATTATACCTTATGGACTTGTCAAGACCTTATAGAGTCGCTAACTTTCTTACTAGATAATATTTATGTTAGATTCGGTACCTCTATTTATAAACAAGTAATAGGCATCCCAATGGGTACTAATTGTGCACCCCTAGTTGCTGATCTGTTTTTATACTGTTATGAAAGAGACTTTATGTTATCTCTTTCTACTGAACATCAAGATGATATAATTACAGCTTTTAACAACACCTCGAGGTACCTTGATGATTTATTAAATATAGACAATAACCATTTTCCATTACTTGTTAATAAGATTTATCCTAAAGAACTACAACTTAACAAAGCGAACACTTCAGAAAAGCAAGCAAACTTTCTCGATCTAAATCTGTCCATTGAAAATGGTTATGTCACTACTAAAATTTATGATAAAAGAGATGATTTTAATTTTAATATAGTAAATTTTCCGTTTTTAGACGGCGATGTTCCCCGTGCAACATCTTATGGGGTTTATATCTCACAGCTTGTTCGCTTTTCAAGAGCTTGCAACAATGTTAATGATTTCAATGAACGTAATCTTTGCATTACAGAAAAACTTTTAAAACAAGGTTATCGGTATCACAAATTAAGGAAAACCTTTTGCAAGTTTTATCGCCGATACCCAGATTAATTTCATAAATACAAATGCAGTTTAAAATCACTTTTGCAACAAGGTATTTCACAACCAGTTTTTTATGGAGATTTAATTTATAAACTTAAAAAGATAAAAGGCAGTGTTAATTTCTCCCGGTTATTCGTAAAAACCATCTGTAAATTTAAAAAGAAAGGTTACCAACATGATATTTTACAGCGCTCTGCAGGCCTAGTGATTAACCCTTCTACAGTTGATCATTATGCTTACCTCTTTGATTGCACGACGGTGGCAGGGGTTTAAGAGTTTATGAAGGTTAATGGGGAAATCTTTTCTTAAAAGAACCTAGAAGCTCGATTTGTTTCTTTTATCCCTGTCATCGTGTTCTTGCTGATTTTACTCCAGATGCTCTGGTCTCGGAAAGATCATTGAGTACCCGCCCTTTGGCTTTGCAATGCTATTAGCTTCTTATGTTTTTATGTTTGTATGCTTTTGCATACAACATTGTTGAGCTGATGGGTGGGTTGGAGTTATTTCACCAAGACAATTTGTACTTGTCTTGTGATATGAGAACCTGTTGGGGCAAGTGTGAGGTTGGTGCACCCTAGAACCTGGTTTAAACCCCCAGTGGCAATTTGATTTGCCACTGACCGTTCCAAGGCGGTAACCCCTCGGGTTCTCATTTTTGTTTTTTGTTAGTGGCGTCCTTTTTGAAACTGATTATTTTATTAACCATGCTCTCTCCCCCTCTCTTCTTCTTGACTGTGTGGGGAGGCTGTTGTTTTCTGAATGTGGCAATTCCTGATATGCATCTTTCACCTTTCCACAAACGTGGAAAACAATAATAAAAACTAATAGTTCTTGTCAAACAAAAGTAAAAACCGAATTAAACCTTATGTTTGATAAATATAAACGATTAAATGAAACAGAAAGTCGAGAGGTATACCTATATCTTGTTAATAAGCGCTTTAACAATCCTTACATTCATAAATACTGGGAAAACACATTGAAAGAAAATATCTGCTGGAATGATTTCTACTGTTTTCTGCATACAATAAAGGATAATCGAACAAAAGAATACAAATTCAAAACAATACATAAAATATTACCAACATCAGAAAATCGATTCATTTGGAAAATGGTCCCATCAGCAAATTGCAAATTGTGTAATATTTTTGAAGATTATGATCATTTTTTTCTAAAATGTAAAGCTCTTGATATTTTTTGGAAACAAATTCAAACTGCTTTTAAACTTTGTGGCTATTCGAAAAATATGTGTGTTCTGAAATATATTGTATTGTTGATGTAAGTTTTGTTGTGTTGTATATAAATTGAAATGATATGAATTAAAAAAAATACTTCCAAGGACACTACAAGTTTAATCTAATATCATGAAATTGAATAATTAATCTCAGTTCAAAGAATATTGACAGTGGATCAAAGAATACAAATCAAATGCATATCAAAGACAACGCCATAGCGAAATTTAAAAAGCAAGAACTATGTCTTTGAGGTGAATGAACAACATCAACATCTTAATATCTTTAACCACTTATCTATGAACTGGCCGAAATATTAGAAAATTAAAAGTAATGTTTAAAGTAGTATCAACATAGTAAATAAGTATCGGGCTCAACGACCTTCAAAGAACTTAACTGATAACAACACTGATAGATTGTACGGGGAGACTTTTAAAAGACAAAGCCTAAGGACAAACAGCACTGCTGATATATTAAAATAGATGAAAGTGGAACTGAAAGCCACTGAACACTACAATTATGAAATTATTTCTGGGTCGATTTGATTTTGCCTGTTATTGACAGTAATGGAAATGCATTAAACCGACCGCGCAGTCTAGTCTCGGGTTGATCGCAACTCAATATTATCACAAATAAACAGTACAATTTCGATCCATCCCAAACGATGGTATGCATATGGCGGTGAACATGAAAACTTTAGTGCGGTATTTCATTTAATACCATTTCATGCTCAGCGGTGTATGGTCCCCAGATAAATGAATTGGTTCGCTCTAAACAAGAAGACAATGAGCGGGACTAAACCCAATGGAATTTTGACAGGGACCAGGTAGGAAATATACATCATGCATATTACAGACAACGCCTAAGGTAAAATTTAGAAAGCAGAAAATAAGTTTTATGTGATTATAGCTGTATTATACCAGCATTGAAGGTTCACAATCCATTTGTTTTTATACAAATTTCAGCGTTAACAAAAATAAACAACCATCCCTTCGTTAATGCTTACTTAAGATTTCAGAAAAGTTTTATTCTAAAAACTCGAAGTGATTTTGGCAGGGCTCAAACATACCACGGCATGACTATTTGTATTTAATTTTTGTTGGAGAAAATAGTATAGGTCAACTTATGCTTACAACAACAATCCATCTGTAGCCGCTTGAACAGTGTTATGTGATTTTTATTTATTTATTTTTTCTCTACGCCGAATTTGGCGTAATGTAATTTTTCTAAGCATTTGAATCAGGTTAATTGCCTTAATTGACTATGACATTTTTTATCTTATCCAAAGTCGGTTAAGCAGGTTTTATTAATATTCCTCTTAGCCGAATTTGGATAAGACAAATTGTTCTAAGAATCTATTATCGGAAAACTCTTATACAGAAACATATTGTGTTATCTATCTAGTAACTAAATTTGGTAAAACAGTTGTTAATATTCCTCTACACCAAATTCGGATAAAACGGATTGTTCTACGAATCTGTAAGCAGATAACTCTTAAGCCGAAACACACTGCATTATCCTAGCTGAATTCGGTTAAGCAGATTAAAAAAGTTCTTTGAGCCGAATTCGGCTACGACGATTTATTCTAATCAAAGCGCTGAAAGCGTTGAAAGACTGGCGCGCTGGTTGAATCGAACTTGCCCTGCACAGATATCATTACTTTAAACATATGAAACTATGTCTGATTTTTTCGTTAAACTTTGTGATAGTTACTATCATCGACATTACCAAATAATTCAGTATATTCAGGGATTTAAATAGATGCAGGTACTTGTATTTTGATGCAAGGAAATTAGGTATCCCTTTTTTTCACCTTAATCTTAGGTTGTGGGTCTTTTTGATGCAGGAGCGTATGATTAGTGGTTAAATTTTGCTAGAATAACGATGATCAGGCTCAGCCACAACTGAGTAGTGTCAACAATGAAATGCACACGTACCTTAAGAAACAGTTACGATCTTAATTTTTAAGTCGGTCGCAATGTTCAATGGATTAACAAAAATATTCGCCAACTTACTTACGGTCTCCCCAGGATTTTTGGAAGGGTTGTCGCTGGACTGTTCGTGGATTTTAGCTCGCGAAACTTTTTTTTAACTATCATTTAATACAGTTTTATATTTGTACCAAAGTTTACTGCAACAACGGTATATAGTACATAGATGTTTTTTTATCTCTTTAGAGTCAAGAAAGGTACAAAGTTAAAAAACATAAATAATGTGATACAATGTATAAACAGTATGTCAACATGTGTTTTAATTACTTAAACTGATCTGATCTCATCAAGTTACAATGTCAACTATATACTCTGTATAGTTAGTTTTTCACCTTCATTGTCCAAGATATCTCACACATATCAAACTCAGTGTTTCATTACAACTGACAGGATTAGGATTAAACTTTCAGACGCCTCTTTTTTCTTGGACCCAAGTGCTGACTGCCTTATTATAATCAAACTTCAGTACATCAGGACCTTCCATGGATATCATTAACAATGAATTTAATGTTGAATTGTTAAGCCTACTTCTAAGCTTTGTCTTCACTCTTGGTAAGGTGGAAAAACCCCACTCACAATCTGTAATTAAATTAATTTACAATACCAGTAAACATATAAACAGCTTCATATATACTGAACCAAAAAAGAAACTTTCGCAAAGTATGTGCCAGTTGTTCAAGGGTACCACTTAGATGTACACACATGTATACATGTAGTAGCTTGTTAAACTCGTTGTATTTACAAAATCATAACGTTGATTTCATCGACGACTGGCCCTCAAAAAGACTGGATTTGACCCCAATTGAACATCTTTGGGATAATCTGGATAGACGCGCACGTCGACGTCCGAACACTCCAAACAACGTCAACGACCTTCGAGCAGCATTGCTTGAAGAATGGAATAATATTCCACAGGCTGACATTAACAAACTTGTGCTCTCAATGCGACGTCGCTGTCAGGCAGTCAGCATCGCACACGGCGGTCACACACGCTACTGATCGTTAACTTTAGAAACCCCTACCTTATTTTAATTTAAAATTCAACAATCAATCTGATCCTTTCCTCCAAAATGACGATTTTAAAAGAACCACAATACATTATTTTACAAAAATTTAAGCTTTCAGCCAAAAGGATTGAAACTGTACTAACATATCTACAATCAAACTTGGGGAAAGGATCTTTTGTGGTTCAGTTATATATAAAAATAATATCATAATAGGTATTCAGTTATATAGTGCACCCCTAGAACCTGGCTTAAACCCCCAGTAGCAAATTATTTTGCCACTGACTGTTCCAATGCTCTAACCCATACGGTTCTTGTTTTTGTTAAACAATCAACAAAGAAATCATTTATTTTCCTCTCTTCTTGTTTTGCTGCAGGGGGAGACTGTGTTTTATGATTGTGGCAATTCCTGATATGCATATTTCCATTTTTATTATAGTAGCATGAAATTGAGTTATTTTATTTATTTAATGCAAGTCACAAGGCTAAGTAAATACAATTTATATATATATATATAAAGACCATTGCCAACTTCTTGCAACCAGGAGTAGACTTTCTTCCACTTAGGATCGATACCTGACTGGATCGGACTGGCTGTTCGAGGTAGCCGGCGTTGATTCAGTGTCTCGGCATGTTGGGGTACCGCGTCCGGCGTCGGAGTAATTTCACGACGTGAAGGGGTACTTGGCGTCGTCGGAGTCGCTCTTGAAGGGCTATCCGGAATGATCTCGATATCATATCTAGAATTTTGAAGTTAAGAATGCCCGATGGAGTTGGCATCAGCCTCACAAGGCCGGTTTCTCTTGAAATAAGATAGAATCGACGAATCGTCGTTCTTTTGCGCATGCATACTTGAAAATGTGTCCGACGAAAATGACCTGATCGTTAAGTTCTAACTGGAACTTGCTAATAGATTTGTTAAAAACAAATCAATTATCGCGTTATTATTTTCATACATCTATACAGTACAATTTTCGAAGTGTTTGTCTTCTAATCACAGAACAAAGAATAACCAAATTATTACTCATGATCGCATCTCATTTAAATCATTGAACATTATGTCAAACACACCCGCTGTTAATTCAACAGTCGGCAGAGCCAAAATACGATCAAACGACACCGACAGACTTGCGAATTAGGCCACGCGGAGAGGCGGAGTTATCCAGCTGATAGTAAAGAAATCGATTGTGATTGGTCAAATCGCCCATTGCTTAACCTTGAATGAGGTGTATTGAAAAGCGACCTGTGTTTACAATGCAAGAAACAGAAAATTATGACGATTTTGAATAATCGAATGTCCGCGAATTTAACGCTTGTTGGAAATAGATTAAAGCTTGTTAACGGTTGTCGGGCGCTACAACCGTTTTGATAGCTGGGAAGAACACTGGGGCCCGGCCCGGTCCTCGAAAGCCGAGCAAATTCTCGATACACAACTGCTCCAATCTAACCAAAATGGCAACCCACGCTATCTCCCGCTTGTCACGTGACTGATTTGTTTTTAATCGTTCTTTTAATATCCTTTCATAGTTGTTCGAACAACAACATTAATTTTTTTTTTATTTGTAGCAATATCTTTCAAAAATAGGTGAAATATTAATATCAGGAATCGCCACATTCAGAAAAAACAGCCTCCCCACACAGTTAAGAAGAAGAGAGGGGGAGAGAGCATGGTTAATGAAATGATCAGTTTAAAAAAAGACACCACTAACAATAAACAAAAATGAGAACCCGAGGGGTTACCGCCTTGGAACGGTCAGTGGCAAATCAAATTGCCACTGGGGGTTTAAACCAGGTTCTAGGATGCACCAACCTCACACTTGCCCCAACAGGTTCTCATATCACAAAACAAGTACAAGTTGTCTTGGTGAAAAAACTCCAACCCACTTATCGGCTTAACAATGTTGCATGCAAAAGCACACAGACATATAAAACATAAGAAGCTAAGAGCATTGCAAAGCCGAAGGGGCGGGTACTCAATGATCTTACCGAGACTAGAGCTCCTGGAGTAAAATCAGCAAGAACACGATGACAGGGATAAAAGAAACAAATCGAGCTTCTAGGTTCTTTTACGAAAAGATTTCCCAATAAACCTTCATAAACTCTTAAACCCTTGCCACCGTCGTGCAACCAAAGAGGTAAGCATAATGATCAACTGTAGAAGGGTTAATCACCAGGCCTGGAGAGTGCTGTAAAATATCATGTTGGTAACCTTTCTTTTTCAATGTACAGATGGTTTTTACGAATAACCGGGAGAAATTAACACTGCCTTTTATCTTTTTAAGCTTATAAATTAAATCTCCATAAAAAAATGGCTGTGAAAGTTCGCATTTCTTCTCGAAAAATTTGTATTTTCTTAAAATGCGCTACTATCTATGCCACACAACTACGAAATCTTTCAGGCATCTAAACTACTCATGAATATCCAGTTGCTTGTTCACTGCCGTAGCTGGTCGTGATTTCACTCTACATTTGTTAGCTGGCGTTTTTGGCATGGATGCTCCAAAATTAAACGGGAACTTACTATCAATCGCTCATAATTCGTGGAATGGTGTGCTGCATTGTGCTTCACACTTGTGCAGAACATTTCGGCCCTCTCTCGCGGTGACCACAAAACCCCACTCACTTGATACGCTCTCGTGGACGCAATGATACACCCGAAGTTAACGACGGCGCGTCGCCACGTTCAAGGCATCGTAACTTAAGACTGGCGCATGCGCGCCAGTCTAAAAATGAATATGTCACCAAATGACTCTTGATCCGAAAAAAATCTTTATCCTTCTTGTAGTCGGAATTTGGTTAAGAAGGATTTCTAAATACTTCTCTAAACATATGGCATGTTCTACGGTGGAGTTGTTTAAATGAGGCTTTAAACTCCCAGTAGCAAATTGTTTTCATGTTCTCATTTTTGTAAATTGTTTGTGATGTCCGTTTTGAAATTGGTCATTTTATAAACAATGCTCTCTCTTTCCTTTTTCTTCTTGGCTGTTTGGGGAGGCTGCACGTGTCTTCTGAATGTGGCATTTCCTGATATTCGTATTTTACTTTTTTTAGACATTGGTTGTACTTTTTTCAATGTAATACGTCTCAACCTTATTCTTATGGATCATCAAGTGTTGATTGCAAGTTCTTATCGGGTATTTCGTTTATTTTTTTATTTTCCTTTATATCAGATCTCTGCATTACGGAAAAAAATTTGTAATTGTATTTGATCAAACGGTATTTGGTTGTTCTATGAAGTTCAACGCAACGTCTTTTTAAAACTAAATTTTATTTTCCAGACAATTTTAGTGCGTACCATCAGTGATAAAACTGCACATTAAATAGTATTTCTCATTTGTATTTACATATTATTAAAGTAGCATTAAAGCCTAACATAAACAATACAACCAAAATGTCGGTGAACAATTTGTATTTTGCATAAAATAATTTGATCGATGTTTAATAAGCAAAACGGTAAGTGGTAAACGCGGCTTAGTCTTTCCTGGAAAAATAGACCTGTTACATTTTCCATCTTGGGGAAATTATATTCATAAAAAGCAAATTATATATACCCGGTGCTTGAATTTGGTTTTTAATATTATTGTTTTGGGCAGCACGAAATAGTAAACATGTTTTAGGGTCTCGTGTTTGAATTTTTGACGTCACCAATGGCATTCATCAGAGTGGTATGTTTTATAAAACCGTGATGAAATAATAAAAAACTTAAGACGATGTTGGAATTATTATAACTCTAAATAGCTGACGAAGCACTCTTCAGCTGGAATAATTTCGCAAAAAAACTTGCGCGGAACCATGCTCTTATGCGATATTGCAGATTGTTTTTATTACCAGAATTTTGAACACATAATGCATGGAACCAAACTTTTGATGATATGTATACTTCCTTGTCCTTAGGCCGCTTTATGGAGGCTAAGTGGGTTAGTATTTAGATTTGATATATTTATGACATGTCAGTATTTCGTATTCATGTCATAAGTTAGTTGCTTGATTTAATAAGAATATTGAGAATATAGCCATGCTCTTAAAAGCAAACTGTAACTATATGTACAAATAACAATGGATTGTATAAAAAACGCCATTTTCCCAAAATATCTTACATGTAATATTAAACTTTCGGTGATGGGTTGAAATTTTTACAAGAAAATAATAAAAAGAAAATAATGAAAATAATGAAATTTTTGTCTTATAATTATAAAAATGATGTGTGTTTTAGCAGTAACGGTTATTAATTTTAGTTCGCGGAATAATTGCACAATTTGTTGTATCACAGTTTGTTTGAGGCGAAGGAAATATTAGTGTCACATTTCCCTATTTTATGTTAAACTTCTGGTTTTAATATAACAGTTTTTTTTAAATTGTAAAGTTTTGTCATTATTTCGCAAAGCTGTTGACCAAATCTTCAAGATATTGTTTAACCTATTGTAGTGCAGCTTAGTAATGTTTCCTTATCACTGAAATATACTTAGACTATTGTTTTGGTGTTTTTTATTTAAGAATGATTGCATAAAATGAAAACAGATATTGCTTAAACATTTATCTGCACTTTGTTACGGTCGTCTATCAAAATAATGTCAGTTTTTTTAACATAGCAAAATGTTTTGAACTTGAAACCGAACGAACACATAAAAGCTGTTTTCTTTTCTTTATTATAAACCCAACAGTTATTTCAACGTATTGTCAAAACATGTTGTAGATAAGCATATACTTAATTAAAGTATGTGTTTTAGGTACACTTTCATGAATTAAAGAGTTCCGATTCAAAGTTTTTTTCTCTAGTTTAATGATTGCTTCATAATAAGATCATTAATTTGACGGAACTCAGCGTGCAAATGCATTTCTTAACTTAAATCAAGCTTGCATTATTTTAATTTTTTTATTTGAATTTAAGCCAGTTTTTGCCAATTGCAACGCTTGTTCCAAAAAAGGGCAATATGCATATGAGGAAAAGCCAGACTCACAAAACAAATCCTCTCCACACAGCGAAAAAGAAAAGAGGTAAAAAAGCATGTTTTGATAAGTAGGTCAAATTCCTATAAGACGCCACAAACAAAAAACGAAAAGAACCCCTGGGGTTTCGCTTTGAGCGGTCAGTGGCAAAACACTGCGGTTTAAACCAGGTTCTTGTGTAAACCAACCTCACACTTGCCCAAAAAGGTTCTCATATTACAAAACAAATACAAGTTGTCTTTGTGAAATAACTTCAACCCACCCATCAGCTCCACAATATTGCATCAAAAGCGAAAAGCATATAAAACATAAAACGCTAATAGCATTTAAAGCCTAAAGGCTGGGTATTCAATGATCTTACCGGTCCACAGTACCTGAAGTCAAATGAGCAAGAACAAGATGACAGGGATGTAAACAAATCGAACTTCTATGTTCGTTTAAAAAATATTTCCCCGTAAACTTTCATTCACTTAAAACCTTGCCAAATTCGTGCAAGCAGAGGTAAGCATAATGATCAACTGTAGATGGGTTAATTACCAAGCCTGCAGAGCTATGTAGAATATCATGTTAGGAACCTTTCTTTTTGAATTAACGGATGTTTTTCTGCGAATAACCGGGAGAATTTACAATTGCCTTTTATTTTCTTAAGTTTATAAATTAAATCTAAAAATCTTTCTGTAAAATATCTTGTTGCAATATTGATTTTAAACTGCACCCGTATTTATGAATTAAATCTGGGAATCGGCGATAAAAGGTTTTCCTTTATTTGTGATACCTTGTTTTAAAAGTTTTTTCTGTGATGCAAATTTTGGTGTTCACACAAAAAGTACAGATAAACGTAGAAAATATCAATTGTATTCGTTTTTGATGAGTACGACATTTATCACTCTGAAGTAAACGTTCTAATCTCCATCATACTGTCGAGTTACAACGCCTGTTTGAAAGGGACAGGACAGACTTGTTAACTCATTGACAATTTGTAAAATTTGTTTCTCTAATTGACATGTATAACATATAATTTCACACACTTAAGATGGAACGTCTTTCCCCTTGTCAATAGTAATTAAATAAAAACACCTATAAAAGCTATGAAAGCAAATTCCTTGTAATATACTGAACAAAAATAAAAACTATCCACTTTTTATGCTTATATTCTCATTAACATATTAATTTTTCATTTAACCAGGAACGCTTTGAATGGTGTTTAATTGGTTAATCTGAGTTGTTTTTAATTTCAATTGTTCATAAACATAATCATCCACACCAAGACCTAAGCAACGGCCAGTCTAATAAGAATAAATAATGGATTACAAAACACTGTATATTCAATTTAAAGGGAGGTAATTGGAAATGGTTGGACTTGCTAGCGTAGTTTATCGAGGACTAGTTGTCTTATTGATGAATATATTGTGATTTTATTGATCACAAGAGGTGGAAAGATTGATTTAATTCAAACCACTGTGAATACTTCAAAGAATCACTGACCTTTTCCTGGAACCCTCATTACAACAAAGGGAAAGATAACTAAGTTGTGGCTGCAGATTTTCAAGAACCCTTTTTCTCTTTGCAATGATAACAGAAATGCAGTTATTCACATACAGAATTCTCAGTATTCTTTTACAAAATTTAAGATAGGAAAGTGGATACTTTTTATTTTTTTGAGTATATAACATCCTGTGAAGCAAAGAAATGCATGTTTATGTGGAGTTTATCAATTAATACGTATTTTCAGTCGCCTTAGCGAAAGTTCATCTATTTCAATAATTGGCTAAAATTCTCATGTCAGCTTCTAGTTCTAAACTTTAAGATATTTCGTTTGGCTGTTTTCTTGTTTCTGTTATTATCAGACTGGTAACGCGAAACATAATGCATGTAATCGAACATTTGATGCTAGGTTTAGTTCCTTGTTCTCCGGCTGCATTGAAAAGACTAAGCGGGTAAGTAATTAGTTTTTATCATTTTTGAAATGTTAGTATTTAGTCGTTATGTCATTGATCACTTAACTATTTACTTAATTTCTAAAACTATAATTGTATTGTAAAAAAACAAATAAAAAATCACACGTACAATTTGCAAAAACTGTACACAAATAGCGCCATATTTTGAAAATATGATTACTTAAGGTGATGCGTTGCATTCCATCCCGGCCAGACAAGGGTGAGCTACTGGTGAAAGGCATATAATAGTTTTAAAACGGTCAGATGGTAAAAGATCCATTTGTTAAAGCTAACTTAATATAAACATTATACAGGTTATAATAGGTTTCCTATGCCGCCTTAGCAAGTCAAAGGAATAATTATAGGAAACAAACAAGTGTACTTGCATAAGTATTACCTTTTGTGGACATAACCTCACTATAAGTATATTCACAGAAGAAAGATTGTAAATCGCAGCCACATATAACCAATTCAAATGTGCAATATTGTAATACCAAAATGCGTTGAAAGTCTCTAGCACAGTTCATACTCTTTAAGAAAAATACCAAGAAGTCACTTCAAACTTGTGAATAATCTTAGGAGAATTGCGCCTTATATGCAATAAAGTCTAATAAAATGTACACCAGGTTTACTCTAAAGTGAAAATATAAGTACTGAAATATAATGTCGATTCGCCCTGCGACAATCAGTCTTGAATAGTACGATTCTCAATGACTATTAATTGACATTTTTCCCCTCCTCAGCCAGTGAGAAATTTATTAGCAAAATATAGATACAGCGCTGGTAGAAATTATAGACATGTGTTGTATTGATATCTACTGCTTATCATAGTACAGTAGATGGTCTGCCGATTTTTTTCCTGCATAAGCCAGTGAGAAAAATGCTTAGTTACACGTTGAGATAATATTTATTACGAAAAATGTTTATCAAGACTTGTATGTATTGGATTTTCAACGGCCCATTTTTTAAATCTGTAATGGAGTGCTACGAGTGGTGAAAGCATAATTAGCACCCCCATTTGGAAGTATGTGGTGATTATCTGGAAGGGTCTAAGCCTAACTGTGATATGCAGCAGCGTAACGTAAACTGCGTATGTCCATTTAATATCTCATAATGTCTGTGCAAATTTTACACAATTTATTTGAAACTCAGGACTTACGGTCGAGAACAACATGATATTTCAATACGGATGTTTAAAATTACTTAGACCAATGACCACAATGACTGTGTATACATGCACTAGTAAAATTTCATTTTTCCATCATGAAGTTGACGTATCACCTTAATGATTTTCTTTTCAATTTATAACGTAATCAATTCCCTAGTGATCGCGTCGATTGAGCGTCTACTTAAAAATGGCAATTCTAGTGTTAATTTAATTAATCAAATTAAAGTATCTCATAATAGTTTCAATATATAGAGAGCTTACTTGGATTTCTATTAATCGACATAGTTAAAAAGACATGTTCAGGTAAGCAATTGCTGATTACTTACAACTTACTGAAGTCATAGTTTTGTTATTAGTATTTACATAACAAATACAGACAGTTCGCGATCAATACACCTTTTATCACTTCAAATTTTGCGTAGTACAGTTGCCAAAACAATATTTATATCTTTTATGACTGGGTTAAATAAATATGAACGACAATGATTGCAATCTTACCTCAAAAAAGTGATTGAATGATTGAAATAGCGGGGAGTAAATTAATAAAAAAAATAGTTTTGGCTATGGTTTTTATATAAGACAATTATCTGTTATTTTAACACAGCGAAATAACCTGACTATTTTCAGACATACAGGCATGAAAAAGTAAATTAATTTCTGCAAGCATTTCTTCTATTTTGTAAACACTTAATATGTATTACTCTTTCTGAATATACAATACAAAGAACGCTATGACGAGGCTCCATAAGATGACAAACAAATATAAATATCTAACAAATATTCTCTGAAAATCTATGTTATAATATGCAGCAAAAACGGTCAAACAAACTTTACATGTCATTGGAAAGTATCCTATGAGTAATAGTGTTTCGTATAAACGAAATAAAAGTATTGATAATGTCGCTTCATGGGATCCTATGTTTAATAATCTGGCATAAAATTATGCCAGTCGTGTTTATGACCTCACGAAGTGGGAGACATATTGAGTTGCACTCATTGGTACCGTCCATACGTAGGTACCCTAAATCTTGTGGCATCAACTTCTCATTAATTATCGGGCGGCTTTCGTTCAAAGGTGCATAGATGATCAAGAAGATGTGTAGATGATTGTAAAGAAAAGATTTTGTCCTGCGGCCATTTTTACTAGAGTTATGACCCTGTGTTACACATGTTGTTGTAGCAGTGTCCGATGATAGATTCTTGTTTATCCAGAATCCATCCATCCCATCCCATCATCCCCAACCAAACCCACTTGATCCCACTCATTAAATTCATTAAACATTAACTTACATTTATCATTTTTAAGTTGTGTAAAACAAATAAAAGAAAAACCATTTAAGGTGAAAAAGATGGACTTTGGGGAGAATCAGACGCGGCCGAATTCTATTCAGAGACTTCTAATACATCAAGTCGAAGAACAATCAGAAATGTGCGATGTTACCATCAAAGTTGACAGCTGGGTAAGTAAATGATCAGTTAAAGATGTCTACCGCCTCTCACATGTCCAGCGACGGTTCATACATCAACTGGAATTTATTTAAAACTCAAATCGCTAACTATGTCAAAATCAAACCACCTTATTTCAATGTGATCAAAATAATTTCATGGAAAAAGCTATGCTACATGTATCCGGATCTGACGAAGAGGTACTCAAACTGTTTGATCAAAAACTATTAGAATCGCTGTAATGCTGTAAACTGACCCCCATAGAATAATGCCCTCCCCCCTGTCATTTTTTTACATTTAAAAAATTTACATTTAAATAACGACCCCTTTCTATAAAATACTGACACCCCCCCTTAAAAAATAACGACCCCCAAGATTTTGTCAAAATATTTACCTCCCTGTCAAATTATTATGATCCCTTGGTTATAATATTATGGTCCCCGGTCATAATATTATGACACCCCGGTCTTAATTTATGACCCCCGTTATAATATTACTATTTCCGTTGAGATATTGACTTGATAACTGAATGAATTTTTAAGCAACATGTCATGTTACCGAAAAAAGTGAAATATGCATATCAGGAATTGCCACAGACAGACACAGCCTCTCCACACAGCCAATAAGTGGAGAAGAAAAGAGAGCATGGTATTATAATAATAAGTTTCAAAATGGACGCCACAAACAATTAACGAAAGTGACAACACGATGGGTTACCGCCACTGGGTGTTTAAACCAGGTTCTAGAGTGCACCAACCTCACACTTGCCCCAACAGGTTCTCATATCAACAATTACAAGTTGTCCTGGTGAAATGACTCCAACTCACCCATTAGCTGAACAATGTTGCATGCAAAAGCACAATATTAACATTTAAAAATATAAGAATCTAATAGCATCCTAAAGCAAAATAGGCTAGTACTCGATGATCTCACCAAGACCAGAGCCCCTGGATTCAAAATAGCAAGAACACGATGACATGGATAAAAGAAACAAATAGAGTTTCTTGGTTCTTTAAGATTACCGCATAAGCTCCTGCCACCGTCGTGCAACCAAAAAGGTAAGCATAGTGATCAACTGTAGATGGGTTAATCACCAGGCATGCAGAGCGCTGTAGAATATCATGTTGGTAACCTTCCTTTTTGAATTTTCAGATGGTTTTTATAAATATCCGGGGGAATTAATATTGCTTTTTATTTTCTTAAGGTTATAAATTAAATCCCCATAAAAACTGGCTTTGAAATATATTGCTGCAGTAGTGATTTTAAACTTCACCTGTATTTTTGAGTTAAATCTGGGTATCAGATATAAAACTTGCAAAGGTTTTCCTTAATTAATGATACCGACAACCTTGTTTTAAAGTGTTTCTACTATGCAAATATTACGTTCATTTAAACCATTAACATCATTGCAAGCTCTAGAAAAGCGAACAAGCTGTGAGATATTAAGTCGTTATTTTTGTGTTACATCACTTCAGTTAGGACGAAGAGTAACTGATAGAATAACGCTGTCGTGGTAATCTTTCTAAGGAAAAATAACGCATTTTCTGTGAAATACTGACTTCGTAAAATTATCCCGATTAAAACCAGATTTCCTAATGGATTACTAACGGTGTATGGTAACCTAAGAAATGATTTTATATAATTGTTGTTCGGTAGTTGTCTGCCTCATAAGTAATAGCCTTTATAGACTCAAAATGAACAAATTTCAAACCAGACTTAGATATCAAGAAAAGGTCATGTTACCTAAGTTTAGTCAAGGTGTATAAACAAATTACCAAACGTAACAAATGGGGCATATTTATGTTTGTGTGTGTACATAGATATAAATATAGAAAAGAAAGAAGTAACAAATAGCTTATCTAACTATCGAACAGTTGGATTAAATTCATAACTTTCTTTCTGCACAATGAGGCATTGATAGTAGTAATCCCCGAAAGTTTAAATAATTAATAATAAAGTACATGCATATCGCCGTAAGTATCAAAACGTACCAAACATTACAATTTATATTGTGTCCATGTATAAATCAGAAAGACCTAAACAAATGCAAACGCGTTTTATGCACAAAACAAAATTCGCTCATTTTGGTGTTGTTTCACCAAGACAACTTCTACTTGTTTTGTAATATGAGAACCTGTTGGGGCAAGTTTGAGGTTGGAGCACCCTAGAACCTGGTTTAAACCCCCAGTGGAAATTTGTTTTGCCACTGACCGTTCCAAGGCGGTAACCCCAAGGGTTCTCTCTTTCGTTATTTGTTTGTGGCGTCTTTTTTGAATTGATATACATATTACAAAAATGCTCTCCTCTCCCTTCCTTTCTTCTTTTTTTGCTGCGTGGGGAGGCTGTGTTTTGTGATTCCTGAAAAGCACTTCGTTTTTTTTGTCCTCAAACATTTTGCAGGATATGTTTTGCATTAACTTTTGTTTGTCAATCTTTCATATGGATAACTTTAAAAAAATGACCGTTTAGTTTTATTAACATTCAATAGTATTGTACTCATAAGAAACTATGTTTTCATTCACTTTATTGTTTATGAGAAGAGGAGAAGAGGTTCTTTGTGTGTTGATCCAGAGTCCTTTCTTTGAGTGTGTGTTCAGGCACGAATACAAAGAGACACTAACTGGTACTTTGAAATAATTAAATTGTCTTTTGACAAATTGCACACCAACGTTGATTTCATTTTTTGAAATTTGAGAGTTTACTTGAGGTTGGTGCACCCTAGAACTGGTTTAAACCCCCCGTTGGCAATTTGTTTTGCCACTGACCGTTCCAAGGCGGTATCCCCAAAGGTTCTCTTTTAGTTAATTGTTTGTGGCGTCCTATTTGCATTGACATACTTATATCAAACATGCTCTCTCTCTCTCTTTCTTCCTCTCTTTTTTTTTCGCTGATTGGGGAGGCTGTTTTTTGTGAGTGTGGCGATTCCTGATATGCATATTTTACGTTTTAAGACACATTATTACTGTGTAAGGAAATTAAAAGCTATACTAGAATACAATATTAAATTTATAATATTTTAAACTTATAAACGTATGCAAAAAGTTGAAAGGTGAAACATGAATATATAATGCTTCACTTTGTTTAATTGATTTGATTTTTCTATACGTTAAATGGAATGCATGTGCGGATGAGAACATGACACAGCACCACAACGGCGATTTGTCGTAACACATCTACATGTATCATTTTACCACTTTCTCCCGTTAACTCCTACCCAACCCAAATGTAAAAAGCGTCTTTATTAGAGGCTACTGGTATTACATGTATAATGCAACATAAACGTAAATTTACTGAAGGATTTCAGTACGAGCAAACACGTCGTACATTGATTTTCGGAAACAACAACAACAGCTATATTGTTTCAGTATAAAACAAATGACTGAGATGTATCTTTTTCACGATTTCAATTAACCTGTTATTAAATGTTATTATTTTAGGCAAGAAAGAAATAAATCTGGGAACGCCTGCTACACTAAAAATGGCGATCTTGTTCCTTTCTGGAAAGAAGCCCAAACTGACGTTAGACAACGCAGATATCATGATGATGCTGGCAGAATATTTTTTAATTCCTAACCTTAAATCAAATTGTGTGGCTTGGCTACAAGCGGTTGAAGTGAATGAAGACAATTGCACGAAACTCATTGAAATAGCCTCTTTGTTTGATATCAATCTGTATGAATGTATGGAATTTGCGAAAGGTCGTCTGGATATCTTGATTGGAAAAGAGGGGTTCACACGCATTGATTCTGATTCAGTCAAATATATATTCACGAAACCAGAGCTTTCCTACATTTCAATGGATGACAAATTGAATTTTCTTGTGAAATGGACACAGGTTGATCCCATTAACAGGCTTGGAAGCGCAAAGGAATTGGTGAAAATTCTGGATTTCCATGACAATAGTCACGAAATGTTAAAACGTGTTGTGAACGATCCAATATTTCGTGACAATACAGAAGGTAGAGTAACTGCCGAAATAGCTGAAGATGAAGACAGCAGACATGAAGTCCTGATCATGGACAGAAGCCGTATCGGGAAAAGCTTCTGGTGTCTTGACTTAAAAAGAAATAAGTGGTTCAAACTCGAGAGAAGTACCTTCTCTGAGTGTACGCTTTGTTCACATTTTCATATTTTGGGAGTGCACAACACTGAGTCGACTGTTTACTTCTTGAAAGGTACGAATTCTGAACACAAAATCGTTCTCCTTGATTTGGAATCATTTTCATTTAAGACATTTCCAGTGGTTCAAATTGATGGTTTTGACACATCGAAAAAGAAAGGTAATGAAGTCAGAATGTATTTAGATGTTTGCCTAATTAAAGACACGCGGTCTGTTCCAATAAACAAGAAGATTAAAGTAGGGAATACGACGTTAGGTGGTCGACAAAGAAAACTTGATTTAAAGAGTGAGCTTTGCTACGAGGGACGCGTTGTAACTGAACAGATATACAAAAACACAAGTACCGTTCATATCGGTAAAGTCGTTAATGATCAAATTGAAACAAAACCGTTGTTCATATTTCTAAATGGTGACTTGTCTAAAATGTGTATAAACAATTTGTATTTGGTTGCATTCATTGATGAGAAAAGAGGGCTCAATATCCTATATGACTGCAAGATGGAAATCATTAAAGAATCGACAATACACGCGCACGATGTTGAGATATGTTGTGCAGAAAACGGCTTTGTAATATTTAACAATACCCGCTGCATATGTCTACTCAGGCAGGAAAACCTCGGTCTCGAGACCAAGTATCAGAAAACAATATTTTGGTTTAGTGATCACACGAGTTCAAATGTAAAGTTGTATTTCCTTAATGATCGTTGGTATCGCCATTTTCAAAATCGTTACGAGGACAAATACGAGTTTGCGTGGGCTGCTCATGGAGACATGCTAGCGGCAAAGAATAAGAAGAACGTCCATTGGACACCTTTGCCGTTGCCATTAGATGTTAAATGTAGAAGCGATTGATTAAACAAGAAAATATTTCACATTCGTCTCCAAAATAGCAAACTGAGGTGTGATATTGAACGCCCGCATTGTGATCGTCAAAACAATGCAAAACCAGTGTCAAAGTCATTCTCTTTGTACCAGTCGGAAATCAGAAATTACCGTGAAACACGCAATAATTATGGACATTTTTCATATGATGGTATCTACGATTACTCCGATAAAGATTACTCCGATAAAGAAGATTACTCCTATTACTACGATAGCTCCGATAGCGACGAAAACGTCAATGATTAGTTTGATTAATATGTTGCAGCATTCCAAGAGGACATTTTGTTGACAATTTTCAGTAAATGTGAATTTGTCTTTGTATTCTGAAAGTGGTGTCGCATTGGGTTTTCTACTATGATTCTTGTTCAGACAACTGAATATTCTTCCGTAGAATATGTTTAAACGGACAAGGCCGATTTTGAGGTTTTCCGAATATTTCTGTTAGACCGCTGGGTTCTTGTTTGTTTTGTTAGATCTTTAATCTCTGCTGTCTGTGTGGGGAGGCATATTCATTCATATTTCACTAAATTCACAGTGTTTACCAACAACTGCGGTATACTGAAAATTCATTCACATTAAATATCGTTGTCTTGTCTGGCCTTGATATTAAAGGGAAAACAATATTGTTACGGCAGGTAAAATCATAAAAAATTAATTCATTGATAATATCAGTTTGCATTCAGATTTTCGCTTAGGACAATAAGGTATATACGAACAAAAATCTGATCAAAACAATAAGTGGTGAACACGGCGTAGTCTTTCCTAAAAATGCGACCTGGTACATTTTACACTTTTCTTGTTAGAGCAATATTATTTATTGTAAGCAACGCATGCCTTACTCTCGGACCTGTAACTTAATTTTGATTTTTGTGCGAAGTTATTTATGGTAAACACGTTTTCAGGGTCTGAATTTTTAACTTTAAGGTATTCATAAATAATTTAATAAACGTCTGGTAAAATGTCAATCTTTTCACGTGACGGGGTTCATTTTTTATATTTTTCACGCCCTATGACAAAACAAAGTAACTTATTTTTTCACCAATTTATGTTTATACAAAGTCTTTATCTATTAAAGTATATCTATTTTACCCGCTCTTTGAGAAAAAAATGAGGCATCGGGAGGTTATTCTCAAAACAAAGCAAACTACCAATCGTTGTAATGTTAAGTTTTTGTTGTGGATTTCTTCAATGTTATCTTTCATTTATTTTACAACATGAACTAAATGTCATAAAGAACTGTTTGGAAGGGACGTGATGCGCCTCCCAGGAGGGCATATAAATGCAAAGGTTACTTCCCTTACTTAGGTTTGTCACTGTGGTGTGTATATTTTCCAGTTTAATAACAGTTATAAAATCTAGTTATGTTTTAGGTCTGAAAATAACGCTTTAGGGTCAAACACAGCATCTGTCACACTGGACTCAGATCATCCGGAACATCTTCGCAGTCTGATCTGGGTCTACACTGTTCGCTTTTTTTAGTTCTTATCTTCAGTTTAATAAAACCTGTGTGAACAATGAAGCTCATTCATAGCCTAGGAAGAGAAGGCCATTATAACAGGTAAATGCTTAAAGGGGTTAGCAACCCGCGGACTACTGATATAACCACTGGTTTCTGTTTTGTAACCTATTGGCCCCAAGATTATAAAGCTGCGAATGGAGTCTCGAAACTCAATATTCTGATGTAAAGGAAGTGGAGTGGAGATTTGTCTCCATTCAGCAAATCTGATGCTTGAGATTTTAGAATGATCTCTAATATCAGTTTTATGATCTACAGTCCTAGGGCCTGGTACCTTTCTTGCATGTGCGTCAATCTCGTCATAAGGTCCAACAGCAGCAACATTGTTATTGTCTCTTTTGTACTTTTCAATGGCTTATAAAATTATATAACCATCCAGGTTTACTACTTACATTTAGGGTTTGTGCATTGTTTCGGTGACCTTGGTTTGATTAAGGTGGTATGCATATCAAAAGTAAGTCTAATAACATTTCATATTCAAATTGTAACACATAAGGAAGTTACAAACAAGCAACCACTAGCATGTTTTTTTTTCGATTATTAGCTAAAATTGTTCATCAAATATATGAAAAATTATATTATTATATTTTGGTAAATCTGCGTCATATTGATCAAGTTACTATACGTGTTTATGCGTACAGTTAAACCTGTATTAAGCAGCCATCATAGGGAGTGACAAAAATTGGCTGCTTAACAAAGGTGGCTATTAATGCCAGTTAAAAACAAAATGTCAGTTTAGGACATAATTAAACTGGCTGTTTAAGACAGGTGGTTGTTGAATGCAGGTGGCTGATAAGGCTGGTTCAACTGTATTTATTTTATGTCCCCACGAAGTGGGTGGCATATAGAGTTGTACTCGTCTGTCCGTCCATCTTTCCGTCCATTCGTCCGTACGTACGTACTTGTTCCAATTCTTATGGCATCAACTCCTCTTAACTATCGGGCGGCTTTACTGCGATATCGACACTTCAAAACCCCCTACCAGTAGTGTCGATTTGTTTAATCCAAAGAATGTAAATGTTGCTTGCTCCTCGGGAGTCGTTATCTGTACCACAGTGGAGACAAAACCACCTCGCGTGTGTGTAAGAACGTCTTAATATCTAGTCTAGATTCTGAAGCTGAAAATTTTGTCGAGGTAGGGCCGACAAGATATACTTTTTATTTCTCGATTTTATTGAAGTTTATGGTATGTCTCAATGAAATTAGGTGGCCTGCAAAAATTATTTTATTGCGAACCCTGAACAATAAGGGAGATAACTCCGATATAGAATTATAAGTTAAATTTAAAATATTTAGATATAATGACGAGTTGCATTGATATCAGTCCAAATTTTAGTATCAACATTAGTTTTTATATGATCTAGTAACCATTATTTATTTATTGGCACATAATATTGGACTAATATGTAATTTTAGACATGTTTTGTTGGTAAAATATGCAAAGAAAACACAACTATTTACGATTTTCCCTATTTGATGAGTTAAGAAAATTATCTGTTCATATTAGTTGTAAATCTATGTACAGATATTTCACATAACTCTTCTAAACATTAATTTAGATGTTTTAGAAGACATTTTATATTGAAGAATATGCATTATTAATGATAAAACCTTAAAATTGTGTATATAATTGTGTACATTTTATGTTAGTTTATTTTATTATTTACAATGTATATAGAGTATGATCTGCTTCAGTGAAAGAAGCAAATCGTAAAGGAAATGCTTTGTAAAACACCAAATAAAGGGAGTTAATTCAAGAAAATATTATAATATTTTCTAATATGATAATTTGGTGACACATTTTGTCGAAGTTCAGATGTCTCCAATAGATCTGTTTTATTCTTGCTTTACCCGTTTTAATGTTTTCTACTTCTTGGAAGTAATCCCCCATACTCATAAAAAGGCACTTCTTAAATAACAGCATCAACACATTTGTATTCTAATATGATTTTAATATCCTAGCAAGTTATGCAAATCAGAGTGCCTGTTGTATTTTTTGTACAGTCACATAATGACGTATAACAGCATAATCGTAAATTAGCCAGTTTATTAACTGAATACAGATGGTAACTAATTTCTTGAAATAAAAAGTGAAGTAATTAAACATTTGATAAATATAACTGTTATTTTGAAACACGTGTCTAATGAAGATTTTTCAGATGTTTTGTCTTGTTAGATGTTAAGTTAACTTTAACTAAATTATAGGAAAATTGCGGGTATGTATCTTTAAATAAAGAAATACAATGAGATCTTGCAAACTTAACTTCTTTTCCTTCAGGAAACAGTTTTCAACTTTATTACATATGGTTGCATTGACAAATGATAAGTTCCCATATCGAGAATAAGTCTGGGTAATTTTGTTTCATATTGAAGGGTGCTGCAACATTTAAGAAGCTAGGCATAACTTTATAAAAGTCTATACATTGTTTTCACCTCATCATGCTTAAACAGAAGGGTCTTGACATATTCAGTATACAAGCAAGTAAGAGTACAATCTTTTTGGTTGTAAGTAAAACATAATATTGTATTGCCTTTAAATGTTTTCATTTTTACATATTTTGAAATAGAATGGCACATTTTGAAATTTATAGCTTAACCTAGTAAAGGAAAAAGTAAAATCACAAATATTGTAAGTCTTTTAAGGATAGTAAGTAAAGTAGTTTTCCTGTATATGTCAAAATATACATGTATATATTGTTCGAAAAATAGGACTGCTTATGTAAAATGGAGAAACAGTCACTTCTGGATGCTAGCGTTGCCCCAATATAGAACGAGGGAGTCTAATAATCACTAGTAGAGTCATTATAACATGACACGGCTTTGCTTCCAGCACCACAGAATAGTGTAAGCCCCTTCTTGATGCCAGTGTATTTGCCATGAGACGTATGGTAACACTATCTAGAGGTTTTAGAAGGGTTACTACCCAGTTCTATGTTATAGCAACTGCTTTTTAAGATAGGTAAAAATATTCGAAAGTTGTTCTTAGTCTAGACTTATAGAAAAGAAAACATAACTATTAAATTAATGAAGCAATTATACTCTTTCTTACGACTAACTAGAGATATGTCCATATGACAGAGATGACCCCCCACCCTCAGTTGTCTTTGTGAAACACGCCAATATTGTGGTCAAAGTACATATAATGATGAAAACTTTCAGGACAAAAACACCCAGATGAATATGCAGTTCACAATATTAAATATGAGTGCAGTTTGATGGTTAACATGCCTGTAAAGTTCCATGACTGATACTTTGGACTTACCTACGACACAAGATTACACACTGAATGCATTATATTAAAATGCATAAGGGGCCATAAATATGGTCTTAACAGGCGTGGCCCAAAAACAAAACACCAGTTTCACAACTACACATGACTGTCAACATGCCTGTAAAGTTTCATGACTGCGACTCTCAAACTTTTGGAATTACCTGCGACACAAGATTACATGCTAAATGCATTATATTGAAATGCACAAGTAACATCACTCTGGTTTTAACAGGCGTGGCCCAAAACAAAACCCCAGGTGCACAACTACACATGATGGTCAACATACCTGTTAAGTTTCATGACTGTGGCTCTCATACTTTTTGAGTTGTGCGGCAAAGGTTTCGTAAGTACGGAGGGACGGATGAACAAGGGCATTCTATAAGGCCCTTCCTCGTTCAGAGTAGGGGCATAAAAAGGATGCAGGATCCAAGAATTACAATAAGGTAACCATACGAAGGAATCTGGACCCTTTATTCTGTTCTGATGACAATGCTTTCCTTTACTAGGATCCTCAAACCTATTATTAGAGTTAACTATAGCTATTAGTAGGCTGCTTGTATTGTTAAAGAATAATATCTTTCAGACCTAGGCCCTCACTCCATTACAAGGGTAGTGCTAGTATTCAGAAGGGACTGCATTAATTTGACAGGAGCTAGAATAAGTTTAAAATACTGTTACCAACTACAATCTGACAGTATAACTCATAGGACCTTCTATTTTTATATCGCTGTTGCTAGGTTCTTGGTCCCTTGCCAATGTTAGGTTTATGAATACTTTTCTGTTTGGTCTACTATGCTACTCTAGATGCAGTCCTACCCAAAGAAGGGAGTACATGTACTACCATGCATGGCTTCAGATTGCCTTTCAGTCAATTTCAAAGAATGTTTTAAAACCAACTTGCTACTTAAACGTTTCTATTCAGGCTCAGAAGGGGTTAAGCATTTTTTCTAGGACTGACACTTCCCTTTCACAAACACTAAGGCCATATTTGAAGCAAAGCGACTGTTGAGACAGTAACTGGTTACAGAAACACATAATAATCTCCATGAGGTTCCTCAACCATGTTTCAAGCTTAGTTTTTTTTGTTTTTCACTTATTGTAATACTCTTGAGACTTCTGTCCAAGAGGAACCATCCTTATTTATTGGAAGTACTACCCGTACACGGACCCAGACCTTACTCTTAGAATAGCACTGTCGTTCAGAAGCTTGAATTTTGTCAAGGACATGTGCGAGTATGTCTGACTATAGTTTAAGTGTAGCACTAGCCACAAACATATTTATCTATAGCCTTAACAATTATGTATTAAAGACTCCCTTGTGCTATTTCAAATGAGCTCTAAAGCGGAAGCAGTCAATCGAACACTTTAAAAATACACTTTCCAAAATAATCTTTCAACCAAATGTTAACTAAAAAAAATTTAGTTTGATGTCGTCATATTATCACTTCTCATTTACTTGTATTTGTTTTTTATTTACATTTTTTTTATTTCGTGTGCATTGATTGCACTTAGAAAGTAGAAAAAATAAATGAGTTTTAACACACATATTGTTTAACTCAACATGTACGAATGATTTCATAGAATGATTAATACAACTAATAAAGAACAAGATTGTCAAACTGCCACAAAACCGTCAGAGAGCAGAAGTTGTTTATTTGTTTAAGTTTTGGCAATTAAAGGCCAATAACTCCTCAGTGACTTAACTAATGTCGCCGTGACGGTGCGGGTTCGCTCCCAGCTAGAGGCACTATCATTTGAAATTCACAGTAGCGCTATTTGTGCAGTGTGGCGGCCGTAAAAAGTCTCCCCGTACCTATAGTCAGTACTGTTATCAGTAAATAAACCCGTTACCGATGTCATGCAGTGATTGTTACGTATATCAGGGCTATCCGATCAACCTTTCTTGGGGTTGTCCCGGTTAGCTCAATCGGTTGCGTCGCAGGAATTGCAGGGCTAGGCGCTGTCGCTGTGACGGTGCGGGTTCGCTCCCAGCTAGAGGCACTATCATTTTTTGCTTGTAACCATACATAGCTGAGCTTTTATTGTCCCCTTAAACAGTCGGACAAATTTTAGAAATAGTAAATATAGGTATTGTTATGTATAGATGTAACTTGTCAGATATTTTCAGTTGAAGGGCATAACTCAATAGTGACAAGAGCAATCTGGCTGGCTATCAAACTTGTCTAAGATATTATGTACATACATGTTCTCATTTAGTTTAATAAAGATTGTCATTTTAATTAAGAAAGCATCCATTGCTTATTTGATTTAAAAATGGCAATGAAATATCAATGAATCCAATGCCATTGCTGCAATCTAGAATATCTTGTTTAGATTTTAGCAGACATATAATGCCCACAGCATTCTGACAAACTGGGGCCTTGGAAGTCCTAATTTGGTCAAAATAGCCATTAGAGGACACTATCTAGTGTATTCAAAGCTATCTGCAAGTTACTGAACTGGATATGTTTACCTTAAATATTCTAAGCAAGTTTGTTGAATATTGCACTAAAGGTTTTCGAGTAAAAATGTGGAGGAGTAAACCCATCAGATTGCTTCAGTCACTATAGAGTTATTGCCCTTTAATTACTAATTTGGTCAAAATTAGTAATTAAAGGGCAATAACTCTAGTCTGACTGAAGTAATCTGACAGGTTATTAAATATATTAGTGTCGTGATCACTCAAACTAAGTTTGGCGAATACCAAATAAGTATTATTGCCATGAGAGAGTTGATCACATTTTGTGGACGATTCCTGCCACCGATGAGTCTGTAATACGTCCTGTTTGTCAAACTGTCTTGCTCTCAAGTATGAAATTTAATGTATATAATCTGACCTGTATGGTTATTGGTGTTTAACAAGCTTTTTCAGAGAATTTGTGCTATAATTCCTTTCTCTAAGTTAAAAAATCACTAGAAATATCACTTTCTAGCAAAAGAATATGGGACACAAGTGATTTACATTATATTTCAATAAAATAAAGGGGAATAACTCTTGATTTTCACACATTATATACATTAGTCAATCACCTTGGACTTTAAATTGCATCCTGCAACTTATTTGACAAAGTTTCAATGAAGACAGAAAAAAATCTTTATATTATATGTCATATCATTGAGTTTATCAGTTTTTGTTGATTTTTTTGTATGATTTGGCATGAGTTATCTCCCCTTATTTTCTGACGATTCGCAATAAAATTTTCTTTGCAGGCCAGTCCAGATTGATTGGCCATATAATAGGCTTTAATTTGGTACCAAAATAAAAAGTATATCTTGTCGGCCCTACCTAAACTCATTTTTGAGCCCTTTTGGACTTTCAGAATCTAGTTTAATCAGTGTTGAAGCTAGCAAACAAGAAGTCTTTTAAATTAGTTGTTTTTCTGGCCATTTTAGGAATAACTCGTGAAACTACGAACTGGTATGACCTTTGATCGATTCATCGGTCCAACGCTAACTGAATTAGCCAGTATTGAAATAAGCACTTGCTTTTCCAATGTGTCTACAATATAATCTGATCCGCGACCTTTGCATTTGTGACTTATGTCGGCAGCAGCTGCCCATTAAACTTAATTATGTTTCTCCAAATTTTCCGAAAATAAGTAGTTCTGTAACATGTGCGGTAGATAGCTAAGAGACCAACACTGTTTGCTTATGGCACAAATTATTGAAACAGTCTATAACTGTTTTATAAGATTCCATTGATCTAAAGACTAAACAGTTGGTATGACTTGCAATAAAAATGCAAGACCAACAACCTCAGGCCTTTAAACTTTTCTGGTTACTCAAGTATTTTACATTTTAAGACCTGACCATTATTAACATAAACATGTTAATCTCAATCAAAGCGCTGAAAGCGTTGGAAGACTGGCGCGCAGGTTAAAAGCGTAGCTCCAATGGAGTTATCAAGATGTCTTCAACGGCGAAATGCACATTAAGGAAATGGAGACATTGCTGTTGATGGTCTTACATTGGCTGTCATAGGGGAGCAATGAATAACAATTAGTAGTTTTCATATAAGAATTTAATGTAACAAAACTTTGAAAAACATTTGAAGACGAACAAAAGAAAGGTGGAGAAGAACAAAAGAATCAAACTTTTCATGCACAGATATCAGTACTCGAAACATATGAAGCTATGTGTATATTATTGTCGTGTGTAAGTGACAGTCACTATCAACAAGATTAGCAAATACACTAGAATTATCACTGAAAGTGATTAAATACCCCTACATGTGCGCTTGATAATTGAACTGGGAATGCTTCGAAATCAATAGCATAATGTGATGTTACATCTATTTACCAAACAAGGATTAAATCTGTTAAGTGTCTCATGAGTTATCAACCGGAAACCATTTTTCTATTTTTAGTAACAGTGACCTTAACACTGACCCCACCAGCCCCAAAATCGAACTTGACCTGTATCTTATGACGATATACCTGTGTACCAAAAATTATTTAATTCTGTCCTGCCTTTCATGAGTTTTCATCCGGAAACGAAGAATCCGACCGACCGACCAACAAGCTCACTCCTATATACCCCCTCAAACTTCGTTTTTAGGGGTATAATCATTATATTCAGGGAGTTCATCAGATCGATATTTGCATTTTGATGCAAGGATAATTGAGGTTTTCCAGTTTTGACCTGACCTTAATCTTAGGTTGGGGGTCATTTCATGCAGAAGCGCAAGAATAACCATAAATGTAGTATGTATAGCATTTAAAAAATGAAGTAAATACAAGTTGGACACTTGTAAATATAATATGGAAATGAAGTTAAAGCACTTTTACAATTAGTGAAGTTCGCGAACACATGGTTTTATTTGTGTCAATGTGATTACGACGGCTTGGAAATTGTGAAAGAAATTCTCAACAAAAGTGAAAGCTATTGAAATCCCTGAGTATACAGTACCGTGGTGATAACCATTAACCTGGCTGTTGTAATCGGTTCATGCAGTAGAAGTACAGTGATTGTCAAGAGTAGCACAGCATGAAGGTTACGTGAACGGTTGTGGTCATCAGTATTGTAACTTGTATGTACATATGCAGAAGGAAATAAATGGAAACAGAAAATATTAGGTATATAACACATCAATCAGCTAGGGTGGCGAGAATTTAGGGAAGGATATTTTTTTGCAAGTTTGCTGGAGTATGGGAATTCATTGTATTAGAGATGATTGTTCGTGTTAAAGAAATGTATATGCCATTTAATGACAGGTTTGGAGACTGTGGAGAAGTAAAATGTATATTGTTATCAATTACTGTACGGAAGGTACTATTATTGAAGTCAGGCTGAAGGACAATAGGTAATTTTCATAGCCAGCCGTATTGTAAGAGAAAAGCAAGCAATTCAACAACATTATAGGGGTATATTCAGAATGCTTTTATTGAAAACTATATTTATTCTGCTGTTTGGTATTATATGTGAAAGCTCTCAGTTGGGACTGTGCTTCAAAAATATGCGTGATGGCAAGGTTATGTAATTGGTGCATCGATATGTAATGAAACATAAAAATATGTACATTAACAGAATGAAAATAAGTAACACACAAGGCTGCCAGAGCTTGGAAAGAAAACTGTAGACTCTTCCACCCCCATCCGTGGGTCTTTGTTTGAGTCTGCTGGTTTCATTGAATAGTTTCCGAGTTGATCCAAGCGTGTGGCCACCTTGAAGATACACGTATATAGACATTGTAAGAATGTAAAATTGATTTCCAAAAACATGTAATATGTACAAGCAGCATCTACACTGACCAGAAAGCATTGAACATAAAGTGAATTTATAGTTGCGTGTAACATAATGAAGCAGTAAAAAGGGACATAACTGTGTATGCAACTGTTAAACCTTGTCCTCCATTAGTTATATATATATGCATTGTCACACATGTGCGACCAGTGTAGATCCAATTCAGCCAGCAGATCCGTGCCGTCTGATCAGGACCTGCAGTGGTCGTATTTTGGTAAGAAACAACCTTACGAATTATAAAGCTAACAGTGCAGATCCTTATCAGATGGGATGGATGTGCCGGCTGATCTGGATCTGCATTGTTCGTGCATGCTATAAATGTGTGTCTTCGGAGGGAAGGGTTAATATGTATAGTAACACTGAACAAGTTTCTGGTAAGGAACGTTACTGGACTGCAATACATTTACATTTGTAATATACATAAAACAACTGGATTGGCAAATGCATTGGTAATAGATTGTCATGCAATTTAGTAAATAAATCCACCGTAAGTGTAATGTAGGTGATGAGATGTGCAAGGATGCTATTGCGCTACTGTTGGTAATTGAAAAGAGATATTCCATTCCTGTAAGAAAGTAAGTGGCAGAAACTTCCTTGGCATCTTACACTTGCACATGAGTAACTGTATGTGAAAGCTGCAGAAACATGTATTGAAACACACTAATATGTACATAAGCAGTAGGAAATAAGACACACTATAATAGAAGGCACAAACTAATAAAAAGTAAAGAACATAATCAAGTGATGTAGAGGAACAGGGTGGCCAGAGCTTGGAAAGGAAACTGTATTATTCTGGATTTTAGTTTCACTTGGCTGGGTCATCCATATGCCTTATTTTATAGAACAGTGTCTTTTTAAAAGGAAATGTATAGGCATGGATTAACAGGTTCAGAAACTGGAGGAGGCAAAAGATAGTTTGTAGCCAATGAACGTATGGAAGGCGCGAATGAAGTGGGACCAAAGGTATTTTGGTTGTCTCTAAGGTTTTTACTTGCTACAAAGTGGTATTAAGTGGTCCAGAAATATAAGTGCCTGATGTGGATTGATTGATAGATGTCCAGTTTTTCCCAGTCTGTGGCCTCCCTGAAGATACATGTACATTGAAAATGGACAAGTTGCAATATTGAAAGCATGTTATATGTACAGTGAGCATTTACAATAAATGGGGTATCGAAAATGTAAGGCCAATGTCTGAAGTTGGATGTAACATATTGAATCAAACAAAAGGCACATAAGTCTGTGTTTAACACTGTCCGCCATATATACACATGTTTATGCATTGGGGACCAGTGTAGATCCAGATCAGTTGGCACATTTGGATCTGCAATGGTAGCATTTTGGTTAGAAATAACCATTGAATCAAAAAGCGTACTGTTTAGATCCTGATCAGATTGCAGGGATGTGCCACCTGATCTGGATCTGAACTGTTTACCCATGCAATAAAGTTGTGTCTATGGAGGAAAGGGTTAACTGTTCAATTTTCTAAACATTTAATGTTAAGTGACAGAAGTGGAATGATAATATGAAGGGGAATGCATTTGGCACATATATTAAGTTTGACTAGATTGGATCAGCATTATGTGACTAGATGCAGATTGGCTTGCAATGAATTGCCACCTGATCAGGAAGTGCACTGGTTGGCGGATGTTCATTGAAGTACGAACAGTGTAAATCCTGATCTTATGGCATGTCTGCTTGTTGACCTGAATCAATAAAAAGAGGTAGTGTTGAAATGGAGTTTGTGGCACAGGATTACTGAACAATTCCTTTCAAATGCTGTTGTCCCATAGATTGTACCACGTGTAATGTTTTAAGGATGAAAACCAGGTTACCAATATGCAGTACAAGATAGGCTTTTAACTGTAGTGTAACATTAGACTGAAATGAAGATGTTATGTGATATATAAGTGGTCCCCTTTCAGAAAATGTATAGGGACCTTGTGGCATTTGAAAGAAATTTTACAGTTTATCATTTTCTTTTAGGCAACATGCAGTTTTTTCTGTCTGTAGTTCTATCCTCTCTATAGTAGCGCCTCTAAGGTAGATCCTGATAGTAAGTGGTGCATGTTGAGCTATACCTTGATCAATGTTCACATCTGCTGGGAGTGCCGACTGCAATATGATACTGGAGACCTGGAGTGTCTCGCCATCTGCGGTGATAAGCTCTTTTGATTGGTCATTTCCACCGATTCCGTCTATAATCACAGTCCTCTCTTCCAGGGGTGGTTCTGATGCCTGTAAAGACCAAACGAAGAATAAAATTTGACAGCATTATTTGGCCACGTCATAAATTGTAATCTTATTCACGAGAAGTTGCGGTGTTTTTTCTGTTCTAAAACTAACGAAGTACAGCATCATCTATAGGCAGAATAGGATATTTTTTCTTTCCTAGCCATGATGAGTTTTTGTCTGAAATATGATGTTAGGTTATTTCTTCTTGTGTGTGAAATCCAACCTTGAATTTAAATAATTTAGGAAAATGCATGGTGAAAACTTAAAAGTTTGCTGGATATGTTTGCATGTTGGAGGATGGAAACTGCACCAGTGTAAAATTAATGTCTGGTGAATTATGCAGATTGCCCTAGTGTGAACGCCTTTTGGAATTCCATGCTGGGCAAATTCTAGAGTGATGTTATTGACATACATGAACTGTAATGAGATGGAGGAATTATACAGTAACTAATATTTATTCGGCTATTGGATACATTAGGAACAGCGTGGACTGGGTTTGTGAGGCATGCTGTACGCTAGTGAAGCACATTGGCAGAAGAAATGCACTGGAGGTCTGTTTAAGTAGTTGTCTTATGGAAGTGACACTTGTTAATGTGCAGAGAATAGCAGTGCTGCAGCAGGTGTTTGAGTCTACTGAAATCAAAAGTTTGCACAAGTAATTTGATGGTTTTGACATAACGTACCTGGATGGTGCTTTTTGAAGTAAGCGATAGCGATGGTTGTCCATTGTGGCTGCTTGTAATGGCGTCTGTGATGGTGACATAGTCTCCCGGTCTGTAACTCATATCACATGCATCTCTCCAGAGGCTGACTTTCACGCGCACTCTTGTGTCGCTTAAGTAGATGTCCTTAACGCGTGTTGGGGAATTTCCCACCAGCACCTCTCTCTCTTGGTCTTCCTAAAAGGTTGAAATGAAAGATATGAAAACAAGAGGAACAGCAGGATATTGAGGACAGACTACCCAGATAACATGCATATATAAATATTGAGATAATGGCAAGGACATAACAGTGCTTATGCTGGCTGTTTTCAAATAATAGCCAGAAATTTTCAAGAAAAGAAAGTAATTAGCTAAAGCTTCATGCGGTGTTTGCACACGCTTGGGAAATGGCTCCAAGGCAGTCTTAACCAAACCATGTAACTATTGCATGGAACTGTCTCGCAATATGATTTAATTAACTTCCTTTTTCAGCTGAGAATGAGTTCATTTGGTAATAGGTAGTTTACAAAGACAATTTGAGACAAGATTTATGGGATGTCAAATAGATGTAGTGTAAATAGATGACAAATGTCAATACTAACAAACCAGAAGACAACAGCAAAATTAAATAACATTTTTTATGCGGAAACAGCCAAAGTTGCTGAAGAAACAAATTTTGATCAAAAAATAAGAAGTGTGAATACTATTGCCATTGTATCATGGTGAAAAGATGGCAATTTGTACTGTGAATTTTGGTGTTAAGTTTTTATCACTAGGGGTACAGCATTTGGTTTTGTTTCAATGGATTGGAAATGGAGCCGATATGTATTAAGAAGAAAAGAACATAACATTAATTCTTTAATTAGTTGTATGCTTCATTAAGCATATGATATAGGAATCCATTTTTAATAGCTATATAAAAATCATAGTTGTTTTCAAACAGCACATCTTGGTGACCTTGACGTTGTCAATGATATATATTAGTTTGGGGAAAAACAGTAATGGTAACTTTTATTCATGATGTTACAGGGCTTTTTTCACTGTATGGGGAAGGTGCGCATGCCCTGTAATTTGAGTGAGAATAGCATTTTTCGCTGAAGGGGAATGAAACCAGATGGGGGAATAATAGAAAAAAAGTAATGTGATATATGATGTCACATAGAACAAGGAAAGCTTCTATTATTATATGTAAACCACGTTTTTGACTAAAATTTTCTTGTTTAGTTTTTTTACAGTAGTTTTGAGCTGAAATATAAGATCTTGCAGTGTTCCCCCAATCTGGTTTCTTCATTCCCCTTCAGAGAAAAAAATGCTATTCTCCCTCAAATTAATTAAGTTGTTAAATATTGTATGCGATATCAAGATCATTAATTAACAAAAAGATCCTGAGGTCTGCATGGGTGTTCGACACAATCAATGACTGATGGGCATACATGTAAGTTACGAGTTTTATGAGGTTGACAAATACAATATCGTAGTGACTTAAATTAAAACAGTTAGGTGTCATAATATATCTGTCAGTGATTGCTTGGATGTCGAAGAGTCAAGACGTGCTTTAGAAACATGGACTTATTGGATAACAAAGACATTACGAGGATGCGTAAGAGGAAGATTAAAAGGAGCATGTATCAACGTGGTCAGAGACCTTAGTGTGAAATATACATTAGAATGGTTCTACCGGCAGAGCAGACAACCGCTATAGCTAAAAGTATGCTCGAACGTCAAGCTAAGCATAAAGATGTGTCAGTTATAGGTCTGAAAGAAATACAACACACCAGTGAAAAACGAAAACGCCAGAATTCAAAATTAAGTAATACAACCAGGAAGAGTAAAACACCTAGACTGAATCCGCCATCTACTGGAAGAAAGCCAACAGAGAACAAAGGTGAACTTGAAAACATCGCAATTATAGGACAAGTATTAAATTGAACGCTTCTTTCACTCCTCCTCAGTCTTATTTCAAACATTGAAGAAGATGTTTCAGTGCGATATTTGTTTTAAAAATTTTGGGAGAAAGGATAATATGTTACGACATAAAAATTCGGCGCATTTAGATATGGAATCGGATGAAGGCGCGATGTCAGACGTATCAGTGAAAGAGGATATCTTTGGGCCCATAGATGACAATGAGACAAATCACAGTGACAGTGATGTCGATACATCTGTCAATTCAGATGAGCCCTTGGAGTTCGATCTTTGGAGCTACATTGAAGATGATGCGTTTCAAAAGTACCAGTTGCAGTATGAATCTAAGGTTAATGAGCTCATGGAGGATGATGCCGACATCAGTGAATCTGAAGCCAAAGAAAATGTTTTCCGTAATATGAAAAGCACCTACAGGAAAGCAATGATGAACAGTTTTGGCAGTAAATTGGTATGGTTTGATGCAATGAAAAACGATCCTATTTACAAATCTATAAAGAAAACAGTCAGTCGGCTGATTGATACAGATGGGTACGACAAAGACGAAGCTTTGAAATACGGCATACTCAAGCGGAAGTTTCTCTTTGATAAAGTTCTAGATACATACCAAATTCCAGAGCTTGAAAGAGAGGATGCCATGGAACAAGAAGAAGACTCTGAATGATAGTGTTAACCACGAGAAATCATGAATTGCTATAAAATAAATCGTTGGAGGAAGTTTACATAAAAATAATGACAGTTCATCTTAATTTAGTAGCGTGCATGTTTAGCCGTTTACATGTAAAAATATAGAGGGAATGTTAGATATAATTGGTAAAAGTATGATATAAATAAAACCACTGAAACCATCTTCTTTTGTTGAATCAGTTTATTCGTTATCCTCATTTAAGTAATTACGTTCCTTAGTACATACATGAGGTTAACGCAATTACCTATCCAACATTCATTACTTAAATGCCCATACTTACCTCACACTTCTCACGCCTACTTTTTCACTCCTCATGACTCCCCTTTCACTCCTCATACCTCCTTTTTCACTCCCCATGCCTCCTCTTTCACTTCTCACCCCTCCTCTTTCACTCCTCTAGCCACCTCTTTTACACTTCATGCCTTCTATTTCACTCCTCGTGCTTAATAAAATTAAGACATGTCTAAAGACCTGCCGGAGTCCATAACACAGGTATGCTACTGTTTCTGGCACCCTTGCAGATTTCCAGGATCGATATAATTACATTTGTTGACTTCTATGGACTCTCCCGAGTCTATTGCATTTGAGTTTCTGGGTAAGAGTCTACTTAAACACTATATGAAAATTTATACGTCTATAACCCACACTTAGTCTAATGTTTACATGTTCCGCAACAATGAGTTGAAGGTATCTCACTAAAGGTAAACATTCTTTTTATGACATTCGACCCACATAATACGTACATATTCGGTGTCTACAATACTTAAGTAAATACACAAGCTTAATATTCGTTTATTTAAAATAAAACTAACTTTACAAGCAAGACGGAAATTATGCGTGATTAAAAATTCGGATATTGTACCATGAAAAAACTAAAATTACTGTTTTTGACGAACAAAAAGGACAACATGTGATAAAGTGTCTTGTTGTGTTTGTTCAGTGTTTTTCTTTTCTGAAATTCTGTATAAATGTCTTAGAATTTCGGTTTTGAAAGTCGCAATAAGGCTACTACAATTCAACGTTGATCATGCAGTTCTATTATTACGCACACAATGATTTAATTCGGAGTTTTGTTCAAGGTAACTCATATTTACTTAAACAATATGTTTCATTTCTAAAATGTTTAACAATTTATTTCAATCAAATGTTAAAAATCTATGTACAGCCATAGTTTTATAATTTAAAGTAT